>CAWUFW010000069.1:3097500-3697500 GCA_963921515.1 Calotriton arnoldi
ACCTATTTCCTGCAGGTTCCGGCCTGACAGCCAGTATGCCATCCATTGTAATTGGCTGGCATAGCAGTATGTCCTGAAGTCCGGGACTCCCATTCTTCCACTAGTAGTACTGAGTTTGAGCTTGGGTAACCCTATCCTTCGTCGGCCATTGCCCAAAATTAACTCCACCAGGAGTGTATCTAGTGCCTTAAATATATGTGCTGGGATCACTACAGGTAGGTTTGTAAAATAGTACAACAATCTGGGAAGCATCACCATTTTGGTGATAGCTATCCTACCCGCCACCGACAGTGGGAGAGACGTCCAGAATTTAATTTGTGGTCTAAGAGAATTAACTGCCCTAGTAATATTGCCATCTATCAATTTGTCTAGGTCCCTGTAACTATGTATTCCCAGGTATTTAAAGGTGTCCTGTGCCATCTGGAAGGTCCAAGGACCCAACTGCAGTGGTTCATGTACCCCGTTATGTGGGAATGAGTATGCATAGGACTTGGTATCATTAATAGAGAGTCCGGATAATCGCCGGAACTGCTCAAAAGTCTCCGGGATCAATGCCTGGTCATTGTACATATCTTCCAGATATAGAATAATGTCATCAGCGTAAGCCGAGACAAAGTGAACGTCGTTTCTTAGATGTATTCCATATTGCGGCGCCAGCAGTCGTGTTTTAGCTAATAAGGGTTCCATAGCCAGGATAAATATTAAGGGTGATAGCGGGCATCCCTGTCTCGTTCCCCTTCCTACTACATATTGTGTGGATATGTATGGCCCAGTACGGGCACGTGCAGTTGGATTGGTATACAATAAAGTCATCCATTTTATATATTGATCAGGGATTCCGTATTTCGGTAGTACTCTGAACATGTATTCCCAATGCAGGGAGTCAAACGCCTGTTTTAGGTCCAGGGAGATGCAGCCTTGCGTTCCCCCTGGCGAGGTTGCACTCGTCATTAGTTGATATAGTCTGCGGATATTCAGTGCCGTACTTCTGCCTGGTACAAATCCGCATTGGTCTGCATGTATTAAGTGTGGTATGAATTGCTGTATTCTAATGGCCAATAATTTACTTAGGATCTTGTAATCTGTATTTAACAGGGACAGGGGTCTATATCCCAACATATCTATTCCATTTCTCGCTGGTTTCAGCAATGATACTACTATTGCCTGTAGTGTAGTGTCGGGTAACGTGCCAATCTCCAGTGATGCCTGATACAGTTTTTTAAGGTGTGGTGTTATTAGGGGCATAAAGGCCGCGTAAAATTCCACAGGCAGTCCATCCGATCCCGGTGTTTTATTTCTAGGGAGTGTTCTAATTGCCGCCCTAATTTCCGCCTCTGTTATGGGTTTCTCCAGGTCTTCCTTATGCTCTTCCAATAACTGCGGGAGCTGAAGACCCTCGAAGAAGTCCGCGAAGTCACTGTCAGATAGTAGAGGAGGGGCTGCGTACAGAGCCTCGTAATATGTCTTAAATGCTGTATTAATATCTAGTTGGGAGTCCACTACCATCCCTGTCTGATTGGCAACCTCCAATATAGGAGACGCTGACTGTGTGTTTTTGAGAATTCTTGCAAGTAGCGGCCCCGCCCTATCCGCTTCCGTGTGCTGCTTTCGTGTATATGACCGATAATCCAGTAGTCTAAGGTCTTCTAGCAATTCTGCATGTCTTATACGTGCTTCTTGTAAGTCTGTCTGGCGTGTATCATCAGTCAGTGTTGCCTTTTCTAGGGTACCTAGCCTATTTTCTAGTTCTGTGAGTCTATTCAATAGGGATTTGCGCTCTCCCACCCCTGTGCTTATAGCAACTCCTCTTATTACGGTCTTAAAAGCATCCCATTCTATTTTGCGTGAGTTAGTTGTGTTGTCGTTTTCTACAAAATAATTGGTAATGGCCGTGCCGAGAGTGCTGTGAAAAACGGTATCTTCCAGCAATGAAGGGTGTAACCTCCATGTGGGTATTGGCGTGGGTATCCTACCCCATGTTATCGTGACCTCTATCGGGTTGTGGTCTGACAGGATCTTCCCCAAGTATGTGGTAGCGAGCACCTATGGGAGCAGCCCTTCTGAGCAGAATATCCAGTCAAGTCGTGTGTGCAATCCGTGTGGAGGTGAGTAGAACGAATATTCCCTACTCTCAGGGTTTTTTGTACGCCAGGCGTCTCGTACGTTCCATCCCATCGCCCATGTCTTCAAGGCCTCCGCCTGCTTCCTACTGTTAGTGCCATGCAGGGGCGGATGCGATCTGTCAAGGTCCACATCCAATACAGCGTTAAAGTCCCCTCCAATCACCCACGGGCAGTCCTCCCATCCCGTTAACATCACAGATAATGTCTCCAGAAAGAGGTGCTGATCTACATTGGGAGCATACACGCTACCCAGCACTATCCGTTGCCCATCTAGTTTTCCCATCAACAATACATATCTGCCGTTCGTATCTATTTTGTGCTCTTGGAGGTCAAACGGCACACCACTTCTTATCCAAATTGCTGCTCCTCTAGCAAAGGCAGAGTAAGATGTGTGGAACAGCTTCCCTCTCCATTTCTTTTGCATCTTACCCGCTTCTGAGTGAGTAAGGTGCGTTTCTTGGAGCAGCGCAATTTGCACTTTCCTGCGATTCAGTTGTGCTACGACCCTATGCCTCTTGTGACTAGAGCCTAATCCTCTTATATTCCAGGATGCATATATGTATTTGTTAGGTTGAGTCATATCGTCTGCCGCTACGTCGTGCTGCGTTTGCCCTGCTGCTATGTATAAGTGTGCATATGTCTATGGCTAAACCCGTTACAAACATCCCACTCTGAACTACTAATACTGGGTTCCCCTGAATAACATTAGAGGATCAAACAATAAACATATTAATAACCAATACATCTAATATAAAAAGACATCGTGCAATCGCTCGTGGGGGGGTGGCGACCGCTCGACTCCACATGGCCACGGCATGTGCCAGTACCCTTCAGTTCCATTTCCCTGGCTGGGCCCCTGCATAAAGTAAATTTAAACATAGTTTGCGGCATATTAATGCTAAATCCCCCACATCCCACATTGTACTTATCTGCAGCCGACAGTGTCAATAATCTGTAATCGCAGTGAGTCCCGTTCAGTAGTCATTCACAGTCTGTGGGGTCACCACCGGAAACAGCGCCAAGCTGCTTTCAGAATCGGAGTGTTCCTCTGGATCTTCCGAGGATCCCACTGTTTCTGCCACAGAGGTCACATCTTGTTCCGCTAATGCCGCCGCCGTCAGCAGGGCGTTTGTCTGGCTGTCAGTGATCTGTTCCGGTGTGGGGCACTGCCGTCGAGAGACGCCCTCTTGCCTGTGTCTGCCCAGTGTTAATGTGTCTCCGCTACCACCCTGCGTCCCGGAGCCATGGCTTTCTTGTGAGCGGTTTTGCGAGGGATGTGGAGTTAACGTTACATAGACCCATTCCGTAGCTTCTTCAGGATTGTCAAAAAACAAAGTTTTCTGGTTATGTATAATCTTCAGTTTTGCCGGGAAGAGCATGGCGTACTTTAAATTGTGTTGTTGCAGCATCTTCTTGACTTCTCTGAACGTGCTCCTCGCTTTCTGCACTGCCATCGTAAAGTCAGGGTAAATGGATATTCGTTTGTTTTCAAAGTGCAGGGGTGCATTCTCTCTGGCAGCGCGCAGTATAGTATCTCTGTCTTTATAATTTAAAATTCTAGCAATTAGGGGCCTGGGCGGTGCCCCTGGGCGCGGGGGCCTGGGGGGCACTCTATGCGCTCTCTCCACCGCATATAGCTGCGACAACCCTTCTTTGGCCACATTATCTCTGAGCCAGTTTTCCACAAATTGCGTTGGGTTTGTACCTTCACTTTTCTCCGGAATTCCAAGGAGTTGTATATTGTTACGACGTGATCTCCCTTCTGCATCGTCTAGTTTGTTTTACATTTCTTTCAATTGACGCTTCACTTGGTCTAGTTGCGTCGTAGTAGCAGTCTGTTGCGGTACCAGGTCATCCAGTAATATTTTGTGGTGCTTGACTTTATCTGCGAGCTTGGTATGGTCCGCCTTTAGTAGTGTAAAGTTGGTGGAGAGCATCCCTATTTGTGATTCTATAGCTACTCTCGATTCCTGTATTTCTTTGAGTATCAAGTCCAGTTTGTCGTTACTCGCTGCAGTGGGCGGCACCACTTCCAGCACCGAGCCCTGTGTGTCTTCCATGTGTGGAGGGGCACCGCTATCCCCAGCAGGCGGGGGCTCCTGTTGTTTCGTTTTTGGTCTGCCCATACTGTGTAACAGGTAAGTCAAAGGGGGCAAGATGTGTGAGGTCAGTCAGCGGGGGGCCCCGCACCGCGTTCCAGGGCCCGTATGTCCAATATGCAGTGGCTGTATGTCGTATTCGCCGCTGCTGCCCGTTGTTCTATCGTCTTCCTTCGCTATTCTGTCGCGTCCTAGGTCGTTTTAGCACCAGCGCCACCGCGTTTATTGGTCTCGAGCCTAGGTCGGCACTGCCTCCCCGAGTGCCCCGTGTTGTGAAGTTTTATCCGTCTGTTCTGGCTCTGCGGAGTTCAGGACCGCCAGGTGCCTAAGTCCGGGAGGCTGAGCACATACCCATCGCTGCTCTGCGCTTGTGTCCTTCCTTTGGTAGCCGTTTTTGTTGTGCTGTGTTACAGCACTCTATGCGAGCCCCCGACTGACGCAGACCGCACGGGCCACTCGTTGAGCGGATTCAGATGTCCCAATGCCAATCACAACGGTGCCCACTATTGCAAGCGCTGGCCTCAACGCATTCATGTGTAGCGCGGATCCCACTCAGCTCCCCCGGCCTCCGCCTGGCTCAAACACTGCTTTTCGCTCTCTCCGGCAAATCCTTGTCTTCCAATTATCACGCCTCGTCGCATATATATTTCCAGCTTCTGCCCAAGGCCACTTCGTCGGCGCACTTGTAAATAGCGATATATAATGACTCACTGTATTCTGGTGTAGGAGCACAGATCCGTTAGAAGCGGAGGGGCCTCCACGCGTTGTTCCCGTGTCTTCCCGTATCCCTCTTAACAGCCTACGCAGCAGAGTTTTCCACTTGCCGGTTGTGAAGACCGCTGCCGTCATCAATCGAGATCGTAGTAGTAATCCCCGCACTTTCGTGTGCCGCAGTCGCCTTAGTCGTCGTGCCTTTGTTCATGGCATACGGACCTTACTGGGTGTCTCCAGTCATTGCAGCTTCAGTTTCATTCCAGGGCCGCAGCCACTTCGCGCCATCTTGTGCGTCGTAATCTAGGCCGGGATTTCACAGTGTCTGTTGTGTCTTCTCGCTCTGGGAAACCGTTATTCCAGCACTGCGGTGCCCTGCTCCGTTGTGCCGTTTGTGTTATTCTCGATCCCTCAAGAGTTCAGCTCATCGGAAGCTCATCCGACCGCAGGGAACCACTCCCCGATCCGCCATCTTGCGTGTTTCTCCCCGGGCTGGCCACCTTCGGGTCCGCAGTTTACCAGTACCGTTTTCTCATCCACAACGTCCAGTACGCCCACCGGCAATGACTGTGTGGCGGGTAGTACCTCTCTGCGTCCGCATCCGTTTATCGGCACTCCCGGGCTCCCAGCCGGCAGCGGACCTCCTAGGTTTCAGGCTCCCTTCGTGGGCGTAGGCTCCGGGAATCCACGTCTCTTTTCCCCGCTGAGGCAGCAGTGTAGGCTTGGCAACTTTGTCCACACTCTGCTCCGGTGACCATCCCCTGTGTTTAGACTGCCACTGTAGGTGTCATGAGCTCATCCCGCATCTCGTTTTCTGTATAGTTACGGGGCCCAGCTGGGAGCTCTTCTCCTATGCGTCCGCCATGCTCGGCAGTCGGCCACGCCCCCCCATGCCATAGCTGCATGAACCAAGCCATCACTGAAGGAGCAGACTGGGTCTTCCAGGCCAACGCTATGAGTTGTTTTGCTGCTACAGTCATATGGAGTACAAGGTACCAATCTGCATGGGTTGCCACCTCGATTGTGACCGGTCGAACCCCTAGGACAACTGTGTAGTGGGCCGCTGTTATGGGAAATCCCAACGTGCTGTTAATGTGCCCCAATATTTTTTTTCGAAAACACAGTGCTGGAGGGACATGACCACCATATGTGCTGGAAGTCTCCAAACTGCACGCCACACATCCAACAGGTATCAGTGGTTGTAGGGAACATGGTATGTAAGCATGCAGGGGTGTAATACAATTGTAGCATTAGTTTATAGGCCGAGTCTTGCTGGAAAATGCTCCTGTGTATCTTGGGAATCTCACATCACAGAAGTTCCCACTGATTCTGAGAGATGGCCAGGGTACTATCTTGCTCTCATTTGGTCTGATAAGGGTGGCTGGGGAGTATACTGGACTGCTGAAGGACACTATTTGTTTTAGAAATGAGACCCTTAGAACCCTCAAAGCCACACACCAGTGTCTTGAAGAGGGTAAGAGACCGGGTGACACCTGCAGTGTGGGGGAGGGGATAGTGCCCAATGACATAACTGGAAATACTGATGGTGAGCTTTATCAGGGACATCAAATTCAAGTTTACACTGCTCAAAGGGCTTGATGACCTATCCATGGAAGAGGTCTTGCAAGGTCCTACAATAGCCCTCCTCCCACTCCCAAAAAGAGCCCGGGGTGAGGGCAGTTGTAAAGTCCAGATTGCTGGCTATCGGGGTATTCTCCATCCTATCCCAGATCTCCAGGACTGTGTGGGTCGGGGTCGCCTGGTATGCACTGCGGGGCGATGTTGTTACGGGAGCTAGGCCAGGTCCCTCAGTGGCCTACAGGCCACCGCCCTGTCCATATGTAGCCAGTGTTTTTCGCTTAGTACAATACTCGCTTTTATAGAAAAAAAGTAGTATTTTTATTTCTAACTCTACACATGCAAAGGTATACAACATCCAGAAGCAATAACGCAATTTGCCTTGAGTTCGGGCTGTAGTAGTTATCCGGCAAATCCCTGTCCCACCCTCCTTAATGTAACGTGTTCAGGGGTATTCCCCATTCACTGGTGGTCACAACTAGGGAGTGCAAACTACTAGGCCATTCTCAAGAGTTATCACTCTGACTCTTTAGGAATTAGTCAAAAGTGTTTTGGTGCCGCTGCGCCGTTAGCAGTAAGTCCCTCAGGGCCCAAAAAGGCCCACTTTCAGTCTTACCTGCACCGGTGATATGGCAGTGTTCAGCGGTGCAGGAAGTGCCTTCTCGGGTGCTCACAAATTCGGATCCTGTATGGCGAAGTTGGGCTGCTCACGCAGGACGTGGCAGCACCCGACGGCGCAATCTCTCTCTGTTGAGCAGTGCTGCCAGTCCGTTCCAGTTGTCGTATCTGCTGGTGGACACAAAGGTAAGTTGTTCTTCCCCTAGGAGAGGAGTGGGGGGTGCTGGGGTGATCCTCCGGTTCCCGACCATAGCTTCAATGAGGGCATGCCGTCCTTGGCGGCATCTTGTTGAATCTTGGGGACTTTGTCAAGTGAAGATCACAGCAAGTGGGCTCAACCCTCTGGTCACAGCAGGCTGCGTCTGGTCCGTGCAACGACCTGAACCTTAGGCCAAAGTGATACCCGCAGCCCCATCTAGCATACGGGGTTGCCGCAGTTATCACGATGTGGGCTCAGACTCTCCTGATGGAATCGCCCTCACTACGGTGGCCCCTCCTGGCATTTGGGGTTGGTGATTTTGGCAGTCACAAGTCCTGCGCTCCTGGCCCAAAATCAGTTCACCGGTAACCCCCTCTGACATACGGGGTCACCGCTGCACAGCGGTGCAGCCTGGTGCTTCCCACACAGCGCCTCTGATTTGCTTAGAATGAGGCTGCCCTCTCCTGGCATAGGAGCGTGGCAGAGCCAATACTGCACACGGGCAATGGCCCGATTGGTGCACAGCCTCACACCTCACTCAGGGAATCCTTATGCAGGGCTCCCCACTGGGCCTTGCTCCGTCCAATGCTTTCCTCTCCCTCACAGGGCACATCTTGGCAAGCAGGCAGGAGATGGTGCTCCAGGGTAGGTGATCTTGGTTTCATGGGTGATGTCCCCTCACCCAACAGGGAGACTTGCAGGCCTTGGCCTCCAGTCCAGCTCAGAGGCAGTAGTCTCACAGAGCTTCCCCTTCTCATACAGCACGTCTGGCTGCTTAGCAGAAGGCACATTGTTGGGGACTCCACTTCCCCTACTTATAGTCCATTTCCAGACACCAAATGTGATTTAAGGTCTGAGTCTTTGATGTTTTATGTTGGGGTTCTGCTTCTTTTGAAGTGGGCGCTTCGCTCTTTCTTCTTTTCCTCATGAAAGATGTCTGTCACAGCAGGTAAGACTCCGAAGCTAATTGTCCCACAACAGAGTCCCCCCATCCAGGAGTGACCAGAGTTCACCCCAGGATGACAGCCGCAGTGATATGTGCATCAAACAGTTAATCCCAGACCCCCAACCCTATTCTTTATGAATCGCTTATCAGCCCCATCTCCCTTCCTGAGATGTGTCCAGGCTCTTTCCTTATGATCTATCACTGAATCTAAAAGCAATTTTTTGAAGTGTAAAGGGAGTCTCTACATTTTCCCTGCAGTGTGTGTCCTTCCCAGCTCACAGGAACGCAACAATACACAAGTCTGTCTTGGGGGGGTTCCTCTCCTCATGGCCAACAGGCAGGCCGGCGCATCCTAAAATGGAACCTGATTCTCAAATTGTAGGGGAGAGGGTTACAATCAAGCGAGGTACAAGACAAGGGTACCTTATGCCACCTGTTCTCTTCACCCTATTCATTGAGCCTTTGGCCGCAGCATTAAGGCAAGACGTGCAAATTAGGGCCCCAATTCAAGGTGTGCCTAATATAAAACTCTACGCGGACGACATGATATTATACTTGGCTGCTGAGGAACAAAATATTCTCAATGCGCTCACTAAAATAAAAAAAATTACAGACATTGGTGGATACAAGATTAATCACGTTAAGTCTGAAGCTCTGTTATTTAATAGTACTTCCTCAGTACTACCCGCTGAAATGAGGCTGCACTACTCTCATACTCGCCCCATCAGATATTTTGGGATTCATGACACAACTAAATTTGCAGATTTGTTTAGACTAAATTATACTACCACCCTCAATGTTTGCGGGCTATTACTTCACTGGTACCCACTGCCTTTCACTATTATGGAACATGTAGCATTAGTCAAGATAGCTATCCTCCCATTATTTGTATTTACTTTTTTAAACATTATGATTAAAATCCCTCAATTTTTTTAAACAAGATAGACCAAATGATACGTCACTTTTTATGGCAGGGGAAAAAATCCTGTACCAGCCTGAAGACATTACGGTGGAAGTTGGAGGGCTGGCACTCCCGCACATTAAAATGTATTATCAAGTCCCCTTTCTTGATTGCCTCGTCCGTGCCCTAACAACTAACAATCATTCTGTTTCTATCTTCAGCTCATGTTAAGCTGAAGCGGATGTCCAGCTACCCTTCTTTCTAAAAGTACCAAAACTACGAAAGCGCTCTAGATATAAGCTACTTCACATCTTGGCCTTCAGATTTGAGAAGTTAAAATAAGCGTTTCAGATTCCCCAGTTTCATCTATCTTTACGTATAAGAGACTGTTCTTGGTTAGGAGTGCAACTAGAGATCGCAGCCATCAAGGGATGGGAAAGAGGGATTTCACAGACTCAATGATTTTTTGTTGACTGGTGCATTGAAGTCCTGGCAACAGCTGATCTCTAATAACCCAGTGATCCCCTCTAATTTGGCATTCTCTTATTTACAAATTAGCCACTTCTTATGAGCAATTGGACAGGCATCGAACGCGTTTGCCGAAAATATTAGCAAAGCCTTTTTTGTGACCCGGTGTCGGCAACTGTACCAGAAACTGGGTGAGGAAGTGGTTTCTCCTTTTTAGGTCTCGCCTGGCGTTAGCAGCGCGCATGCGCTGCTCTCGCCATGCGAGGGCTTCTTGTAATCGATACAGTTTTGGAAGTGGAGTGTAGGCTCCGCCCCCTGTTTCCATTCGCTAGCGTCATCGTGCATGCTAAACCCTGGCTTCCCATTGTTTGTGAGGCTTTTAACTCCTTAACCGCAGCGCAAATTCCGCCGCTGTGCGGGAGTTCTATTGAGTTGGCGGGGTAGCGTCGGCCAACGGACATGCAGAGCACTAGCGAGGTAGTGCTCGCGACGGCCGTTGGCCGACGCACGCACAGAACGGGTTAAGTCCCTCCTGGTTACCACCCTGTCCACTTTTAGCCCCGCCCACCGGGACTGGATGCTTTACTTGCGGCGTGTTACTATCTCCTTTAATTAGAGGGTGATGACTTTTTTTTTGTCATTCCGGCTGGAGCGCGGCGCATGCTGTTTATTTAGTGTCATTCCGGCTTGTTATTTATTAATTTTTACTTTACATCAGAGCGTGGCGCGCACGCTGTTTATTTATTATTTTTTACTTTACATCGGAGCGCGGCGCCCACTTTAGGGACACCGCGCTCCGTTTATTTATTTATTTTATACCGGATGCCCGCGCTCCGTTAAATATTCGCGCCTAAGTTTCTGTTCTCCGTAGCACTTAAATACTGCTACTTAATCAAGTATCACTTGTGCCTGATTACGCAGAGTACAGCTGCTTTTCTGCGGAGCGCGGCGCGCACGCTGTTTATTTATTATTTTCTACTTTACATCGGAGCGCGGCGCCCACTTTATGGACACCGCGCTCCGTTTATTTATTTATTTTATACCGGATGCCCGCGCTCCGTTAAATATTTGCGCCTAAGTTTCTGTTCTCCGTAGCACTTAAATACCGCTACTTAATCAAGTATCGCTTGTGCCTCATCCCGCAGAGTACAGCTGCTTTTCTGCAGCAAGTAAAGGCATTGCCGGAACAACGAGGCTTTTCAAGTGCTCCTCTCTAATCACTGCTGTTTATAGGGTGTGTTGCTGCAATAGGATTCTATCCGTCTTGAAGTTTACAGTCTCTGTGACTTTTACTACTGTAAAATCCTTAGCTGGGTATATCTGTCGGTGCCTGTCGTACGTGTTGGTAGAGTTCAGTGTCCTCCAGCCTGTGTGTGCAGGAGCAGTGATGACGTGTGAGATGTTCTGCGTGTGTGTTTGTAGTGTTAAATGTGCCCTAGTATGCTTCTACTTGTGTTTTGGTGTACAGACTACACTGCTCAGGAATGTGATCACAAACAGGGGCTCATTGCCTGCTTTCACAATCCCCCTGCTAACTGCGCACCCCCTCCCGATGAAATGTGACCCGTCCCTCCCCCACCTCTCGCCTGCCTTCACAGCCGGGAGCGCAGCCTCGTAACAGGGCGCTCGGCAGCTGCCTTCCCTGCGTGGGTCAGGAGAGGCGTCTGCGCACTTAACCCCATCCCTGTCTCCTATTCTTTCTCTCTCTGTTACTTTCATCGCTTGCTATCGTTCTCCTTTTCTCTCTCTGTTCCTCTCACTTTCTGTCCCTCTCCTCTTCTCATCTTTCTGTTACTCTGACCTCTTTCTTTCCCTCCCCCATCATGCTGTCTCCCTCCACTCTCCTTCCTCGTCTCTTTCTCTCTTCTCACGTGTTCTCTTCATTTCTCGCTAGTCCTCTTGTTTCTAACTCCTTCTGTCAGTCTCTCCTTCTTCTTTTGGGTGTCCTTTTCACCCTCTCTGCCCCACACTTCTATGACACTCTCTTTGTCATCTTTCCTCTCCATCCTCTTCCCTCTTTTTTCTCTCCATTGCATATTGCGCTATTTCTTTCGCAGTCTCTCGGTACTTTCCAACGCTCATTGTCTTCCCTTGCACTTTCTTTCTCCTTTATTTGTTTCGTTGTGTGCCTATGTGTCCCTTGGTCTGTGTTGCTCCTCCGCCTCCCTCTCTTTCTTTTGCTCTCTGTTCTATTCCCTCTCTCCTCCCCCTCTCTTTCTGTGCTGTTCCGCTGCCCGTCTTCCCTTTTCTCTCGATCCCCACTTATCTCTCCATTCTCCTCGGCCCATCTTGCTGCTGTCTCTTTCTTTCCCATATCTCCCCCTCTCTCTCTCCCCTTCTATCTTTCTCCACATTCTTTGATTACTCTTTGCTCTTCTTTCCGCGCTCACTTCCCGCGCCCCTGTTTCCTCATTCTTCGCGGTCTCTTCGCCCCGCTCTTGCTTCTGTCTTTCTCTCTCTCTCTCTCCTCTGTCTGGCTTTGTGTCAGTGGGAATGCTGTGATTTGGGAGCCAAGCTCGCCTGCTCAGTTTTTCCAGACCCTCATTTGGAAGGAAGAAAGTAGTGTCAGAATAAGAGTCCTTCCCGCCACATACACCTTCCTTCTCTTCCCTCGGTGTGTCACCCTGTTCGCCCGAGTGTGCATGTCTGCGCGCGCATATCGCAAGTGAGTGCACCCATAGCTGCCAAGGTTTCAGATTGTTATGAATTACATTTTCAAAATTTAAATGCAATTATGAGTGTCATTCCGACGAGTAAGAGTGACACTTTCTTGCGAGCAAAAAAATCAAGCAATGAAGAAAGGGAAACATAAAAATGTCAGAAATGAATCAGACCGAGAAACTGTAAGATTTTAAAACTGGTGCAAACAACTGTGGTGGCTGACCAATAATTACAATGAAATTATGAAAATGTCACATATAGCCATCTGAAACCTTGGCAGTTATTGGCAGACTGGCCTGTACCCTCACCTTGGAGAATGCCTGACCAAGAGTTAATGAACGCCTTTGCCTCGCTTATGCTTCAGTCCTTCTGAAACAGACAGATGGAATCAGGAGCAGAAATCGAGCTCTCAGCCGGCGGGGCCCATTCAGCAGTATCCTTACTTAACAAGCATTGAAAATGCAATAGGTCTCGCCTTTGATTAAGTTAAAGCCATTTGCTTTGCTAATGGTATTGTATTCTAGCTTTGCATTATTTAGTGTATATTTGTGATATGTTGTAGTTGTATGTAGTTAGAATTGTTTTGTTAGCTGTGTAGTAGTTTAAAGCATAGCGTTAGTAGGAAAAGAGCAGTGTTTCAGATTTGGGAGGTGAATGAATAGAAGAATAGTATGTGTTAATTTCGTATAGTGAGGATTACAATAGCATGAGGCAGACGAAAGGGGCGAGGGGAGAGCAAATATATGCAAATATATGCACATATCACAAATATACACTAAATAATGCAAAGCTAGAATACAATACCATTAGCAAAGCAAATGGCTTTAACTTAATCAAAGGCGAGACCTATTGCATTTTCAATGCTTGTTTGACTAAAGTGGTGACCTACACAGAATACAAGATCAATCAATGCCTGTGGGCATGGTACAATCAAATGGCCCATAAAGTCATTCATGGAGCAAACTATAGAAGGATGGATTTCTACTCGAAATGGATGTTGTTTTACACTCCATATCGAATACAAAAGATGCATTCCACTGATTCAGCTGCATGTTTTAGATGCGGCCATGATGAGGGAGACTGGCTACACATTTGCTTCACATGCCCATTTTTGTGTCGCTTCTGGAGAAAAAAGATTTTCCAATTTATTAGCTGTAAGCTGCAGGTCAATCTACGCCCAGACCTCTTTTTGGGCCCTTTTTGTTATGATCGCTCCACATAGACAAATCACTCTACAGCAGCAGCAATTCTTTTTTTATTGCTAGATCTTTAATTCTGCACAAATGGAGATTTACTGAGGTGCCCACTTTTAACCAATAGTTACATGACATGTTGCTGTTTTTCAAGGTCCTTCCCCTGTCTCACTGTACCACATTCATTCACAATAGTTCGCTGTTATTCTTGTAATTAGTTTGTCCTGCCATCTCCAGACGACATTAGCACAGAGTGGGCAAAATCAATATTCATGTAGTGGGATCGTGCTTAGATGGTAAGGCAATATGATGTTTATTAGAACTGTGCTCTGATTTACTAAAAGTGCAATTCTTAAGCTCGCTCCATGATCATTCTGCAAAAACTAATGCTCTCCTATACAAGAAAACTATACAAGAAAACTGTATATAAACCCCAGATTTTGGGGGTGAGCCAAAGCTTTCCTGAAAACTTCCTAATGTTACAAAGGATGCTGCCCAATTTCTTATTGAATTTGCTGCCGACTGAAACTTGGGTCATTTCTTAATTTTGCTCATATTTTTCTATTGTCCTATTACTGAGAGCGCCTTAATGGCATGGATTCCTTATAATTTCTATATTGTACCTTTTGAATTTTTGTATTAAATCCTTTTACATTTCTATCTCAGCCCTAGAACTCAATTGTCAAGTCCATCTTTACTTAATTGAATGTATTTTGACATATTGTAAGCTGCCTTATCTTGGTACACATTGCCTCATGCAATACATCTGTGGGCATGCTGTTGAGATATTTTAGGGCGTACAAATTTAGGTATTCTCCACGCCCACAAAGGTTTTTAAGTTCATTTTTAAAAGCCTCACTTTTAATAAATGCCTCCCAATGCAGCAATGTATTCTGATGTACTAATGTGAAATACTTCTGCAGGATACAGAAATACACTTTTTTTTAATTTTGGAAAGACTTTGTCATATTTGTGCATGTCTGTTGCGTGATTTAGTGATTTACGTGTAAAGTAATTTAAAGGCTCAGCTCGTGCATGGGCTCTTATAGTCAAGTTAGACAGTTGCTCTTTACACAAGAGGTCGAATCAAAATAAACATCTTTGGAACCTTTGAGAATAGCAATGCGTTTAAGGTTCCACACCTTACCATCATTCAACATAACTGCATTTTTCAATACTTTCAGTAACCTTAAAAGGACCAAGAAATTGGCTAGAACCTTTCTTCACCCTCCAGTGTTTCTTGACCTTAACAAGTGTACCAATTTCAATGTTGGTATTAACCTTAGAATCTTTACTAAGATCGTAAGATCTTTTGTACAAATCATGACTGTTTCTGAGGGTTTCTTTAACTGCCTCTAAATCTAAATTAGAGACAGTGCTAGGAACCAACCATGCAGGATTAACTTTAGTTCTAGCAACCCTGCCTCTCATAATTTCGAAAGGAGTACATCCAGTCACTTCATTGAAAGTAGCACGATAATTCCAGACAGTTTTAAAAATGTGTAACTCCCACTTATTATCCTCAGTACCAGCAGATTGGATGGCACCCTTGAGCACTCTATTAAAACGCTCAATCATACCATTCCCACTAGGGTTGTATAAAGAAGTGGTACGATGCTTGATAACCAATCTCTCAAAAAAAATACAGCTTTATGGGAAACAAACTGTACACCATTGTCAGAGATAATTTGTTTTGGAAGACCCTCCTCAGTAAAAATAGAGTCCAAGAAGGATAAAACAGCATCAGTATCGACCTTGTTAACGATTTTGACAATTGGCCACCTGGAAAACACATCGATAGCAGAAATAATATACTTAGATTCATTATCAATAGGACCCATTCCAACAGGGAATATGGAATGCACGAATGACCGCTGCCACGAGCAAAGGAATACAGAACCCCCAACACTACAAGGACGGGGCGGGCGTGCTGAGTGGCAACAGGGAGGAGTGGTAGCAGAGGGCTGCCTGTGCGCATGTCTTTTTGGCCAGCCAGACGTGCACACTTTAAACCTCTCTGCCCAGCTGTCTTAAGCCGCACTGCTGTCTGAAGAAGAGGTCTGGTGCAGAGGACGTGTGAGGTAAGTTTTTCATTTTTTATTTTGTTTGCGCATGCACCCCCTCCCATCCCCCCAAGTAGATGCCAGCCTCCACTGCGGACTAGGAAAGAGTCATTCACATGTCATGCAGAGTTATTATACTAATAATAGCTTTAACAGATTGTTTTTTTTTTTTTTTTTTTAGTTTCAAAAACCTTTATTGTAAATAAGAATCAATGATCACAGCGTGATGCCTACATCCCTAGGTGGGCCGGCAAAGCAAAGTTCTGATGTGTATAGCAGTGCAGTTGATAGGGGGTTACACAGCAAGCCGCCTACAACCACATTGGGCCGGCCGCATCAGGTAGGGCAAAAGTATTAACTTTATTGGTTTCTTAACCAGTGTTTCAACAAGGTGATATATAAAGGTATAGATGATCTAGATCGTAGCCATCATTACTGCTCATGAAATACATTTACTTGCAACAAACTATAAACCAAACTCCCTCCCCTTCTGTTCTGTAGATTTACATAAGTCTAATTGACCATACTCCGAGTTGCCTAACCCACTGGTACAGTAAAACGGCCTATACACTGCAGACCATGACCATCTGTCGGGGACTAGAGCGCTATGTGGTGGGCCAATCCTCTCTAGGGGCTCCCGCTGCAGTCTACCTCCATGTGGCATGGTGTCAACTAAGCCTCTTGTCTCATAGCGTGCAGGGGTAGTGGTGCCTCCCCATTCATCCCACCCGTGGGGCCAGTCGCGGTCGCCAGGCCCACCGACATGTCTGAGGAAGCAGTGGTATGGTTCGTCTGTAAAAGTAGATATGCCTTGAGAGGGCCCCATATGTCCCGCTGCCTAGAGGAGCGTGGGAGCAGTTCAGCATACGTGAGCGATTGTTCCTGCCATGTTGTAAGGTCGCCCAGCCAGTCCTTAAACTTTGGGGCCCTGCCCCTACCCCACCGACAGGCCAGCCTACGTTTTGCTATTAGGAGGCTTAAGGCTAAGTATTTTTTGCATCTAGTGTCTATGTGTTGCGTATAGCCTAGCAATGCCACTTCTGGCAAAGCTTGGAGGGTCAGGTTTAACATAGAGGACAGGCCCGCAAACACTTGTTGCCAGTATTGGTGGATAGCTGGACACAACCAGGCAAGATGGAGGAAGTCCGCTCCCTCGCTTCCACATCTGGCGCATCGGTCATCCTCCCGAAGCTTGTATTTGTGTAGCTTTGCTGGAGTGTAGTAGAGCCTATGTAGGAATTTATAGTGTATTACTCTCAAACGACTATTGGACGTCATAGCCGCAGTCTGTTTACAGCAAAACTCCCATTGATCATCTGCTATAGGGTTCTCGAGGTCTGCTTCCCACTCCCGCCTAGCCCTGGAGGCAGGGGGTCGGGCACATTCTGCGCATGGCGATATAGGAGTGATGTGACATGTCGGGGGTCCCTGACTGTAACAGAGTGTGAAGAGGTGGCAATGTAGGTGGTTCTAGGGGAACGCAGGTGTGGCAGCTTTGACGCTCTGCCGGAGTCTAATAAACATGAATACATCCATGACCGTAGGTGCATGCGCTCCAAAGAACTGATCCCTGGAGCGGAATGTGCCATTAATGTACATATCTCCCCATGTGGTATAGCGCAGTTTCTCGAGCATCGTGCGACACTGTTTGTCATATGTGACCTGCAGGGAAGGATGATACACCAGAGGCACCTGGGGAGAGTAAAGCATGGGTGCATCCAGCCGGGCAGCAATTTTCTTCCAGGCTGTCACGGTGCAATGGACAGTGGTGGGGTCCCGTTCCCGCTCTCGGCATGAAGTGTATAGGAAACCCGAGAGGGGAGTAGGGGTCATATATCCCTCCTCCACCGCTAGGTGAGGCATGAATGGAGGGGGTGGAACCAGTATACGGCGAAGTGGGCCTGGGCACAGTAATAATACAGTTCAAAATTTGGGACTTCGTATCCCCCGTGCGAGAATGGCAGCATGAGTGTGTCCAGCGCGAGGCGGGCATGTTTGCCACCCCAAATGAGGCGTGTAATTTGCGTTTTGAGCGCTGTGAAAAAATGCTTACCAGGGTGGTATGGTATATTAGTGAATAAGTAAAGGAATTTAGGCAATAGTACCATTTTAACCAATGACACCCTCCCAGCCATGGATAGGGGCAGTGATAACCATCTTGTGATGGAGTCTGTCGCTTTGTCTAGGGCTACACCGTAATTGGCTTTTATTAGTTCGTCTCTATGTCTAGTGACTGTTATTCCTAGGTATTTGATTTCCTCTGCTTGCCAAGCAAGGGGATAATCCAAGGGATACTCCAATGTGGAGGGGGTAAGTGGGAACACTGCTGATTTAGCCCAATTAATGTGAATACCCGAAATGGTCCCAAACTTCGTGACCTCCCGCAATACAGGGTTGAGGTTCTCCTGTGGATTTTTAATATATAAGGTAACATCGTCCGCATAGAGCGATATTATTAGCTGCCTGGAGGGGAAAATCAGTGCTCGCTCCTTGTGGTGTTGCCGAATTTTTGCCGCCAGGGGCTCTATCGCCAGGGCAAATAGGATAGGAGATAAGGGGCACCCCTGTCTAGTACCTCTAGTGATGCTGAAGCTAGGGGATCGTGAACCATTGAGGAGGACCGTAGCAGTGGGTTGTTGGTACAGCAACTCTATCCACCCAAGGAACGCTGGAGGCATACCCATATATCGCAGGGTGCCTATGAGGTAGTCCCATTCTACAGAATCAAACGCCTTAGTGGCATCCAGGAACACCGCAATCGCTGGGCTGTCGGGGTCAATATTCTGTAGAACCGATAGGAGGGTCCTTAGATTATGGGACGTCGCTCTGTTAGGGACGAATCCGGACTGATCTGGTAGGACCAGCCGCTCCATCAACAAGGCCAGCCGGTTAGCGAGGACTTTTGCCAGAATATTTGTGTCACAGTTCATGAGGGAAAGGGGCCGGTAGGAGTCGCATTGGGTAGGAGACTTGTCAGGTTTAAGGATTGATATGATCAGGGCTTCCCGCATAGTGGGGGGAAGGTGGCCTTCCTCTAGGGCTTCATAAAAAACTTCCTTAAGAACAGGGGCTAATTGCACCTGGAAGGTTTTATAAAATTCTATGGGGAGTCCATCCGAACCTGGAGTACGCCCTGATGACATTTGCATGATTGCTGCCGTGATTTCGTCTAGCTCCAGTTCAGCGCTAAGAAACTCACGTTGATTATCCCCCAGCCATGCGAGCGCGGTGTCCTCAAAGTACGAGGGGAGGTCAAGTGGTGCTCCTCTATGCGTAGTGTACAGGGATGTATAGTGTGTCAGGAATGCGTGTAGTTGCCCCTGCGTATGATAGTGTACCTCCCCCTCGGGGTCTCGGATTTCCGTGACATGCGTTGAGAATCGGGGATGCCTGGTCAGGTTCGCGAGCATCTTTCCCGGGCGATCACCCTCCCCATATGTCCTAGCAATGTGGTACTTACTGCGAAACTTACATTCCCGTTCAGCAGTGCGTGTATATTCTGTAATCTTATCCCGCAGTTGTGCCCTGGCTGCATCCCCCCCAGTGCTGTCATTTATGCGTTGCTCCAGTGCCTTAATATCTTTCTCCAGCCTGTCAAGTTCCCTCCGGATATCTTTAAGGATGCCCCCTCCTTTAGTCATGCAATAGCCTCGAACAGTCACTTTGAAAGCCTCCCAGACCGTGGACATGCTCGGGACAGAGTCCGCGTTGCACTCAAAATAGTCACCAATTTCCTGCCCCAGTTCAGCATGAAAGACCTCGTCTAGGAGGTGCAGTGGATTAAGCCGCCAGTTAATGTAGGGGGATGGATTTGTAGGGAAGTTCAACACCAATACCACCGGGGAATGATCAGAGTATGTCCTGGCCATATGGGTAACCCCGTCTATCCAGCTCGACACCCCCAGCGACACAAACCAATAGTCCAGTCTAGACCAGGAGGAGTGGGCAGCGGAGTAGTGTGTGCCCTCTCTGAGTGTGGGGTGCATATGTCGCCATGCATCGAGAAGGCCCTGGTCCGCCACAACGTCCGCGAGCTGTTTTTGCATGGTCGTGTAATGTGTTGCAGTAGGACTAGAGCGATCCATCGCTGGGGAGATAGCTGTGTTAAAGTCCCCACCCCAAAGGAGGTATGTGTAACCTATGGACAGAATTTTGCCCCACAGGGATGGTAGAAAGGCTGGGTCATCCACATTGGGCCCGTAACAATTTACCATAGTAATATCCCGGGAGGCCAGTCGCCCCCACATAATGCAGTACCGGCCATGCTGATCCGAGAAGGTGCCACCTAATACGAATGGGGTGGAGCGCTTGATCAGTATCGATACCCCGCGTGAGTAGGTGGAATAAGATGAGAAACAGCGGCAGGAGGCCCATCGGGCGGCGAAGGTAGGGGCCGCTAATGGATCGAGGTGAGTCTCCTGGAGGAAAGCTATTTGGACGTGGTGCCTCTCCAAATATCCTAATATATTGCGTTTTTTGCGCGGATCATTGAGTCCCCGAACATTCCATGTCATGCTGCGTATAATGGTCTGCATGTTAGTGGGTATTAGCATTGTGTAGCTGATTGTACTCTAGGGACAGGCCCGACGCAGGAGTTCGTGGAGTGCGGACTAGTGTATACATAGCAGAACAGAATACATTTCTAACAACCCTCCCCCCACCCACTCCGACTTTCCCAACTTGTCGGGCATTAGTTCCCACCCAATAATAACTATAAAAATTAAACCAATAAGAAAAAGGAAATGTAAATATTCCAGCTAACTCGGGGTATTCCCTCGTGGGTGCAGCTAGGGGCCCGGGACTCGCCTATGTCCTCCCATGATCTCACCCGTCAGATACCAGACCCAGCCGGGCTGGCTCTATTTCCGGGGAGAGGACGAAAGCCAGGCGATATACTACAATAAGTTGGTGTCCAATCAATCTGGACTATGACGAAGGTATGAGTGGCAGGCATCCGTGAAAAGCGTAGCAGACGGCTCCCAGCAGTTAGCACATTGTTACTCGCTATGTGGATCTAGCTCAATCCTGCATTAACAGTGGAGACACGGACCTAGAGCGGCGGCCGTCAGACACCGGTGCCGGAGACACCCTTTGATTAGTTTTGAGGTAGTCTTCAGCCTGCTGCGGGTTTTGGAAGACATGGTGCTGGCCCAGATGTGTGATGCGGAGACGTGCTGGATAAAGCATGGCATAGGGAATGTTGTGAGCTATTAGTTTCTTTTTAACATTAAAGAATTTACGTCTTGCATCTTGCACATTTTGTGTGAAATCTGGGTAAAAGGACAGTATCGTATTTTCATAGTCCACTTTTTGTTTCTCCCGTGCAAGGCGGAGCACAGCATCCCTGTCCCTATAATTAAGAAACCGGATTATAACCGGGCGTGGGGGTGCTCCTGGGGGGACGTGCTCCCAGGGATCTGTGGGCTCTTTCCACTACTAGGTGTCTGGAGAATGCCTCAACTCCGAACAGTTTAGGGAGCAGTGTCTCTATAAAGTCCTCCATCCGCCCAGTGTTGGTCGATTCAGCAAGGCCCACTAGGCGGACATTATTCCTCCGTGACCTAGCCTCCAAATCTTCATTCTTCTCCGCTATGACCTTAAGCAGTCTGTCCATCTGTGTTATTTGTTTCCGGTCGCTCGTGGAACTGTCCTCTAGTCCAGAAATTCTGCTTTCCGCCTCCTCAAGTCGATGATCATGTTGCTCGATGCGGTGCACCACAGAGTCCAAGCGCACATTCATGGCGTCTATTTTGGCATCTATAGATGTGAGGCTGTGTGTCATAGTCACCAGCATGGCCTTCACGTCGTCTTCCGAGCCAGTGGCTGGTGCCGTCGTGGAATGTTCCTCTGATTGTGACCGGGAGGGCCTGCGAGCCTCAAATGGAATTTTTGTTTGCTTTCCCTCTGTTCTGCCCATCTTGAGAGGTCCAGGGGGCAGCAGCCTCCCAGGCCAGACATCCAGCGAAGAGGAGATCAACAAATGGAGTGCTCCGCCGACCTATTCCCAGGGCAGTAATTCGGAGCCCTGCTTCAATAAGGCAGGATCCAGTCCCCGGTGAAATATTGCTGGGCGGAAACCCCGCTTCCGAGATAGAGTCGGCCGATGGGAGCCAACAGTCCGGCCTGGTCACTATTGCGCAGGTGCGTCGCAACGGATAGGGGCCCTCCACAGCTCCGTAAAGCCAACCGAGCACCCTGCAGGGCCTCCTGCTCAGTACCGTCGTCTCCGGTATATGCGGGGGCTCCGCTTGTGAGCAATTAAACAGCGGTGTCCGTGGGGGGGTGTAGTCGTCTGCGTCCGGGAGAGGGCAGGCACACCGACAGTCAGGTCTGTCAAGCTGTTTCAGGCTCTCCCACCCTCTGCCCCGCTCCGTCTCCTCACCTTTCTGTATTTGGGCTCCTCACCGGCAATAGAAGACGTCGTGTGAGGGGTTCCCCCTCACAGCTCCCAGCCGGCAGGGCCCTGCGACTCGGCCGCCGTCCACAGGGTTAACTCGCACTGTTCAGTCCTCCCGTTTCAGTACCTCAAAATGGCGCCGTCGCGGCACGTCCAGCTCCGCAGAGCCGCGGGCTCCAGTGCAGTGTGCCCCCAATCTGCGCGACCACCGCAGCTGCAGAGTCCACCGGTCAGGGTCTCACTAGGCAGCGCTTCACTCTCCGGCGACGCTGAGTCACGGAGAAACGCCACAGCAGTCCCCCAGGTAGTTCACGGAGCAGTTCCGCCCCGTGCGGTCAGGATTACAGGACTTAGGATGGTGCTTTCGGATATTTTATCGCCCGGCTGGCGAGAGCCTCACTAGCGCGCGGCCATCTTAGTCCCGCGCCACCTAGCACCCCTAACAGATTGTTTTTGTATACCACAGTATGTGCTACTTTTAACCAGTTTTACTGTTGCCTAATTTAATGACAGCCGATTGACTTTGAAAAGTTGGAATGCCAAGTCGACCAAAGCAGAATTCTAACTTCGGACCTTCAAGTCACACTAGATGAAAGCAGTTAGTGGTCACACGCTAGTCACATTTCTCTATATGCCATTCCCCCTAGGTCCCTACAGAGGCCTATCCATCCTGGGAGCGCAGGGTGTTTTCCACTGGGCTCCTCTTCCCCCGGTTTTATTCGCATCATTCACAACAATTTTAAAACAGCAATCACTGGTGCACTGATCTTGCCACTTAGTTGTCAGAAAGGAAATCACTGTTGCACTGACCTTGGCTGTTAGTTTTAATAATAGTAATCACTGGTGCACTGACTTTGACTGTTAGTTTTCAGAATAGCAATCAGTTGTGCGCCTGCCTTGGCCGCTAAAATTTAAAATAGCGATCACTGGTGCATTTTCCTTGGCTGTTACTTTTCACTACATCAATTGAAGGTGAACTGACCTTGGCTATTAGTTTTCAGAACAGCAATCGCTTTTGCACTGAGCATAGCTATTAGTTGTCACAACACTAATTACTTATGTACTGACCATGGCTATTAGTTTTCAGAAGAGTAATCGCTGTTGCACTGTTAGCTATTAGTCGCTTGAACACTGACCATGTTTGTTTTTTAGTTTTTGTTTTTTAGAACAGCAATCACTGGTGCACAGACCTTGGTTGATAGTTTTTAGAGCAACAGTTGCTCACTCACTGGCTTTGGTTGTCAGTTTTCAGAACACCAACCAATGATGCACCTCTACAGTTTGCTTTATACACAGTCAATGAATTGCCACGTACACATTGTGTGCAGCGGCCAGCGTGGCTAACTCCAGAGTGCGGGGCTCACAGTTTGATCGCCGGCGGCAGCTTAGCTCGGCATCATGTGACTGTGGGCAATAGCTCACTTAATCTCCCTGACGTCCCCCCAGCGCCTGGATACCCTTAGGGGTGATAAGTTTGCGCTTTAGAAATGTGGATTATATTTATCACCCTAATAGCAGAAGCACAACGTACCAATATGAAATTGATATGACACAATGTAATGACTAACTGTGCGAAAGCTGACCTAATACACTTTGTGCTTTCCCTACCGCTCCACTGCCCATGCCTCAACCTCTGCTACTAGCACACTGTTTCGGTTATATTGCTTAACCCTCAGTCAGCCACACCACCCGTGAGTAAGCCATCATCACATGCTTCTTTCATCTATCCTACCTGTAGCTTGCCTGTGGTTTAATGACTGATGAACTGATGACTGATGAACTGACCGCTGGCCTTGCCTCACCTCCTCACTGCCACGTCTTTCTTTTTCTCTATTGCTGACTGGGCAGATACACAGCACACACCTTGTCTGCTGAAGCCCAGGTTGTTCTTGAGTCTGTCCTACACATAGTACTTTATCGGGGTATAGAGAATGGTTCTCTTGATATCTTGTCTCTCAGGAGACAGTCTTGCTAGAATCCAATCCTGCCTAATCTTGATTCCACCTCATGCCTCACTCTTCAACCGCTCTGCACTTCCAACCTCTTTATCTCTTACTCTTGCGGGTCCCTTTTATCTCTGCTTTCTCCCTATGTCACTATATGGCTACCTTCTAGCACACTTTCCTGCCTTTCTCTTTGTTGCTTTTGGTGAAAGTCTGATGATGAAAAATAAGTCCCGATCTCCAAATATCAGTGCTGCTGCCTATCACCTGCAACCTCATATTTGGTTAAGGACCACCTACCTGCAGGTTAAGGGCTACATCTACCTGTATAGCCCTATCTGCACCCATAATATATATTTGCTTCTCCTCTGTCTGCCACCTTTATCTCCACTGTTCCATATTCATCTACCTAACAAAGGTCACTCTAACCGTATCACTGAAGGCCATTTAAATCGCCTCCAAAACCCAAGCTGTTCTAGTTTTTTTTTAGAATTTAAATAATAACAATCACCATAAAAATGTCTTTGTACCTTGGTGTCTCCTGGGAAATACCCTCTGGGATGTCTTGTATCCCTTACTTTGTGATCATTTGGGGCCAGATGTGCTAAGCATTTTAACGGTCACAAATGCTGCATGTGTGACTGTTAAAATGCTTTTTCTTATGTTTTCCGGACTCTCAAAATGGGATTCTCCAGCATTGAATCTTTCATAGATTTACATGCTTGAATCTTCCCCGTTGTCATGGTGGGAGTCTCACGGTATTTAAAATGTAGGAGTATATAAGAAAATTCAGGTAAAACCAATGCAAAGGGAACCAAATCTTTGTTAACCTATTATCTTCCTTATAAGGCCCAACTATCAGCCAATGAGACGCCAGCCCTGAGACCACAATCCCCTGCAGAGCCACCATACCTCAGATTTCTAACCGCACGTCGTGTGAGAAGGAGTCTCCCTGAACTCTGCTCAGTTTTTTCTCTCTGTTGGTGAACTTTTGACCCTAGTGTTTCCACCTCAGAACTCTCTACAAGGAAGAGGTATTGTTTTTCTTCATATTGTGAAAATGTCTGAGGGCTCTAAAAAGAGATTATTTAGACCCTGCAGATCTTGTGGGAAGGTTAGACTGTTTTCTGAGGACCCCCACAAAGACTGTCTATACTGCTTACATCCCAACCATGTTCCCAGGGATTGTAAACATTGCAGGACTTTCTCTGCGAAGACATTAAAAGACAGAGAAGCACGTTTGTTTACTTATGTGGCTACAGAAGAAGAAATCCAGATCAAAGTCTGGTTCGGATGTTGAAGAGGCTCATTCTACTTCAGAGTGTAAAAGAAAGCTGGAGTCTGCTTCTACTAAAACGGATACCAAGAAGCCAAAAGTCTGTAAGACCAAGGACATTTTGCCAGCCCCTCTGCCCTCTGTGAACACGTCTCATAGGAAGTCTATATCATCTTCCTCAGTGCCACATACTCCTCTTAAAACATCTGTGGAAAAAAAGACCCCGTCGACGGCAACCCCGTCGACGAGTGCAGCGAGATCGACGACAGTCAGTCCCTCACTGACGGTATTAACAACGGCAACATTGACGACAACGACGGTGTCGTCGACGACAGGGGTTACAACTCTTACCATGACGACAGCCTCGTCGAAGGCCGCCCCGGTGACGACATCCTCAACAACAGCACCGTTGACGACGAAGACACCGTCGACGATGAAACGTGCTTCGACGACGACCTCGTCGACGACGACCTCGTCGACGATGGTTTTCAAATCGCCAAGGATGAAAGACTCGTCAACGACGATAACAATTAAAAGGAAGCCACCGTCGACAAAAAAGAGCTACATGACGCCGGAATCAGGAAGGAGGTCATCAGAGTTGACATCTTGCAGTAAAATCTCGCCGCTTCCTCCTCATTTATTGGAAATGCAGGAATCGGAGGAGGAAGGTCCATTTTGGCCTGCTTATAATCCATCGCATCTCAAGGTAAAATGCCAGGATACGGATCATGAAGAAGAATATCAGGACAAGTGGGAGTATTTGGAGGCGGATTTCTCCTTTGAAGATCGGCCACCTCCAAAATCACATAGATACGAATCTTTTCAGGAGAGTTATGATTTTGAGGAAGAAGAGGATAATCTTCCGCCGCCCCGGGAAGATACCATATCAGTGCCAATATCATTAATCACAGACCTGAGACACATCGTTAATGACTATTACAAACGCTTCCCGGAAGCTAATGCTCCAGTGCCTACCACCCCGAGTAAGCAGCAGGGTGCACCTTCTTCCGAGACTACACAGCCGCCACCGGTTACACAGAAGGCACTACCTCCAAGAGTAATAGCCATCAGAGATGACTATATAGAGAGTGATGTGGAGGATCAGCCAGAAGAGGGAGAGCTGATTCAAGATGTGGTGCCTGTGGGCGATGAATGGGACGACTACGTTGCACCATCCTCTCCTTCCCACTCACCTTCCCCAGCGAATTCTCCGCCGGAAGACATTGGAGGGTTTCACGAACTGCTGGAGCGGGCCACACAGAGGTTTGACTTACCTCTTCCCGTGAAACAGGTGGACTGTTTTCTATATGATTTTAAGGATTCCGCTAGGAAATCAATTCGGGCCATTCCAATGGTGAACTACATATGGGAAGAAGGTATAAAAATTATGAAAAGTCCGGCTTCCGTACCTGCAGCAATTCCGAGAATGGAGAAAAAATATAAGGCTCCGGAATCATCTCCAGCATGTCTAATAGGCCATCCAAGACCCGAATCGGTTGTCATGCAAGCAGCCCAGAGGCGCTCTGGAATCCTACGGCTACATGTTCTGCTCCTCCTAATAAGGATGGTAGAAGGCTGGATAGTACAGGAAAGCGTTTTGCAGTAATGGCGGCCACTTCCATCAAGGCATCAAATGCGTTAGCCATATTAGGTCGGTACGACCGACAAATGTGGTCCGATTTGGCACCTTTCTTAGATCATTTTCCGGTCGATAAGAAAGAAAAGGCGACGCAGATACTACAAGAAGGGGCTACGGCAGCCTCGGAGATCATTGATATAGCCATAGACATCTCATCAGTGGCTTTCAGACAGATGGCAGGAGCAATCGCGTTACGCAGGCAAGGCTGGCTTAAAGCTACTTCTTTTTGTCCGGAGATTCAAGCTAAGATTGTCGACATGCCCTTTGATGGTGAAAATCTATTTGGAAAGCATATAGATGATGCTCTTAAAGGGATTAAGGCTGATACGGACACAGCACACTCACTAGGGACACTACAACAGCAGCGGTTTCAGTCCTTTCGAGGTAGAGGAGGAAGAGGCCAATACCAACAAAGGCCGTCTTTTCAGTCCTATAGATACCAACCCTACCAGCAACAGGGTTATCGCCAGTATGCAAATCAGCAGCAATATCGATCACATAATGTGCCCTACCAACAACAGGCGGTCAGAAGAAGACCTGCGGCACGGGGAAAGTCACAGGACAGTGGTAGACGTCAGTGACACTCTTAGAGCACCACCCACCTCGTTACGACGCAAACCTCATCAGAACCACTACCTCTCTCAATATTACCAGCAATGGATAGCAATAACATCGGACAAATGCGTGTTAGACATCATTCATCACGGACACACCCTAGAGTTCATTCAAAAACCTCCTACACGTCCTCCCATCCCCAAGAAACATCATCATCTGACCTTGCTAAAGAAAGAGATCTCAGATCTTCTTCAGAAGGGGGCGATAGAGGAGGTTCCTTAGCAACATCGAGGAAAAGGATTCTACTCCCATTTTTTCCTAATAAAGAAAAAACAAAGTACCAAATGGAGGCAGGTAATGGATCTAAGGGGTTTGAACAAATATATCAAAAAACAGCTCTTCAGAATGCTATCGCTACAAGAGATTCTCCTAATGTTAAACAGAGGAGACTTTAAGACATCTTTAGATCTCTTGGATGCGTACTTTCACGTCCCTATTCACGTCAAACATCGATGTTATTTAAGGTTCGAGGTGGCGGGGTGCCACTATCAGTTCAAGGTATTGCCCTTTGGTCTCCGGTCAGCGCCAAGGGTATTCACAAAATGCATGGCGCCGGTGGCGGCGTTTCTGAGGCAGCAAGGACACCAGGTCTATCCTTATCTAGACGACTGGCTAGTAAAAGGACCTACATACCATTCAGCTCAAAACTCCTTAAGAGCTTGTCGTCGGCTATTCAAAACACTAGGCCTAAGAGTCAATGTGGAAAACTCCTCCCTGGTACCATCTCAGACTCTACAGTTTCTAGGGGCAGTGCTGAACACAAGAGAGACAAAGGCATACCCATCAGAAGAACGCATTCAAAAAATCTTAAAGTTGGTGTCTCGAATACAAAGAAAAGAGTCTGTTTCAGTGAGGATGTACAAATCTATGCTGGGGATGCTCTCATCCTGCATTCCACTGATTCCAAATTGTCGGCTTCACATTCGACACTTCAGGAACAACTTGACCTACAATGGATACAGGCTCAAGGATAATTCGAGGATCTCGTTTTTATCACTCCACAAATAAGGGAAGCTCTGTCATTGTGGGGGGTAAGAACGAATCTTTCAACAGGGCTACTATTCGAGCCTCAACCTCCCAGTTTCATAATGACAACGGACGAATCTTTGCAGGGGTGGGGAGCACATCTACAAGACCTGGAAATTCAGGGTCACTGGAACTCTCAGGAGGCCCTGATCCACATCAATTTGCTGGAACTAAAAGCTGTGTTTTTAGGTCTACAAGCATTTCTCCCCAAAATCCACGATTCCCCAGTTCTAGTGAAAACGGACAACACTACCACTATGTTTTACCTGCTCAAGCAGGGAGGAATAAAGTCACAAACATTATCCTCTCAGGCTCAAGAAATTTGGCAGTGGCTTCTAAAACACAATATCACTCTACAGATTCAACATGTTCCAGGAGTCCACAACACGTGGGCAGACTTCCTAAGCAGATCTTCAAACCTCTGCCCTGAATGGGAGTTGGATCGCCATCGGATTCTGCAAATATTCGATCAATGGGGAACTCCAGGTTTGGACCTATTTGCAACATGAGAAAACAAGAAATGCAAAAGGTTTGCGAGCAAATTTCCTCAGAAGGGTTCGTGGGGGAATGCTCTTCAACTACGATGGACGGGAATGTTTGCCTACGCATTTCCGCCGTTCCCTCTAATTCCGAAAGTAATACGCAAGATGAAATCAGAACCGTGTCATCTGATCCTCATAGCACGGCATGGCCGAGACAGTTCTGGTTCACGGAACTTCTGCGAATGTCTGTATCCCCTCATATTCGATTTCCGCCTGTACACGATCTGATATCCATGAGCAAGGGGCAAGTGGTGCATCCACAGATAGGCTCTCTGAATCTGTCGGCTTGGAACCTCATGACCAGGAATTTCAGTCCCTGAATATTCCTCAAGACTGCCGAGATATTCTCAGTCACTCAAGAGCAGTTACCACCAATAAAACGTATGCTGCGAAATGGAAGAGGTTCTGCCAGTGGTGTTTGGATCACTCTTTACACCCTTTACAGACAACGCCCGATCAAATACTACTAGACCCCCTACAATTACGCTTCAGGAAAGGCTGCAGCACTGAAACTGCCATGCTAAACATTGTTGACGACATCCGCCACTCCCTTGTCAACGGCGAGTCCTGCCTACTTATCCTCCTCGACCTCTCCGAAGCGTTTGACACAGTCAATCACCTTGCCCTACTTAATGTGCTCAGAGATCGCTTCGGCCTCAATGATACAGTCCATAAATGGTTCGTCTCCTACCTCCAGCACAGAACACAGCAAATCAAAATTCATGACTGCCTATCTAACCCCACTCCGGTCTCCCTAGGAGTCCCTCAGGGATCCATTCTCTCTCCCTCTCTCTTCAACCTCTTTATGGAACCCCTCACCCTCATTCTAAAACAAGCCGTAATCCAATACCACCTCTATGCTGATGATACCCAACTCTACTACAAGATCAAAACCCGCTTGGATATCATTCATCTTAATAATAACCTCTCCAAGATTCAATCCTGGTTCCAATCAAATCATCTTAAACTCAACCCTAATAAAAACTGAAATCATGCTCTTCTCCCCAAAAAAGAACCCTCTCCCCATCCAAACCTGGATCTCTGACCTGAACGCCCTCAACTGTTCAATCACCCTGTGCAACTCCGTAAAATCTCTTGGGATCTCCATTGATAAGAGCCTGACTCTCAATGTCCACACCAAAAACTCGGCTAAGGGAGCCCTCTTCACTCTCCGTCATCTTAAGAAAATTAAACCCTTTATCCCAACTGACGACTTTAAATTAGTTGTTCAATCTCTGGTCCTCTCGCGTATTGATTATGGCAACGCCATCCTCTCCGGAATCCCCAAGGTCCACCTTGCTCCTCTCAAATCTGTTCTCAACCTTGCAGCCAGGCTCATTACCGAAGGCAAACGTTTCGACCACATCTCCCCAGCCCTCAAAACTCTTAAATGGCTCCCCATCGAAGGCAGATCCTCCTACAAAACTGCATGTATAACACACAAAGCCCTTCATCAAAATACTCCGCTGTACCTCGCCAACAAACTCTGCAAAGCGGGCAGCGCACGACCAATGAGAAGCACCAACACTCTCCTGCTAGTCCCACTCCTGCACAAAAAGAAATCCACACAATCCCCCTCCTTCTCAGGAAATGCCCCAAAAATCTGGAATGCCCTTCCCAAAGACCTACGATGTAACCCTTCCTACATCAGCTTTAAAAAAGAGCTCAAAATTCACCTCCTCAACAAATATTGGGGATCTTAACCTACGCCCTAATTTCACCCGCCCACCGTCCACTACTCTGTTCCTCCCCTACTCTCCTACTGCGCCTTGAACTGCTCTAAGTATCTGCTTACCCAATATGTGTTAGCCCAAACTGTTTCTCTTCTATTAATCCTGTTGTTACTCCGGGCTGCTTACATTTTGTTTGTACCGCTTATTAGCATCATTCTCCTGTCCCACATCTTTATACAAACTTTTGATTTCCCTATCCATGCTATATATGTTCATGTCCCCTGCTCCTCTCATTTGTCTATTTGATATGTGTTAACTCTAGCTGTTTTCACTTCTGTTCACCTATTTTGATAATCCATACAGTCGAATTATTGTTGTTTGCCTTTACTATCCTCATTCTCATGTAAAGCGCTCTGATACCTCCGGGTCCAGCCAGCGCTATATAAAACCTCTAAAATAAATAAATAAATAAAAATAAATACTGCCGTATTTGCTGCATTTAGCCAAAACAGGATTAGCCCATTCATCTCTTAAGGTGCATTTAGCTGCAATCTCAAGGTACCGGAGAAAACCTGGTCAGGCATCTCTTTGGTCTGCCAGAGTAATGAAGGAGTTTATGAAAGGACTCTTCAGAGTATTTCCACCGATAAAGCGTCCAGCGATTCCCTGGCAACTCAACACGGTTCTCGCGCAACTGATGAAGGCACCGTTCGAACCTATTCATAAGGCTGACATAAAGTTTGTGTCCTGGAAAACGGCACTATTACTAGCCCTAACATCGACCAGAAGAGTCAGTGAAATACAAGCTTTTTCAATTTCTGAACCCTTTATGCAATTCAAGAGGGATAAGATGGTGCTGAGAACGAATCCAACGTTCATTCCTAAGGTCCTGAGTTCATTCCATCTGAATGAACCTATTGCTCTACCTACATACTTTCAGGAGCCAACGTCTCTAGCGGAAAGATCCCTTTATACGCTAGACGTCAGATGTTGCTTGAGATTTTACATTGATAGGACAAAGACATTTAAAAAAACAAACCAATTACTTATTGCTTTTGCCCCTCCCAGGAAGGGGTATGCTTTGTCTAGAAACGGTATATCCCGGTGGGTCTTTTCAGCAATTGCCTTTTGTCACGAGAAGGCAGGAAGACCACTGATTTCGAAGGTGTCGGCCCATTCGACAAGAAAGATGGCTACTTCTGCTGCATTGTTCGCGGGAGTGTCGCTCCCGGACATCTGTAGGGCGGCAACATGGTCGAATGTCCATACCTTTACCAGACACTACTGTTTGGATTCAGCATGGAAAGGAGATTCGGCGGTGGGACAGGCTGTGCACCGTCGACTGTTTCATTAAGGTACTTTTTCCAGAGTTGTATGATTGTATATACATAAATATGTGTTATGATTACATACGTATATAGTTAAGTATATATTTAGTCTTTGATGTTTTAACCTTTGGGACAGACAAACTGCTGTCTTTTTCTTCCACTTGTAGGATGTAAAAGTGGTTATTTGGTTCATAGGAGAAAAGGGGTCTTGCCCTTAAAACACTTTTCCGGAAATTATGTACTGCTTACTATTCTGATTCAAGCATGTGAATCTATGAAAGATTCAATGCTGGAGAAAAAACAAGTTACTTACCTGTACACTGTGGTTCTCCAGTATTGATATCTTTCATAGATTCACATGCGGACTGCCCGGCTCCCCTTTTTAAGGCAAACCACTTTTACCTCATGATGGGAAGCTTAGACTCACACTTGTGTTTGAAATCGAGGTATCGTGGCTCTGCAGGGGATTGTGGTCTCAGGACTGGCTTCTCATTGGCTGATAGTTGGGCCTTATAAGGAGGACAATAGGTTAACAAAGATTTGGTTCCCTTTGCATTGGTTTTACATGAATTTTCTTATATACTGCTATATTTTAAATACCGTGAGACTTCCATCCTGACGACAGGGAAGATTCAAGCATGTGAATCTATGAAAGATATCAATACTGGAGAACCACAGTGTACAGGTAAGTAACTTGTTTTTTCCATATGAATACCGATTCAGTATCTGGAAGGGGAGTGTTGTAGACATACCGTCCAAATACTAAATAAGTATGTAATGTATCAATGGGCCAGCTGTATAAAGCAGTTTTGTAGTCGCAAATATTTCAACTTGGAATTTGTGACCGAAAAATGCTTTCTGCAAAGTACTCAACCCATTTTAGGAATCATTAACTTTGTTCCCGACTCATTAAACAGGTTTAGAAATGGATAAGAAATCACTATTTGGAAGGGGCATGTTGTAGGCATCCCTTCCAAATAGCAGTTCCTTTAGGTATGTATCAGTATTAAAAAGTCTCCTGAGCACCAATTATTGTCCAAAATTCAAAAGTCCACCAGTAGTTGGTATTTCTATTCCCGCTTTATTTTCAGTCTTCACATGCGTCCAAACAGTTCCAGCAGATCTTATAGCCAACACGTGTTTCGTCATTTGGTAAATCTACCTTCACCTTCATCAGGGCTACAAAACAAATTATATTCTGCCTTAGTAACACACTTCAGTCATATTGACTCAACCAAAAACACCCTGGTGCTAATTAATTCCTCTGTAGAGGCAAGGAGTGCACCATCATCCACACATGCTCAAAAGGGGTGTACCAGAAACCGAAAAGGGATAAGAAAAATTGATAGTAAGTTCAGATATTAGTCCGCCAGACACTGAAAATTGTGTCAGATAAATCTTCACCATGTCGCAGTGATCCCAACATTATAAACAAAAACCAAAAGGGAATAATTCAGAAGGTAATATTAAGAAATAGTTGAAATAAAAGTTGAGCTGGAGGAGAAACAAAATCTCATGCTAAGAATAAGTTGTGCTCCTCATTAGATAATTGCACCCCGTGTCGACAAACTCCCAGAAAGCAACATCTATTCCCTATAGTCTATTCTACTCACTTCTTAAAATCAGGCGTAAAATCCCTAGTGACGCATCTAGTGCAGGGTTCGAAAAATCCAAACATTCTTACTAGACCTGCAGGTCTAGTAACTTCAAAAATCTACTCGACCTAACTGTAGTGCACTTGATCTCTGTGAACAAATGTGACAAGTTAACAAGATTTAAAGGCACTTTTATTGCTCATTAACTTTGTGAGCAATAAAGATGCCTTTAAATCTTGCTATCTTGTCACATTTGCTCTGCTTTCAGAGACAGAAGTCAAAAGTCAGTCCTCCTTCCTACTTGCCAGAAAGGGCGATTAGGACCTAAAAATAGCTCGCCCTAATTCAATCTGGCTCGCAAATGCGAGCGGGCGAGTGGATTTTTCTAGCCCTGTAGCGTATAATGCTAATATTTGAGAAGATCTTGTAATCAAATTCCAGCGCAAACTATAACAGTCCGAGTATCATATGCGACCACTCAATGTCTCACCAGATCCTGTCATGTAGCTGCAGAAGTGTAAATATAGGTAAGTCTCCACCCTCAAGTCTGTGATATCCTATAAAAAAGATCATAGGTTTGCATTGTCACTCCTACACGTTACTCTCAACAGTAAACATTTATCCACATCTAGTCAATGTCTTTAATTCTATACAGCTTAGCAAATAAAATCACTTCTATTGAGCCCCGGGCGTCTATGTCCATATGTTAATACTATCCAACAGAAGATGCACTCATTAACAAGTGATATTCCCTAACATGTAAGTGTACCAAGTATAACAACATTCAATACGCAATAAGTATGGAGGTGGAGTGGAAGAGTGTTCCAGGACTTGGCGGCAAGGTGGAAGAAGGAGCGTCCTCCGGAGCAGCAGCGTCGGATGCATGGTATCTGTGCAAGGGCAAGGTGACCGGAGTGGAGGTTCCTTGGAGGTCATTGGAAATTCAGGCAGTGGTTCATGTAGGCGGGTCCTTGGTCATGGAGGGCTTTGTAAGCATGTGTCAGTGTCGTGTAGTTCCTAGGAGTCCCCCAGGACCTGCGCGTTTTGGATGACCTAAAGTGAGGGCTTGGTGTCCAGACCGACTCTGGACACCCCCACAGGATAGGTCAGTTGTTGGACCAGCTAGCTCTACAGTGCCACTACCACCCCCCTGTATTCTACAGTGGTGTAGGTAGTCTCTGGCAACCACTGAACATGACAACCCTGATTCCTCAGGGATCGTGGAAAACAGTACAGTACGTTTCGCTCAGGCACTCGTGCTTGCTTTCTCTTTCAGAAATTACACAGTTTGGCGATTAGGACGTTTCAATAAGTATTTATTGGTCCAGCGACAATCTGGTGTAAAACATATGTGCTGTGACAATCAGGAGACAGAAGCATATGAAAGAGATTACTAGTACCAATATAGTAAATAGTAGATACATTGAAGGTGAAGCCTTGACCACTGGTTCAAGGCCAGCACTCTCCCCAGCAGCCTCGCATGTCTGCCGGTCTCCTGCCTGTGTCCCCGCTCAGGGTTCGAGCCAGTAGTCTGTCCCAGCACCGCTGCTCCATCCTGCTGTTCGCCCACTATGCTCAGAGGCCCCCCTGCGTGACTGTACTCCGTAATTGTTTTCCTTTATTCTTCTGTACCCCGTAATTGTTTCCCTTTTGTTTCTTCTGTTCCTTAGATTCTGCTATCTTTTCTGTGCTGTTCTTGGCCCCCTGTGTTTTGCCGTTTTTCCCGCCGCTGCGGCCCCGCTAACTGATCCAGCCCGCTCCCGACCCCTACCTCTGCTCCCGCCCCCCTCCCCTTCTTATGGCGACCGCTGCGGGAGAGCGCGTGTGAAGCCTTGACCACTGGTTCAAGGCCAGCACTCTCCCCAGCAGCCTCGCCTGTCTGCCGGTCTCCTTCCTGTGTCCCCGCTCAGGGTTCGAGCCAGCAGTCCGTCCCGGCGCCGCTGCTCCACCCTGCTGTTCGCCCGCTGTGCTCAGAGGCCCCCCTGCGTGACTGTACTTCGTAATTGTTTTCCTTTATTCTTCTGTACCCCGTAATTGTTTTCCTTTTATTTCTTCTGTTCCTTAGATTCTGCTATCTTTTCTGCGCTGTTCTTGGCCCCCTGTGTTTTGCCGTTTTTCCCGCCGCTGCTGCCCTTGCGGCCCCGCCCACCGATCCAGCCCACTCCCACCCCCTACCTCTGCTCCCGCCCCCCTCCCCTTCTTATGGCGACTGCTGCGGGGGAGCGCGTGTGAAGCCTTGACCAGTGGTTCAAGGCCAGCACTCTCCCCAGCAGCCTCGCCTGTCTACCAGTCTCCTGCCTGTGTCCCCGCTCAGGGTTTGAGCCAGCAGTCCGTCCCGGCGCCGCTGCTCCACCCTGCTGTTCGCCCGCTGTGCTCAGAGGCCCCCCTGCGTGACTGTACTCCGTAATTGTTTTCCTTTATTCTTCTGTACCCCGTAATTGTTTCCCTTTTATTTCTTCTGTTCCTTAGATTCTGCTATCTTTTCTGCGCTGTTCTTGGCCCCCTGTGTTTTGCCGTTTTTCCCGCCGCTGCTGCCCCTGCGGCCCCGCCCACCGATCCAGCCCGCTCCCGCCCCCTACCTCTGCTTCCTCCCCTTCTTATGGCGCGCCTAAGGCAAGCCCGTCTGCGCCCGTCCGTGCCTGGACCGCGCCCAGCGCCAGACCCCTTGGCCCCCGCGACCACCACAACACCCAACGCAGCTATGACACCAACACCCTCCACGCACTCAACGCCGGCCGAATCTCCACCTGCTTCCAGGCCACCCCGAAGCTCACCCACGGACCTTTCACCTGCCGAAAGTGCAGCTACACCAGCCAGCGCACTCCTGCACGCCCTGCCCATCCCACCACTACAGACCACAACAATCTCAGCTGCATACTACTCAACACCCACTCAGTCCACAAGCACGCCATCGAACTCTGGGACCTGCTCGACTCCTCATCCCCGGACGTCGCCTTCCTGACGGAGACCTGGATGAACACCTCCTCGGTGCCTGACATAGCCATAGCCATCCCGGACGGCTACAAGATCACCCGCGGGGACCGTAACAACAAACCAGGAGGAGGAATCGCCATCGTCCACAAGAACACCATCAGAATCTCAACCAACACCGAAGTCTCCCTCGGCATGGCCGAACACCTACACTTCCAGATCCACGTCGACCACAACACCACCCTCAGAGGAACCCTCGTCTACAGACCCCCGGGACCCCGACCTCAGTTCAGCGAATCCATCGCCAACCTCATCAGCACGCACGCCCTCGCCTCCACGGACTACATCCTCCTCGGAGACCTGAACTTCCACCTCGAGAACGCCAACGACAGCAACTCCACAATGCTGATCGACAACCTCGGACTCAAACAGCTCGTCAAGACACCCACTCACTCTGCCGGACACACGCTCGACCCCATCTTCTCCGCCAGCGACAACGTCACCATCAGCCACACCACCGAACTCCACTGGACCGACCACCACTGCATCCACTTCTCCTTTGAGAAACACACCGCGCACAACCAACCGCAACGGCTCCCACACCGCAGCTGGAACAAAGTCTCCGAAGATCAGCTCATCACCACCCGAGCCCGAGACCCTCCACCCGAGCCCTCCGACACCGATACAGCGGCCCACAACTTCAGACAATGGATCGACGACTGCGCCAACACCCTCGCCCCGATCAGGAAACCCTCAAACAGGCACACCGACACGAGAGCCATCTGGTTCAACGCCGACCTCCAGAACTCCAAGCACACCTGCTGAAGAGTTGAGAAGCAGTGGCGCAATGACCAGACACCAGACAACCACGCAGCCCTCCTGAACGCCAGACGCAAGCACCACCAACTCATCCGATCCGCCAAAAGAACCTCCTTCAAGGAACGCATCGACAACAACGTACACAATAGCAAAGAGCTCTTCAACATCGTGAAAGAACTCGCTGCCCCCAGCTCCAGCTCCAACGACATCCCACCGTCACAAGAACTCTGCGACTCCCTGGCCACCTTCTTCCACAGCAACATCGCAGACATCCACAACAGCTTCGACACCCAGACGCCGACGACAGACGCCGACACCCCCGGCTCAACACCCACAAAACACACCGACCCTCTGCTCTCCTGGCAAAATGTCAACGACGAAGACACCATCAAAATCATGAACACCATCCACTCCGGCTCACCGTCCGACCCCTGCCCCACCACATCTTCAACAAAGCAAGCTCCATCATCGCACCCCAACTCCGAAAGATCATCAACAGCTCCTTCGAGACCGCCACCTTCCCGGAGAGCTGGAAACACGCCGAGATCAACGCCCTACTCAAGAAACCCAAGGCGGACCCAAAGGACCTCAAGAACTTCCGACCCATCTCCCTGCTCCCGTTCCCGGCGAAAGTCATCGAGAAGACCGCCAACAGACAACTGACCCACTTCCTGGAGGAGAACAACGTCCTGGACTCCTCCTAATCCGGATTCCGTAGCAATCACAGCACCGAAACCACCCTCATCGCCGCCACCGACGACATCAGGACCCTACTGGACAACTGCGACACCGCGGCCCTCATCCTCCTGGACCTCTCGGCCGCCTTCGACACCGTCTGCCACCACACCCTGCGCACCCGCCTCCACGACGCTGGGATCCGAGGCAAAACCCTGGACTGGATCACCTCCTTCCTCACTGGCAGAACCCAGAGAGTCCGCCTCCCCCCTTTCCGATCCGATGCCACCACGATCACCTGCGGCATGCCCCAAGGATCATCCCTCAGCCTGACCCTCTTCAACATCTACATGGCACCGCTTGCCAACATCGTCCGAGCACACCATCTCAACATCATCTCTTACGCTGACGACACCCAGCTGATCCTCTCTCTCACCAAGGCCCCCGCCACCGCCAAATCCAACCTCCACGAGGGAATGAAGGCCGTCCCAGACTGGATGAAGACTAGCCGGCTGAAACTGAACTCGGACAAGACGGAGGTCCTCATCCTTGGCTCCACACCCTCAGCATGGGACGACTCCTGGTGGCCGGCCGCGCTGGGAGCCGCCCCTACACCCACCAATCACGCACGCAATCTGGGGTTCATTCTGGACTCAACGCTCTCTATGACCCAGCAAGTCAATGCTGTCTCCTCCTCCTGCTTCAACACCCTCCGCATGCTCCGTAAGATCTACAGATGGATCCCCACCGAAACCAGAAGGACGGTCACCCAAGCACTCGTCAGCAGCAGGATGGACTACGGCAACACACTCTACGCGGGAACCTCGGCCACACTCCAGAAAAGACTCCAACGCATACAAAACGTCTCCGCACGCCTCATCCTTGGACTCCCTCACCACAGCCACATCACCCACCACCTGAGAGACCTGCACTGGCTCCCGGTCAATAAGAGGATCACCTTCAAGCTCCTCACCCACGCTCACAAAGCGCTCCACGACGCCGGACCAGCATACCTCAACGAACGACTGTCCTTCTACACCCCGAACCGACAGCTACGCTCCGCTGACCTCGCCCTCGCCACCGTCCCACGCATCCGCCGGACGACCACCGGCGGCAGATCATTCTCCCACCTCGCCGCCAAGACATGGAACACCCTCCCCATCCACCTGCGCCAGACCCAGGACCTGCTGGCCTTCAGGAGACTCCTTAAGACCTGGCTGTTCGATCAGTAGCTGCTGCTCACCCCTCCCCCTTAGCGCCTTGAGACCCTCACGGGTGAGTAGCGCGCTTTACAAATACTTGATTGATTGATACATTTCTACCATAGTGCTAATAAGATGAACATAAGCAGCTCATATAAAAACAGTAGCACTTGCATATTCCTAAAATGCGCGCCCTAAGTCATTTGCCTAAAATGTACCTAGTCTAACCTGTATGTGTAGCATGTATATGCGTGTAGCTATGTGTATCTGTAGCCAAGAAACCCCTAGGGAAAAGCCAGCCCCCTCACCTGATGGTTGGGAATGAAGGACCCGTCTCTGCGGCGAGGATGACAACCCGCAAGGAATGTCAGACGGCTGCGTGTCGAAGATTCAGCATGCAGGACCCCTGTCTCAGCTTGGAAGGAATTCTCCTCTAATTTCTCTGGGGGAGTGAGGGTCTTTTATACTAAAGTGGCCACTCCAGGGTTTCTTCTAGAATCGATATGTTTTGAAAACAATCATCGGTGTTATGAAAACAATCATAAATGTTTTGAAAACAATCACCAATGCTTTTCCAAACAAGTGTGATCATGCACAGTTGGCTGTTGGCCAAGGATGAAAAAAAGTGGTGACCCTTATATAGAATAAATCTGACGTGCCTGGGGACATGTTTATGTACGTCAGGTTCAGGGATTATGATAGAATACTTAGAGCCTGGTGTCGAAGAGACGGGGGCAAGCTACTAGGTAAAAGGTCACCTGTTTAGAATCTTTATTGTCGTGTGGATGGGACAATGTATGTAAAAATGGGAGCTGTTTCCCTTAGGCGGCTATGTATGGCCACTGCTGCTGCTCCCTCTTTATGTTGCTTAGCATTATTGCAGAGACTTAGGCAAAATTACCGATCAGCTTCATTCCTAAGTCCAGGGCAGGTCCTGCCCCGTGCTCATTCTGTATCTGTTTTAATACATCAGGAACAACTGCTAAGGAAGGGGTACCGTGTACTCTGACATATACGGCAGCAAAAATTGTTCCCCAAGTGATGCAATCTTCAATCGAGGGAACCATCCCCATTGGCAAGCAAATGGTTAGCAATGGAAACACTGATTCCAGCTGGGTAATTTTTTGTGCTACCCAGAACGGAATTTGCTCCCGTTTGGAAGGTATTGTCCCTATCACTGATTTTAGTGTCTGTGGGTTAATTGTAGGTATTGCTTGATGTGGACCGGTTGGAGCATGTCTCGCAGGTTGGACTGTTAATGTTCGCATGACGAACTGGGCAATGTGTCTGATTAGCCTGACTATGTCTTTGTATATTGCACGGACTTCATCCACTGGTAGTGCATCTATCTCAGGATGTGGAGTGTATGTCGCTAAGACCGGCCAGGTCGCTCCTTCTATGCTGAGCGGACCGAGTCTCACAACAGATGTGTGTGGGAGGGCGCCTTTAAACCAGTTTTTGTGCTGCTGGTAAATTAACGGGACTTCAATATTTTCGTTTGGGATATATTCTTCTGGTGGTTCAACTACAATGTATGTGTGGAACAATTTAGTCACCGGATCTGCTGGTGGCAACTGAACCCAGGATTGGAATACCTCTGATCCGAACACCTTGTGTGTCTCAATCTAGAAGGTAACACAGCCACCTGTTGCTGTTCTAACAGCTTTATTGTTACTGCATGTCTGCAGTTCTCTGTGATGTTAAGAGCATTTGTAAATTTGTCTTCCCCGAGCTACTCGCGTGGTCAGTCATTTTAGAAAGGAAGAAAGTTAAGAGGTAGGGTTTTGCACAATGTAGGGAACCTTTTATCCTTACAAATTAGCTAAACCTACAGCCAATACACAGAGTATATCTGCTCAGCTGAGGCAGATTCCACTTCTCACTTCAGACGTCTCTGAAAAGTGTGAGTAGGGCTTTCTGAAAAAGCACGACTGAACTACTCAGATTTTAACTGTTAATATAAGAACCAAACCAGCATTGGCGGCGCCATGTCGTGTAGTTCCTAGGAGTCCCCCAGGACCTGCGCGTTTTGGATGACCTAAACTGAGGGCTTGGTGTCCAGACTGACTCTGGACACCCCCACAGGATAGGTCAGCAGTTAGACCAGCTAGCTCTACAGTGCCACTACCACCACCACCCCCCTGTATTCTACAGTGGTGAAGGTAGTCTCTGGCAACCACTGAACATGACAACCCTGATTCCTCAGGGATCGTGGAAAACAGTACAGTGCATTTCGCTCAGGCACTCATGCTTGCTTTCTCTCAGAAAATACGCAGGTTGGCGATTAGGACGTTTCAATAAGTATTTATTGGTCCAGCGACAATCTGGTGTAAAACATATGTGCTGCGACAATCAGGAGACAGAAGCATACGAAAGAGATAACTAGTACCAATATAGTAAATAGTAGATACATTTCTACCATAGTGCTAATAAGATGAACATAAGAAGCTCAGATAAAAACAGTAGCACCTGCATATTCCTAAATGCGAGCCCTAAGTCATTTGCCTAAAATGTACCTAGCCTAACCTGTATTTGTAGCATGTATATGCGTGTAGCTATGTGTATCTGGAGCCAAGAAACCCCTAGGGAAGAACCAGCCACCTCAACTGATGGTTGGGAATGAAGGACCCCGTCTCTGCGACGAGGATGACAACCCGCAAGGGATGTCAGACTGCTGCGTGTTGAAGATTCAGCATGCAGGACCCCGTCTCAGCTTGGAAGGAATTCTCCTCTAATTTGTCGGGGGGAGTGAGGGTCTTTTATACTAAAGTGATCACTCCAGGGTTTTTCTAGAATCTGCGACCACTCATGTCTCACCAGATCCTGTCATGTAGCTGCAGAAGTGTAAATATATGTAAGTCGCCACCCTCAAGTCTGTGGTATCCTATAAAAAAGATCATAGGTTTGCATTGTCACTCCTACACATTACTCTCAACAGTAAACATTTATCCACATCTAGCCAATGTCTTTAATTCTATACAACTTAGCAACTAAAAGCACTTCTATTGAGCCCCGGGCGTCTATGTCCATATGTTAATACTATCCAACATCCAACAGAAGATGCACTCGTTAACAAGTGATATTCCCTAACATGTAAGTGTACCAAGTATAACAACATGCAATACGCAATAAGTATGGAAGTGGAGTGGAAGAGTGTTCCAGGACTTGGTGGAAGAAGGAGCGTCCTCCAGAGCAGCAGCTTCGGATGCATGGTATCTGTGCGAGGGCAAGGTGAGTGGAGTGGAGTGGAGGTTCCTGGGAGATCATTGGAAATTCAGACAGTGGTTCATGTAGGTGGGTCCTTGGTGATGGAGGGCTTTGTAGGCATGTGTCAGAAGCTTGAATTGGCATCTTTTCTGGATGGGGAGCCAGTGGAGGTCTTGCAGGTGTTGGGTGATGTGGGTCCTCTTGGGCAGGTTGAATCAGTGTGGCTGTTGCATTCTGGATCGTCTGGAGTCTTTTCATGAGTTTGGTGGCGGTGCCTACATAGAGTGCGTTGCAGTAGTCCAGCCAGCTTGTGATGAGGGCCTGCATCACCGTTTTACTGTTGCTGATGGGGAGCCACTTGAAGACCTTGCGGACATGCGGAGAGTGTTGAAGCAGGCTAAGGAGACAGTGTTGAGCTGACGTTTCATGGAGAGCTCGCTGTCCAAGATAATGCCGATGTTGCAGGCGTGATCTTTAGGGGTGGGGGGGAGACAGAGTTCCGATGGCCAGCAGGAGTCTTTCCAGAGGGAGGTATGCCTGCCGAAGATCAGGACTTCAGTTTTGTCTGTGTTGAGCTACAGACAGTTGTTCTTCAGGCTGAGAAGTTCTTCATACAGTTGTGGAAGTTGGTCTTCGTTGAGCTGGGGTCTGCTGAGAGTGAGGGCTAGCTGGGTAGCATCGGCGTAGAAGATGATGTTAATGTCGTGAGTGGTGTCATGTAGATGTTGAAGAGGGTTGAACTGAGGGATGAGCCTTGATGGACGTCGCAGATGGTGTGCTTGGGTTGTGAGGTGAAGGGAGGGAGACGGATTCTCTGGGTGCGCCCCGTGAGATGGGATGCCATCCATCTGAGTGTGTAGTCTGTGATTCCGATCTCACGCAGTCGATCGATGAGTGTGTGGTGGGAGATAGTGTTGAAGGCTGCGGAGAGGTCAAGCAGGATCAGGGCGGCTGATTCTCCTCTGTCGATTAGGGTGCGGATGTTGTCTGTTGTGGCAATCAGGGCTGTCTCTGTGCTGTGATTGGCTCTGAAACCTGCTTGGGAAGGGTCCAGCAGGTTGTTTCTCTCCAGGTGTTCAGTGAGTTGTAGGTTGATGGCCTTCTCCAGGACTTTGGCGGGAAACAGGAGCAGTGAAATGGGACTGTAGTTCTGGAGCTCGCTAAGGTCTGCAGAGGGTTTCTTGAGGAGGGGTCTCACCTCTGCATGTTTCCAGACGTCGGGAAAGGTGGCCGTAGTGATGGAGGGGTTGAGGATAGTGGTGAGCTTGTGGCTGATCTATTCTCTTCTGAGGTTAAAAGGTTGGTGGGGGCGTGGGGCGGTGGGTGTTCCCGCTGCAGAGGATGCTCCTTCTCCCACCTTGCCACTAAGTCCTGGAACACTTTTGCGTTCCATCTCCGCACTTCACCCTCGCTGATCTGCTACTTGGAAGGGACTCAAGTCCTGGCTCTTTGACTGACACCCGCAGCACAGCGCATTGGATACCCGATCGGGTGATAAGCTGCTCTATATAAGTACTGCTTGATTGATTGATTCCCGCTTCACTTATATAATATACAAAATAAACAAAAATTTCAATCTACATATGTATCCCTGTATGCGTAATGGCACGGGTGAAACGTAATCTCCATCTGTGATTATTTGAAATTATAATATACCAATACCTAACTATAATTTGAAAGGTCACTCGCATCGCTTATTACCTGAAACAGACCATAGCATACGGAGAGTACTCCAACCGGCACGTATGATTTCTGGCGTGCTGCTTCCGTGACATCTTGGTGTGGGTATTTTTACCCAGTTACAAGTCTGCTGTATCGAAAATGGACAAATAAGCCTATCGCAAAATCTAATCTTTCTAATTCCAAATGACCATGTACTATATGTCATCTTGTAACCCATCAATTGATTTAAATTCCATATGCACCTCACTACATCATTAGCAGTATCAGAGTAAATCATATATGCGTGATTTTATCAACATGGTGGCCATTTATCAGTGCGTAGTCTCTTCTACATTACACGTGGTACTTATGAATTAACTAATCCGAATATGGATTAGCACACTACTTTTGCTAGGTTGCATAAATATTATCTAAAAAGTAAAAAAAATATCTGAAGAAGTGTTCATCATGGCTAGAGAATATGGTAGCCATCTTGAAAGTGTAATTATTCCTGTAATTACAATCGTCATTACAATATAACAAAGACAGAATAACTATCTCAATTACTGCTTAGGATGTACCTCATCATGTATAATTGAAGAACACCAACCATGTAATACAATATTAAAAATTACCCAAAACTCTATTGAGACGTGAGTCACGACCATCTATAAATTGTGACCACATCACATGTTCGTACATCATTCAAAATCTTGAGGGGAACAAAAATGAAGAAAAATGTATTTTACTCATTTCGAGTCTATTTTCTTCATATCACATACTCCTTATTAATCAGGCCGACCCACATTTTACATCTAAATGCTCGTGGTATAACTCAAGTTACCATTGCAATAAAGGCAAAGTATAACCCCAAGGCAGTGGGCATCTTGACTGCATCATCCCCTATTGTAGCACACCTTATCATTTCTTCACATTAAAAGAACTATATTCTACAAAATGCATACTCTCCTCATACTCATAATATAATCCATTTGTCTACATGTCTCATGTCAGATTCGTTACCATACTCAAATGTCAAGAACAAAGTTCAACTACAATAGTTCATATGAATATGCAGTTTGTACGCACATTGATTGCAATGCCAGATTTGTTGTTTATATGCTGATCTGAAAGTGTGGAAAATTATATGTAGGAAGTACTATTAGATCACTGAGAAAACATATTTCGGAGCATTTCAGACCACTAAAACAGCAGGATGTCAGATACCCAATAGCAATACATGCAAAAGATTGTGAGGCTCAAGATACACATCTGAGCTTTAGGTTTCATGGGATTGAGTCTGTGTTGAGTGATGTAAGGGGGCAATCGGGAACTGAGGTTATGTCAGTGTGAAGCCAGTTGGATATTACAGCTACATGCGGTGGAAAGAAGTGTGAATATATACCATGAAATGCAATATTTTCTGGGAACTTAGATTGCATGAGGTTAGCTGCATTCCAAGCAAAGGTGAACCTATTCTGATCTTCTTCTTCACACCTGTCCTTCCTTTTCTACAATTCTATTTATGAGTTGTGGGGGAACATTAGGAGTGTTCTAATATTAGACTAGATAGTTATTGGGACATAACAGTTAATTTGTGATTTGGTTCTAAATTTTGCTTGGGTCTGGAGGGATTTTCTGGGTTTTGTTGAGGATCATGTGGTTACTATTACTTATATTTTTGGAGTGGATTGTTTATACTGTATCTCTATTAGCTTATTTCCAGAGAGTAGGAAGAGATGTGTTAATTTTAATCACCCAATAATTAAACACAATTTTCAGATGGCTTAGGGTATAAGAATTCCTGCAGTGTTTCGTACTGCCTAATTTTATTGATCGTGACATTTGAGTATGATTAAGAATCCGATATGGGACATGTAGACAAATGGATTATATTATGAGTATGAGGAGAATATGTCTTTTGTAGAATTTAATGTGAAGAAATGATAAGATGTACTACAATAGGGGATGATGTAGTCAAGATGGCAACCACCTTGAGGTTATACTTTGCCTTCATTACAATGGTTACTAAAGGTATACCATGCACATTTTGATGTAAAATTTGGGTGGGCCCGATTAATAAGGAATATGTGATATGGAGAAAGTAGACCCGAAATGAATTAAATACCAATTTCTTTATTTGCATTCCCCTCAAGTTATCGAATGATGTACAAACGTGATGTGGTCACAAATTAAACATGGTCGCGACTCACCTGTCAATATAGTTTTGGATAATTTTTAATATTGTATTACATGGTTGGTGTTCTTTAATTACACATGATGAGGTACATCATAAGCAGTATGTGAGATAGTTAGTCTGTCTTTGTTATATTGTAATGACAAATATAATTACAGGAATAATTACTCTTTCAAGATGGCCACCACTTTGACCAGCCATGACGAACACATCTTCAGATATTTTATTTCCTTTTTGGATAATATTTAGGCAACCTAGCGGAAGAACTGTGCTTAACCATACTCTGATTAGTTAAATCATAAGTAGTACATTTAATATAGAAGAGATTACAACGGATATATTTTGGCAAAATCATGTATATTTGCTTTACTCTGATGCTGCTTATGATATAGTGAGTTGCGTATGGAGTTTAAATCGATTGATGGGTTACAAAATAATATATAGTACGTGGTTATTTGGAATTAGAAAGATTAGATTTTGCAATAGGCTTCTTTGTCCATTTTCGATACAGCAGCCTTGTAACTGGGTATAAATACACAAACCAAGATGGTGCGGAATTAGCACACCAGTAGTCATACATGCAGGTTGGATTACTCTCCGCATTCTATGAACTGTTTCAGGTAACAAGCGATGCTAGGGACCTATCAAATTATAGTTAGGTTTTGGTGTATTTTAATTTCAAGTAATATCTGATGATGATTATGTTTCACCCGTGCCATTATGCTTATGGGGATATACAACTAGATTGAAATTTTCATTTATTTTGTATATTATATAATCGAAGTGGAAACACATATTGCGAGAGGCAGTACGTGGCATGCTGTTATACTTGCATGTTAGGGTGTATCACTTGTTAGCGTTCGGAGAATAACGAGTGCATCTTCTTTTGGATGTTAGATAGTATTAACATATGGACATAGACGCCCAGGGATCAAAAGAAGTGATTTTAGTTGCTAAGTTGTGTAGAACTAAAGACGTGGAATAGATGTGGATAAATGTTTACTTTTGAGAGTAACATATAGGAGAGACCATGCGAACATATGATCTTTTTTATAGGATACCACAGACTTGAGGGTGGAGACTTACATATATTTACACTTCTGCAGCTATATGACAGGATCTGGTGAGACATGAGTGATCGCATATGATACTCTGAGTGTTATAGTTTACACTGGAATTTGATTATGTTTGTTCTTTAGTTTTGATTATAGAATCTTTTCAAATGTTAGCATTATATACTAGTGGCAATATTTGGGATTTTACATCAGATTTTAAGATGTGTGTAGAATACACTGTATAGGGAGTAGATGTTGCTTACTGGGCATTTGTCGACACTAGGTGTATTTATCTAATGAGAAGCATGACTTATTCTTAGCATGAGATTTTGTTTCTCCTCCAGCTCTACTTTATTTTCAACTATTTCTTATTATTGTCTTCTTAATTATTCCCTTTTGGTTTTTAGGTCTCGCCTGGCGACGCTAGCGCGAGCGCTGGCTGTCGCTAGCGAGATCTATTGTTGCTGACTTGCTTCGGAAGGGAGACAGGAGCTGTGCACGCGCAGGACGGACTGGAAATGTGAACGCGCCCGTGAACACGCACTGTGCACATCTCCTGTCCCCCTTCCGTCCTTGCAAGCCTCATGCAATATCACTTTTAAATGCGCACGCGAGCTCCAAGCGTGGCGCGCTTTACATGCACAGCATGCCTCACTCCACTTACCTGCTGTTGTGGGGACTCTGCGCTGCTCCTCGGCTGGTCTCCGTCTTCAGCCGGTCACTGCAGCAACACGCGGGCTCCGTCTTGCTCCCAGGAGCCCCGCCTAAAATCCTGCTTTGGCCGCACCATGCGGCATTCACGAAGGCAGGGTGGGCTCCCGCTGGACTTCCTCTACTGTTTTTTTTTTGCTTTCGCGGCCCCGTCCCTGTACCGCACGATCCCCGCAGCACTTCTTCAACTACGGCGGCGAAGTACGCAGGCGCCGCCACTGGGCACGAGCCGCAGGCCACGCCGATGTGCACGCTCACGGCGTGCCTACAACGTGCGCATGGCGCTCTTTTACTTTCCCTTGTTTTATTTTTTTGTTGTCCCGCCAGGCACTCTGAGGTCCCATTTTATGAGGCCGTAAGTCATCTGTGGCCTGCATACGGCGCCCGAGGCATGTTGGGTCAAGTTCAATGTTTTATTTGGAAGGAGGGAGGTGCGGTGGCGAATGCCTGCGGCACTTTCGGTGGGGCACTGCACACAGAAGTAAAATACGGTGGAAAGGTGTGTGCTCTTAATAACGGAAGCAGCAAGCAGCCCTTGTAAGAAACTCACGGAAAGTTTGCAACGAATTCAGTTCCTTGCTGACAAGGTCAAGTCCGGCGTTTGCCAGCTGGTGATTCAAGTGAAAAAAGAAGTCAGCCAAGATCACACATTTGCATTTTACACATTGAGTTACGTATTCTTTCATTCTTGTTGGCGTCAAAGTTTAATTTACTCAAGATGTGCTATGAATGAAAATGAAAAGAAACAAGCATTTTCAATGCAATAGGTCTCGCAATTTGCGAGAGTTTAAGCTATTGGCATTGTAATTGACAATGCCTTTTATTTATCGGTTTTAAAAACAACACATAAATAAAAGGCATTGTCATTTACAAAGCCAATAGCTCAAACTCTCGTAATTGCGAGACCTATTGCATTGCAAATGCTTGTTACTTATAATTTTGGGATCATTGCGACATGGTGAAGATTTATTGTGCACAATTATCAGCATCTGGCTGACTAATATGTGAACTTACTATAATTGTTTCTTATGTCCTTTCGGTTTTGGGTACACCCCTTTTGAGTATGGATGGGTGATAGTGACCTCCTTGCCTCTATAGAGGAATTAATTAACACTGGGATGTTTTTGGTGGAGTCAATATGACTGAATTGTGTTACTAAGGTGGAATATAATTTGTTTTTGTAGCCCTAATGAAGTCAAAGGTAGATTTACCAAATGATGAAACACGTGTTGGCTACGAGATCTGTTGGAATTGTTTGGATGCATGTGAAGACTAAAAAAATAAAGCGGAGATGAAAATACAAACTACTGGTGGACTTTTGAATTTTGGAAAATAATTGGTGCTCTTGAGACTTTGGAATGTTTACTTGAAGGCAGTTTGTTTCTATAAATTGAAGTGTTTGGTGGCTGCTTCTTATCCTTGGAGCACCTCAGTTACTGACTGATCAGATATTTGGAACACACGTTTTTGCACACGAAATAACCCTGCCACTTCCATTTATACGTCTGTATTGGCAGTTTAGGAATGAATTAGCGGTTTTAAACCATTGAAATTCTACCGACTACCAAGCTGGAGTGAGCCCCCTTTCCCTATGTGAATGGGTAAATTAAAAAAACAAAAACAAAGTTACTGTGTGGGTAGTCAGTGATCCACAGGACAACTACCAACTCTCTAGCAAACAAAAATAAAAAATAAAAAACTTTTCTTTGTAAATGCATCCCTGTTTCCTTTAAGGCAAACAAGGTGCAGTTATAAAAAAAAAAGTTTACTTAGTTGACAGGTAATGACAGACATGGTAGTCTGCAACCATATCCCTGTGATGCTCTCCAATCAGAGTGAGTATTGAGGTAGGTCAGTTCACGACACACTATAAATCTGAAATTTCGCACCAACGTATTTGTACATAGCCCAGTTTGGAAAATGTACTGGTCGCAAAAATATTTTGTGAGCAGTAAATACTACATCAAGCACAATGTTTTGCAACTGAAATCTGGTTACAAAACATTGATATTTTACCAAAAATCCTCAAAGTAGGTGGTAATGCATTTCCAGAAGGGAAGGGATCCCCTTAGGACCCTCTTTACCTGTGTAAATGTAAAAACAAAAATGGTGAAGAGTAGGCAGTAGTCTAGGGAACACTGCCAACTCAAGCAAAGTAAAAAGAATGTGAACTTTCCTTTTTAAATACAGTCCCGTTTCCTTTAAGGAAAACAGACTGCATTTAAATAATGTTTTACTATATTCAAAGGCAATCACATATAGTGGTCTGCTGACCCCAGCGGGCCACCATCCCTATGTTGGCCTCCAATCATGGTGATTCATCATGTGCAACCTGTTAATAATTATGAAGTAGATCGGATTGCAACCAACTACGATTCAGATTTTTGAGAACCAACCTATTGGCATATAGGTCAGGTCTTAAAATCTTTACTAGTAGCAAAAATACTGAAGGCAATTTGTGACCATTAAATTACGACTAGATATTCGTACATCTGGCATTTGGTTCCTTACTAGAGAAATCAAGCTACATACAAATACCTCCACCACCACGGCAAAAAGAGTCCTCAGGTTGCATCTAATAAGTAGCAACCTGAGCCATGTTTCCACATCTTTGTTCTTCATCAGTGAGGTAGCCCTGAGGCACAGCAAATTGGCAAGTGAGGCAAGGTGGGCCTAATGAACACACAGCCGTGTGGCACTTTTTGATGAGGATACAAGCTGAGTCAAATAAACTAATGCAATGCTTCAAATTGGCACATCTTTATGGCCATCGTTGATGCCACTATCATCCCCATCACAATTTTCACTTTAGGTTTGTACCTCCATCTAGAAAGGGGTGCACTGATGTGGTCCTCTCTACTTGCAGTATCTTAGCTTCAAAAACCTCATTGACAAGATTCAAAGAGGTGAACAAATGTTTGGTGGCCTTTGATGTTGTGTATGAAGAAAATCTGACCTGTTTGGACCTGACGTCTCCATGGTGGCATGGTCAGACTAACTTACCTTTAGTTGTACTTTCTCTTATTAGCACAACTGAGTTAAATAAACTATTGCGATGTTACCTGAAGGACATATCCCTATATGCTCTGAAACACAGTTCCAACCATTCCTCTAAGCGCAGTTTTGTCTTTTTTTATGGCATAATTCATCACTTGATGAGCCTCTGTACAAGTTCGCCGTCTCTGGTGCAAATATTTTTAGTCCTGAGACAAAATAGTATTTTGCAGCTTGGGTAGTCCTTTCTCCTAGAAACAGTGCCTTTTTGATGCCACCAGTTGCAATTTGGCAGCCTCTTATGGTGCCACTGTAAGGCAACTGCCTGAAGTAGCATTAATGTAGCACCACTCCTGATGTTTACAACAGCATCAACAACACAGTACAAGTACTTGTTGATAGATATTTCATTCAATAAGCGGATTTCTACAAAAGAGGTAGGTTGTGAAGGAAGTCTATCCCCTAACATGCCAATCGCCTGCCTTCCCCTCCCAGCAAAAATCGCCGAGAGAGTTATGAACACCCAGTTAGCACACTTTATCGATGAAAACCACCTATTAGACGACACCCAGTTTGGCTTCAGAAAGGGACACGGCACTGAAACTGCTCTTATCAAAGCATCGGACGAAATCAGAAAGATACTTGATGGAGGAGGGGCCGCGGTCCTCGTGCTGTTGGACCTCTCAGCTGCATTTGACACGGTCGACCATGCAACCTTGATCGACCGTGTCGCAGCCATTGGTATTTCTCATAACGCCAAGGCCCTCCTAGCCTCCTTCCTCGCCAACCGATCTCAATCAGTCACGCTTGGCAACTTCAACTCCCCCTCTTTTGCCCTTCCTTGTGGTGTGCCTCAGGGATCCTCGCTAAGTCCGACCTTGTTTAACATCTATGTGTCGGACCTGGCGAGGGTCATCAAATCGTATAACCTGGCCTAACGTCATACGCCGATGACACGCAACTGGTGCTAGCGGTCCACAATGACGGTGTTAAGGTGGCAGCTAACTTCCAACAGGGAATGCTCGCCATCAGTACCTGGATGGCAAACAACTGCCTCAAATTAAATTCCGACAAAACGGAGGTGATGATCTTTGGCAATCTCTCCCCAGCCTGGTCCCCTTCCTGGTGGCCAGCTAAGTTAGGATCACCTCCGTCACCTGTTTCAAAGTTGAGAAATCTAGGGGTCATCTTTGATAACAAGCTGTCATTTATGCACCATGCGAATGCAGTTGTCTCCGCATCCTTCTATATCATCAAAATGATAAAGAAAGTTCTACCCTTCCTCCCTACTACTGCCGCTAAGACCCTCATCAGTACACTAGTCATGTCCAAGGTAGACTATTGTAATGGCCTATTCATCAATGCTCAAGAAAGAGTTCTAAATAAACTACAACTAGTGCAAAATGCAGCAGCCAGACTTCTGACAGGCACCCCCAAATTCAAACCAATTTCAAACGTAGTTCGACAGCTTCACTGGCTGCCCGTTAGAAGCAGATCCAAGTTTAAGGCCCTTTGTATCGCCTACAAGGCAGTCCACGCCAGCGGACCTGAGTACCTAAAAAAATCCCTCTGCCCCTACAATCCCTCCAGACGTTTACGCTCCTCCACAGCAAACCTTCTGATTGTACCTCGCACACAAAAAAGCTTCATGGTGTGACAGAACTTTCCTGTTCGCCACCACCAAACTTTGGAACAGTCTCCCCCTCCACATCAAGACAAGTCCATCCTTACTTACCTTTAGGAAACAACTAAAGACCTGGCTCTTTAATCAATAGTCAGCTGTGTCACCCTCTTCGGTCCAGTCCACAGCGCCGAGACACCTAAGGGTATTTGCGCGCTTTATAAGTTGCATAAATAAATATAATTTTTAAGAAGCACCCAAATACTTTAGTTCAGTGATTCTTAACATTTTGACTTCTGTGGACCACACTAAGGGGCCGATTCCGGACGGAAATCTCTCCGACCGAGCCGGACCCGGAGAGAATTCCGACCGAATCGAACCCTAGCAGTCCGACCGAACGAGTACGATGCGCACGCATGCTATCGGACTCGAGTCGGTCGGACTCCCATTGAAGTCAATGGGAGCCTGTCGTACAACGCGTACGCGGGCTCCCATTGACTCAATGGGTGCGAGGCGGACAAGGGCGCCCCCTACAGCGTGTAGCGCGTCCATGCGCATCGCGGCGTACATGCACAGGTAGGGGGACCCATGGGTCCCCCTGTGTGCGACTCGCGCGCCTACGCGTACAGGGGGTCCGACGCGGACCCCAAAGTCCAGCTCCGACAGCTTTTTCGAGCCGGACGACGCGAGTCGGTCGGACTGCTCGCGGCGCGCATCGTACTTACCCGGCCGGGAAACGTCTCCATAGCGCGGTGCGAGTCGGTCGGAGCGTGTTGTAGCCGCGTTCGAGTCGGTCGGCGATTTCGCGGGTGCTTGCATCGTACTCGCTCGGCCGGACCCGCGTACGATTCGGTCGGGAAACAGAACTCTGAATCGGATCCGGTGAATCCGATTCCGATTCGGAGCTCTACCGGCCGAGATCGGAATCGGCCCCTAAGTCATTAGTAAAAACCCAGGGACCCCCACTGGAACTTCATTGCAATCCGGGGACCCCCGCTGAGTCAATACTGGAAGCCAGGGACCAAGCCTAAAGCATTTTCAATAATTTGAACAAAACAATACACACAAAATACAGAAATAAGCATTGATCTAACAAATACACAAATTATGAAATATTTTATTTAATTCACAAACAATATAAAAGAAACAAAATGCTAATTTTAATGGGAGAGTTGGAGCTTTTCTAAATTCAATTGAGGCCACTCATTGTCCACACTGAATTCTGTTTGATGCACCTTCAGTGCTACCACGAATCGATCGGGGCTACTAACTCAATTTTCTGCCTCCCGTTTCAAATTCCTTCACATTTACAGACTGTTTAAAACATTTTGGTTTTACATTTTGCTTTTTATTTATTAACACATTTTTAAATCTGTTAATATTTATTTTTCTAAGCAGTCACAGGCTCCCAAAGATGGGGTCTGCATTCCCCAGGCTAAGAACCAATGTTTTAGTTTATTCCCTACTGTAAATCAAGGAAATTTGCTTTTTATGTGTCTAAAGAGATCGTTTCACAGAATAGAACTTCAAATGAAAAGAACTGATTTTAATAGTTTGATAAATTGCAGCTGTGCTATCCAAATTTTGATGCTTGGTTCATTGAATTACATTTTTATCATGTGTCGGATAGGGTTTTATATTTTTTTTAGTCTGTTCTGTCCGTATTGCTTCTTATTTCCATTCCTTGTTCACTTTTTCTATATCTCATTTTGTAAGATCTTGCAAATATAAAGATTTAATAAAAGGTTTTTCAATGTTGTTTGCAGTTCCATATTAGAGGGATGCATAGAAGGCCGGCAGCGGATGAAGGTGAGGTGGCTTTGTATGTATCCATGTATATTTTATTTAAACAGAGTGAACCTAGCTAAAAGACTGCACAAGGTCAAGTCCAGTATAATGTTAATGAGTTATAGGAGAGGTAGCTGGTTTGTGGAGTGTTACAGCATTGTGATTTAGTGTTCTTTAAAGCAGTGTATGTTCAAAACGTTCCTAAACTGGAGCAGCTTTAGGAAGGTCTTAATGGCTGGTGTTCCAGATCCTGAGTGAATAGATGAAGAAGGACTGCTGCCTTATTTTTTCTTTTTTACACCTCTTAGTCTGCAGTCTTAGATGTGGGTGTGGTGAGAACTGCTAGAGATGGTGAGCTTGTCTGCAAGATAAACTGGGGTGCTGCTTTTGATGGTTTTGTATATGTTGCAGTTGGTTTTGAAGATGGTGTGGTCAGGCAAGGGGAGCCAATGGAGTTCCATCAAGATGTAGGTGATGTAAACATATTTCTTCAGGCTGTAGGAGAGACATGCTGCGGTGTATAAGATGCCCTTAAACGGTGCCAGTGTGGAGTCTAGGAAGCCATGAGACAGAGCGTTACCACCAACTACCATGTTCAGTGGATTTTGTTTTGATGCCAGGTAAGGTAGAGTGTCCAGAAGCAGAGCGTTTCATGCTACTACAGACATACAAATGTAATACATAATGCAACTTTCCGACAGTAGAGGCTCTTGAGAAACTTTTAAAAATATATTTCCATTTATTAAATTCATTCAACCTATAGAAAATACATACAGATTGGAAAATATGTTCATTGAAATTTTAAAACAGAAAAATTGCAAAAATGTAATGCAAGTGAAAACAATGAAAAACCAAGGAGTGAAAACTTCTCTCCACTTTGCAGATTTAATGCCTAGTTTATTGCCAATTCTTTTGGTTCTGTTAATGACTACCTTGAACATATTACTAGTGTTCCTACATAATTAAAATACAAACAAAATCATTCAAATGCACAAAAGCCCAGTATTCTCACTCATTACCAAGGAAAATGGCTCTGCTTCAAGACAACAATTCCATCTTAAAATAATCACGTTTAATGTAAAAGCATCAAAATATGCATAAGCACTAATTAAGGCCTTTAATTCAATTTTCATGTGAAGGCTACCATAGTTTTCATATTTAGCTGTATATATGAAATGAAGTATTAATTCTTTATTGTTTGGTGAAAGAGCATCTATCCAATGCTTCAGAATAGTATTTTCAAAGATATTAGAATTTGCTGAATAATTATAGCCTTATTCTTAATGGGAAGAAAGTACAAAAACAAACCCTCAGTTCTATTATCCACTGTCTTAGCAGTAATATACATTATTGTGGATAACTAGATCAAAATTCAATTATTCACTACAGTGACATTACAACTGCGGCAAATCAACATGGTTGCCCACTGTTGTGAGATCATAAAGAGAAGCAATATTTTCCCCTTTATTCAGCTGCCTCATCTTGGTCTCCAAAGACCCAAGCACGGTCGGCAGTTTCACCTGCCTTCTTCTGCCTCTCCTGGGCCTCCACAGACCAGAGGGAGAACATGGGTGGCACTGAGTCTGTGCCGTCTGCCTTCTCCTGTGTCAGCATGAGTCTCTGCAGATACTTGCTGATGAGACAAAACAGCCTGCAGTAAAAAGTGGTTCTCAAACAGCGCCTGTCAGCATGGTGCCGGCTCTTAGAGTGAGAGAGCAGAGAGTGCTGCTTTTGGGCTGGGAGTAGGTGGGATGGCACAGAGAGTGGGTCAGTGAGTAGCAGGAGGCCAGGTATATTTTTTTATTTGGGTTTGGGCGAGGGTGGGTATTTTTATTGTGTGGTGGCGTATGGGAATTTATTTATTTTTATAATACTTGCAAATTTTGGGTTGGATGGCAAGGGTATATGTTGAGTGGTGTTATTGGTTGGCAGGAGGTCAGGTTTTTTGTGTGTCTCTACCCATTGTTCCTTTGACACTGCGTTTATGTTAGAAGCAAGGGCAGATGATTTTGGGGGGCATACAAACATAAAATTATATTTCTCTCCTTGTCTATCTGATGTCACTCTGGACCCAAAGGTGAAAAACATCCCTCTTATTCACAGTTAACTTTCTGTAATTCCATATATAGTCCATGTTTTGTGCATCAGCAATATATGAGGACAACATCTCCCATATACAGTGATATATTTCACAAACTTCCGACCTGGAAGGGCAGAGAGGTCTATAGTGTCTATAGTGTATTCTGTAAGGTTCTTTAAAAAGTAATAATCTTGATCTGTTAGCGCAAATCTTTCCCCGTAGCCAAATTGTAGATCAATACTTTATCAATATATATTCCTCCTACTTGTATTTACTCATAGCACACTGTGTAAGGTAGTAAGCAAGTTTATTGTCAGTAAGCTTTGTGAGATACATGTAGTAGAATCTTTAACAATAAACATAAAGCACAATATCTGTAATAGAGAAGATCATTTGCTGATTTAAAGTAATATCTAGTCTCATAGTCTTAACTTGTTTTAATCTAATATAATTTTAAAAAGGCATATTAAATGCGCCAATATAATTAATAACATAAGTGAAGGATCCAAAGCCTGTGCTAAAGCTCTGCAATTCCTTTCTGCTCCTTTTAGCCAAGAACAGAAAATAAAAAGGAAGGGTTGGATTAGCTGACTTGGGCAGTATTTAGAAATATATGTCTTAATAAGACATTCAAAGTGGATTATAGTATTATGATAGTGAATATCATGTACTAATATTATGTCCTTTTCATGATAAATAATTTCATACACAAGCCACTGTCCCTCTTGCTTTAAATTTAAAGAGCGGATTGATTTGGAAACCCAATGGCATTTTAGAATTAGAATAATCAGATTTTGATTTAGTAAAGTTCAATTTAGCAGCACAAATGCAGTGATTATACAGAGGATATTACTACATTTATCATCAATGTTAGTACGATGTCCATTAACTCAGCCGTTCAAGAAATATCTATTCTAGTCCAAATAACTAATTGATAATAATTTAAGTTTATTGTATTTGTAAAATATATGCTGATAAAGCCACCATGGTTTAGTTTATTATGGATTCCAAATATTATATTCCTTATTAGCAAATTTTAAGTTCAGTGGTGTTTACAAAAAAATGGACAGAAGTGAAGCAATCCGAGTCTTGGCAACTTTGAAAACCAGTACCTAAAATCTCTGAATAAGCGGCTTATGAGAGCTTCAGAATACAAATGCCCCCTTTTTTAATATTTAGGTGCAGTTTATTGGTGTCTTATTACAAGGAGTCATAATACTCCAATCCTGTCCAGGAAATCCTAGCCAATTCGGGATGAGAGATGTCAACGTCCAATGAAGCACCTATTACAAAGGACAGATGAATGTTCATGAGTCAGTGATGAGTGTTTTGTTCATGTTTTCAGAAAGTTCAGCAGTCAGTAATCATTTCACAATTAACCGCAATCACAACAGACTCCTGCAGTTGGAAGTGGGTCAATTATCCAATGCAGATGAAGATGCACATCAGGGAGTTAAGAGAGTGTGTGGAGTTATGTGGCAGTGGTGGGATGACGTGAATAGGGCAACTGTACAGCCCTTGTTTGTTACTGGGGCACACAGGTTCCATGGGCCCTCATGCAAGTAAGGACACATTGGGACATCATCTCCTGGTTTTATTGTAAAAAAACAGCTAGTATTTGGGGGTAAAGTGTGCCCCCTCATACCTCTGGGCCCCTTTGCCACTGCAGCTGATCTACTATTGATAGCTACGCCCCTACACACAGGCAGTGAACAATTCAACCACTATGCAGAGTTGGAGGGATTTTTGCAGTCAATATTTGGAAGGCGGGCAGTCTAGGGAGTCCAGGGCATCACAGTTTACACTGCAATGACGGTAGATGGCAGCTGTGGGGAAGAAGAGAGGGTCAACCATGCTGAGAGACAGTGGTCAGCGCAGAATGGCTCCTTCAGAGATTCCCTCCTTTTCAAACCAACACTGGGTTACAATGTTTTTTTATTCCTCATAGAGTGTAACTGGTAGAGAGCACAATCAATCCTGCTGTTTTGTAACGCTTTCTTCCTTTTCAAACTAGGTAATGGCAGAAAATCTTTAACTTGCGACAAGTCCACATAATCAGGTAGCGGTACCTCACTGTAACACTCACTGCAGCTGTGCCTATAGCTCTGGTGCTGTTTAAGGCATTGTCTAAGCACATAAGGCAGCCTATTGCCTCCTTCAGGTTACAACCACAGCAGGTCTTGTCATCTGTCCTGGAGGATGGGCCCAACTCTTTCAGGGAAGACACCTACCCTTCTGTGTGGTGCACACAGCGTCTTTAAAGCAAAAGATTACTTTGCATACCTCTGTAGCTTGTATGCACAGTGACAGATCTACAGGGGTAATTGAAGCAATCATCATCAAAGCAATCAATGAACATAACGGTCCCCCCTTCTCAGTATATGCCCTTTTCAAAACAATCAAATCAGTCGACTGATCATTACCGCAGACTTTCAAAGTAGTATTCTTATATAAAAAAAATTAATGTATTAATACATTTTACATGGAGGTGAAAGCCTTCATAAATTCTTTTTTGTTTAAAAATGCTTTATTGAGAAATAAATATGGAACAATGTGCTATTACGTCAAACAAAAGTACTCATCTGAAGGACAATCCAAGTGAATATATGAACAAGCAAAAGGAATAATATAACATTCTGATAATAGAAGTAAGATAATAAACGTATAAGAATTTAACAAATTAAACATATCCTATATTAAGAAAATATGAACATAAAAACTTGAATTGAAATAAATAACTGTAATGCTAAAACAAATGCATTTTAATCATTTTATAAGGGTAAAAAGAAAGCAAGTGAAGAAAGAAAAGGAAAGAGAGAGATAGAGCAAAGACCTAGGAAGAAGAAGGGAAGGAGAGGTGAAAATATGATGTACTGTAAGGTTGAACCAGCGAGTAACTAACAGCTATGTAGCACTATAAATGGATAATAAATAAACCATTGTATTTGAAGGAGGTTCGTAATTACAAACTTTAGAAACTGATCGAGTCGTGCATCTAGATAAAAATGAAGTAAGGGGTGACCATAGTAATTCTTTTTTAATTTTTGAAGGAAGAGAGGTGGCATGGGCTCGATCTAAACGGTGATGATGACAGAACAGGTTGCACCATGCCATATAGGAAATTTTAGTCGTATCTTTCCAATTGGAGGTGATTATTTGAAGAGCTAAGGCAAACAACAAGTCAACAAATTTTCCAACCAAACGTTGAGAAGTCCAAAGGGGGGAGGCACCACCCAAAAAGATGTGTATAACATCAAAAGGGAAAGACACAGATAAAATATCATTCAATTTATGCCAAACTTGTAACCAGAACTTTTTAACAAGAGGGCATTTGATAAACATATGTAAATGACTACTCTTATCATGAGTACAGGACCAACAATTAGTATTAGGTGAAATTTTAAATTTATACAAGCTTGTGGGGGTGATATATAATCTGTTATAGAAATAATATAATATATGGATCCATAAGTTGATTGCAATCACCACCGACTATCAGGTTTTCAGAAGCATGGGAAGACAACATAGAAGAAAAGTAATTCCAAAATACTAGGTCCACTCCGTTTGGCCCATATACATTGCAAATCGTAAATTTTGTAATATTTATCATCACGTCTAAGAGAAGCCACCTTCCAGCATCATCTTTGAATTCGTTTAGCAATTGAATGTTTAACGATTTATGAAACAATATAAGAACGCCATTTTTGTTATGAACAGCAGGGGAACTGAAAACATTCCCAACCCATTGTCTCTTAATAGAATTTATGTCTTGTTCCTTCTGATGTGTTTCTTGTAACAAAGCAATTTGACAGTTCAATCTTGACAAGTGAGTCAAAACTCTTTGTTTTTTAACCGGGTTACGAAGACTTTTAACATTCCATGACACCATACGTAAGTTACTCATGAGGATAAATGTGAGAGAATTTCAAGATTAAAATTGTAAAACTTTTACCATGACATAAATGAAACCTAGAATAAATGCATGACTTAATAAACCAAAACGAAAATGATAGAAGACAATACAGATCTGAATATACGTAAGAACTTACACACATGAAGTTGATATTTAAGTAAAGGAATAGAGAAAATGTGAGGAAGGAGATAAAAAAGTGAACAAAATATCCAACAGACATTCCAGGACCGATCCGGTCAAATAGACAATAATAGAAGACCACAGAAACAACCTTGGAAATGGAAAAGCTTGCTGTAATAGATTGAAAAAAGGAAGGGGGAGGAAAGAAGAAAAAGAGTTGAGGTAAGAATTGGGAGAGTAATAAGAAGAAAAAAAAGAGAACATAGTCTCCTCTGAGATATATATACAAAAAAGATTACAAAAAGCCAGAGGACTTTAGCCATAGTAATCACAAACAAAAAGGACAATAAAGATGAAAGGGGGGGGACAAGAAGGACAGACACCGCTCCATTGAGCAACACCAAGAATAAATTACTGAAATATCAACATATAATGGAAGGACAATGTTAATGAAAAAGGAGCTGAACAAACACAGCACAAGGGGACTTACCATACATTGAGGAGACAATGTAACCAAGCGAAACATGGACGACGGAACTGATGTACGATGGGAACAAAGACACAACGTCAGACACAATGCAAATGGGAACCTGCGAAATAAAACAAGAGAAAAGAGCAATTAGGTTTTACTCAGTTCCATCTCTTCTGCTTTGTGCATATGTATAAAGTTCTTAAGATCCGCAGGATCCTGGAAGGTAATTGTTCTTTCTTTATATGTAACTTTGAAAAAACATGGATGAATAAGACCATAACGAGAATTCATAGATCGGAGCATAGGCCTGAGGTCCAGAAACTCTTTTCGGCGATTGGCTGTGGGTTTTGAAACATCATGACTGAAGAAGATTTTATGACCAGACCAAAGCATCTGTTTACGATGTTTGGCTGCAGCAAGGTTCGCCATTAAGTCAGAATATAAGAGAAAGTAGGCAATGACTCCTCGTGGTCTGTTTGAAGCCTCTGCGTTGCGAGGACCTATCCTGTGCGCTCTCTGGATATTAAGGTCTACAGATTTCGGTAAGCAAAGAATTTGTGGAATATGGACCTTCAGAAAAGAAATCATGCCATTGCCTTCAGACCCTTCCGGAATACCATAAACTCTTAGGTTGTTACGTCTATTTTGATTTTACTAATCCTCAATTGTTTTTTTCAGTTGAGCAACCTCTTTAGATAAAATATTCACTTTAGCGACAACATCTTGCGCATCACTAATTCTTTGTTCAACGTCTGTGAGTCTTGATTCCAGACCATTTCTCTTCAATTCTCTGAAGTGTCGCAGTGGTATCCGCCATAAATGGACGAATATTTCTCAATTCATCCATAATATCCTCTAAGGTAGAGGCGATTTGTTTGGAGAGGAAGGATCCTTTTCAACCCTTTTATTAGTGTTGCCAGGAGGCTCTTTGCGACCAGTAGCGTTAGAACCAGAAGATCCTTGAGATTTATTTGGATTCGCAAAATCCATTTTCGAAGCAGACAGGAGTGACTCTGTAACTTAGTTAAGGATATTCCTAAAAAAGAATAGGCTTATCTCTGAGTTTATAAGAAAAAGCTCTAAAATTAGAAAAAAGTCACAGCAGAGTAATTATTCTATAAATTTTGAGGTAAAAAGTCTTAATGTTAAAGAGTCATAATGGCGTTGCGATTCTGGAGGTGAAAACAAAATGGTGGCCGAAACTTGAACTTTCCAGAAGCAGGGGACAAAGCTCCACAAGCTGACAGTTTGATCAAATAATGGTTATGTAAAAAGCCTTTCCGCTCCTGGGGCTTTCAAATCTTCTTGCCCCCACATTTGTAAATACATAGCACACTCCAAGTAAAGACAGTCCTCCTCAAAAAAGAAAAAAGAGGGGAGACTCTTCATTTACAGATAAAGGCAATATCCAGGTAGTCAAGTAAACCAAAGACTATCAGTGATGAGTAATTTCTGGGAGATTCCCATATTCCTCAGAACTATGCTTTCTGGTTATCAAGTGGGCACAGCATATGCTTCGTCGACTGAGGAGAATGTGAGCTCAGACTCTCAAAATGGCGGCCGGGACACGGAGCGCCGCGGGAGCAGAGGAGAAAAAAACACAGAAAATTAGACCGATTTAAGATCTAAAAACTTGCCTCTCCGCTCCCGGGAGCTTCCGACGTCCTTTCCTGTGCCCGGCCTGCCGCATGACATCAATTAAGTGCTTCTCCATGACCGGCAGTGTTCTCGGTGCCGTGGAGGATTTCACGGAGTGGCCATCTTGTATCGCCGCCGATGCCTTCATAAATTCTAATCTGATTTCTGCAAGTAGTATATCATTGGAAATTACCATCTTTTGCATGATATTCCCCCAGATTTCTGACTTCTTTAACTGAACCTGTTTTTGTTGGCCATGGGACTCTGCACACTTTACTCTTGCTAACCAGTGGCTAAGTGCTTGTGCTCTCCCTTTTAAACATGGTAAAATTTGCATACACCTAATTGGCACATGTAATTTACTTATAAGTCTGTAGTATATGATACTACATGTACCCAGGGCCTGTAAATTAAATGCTACAAGTGGGCTGCAGCACTCATTCTGCCACCCACTAAAGTAGCACTGTCTCCAGGCCTAATCTGGCAGCGGCAAAATAAACGATTTTACAGGCCTAAACCTTCCTTTTTATTACTTATAAATCACTCCTAAGGTAGGCCCTAAATGCCCAGAACGCAGGGTGCATAGTATTTAAAAAGTAGGATGTGTATATTTAAAATATGTCATGTCTGTGAAGTCCCCGCAAAGTAGTTTTTCACTGTAGCAAGGCTGGCACTCCCACAGAGAAACGCTGGGTTGCACAACAACATATAGTGCTTAGTTTCACTTTTTTCAGGAAGGTGATTTAAGCGCTCATTTTATTAGTAATTTAAAATCCAATTTTATGGTGGTAAAGTTGGATTTTTGCATTATTATTTTTAAAATGACACTTTTAGAAAGTTGTCCTTTTCCTGCATAACCCAAATGAGCCTTTCTGCCAGTGTACCATGTCACCTGAGTGAGTATTAAAACACTCCCCTGTAGTGAGATTTGAATTGCTCCCAGACATTGGTCTGTGCCCATCCCCTTTCTGAGTTTCAAAGGGTGCCTACCTTGTCACTGGCAGATGTAGCTCACACCTAGGCCTGCCTATCATTGTATTTCTAATCTGTTTTGTCTCCAAACCGAGTGGGTGAATGGAGCTGCCCCAGAACTGGTTTGGAGTGACTACCATGCAGGGTTTGCCCATTATCATAGCCACAGCACTGGGTGGGCACAGGGAGCTCTGAGCAGGGGAAGAAGGGTTCTACCATATTATATTTAGGTAGAGAGGGTTACTGTCAGATAGTTTACAGCAAAACACAATAGACGTGCTGCAAATGTAAGTAGGGTCACCACTCAGAACTTTTATCTCATTGGTTATGGAGTAGCCAGGAGTTCCCCCCCACAGGCTGGCACTAGTCAGAAATGTGGCAACCCCAGTACCCTCTTCAGAACAGTCCTGGACCTGTGAAGAAATGTAAGAAGGGCTGCCCTCCTCTCTGGACTTGCCTGCCCTGCACCCCCAGGACCGAGAAGTAACTCCAATGGTCAGTTGGCGGACGTCCTGTTTGAGCTACAGGGACACAACAAGCTTCCAGGGTCATCTCCTGCAACTGCCCAGCTAATCAGTTACAACTGAACCAGCCCTGTACCCTGCTGTTGGCTTCTGCTGGAGTGAGTCTTGACTCCCAACTGCTGTCCCCAAGGCCCAGGTCTCCTGGTTGGTATCAAAGTGTACTCCTCCTAACGTTTCCTGAAACCTGAGACTTAGAATCTTTTTGACAATTTTTTGCTTTGACAACTGACCTGGGGGACTGGGATCAACTTGCCAAACCGACGAAGGTGCATCCCTGTTGGGCCACAGATTCAGACTGCTCCCACTATGTTGTTCTCTGCAGCTGCAAGTCCGATCCAGCAAGAATTCTCACAGAAGATGTCCCACCTAGTGGTGCCCTTTTTGGCTACAGCCTGCAGACTTGGTCTGCTGGCAGAATCTGAGCTCCAAAAAATTACTAAGTCTGAAGGTAGAACTCTCCACCAGGCAAAGATGTGAAAATTATCCGGCCAGCGAGGGTGCTTCTGTTGGCACAAAATTCAAATTTCTCCTGCTTGGTGCTTTCCCACTAAAAGTCAACAGCTTCATCGACATCTTATCCAGTGGCTATCCGACAATGTGGAGGTATCTTTGGCCACAGCCTGCTGCCTTATCTTGCTGAGCATTTTTGACTTCTATCCCAGAGACTAAATCTGAAGGTAAAACTTTCCACCGGGGCGAACCTGGTCCCGGAACCTGAACCGCACTCCATCACTTTTGACCTTAAACCTTACCCTTGTTCCAGTCAAGCGCAACCAGATAACTGCGGTTGGTGCTTCATGCTTTTTGACACTGTTTTGAACCTTAAACTTTAAAAATGTATAACTCTGATTCTGCTTATTGGATTTTTGTCATTTTATGCCCTTTGTTTTATAAACATTTACTCTATTTTGGTAAATTGGTTTGTGATTTTCTTATTTTGTGTTTTCACTTTATTACTGTTTGTGTAATTCATAGATACTTTACACATTGTCTCTAAGTTAAGCCTTAATGCTTAGTGTCAAATTACCCGAGGGTTAAGCACAGGTTTAGTTAGTTTCTTTTGTGGTTCACCCTGAAAAGGATTGTCATTATTATAAGGGGTAGGTTCTCATCTCCCTGAACTAATGCTCCAATTTCTTACACCTACTATGTAGTAACCTTCTTTCACCCAACTTATCATAAAGGCCAGATGCAGTCGGACCTCTGAATCTCTTGTTGCCAGATTCAAGAAGCGCCACATGATCATTGGTTTTAAAGTGAATCTGACTTTTTCCTTCGCCGATAAACGAAAGCTGAGGTCTATTTCCAATAGTTGAATCTCCTGGATAGAGTCTATCCCTCAGGATAATTTCTTATCTAACTCTTCGCACATCTTTTACTCATCATCTATGATTCACTAAATATTATGGAATAAAAGTCTTCCATTTCTAAGTTTTTAGAGAAACACAGAATGGGTTGAGAGAGGGATCTAAGTTATGATGATCTATTGATGATCTGACAAAAATAATTGACATCGGCTCGGAAAACAAGCATGAATGTGGGAATTTGATTTGATATTTGATTTGATATTTATAAAGCGCAGCATTCACCCGAAGGCATCAAGGCGCTAGAGACCAGCCGTACATACCCTGGAAAGTAGAAAAAGAGAGAGAACTCCAGCTCACCGCTAGACTGTGAACAACCATGTTTTGAGGGCTTTTCTGAAGGGGAACAGAAGGGGGATAGATCTGAGAGCAAGGGGTAGGGAATTCCAGAGTTTGCTTGCTGCCACCGAGAATGCCCTGTCCCCCCACTTCTTCTTCTTGGTTCTTGGTTCCGATAGTTGCTTTTGGAGCGAAGAACGTAATGGTCTGCTGGGAGAGTGCCAGTTGATTTATACTCCATAGAGAAATTGTTTCAATTAGGTCTTGTGGAGAATGGGGACTACTGGAGATGCAACTGTCCATGCGTTAATCTAATGCATATGATTGTGGCTGCAATAAACTCAAGTCCTAGTGGATGAAAATAGTTGACAGAATTCCTTTAACAACTTCTCCAGGCATTGGTTTATCGAAGACAGTTATTCTCTTCACCGATGACTCAAAATGCCCCATGTGCAACTAAGCTGAAAAATGTAAAGCATAATGGTTGTAAAAAATAATTCTTAAAAACTGAAAATCTTCAAACTCACTGAGAATAGAATCCTGGATTACTGAAATGTTGCATCCACCCCTAAGGAATGCATCATGTAAAAAATTCATGATCATATCCACACATAATGTATTTGGGGTGATTTCTTGGAATCCGGATCACCAACCGACCCCTGCCCACACCACGTCTTCAACAAAGCCGACGCCACCATCGCACCCCATCTCCGGGACATCATCAACTCCTCCTTCCACACCGCCACCTTCCCGGAGAGCTGGAAGCACGCCGAGCTTACCGCCCTCCTGAAGAAACCAACGGCGGACCCCACCGACCTCAAGAACTACCGTCCCATCTCGCTCCTTCCGTTTCCGGCCAAAGTCATCGAGAAGACCGTCAACAGACAGCTTGCCGCCTTCCTCGAGACGAATGGATCCTCGACCCCTCGCAGTCCGGGTTTCGGGCCAACCACAGCACCGAGACCGCCCTTATCGCAGCCACCGACGACATCAGAACCCTAACCGACAACGGGGAAACAGCTGCCCTCATCCTCTTGGACCTCTCCGCGGCGTTCGACACCGTCTGCCACCGCACCCTAGTGAAGCGCCTCAGCAACATCGGAATCCGAGAGAAAGCACTGGAATGGATCATCTCGTTCCTCGCCGGAAGAACCCAGAGAGTCCGCCTCCCCCGTTCACATCCGAAGCCACCGAAGTCATCTGCGGCGTTCCACAAGGATCTTCACTCAGCCCAACCCTCTTCAACGTCTACATGAGCCCCCTCGCAGCCATCGCACGCCAACACAACCTCAACATCATCTCCTACGCCGACGACACCCAGCTGATCCTCTCCCTCACCAACGACCCCACCACCGCCAGAGCCAACCTACACGACGGGATGAGAGACGTCGCCGACTGGATGAGGAACAGCCGCCTTAAACTGAACTCAGACAAGACGGAAGTCCTCATCCTGGGCTCATCACCCTCCGCCTGGGACGACTCCTGGTGGCCCCGGCCCTGGGCACCGCGCCCAAGCCAACGGACCACGCACGCAACCTGGGCTTCATCCTGGACTCCTCCCTGTCGATGACCAGACAAGTCAACGCCGTCTCATCTTCATGCTTCAACACCCTGCGCATGCTCCGCAAGATCTTCAGATGGATCCCCACTGAAACCAGGAAGACCGTCACCCAGGCACTCGTCACCAGCCGACTGGACTATGGGAACACCCTCTACGCCGGAACCACAGCCAAACTTCAAAAAAGACTCCAGCGCATCCAGAACGCCTCCGCACGACTCATCCTGGACATCCCCCGACACAGCCACATCACCGGACACCTGAAAGACCTGCACTGGCTCCCCGTCAGCAAGAGAATCACGTTCAGACTCCTCACCCACGCACACAAGGCCCTCCACGACCTGGGCCCAAAGTACCTCAACGACCGCGTGACCTTCTACACGCCCACACGCCAGCTACGATCAACCAGCCACGCCTCGCCACCGTACCACGCATCCGCAGAACCACCGCCGGAGGAAGATCCTTCTCCTACCTGGCAGCCAAGACCTGGAACTCCCTCCCCACTCACCTTCGGCGAACCCAGGACCATCTCTCCTTCAGGAAGCAGCTCAAGACCTGGCTGTTCGAGCAGTAACTTACCCCCTCCCCCAGCGCCTTGAGACCCTCCCGGGTGAGTAGCGCGCTCTATAAATGCCGTGATTGATTGATTGATTGAACTCTGTGACTAAGAAGTGCCTGCTTGTTATTACATCTTCTTATGACAAACACTGGTTGCGTATTAAATCCTTACCTATAAAATAACATATTTTCCTCAAGTCTTTAGCTTTCCTGCACATAGAGAGAAATATTATATCCTAGACATACCTTCTAGCTACAATTGACTTACGCTTGTTAGTTGATATCTTGTATTATCTATTATCTAACCTTAATAAAACTGTGATGTTTAAAAAAAGATTAAGGTGCCTCTTTATTCTTTGGAACAGAACATGCCACACAAATGAAACATGCGAAATAAACCAGCCTCTTGGTTTAACTCTCACATAGCCATTGAACCAATAAGACAAGGTGTGCAAGCTGAATGTGCCTGATAATGCTGTTATGACCCAGAATCTTGAATAAGCTAGAAGCTTGCTCTTCTGTCCTATCTCTCAGTAGGAAACGCAGAGAGAATTGTATACCGCCCCAAAAAACTCTTATCATAACAACCCCCAGAAGACGATCTCTCAGAATGTTTGAGTTGATAGTCTTGCATTTTATCTAAACATCCTTCACTCCCTACTCCCTACATTGTCATTGCTACTCTTTCAGCCAGTTCTTCTAAGAGCAAATCATTGCAATCTGTGACTGTGTTGCTATTTCTAAAGTACTTGAAGTTTCTCCAGCAGCTACATCTTTAAAGGAGCTCTCTCCCAGCACATCTACTCTGTCCTATTTTCTTCAGCGAGCAGTCCCTGAAGGTTGCTTTAGCCAGATTCAAAGCGGGCTTGTCATTTGGTCCCTCCCCATATCCATTCTTAAGGAACTGTGGCCAGTTATTGAGCCCTAGAAACCATCCTTAACTCTTATTTGATGCATGGAACTGTTTCTTCTCAATTTAAAAGGGCTCAGGTGCTCTGTAGGTTTTAGAAAAGGATGCTGTCTATTTACTAGCCCATCTCCCGCCTCCAAGCAGGTGTCAAATATTTCAAGGGACATGTTGCCAAACAAGGTATGAATTTCTGTGAGGCAGGTGGTATTTATGATCAGGAACCAGCTGTTTTTGTGCTAGCCATAGCACTGAGGTGGTTAACCCACAATGCCTTACATGATGTCAGGGCCTAAGTGGCTTCTGGAGGTGTTGGAGCCCTATTCGTTTTCAATCTGTCTGCCGTGTTCAACACGGTTTCCCGTCTCCTCCTCTTAGACCAGCTTGTGGGAGTTAAAGTCACTGACTTGGTGCTCACCTGGCTGAAATCTTTTCTTTCTAACCACTCAAATTGTATTACTCTCTTCCTTTACCTCGAAGTCTCAGATGCTTCTTTATTGCGTTTGTGAGGGATCCCATTATATCCTTCTGTGTCCATTGTGTTAGGCATCATAGCCAAACTCATCTACTCCTTTACATTCTGTTTTTTCAAGTATGCTAGTGATATACAATTTTTCATCTTTTCAGGCATGTTTAGTACATTCCCAGGAGTGGCTGAGTGGTCACTGGCACTACCGTTTAACAAAGGCAAGACTGAAATGTTCACTGGAGGCATTTCTGCTAGCCTCTCTACAGACCAGTCCTATCCTCCAGAGGTGGACTCTAGTCCTATACCAACTAAAGGGTAAACATCGTTTACCACGAAATGTTTTCCCCGCAACGACCGCGTTGTAACCACGCATACCATTACTCTGCAAGTCGGAACAACGACTTGCGGAGGGGGCAGAAGGTGTTGGATTTAAAATCCAACACCTTCCCTACTGTCCGCACAGACAGGAGTTGGAATAGTAAATTATACTATTCCAACATCCAGCCCCCCCCCGCAAGACGTTGTTACGACTTGCGGGGTAATGGTATGTGTGGTTACAACGCGTTCGTTGTAACGACCGCGTTGTCATTCCCTGCGGGCAAAATAAAGCATTAAAAAGAGATATATTCCAACTAAACCTATGGATCAAGTCTATCATTGGTCTTAATCTGACTTCTCAGATTTACTTGGGGTATCTAGCTATGCCGACAATCTTTGTTCTTGCAAAAAAATAACTTCCAAAAGTTTTTTCTTTTCTCAACCACAATTGTAAATGATTGGCCATCTCAGTCATTATAGGGGTGTGTCTTGACTATGGCAACTGCCTCTATTTGGGTCTGCACAAATGCTTCCTGGAAAGGCTTCAAGTAGCTCAAAATCAAGCTGCTCAATTGATTACCAATTCCTTGAGGTTTAGTCACGTCAAACCACTGCTAGCAGTTTACAGTGATTTTACATCCTGGATCATATTGTTAGGTCGATCCTAGTAGTGAGCATGCGCTGCTCTGCGAGGCATGGTGTATTCAGTACATGGGCTTCAAGCCGGCCCATCGCTTGTCATTGGTTGTTCTGGATGACTTTCTAAATTCCATACTTTTAAATGGTAAATCGTGCCCATTTGTCCCTCCTTTTGGTCTGTCGTTCACTCCCATAGCGACTGGCCCTGTTACAGGGCTCATTTTGCTTCTGTCCATTTCAGTTTGTTTCGCGCACTATTTTTTCCAATTGCCTGCCTCATGTTCTGAAAGTGTTGCGAACTTAAGCAGCTGACCAGTGTTACTGCTTTCCCCTCCCACCCACTGTTTCTCGGTGTGTTCTCCCCTTTGCTCCTTAGCTTTCACTTATGATCTAGAGTCTGGGTCACTGAAGATCAAGTTAAGCAGTCACAAAGTTTTAATGTTAGAAATTTTACTTTACCTGATAGCTCCCTGTTAGAAATGGGGGTCTCTAGTTGGCAGAGGTAGGTATCTTTGTCCAAATAGGGACCCTTGCTTCAAGTCCGGGTAAGGGGGATACACACTTTAGATAACCCCTGCTCACCCCCTTGGTAGCTTGGCATGAGCAGACAGGCTTATCCCAAAGGCAATGTGTGAAGTATTTGTACCAACACTCACAGTAACACAGTGATAACACCACAAATGGACACCACACCGGTTTAGAAAATAAAGTATCTTTATCTAAACTTAACAAGACCAAAACGACAAAAATCCAACATACAAGTATTAAGAAAAATGAGTTTCAAAAGATTTTAGCAACTGACTTCATAGAAAACTATGGATGCGTGATTTCTTGCAAAGTACCTGTTGTTGCGACAAAGTTCACCAAGCCAAACAGCCGCAGCGATGAGAAGCGTTGAAAAACAAAGAAATGCGTCGTTCCTGAGACCTTCGTGGATGCGATGTGACAGTTCCGCTGTACACAGGGGATCGATGCGTCGGGTCCGGTCTGTAGGGGGAAGCGCTGCAAAAGTTCAGAGACAACTCCGATCCGCGGGTGATGCGTCGGGGAAAACTTGCGGTACAAGTACGATGCGTGGTAATCCGGGATGCATTGGCGAACGATGCGGCGGCGGCGAGCGGCGCTGCGTCGACCTTTTCAGCCGCGATCCCTCGATGCGTTGATTCTTGCAGCGGCGACAGGCGCTGCGTCGGTTTCAGCAGCGGCGCAGCGGTGCGGGGAGATTCTTCTCGCACCTTGGCATTGCATCGGAAAACTGTCGCCAGAAGAGCGATGCGTCGACTTCCTTGTTTGTTGCGTTGCTTTCCAGCTCCCAGCAGCAGAAACAACCTCCAGAGGCCCCACACAGTCACAGGCACTCCTGACAGGTCAGAACTCCCAGAAAGGAAGTTATGGGGTGCTGGGGGTGAAGTCTTTGTGTACCTGAGACTTCAAAACAGGAGGCAAGTTCTACTCAAGCCCTTGGAGACTTTCCTCAAGCAGGGAACACAGCACACAGCAAAGTCCTTCTCCTTTTTTTGGCAGAAACAGCAACTGCAGGCCAACCCCAGACACACAGCAAGGGTAGTACTTCTCCTCAGTTTCTCCAGCTCTTCTCCTCAGCAAAGGTTCCTCTTGATTCCAGAAGTAGTCTAAAGTTCAGGGGTTTTGGGTCTGATACTTATACCCCAAAATGTCTTTGTTCTCTTTGTGCAAGGGGCTCTGAGCCCAGTTCAAACCAGTTCTGGGGGGCACTCTGAAAGTGCACAACAGCATCCATTGTCAGTGTCAGCCTTGGCTCCAGACACACCACAGGGGGGCAGAGCCAGCATTGTGGAAGGCAGGCACAGCCCTATTCAGGTACAGGTGCTACTCCTCCCACCACTCCAAATGCAGATCAGGCCTATTCAACCTAGTGCTGATTCATTCAGGAAAGGCAGGACACACATCAACCCCCCCATTCCCCCCTCCCCCGGTGGCTGTCTGAGAGAATGCACCTCCCCAGCCCCTGTCACTCCAAAGCCAGACAGTCAATACACATCCTAGCAGAAGCACACAGGATGGCTAAGCAAGAAAATACCTACTTTCTAAAAGTGGTATTTTCAAACACAGAATGTAAAAATCACCTTTCCTAAAAGATGCATCTTTAGATTCTGAGTTCAGGCATACTAAACTTTATTTTCCTATCTGGTCCCAATGGTAAGTTATATTTATTCTGTTATACATTAACTCCCATGCTTTCCTATGGAGACAGACAGCCTTACAATAGTGGAAAACAAAATTGGCAGTATTTCACTATCAGGACATGCCACACACATCAGGGCATGTTCTACCTTTCACATACACCGCACCCTGCCCACAGGGGTACCTTGGGCCTACCTTAGGGGTGACTGACATGTAAGGAAAGGGGAGGTTAGGGCCTGGCAAGTGGGTGCACTTGCCAAGTCGACATGGCAGTTAATAACTGCGCACAGACACTGCGGTGGCAGGTCTGAGTTACTGTTTCAGGACTACTTGTGTGGGTGGCACAATCAGTGCTGCAGGCCCACTAGTAGTATTTAATTTACCAGCCCCGGCACACTCAGTGCACTTTACTAGGGACTGACCAGTAAATCAAATATGCCAATGAGGGAGAACCAATCATACTAACAATTTACACAGAGAGCATATGCACTTTAGCACTGATCAGCAGTGGTAAAGTGCCCAGAGTCCTAAAACCAACAACAACAGTTCAGGAAAAAATAGGAGGAGAAGCAAAAAGTTTGGGGATAACCCTGCAAAAAGGGCCAAGTCTAACACAACCCCCTTCCAGCCTAAAGCCAGGGTAGACCAATCCATACCTCGATGGGCTTCCCTGCTTAGGGTGATAGAACATGGAACCTGGCCCGCAACAGCAGGGGTCTATTCCTGTTCTATGCCTTCCTGAACCCAGTTGGATCCCTCTATCCATACTCTCAGGGCCCACTAAGCTGACCCATGTTGAACCCTTCGCCTCACCTGTGGACCCCATCTGTGCAGCGACTAAACTTACTTTGCTCACAGATGTGTCCCAACAGACAGACAGTACCCACATGGCCAACACAGTGGTGTGGCCCAGTCCCCCCCCCGGGGTGTGACTCCTGTCTCCCTCCCAGGGGCAACCCTGTCCACCAGGGGGGGCGGAGCTTGCTCGCGACCAAGATGGCCGCTTGAGCCCATCGCTCCGTGACACCGTTCCACTATCCGCAATTTATCCGGTAGCCCCGCAGCCTGTAGTACCTGCAACAACGAGCCTGGCGCACTGAAACTCGCCAGTACCCGGAGGTCGAGCGCCGGCGTCCGGCGGCCGCGCGCGGCCGACACGCGGGACTCCGTTGGCGTCCGCGTTGCAAGGCCTGGATCCCCGGACTGTCGTGGCGACTTGTGGCGGTCCGGAGGCGACGGAGTGCGGCTGGAGCTGTGGGCGGCTGACTGGTGCACTACGGACCTGGAGAGCCTGCTCTGCCTGTTTTCCCTGACGGACACGCACCACGCGAGGGGCCAGCGGACCAATAGAGCCTGCAGCACGGTGCGGTTGGCTTGAGGACGGCCCGGCGGTGAGTGCGAACGCTGAGATCGGACCCGCGGAGGGGTTGGCTCCAGGCGGGCGCCATTTGCAGACCGGAGCATTGAGTGGGCTAGACTCTAGTGACCCCTCGGTCCCGCCATATTTGTTTGCCGCTGTTGTCCGGGGGCTTGTTGCCGGAGGCGGGCAGGAGCTCTCTGGGATACTATATAACGGGGGGGCTCCCCTCCGGCCCGAGTGAGACGCGGGCTGCGGCAGCGATCGCTAGAGGGCGACTACGGCGCTGTAGCGCGGACTGCCGGAGGTCGGGGTGCCTACCACGTTGCTGACAGCCTCGATTCACGGAGGCGGCTCCCGGATACGGTGGGCGCCCGAGTGGCTGAGAACGACGACATACTGGAGACGGCAGACAGGGCTGCCGGCGGAGCGAGGAACCAGGTACGGGGAGGTTGCGGCCCACCATTATTACACCCAGTAGGAAGCACATTGTTGTTGGGCCCCCTACTTGTGCTGAGCGGGTGCTCTGGAACATCCGTGTCTGGCACTTGACGGCGAGGGATATTGACCAATAGGAAACCCAACTGTCGGATGGGATCGGAGTGGCTGCGGGCAACGCTTGCTGTCCGGAAGACCTAGCACAGGTGCAGGACCACGCAGGAGCCCTATATTGCGGGTACAACAGTGCGCCAGGATGGGCAGAGTGGACAGAGCACAACCTAAGTTATCCTTCGACCAGAAGCGATCAAAGTCGCATGACGCATCATCGGAGGAGTCCACCAAGGCGCAGGCTCCCATGGCGGAAGATGCTGGCCCGGATCTCCGCAGTCTGCTAGTAGCTATGGAAAAAAAGCCTGCAAAGCGGTATCACCTCCCTGGGTACGAAGATAGATGCCCTCTCCTACAGGATGGACAGAATGGGCGAGCGATTGGATAAGCACGCCGAGCGCTTAGACATGTCAGAGCGCAGAATAACGGAGGTAGAGGAAGCGCACACCACTCTGGATACGGAGCATAAGCAACTCGGAAGAGTCCTGCGGGTGCTCCAGGATAAAACGGAGGATTTGGAAGCGCGCTCACGTCACTGCAACCTCAGGATTACAGGCCTTCCGGAGACCACCTCAACCGGCAACATGGAACACTTTGTTGAACGCCTATTGGTCACACTACTGGGGGACGGAGTCTTTTCCGCCATGTTTGTAGTGGAGAGAGCGCATCGCTCCCTGGGGCCTCGGCCACCTCCGGGGGCACCACCGCGTCCGATCATTGCGAAGTTGCTCAATTACCGAGATAGAGACACCGCCTTGAGATTGGCTAGGGAAAAACAATCTTTGTCCTACGAAGGTTCTGAGATATCCCTGTACCCGGACTTCACTGTACGTGTCCAGGAGGCACGCCGCCAGTTTGTCCCCATGAAAAAACAGCTGCGAGGGATGGGCATCGACTACGCCATGCTGTACCCTGCCAAGCTTCGGGTGAACAGACAGGGTCGGTCTCACATCTTTACTGACCCAAAGTTGCTGCAGAAGGCCCTGAAGGAGTGGGCCAAGGAGCAACGCCACAGCCCGGAACGACATCTACTTCTTGCAGAGGCGACAGGGGGATCCCTGGAGGATCAGGACTGACACAGGCGGAAGACCTTTCTCGATAAGTATGGTAACAGGGCGGGGGGAGGGCAGGTAGGGGGTGGCCAGGGGGTGGTGTGTGCAGTGCCTAATGCGAACAGGATTCTTCTGTCCGCGAACACGATTGTGGGGGAGTCCAGCTCGTAAAATAATGCGGGGATGGCGGAGTGACAGTTGCAGATGTTGACGGACACAGTATGGGGCGGCTGCCTGTTGGGGCTGCCATTAAGGAGCCGCATAGAGACTGCGCTAGACGGCTGCGAGCTGCTGATGCGGACGCTTGGGGTAGTGTGTCCTGTACTTGGCTGATAGCGGCATCCCTGGTTGCAAGTGCCAGCTAATGCAATGGAATGGGTGGGCTGTGAGGCTGCAGCACAGACCACGAACGGTGTACGGGGGGGCAGTCACTGCTTTTACTGTCTTTCTGATAGGTGCGAGCAACATCTGCCCACGAGTGCACCACAGATAGGGAGATCTACTCAGTTTTGGGCGGGGGGCGAAGGGTGGGTGGTTGGGAACCCAGGGGGATGAATCGCGGCCGAGTTGGGGGTGGCCTGCTGTGGGTGGGGGGGGGAAGAGTGGGGGGGAATGTTTGGGTGTTTTGGTTTATGAATGTTCTAGGCATTTTTATGCATGACGTACTGATTGCTTATTTACTGCATAGATTGCAATACACAATGTGCTTTTATACATATGATGGTGGTACCTAGCGTGGTTAGCCCGACAGGGGTCCCGGACGCCCTCCGCACGCTTACTTGGAACGTGCGGGGCCTTAACGATTACCGAAAACTACGCAAAGTCTTGAACTATTTACAAAGGCAGAATATCGACATTGCCCTCCTGCAGGAGACACACCTCCCATTGAACAGCGCACTATTGCGCAGTAGGGGGCTGTTGGATAACATACATGCCTCGGGTTACACCACGCACTCCCGGGGGGTAATGACATGGGTTAATCCTAGGTCGGCTTTCTCTCTGGCCCAGCTGGACGCAGACAGAGACGGTCGCTATGTGATCTCCAGATGTCAGGGGAAAGGAATGGATTTAATTACAGTGAATGTTTATGGTCCTAACTTTGACTGCCCGGAGTTTTATACCACTCTAGCGGGCGTGGTTAGTAACTGCCCGGATGCACGATACCTCTGGGGTGGGGACTTTAACTTGGTCAGGGACCCAAATCTGGATAGATCGGGGGGTCCGCTGAGGCGAACCTCGGCGGCGGCCAGAGTGCTGGAAAGTGTCATGGCAGGAGCGGACCTCTGCGACGTGTGGCGCGAGCGCCATCAGGAGAGAGGTGGTTATACTCACTACTCCGCTTATCACAATCTGCACACACGCATAGATTACTGGTTGGCATCCTCATCTCTTATGGGCTGTGTCCGGGAGTGTACGGTGTTGCCCAGGACTCTGTCGGATCATTCTCCCCTCCTACTGGCTCTTGTTACGCCACGGAAGACCATCCCGCCATTTATTTGGCGGTTCCCACCTTATTCACTATTGGATCCCGTCTTCAAAAAAGACATGACTGACGCCATAGAAACTTATTTCGCCATTAATGTGGGCTCAGTGGAGGATTTCCAGGTCGTGTGGGAAGCCTTCAAGGTCTACATACGGGGAGTGGCGATGGCCAAGCACTCGGGCGTACTCCGCGCTATCCGGCAGAGACTAGCTGCACTTGAACGGAGGCTAGGCGAACTGGAGGTACGCCAACTGGAAGGCGAGGATGAGGCAACAGCGCGCGAACTCAGGGCATTGCTGGAAGAATATCATGATGCAGCTGATAGCGAGGTCAAGCATCTAGGTAAATACGCCACGGCGCGGACGTATGGGGAGGGCGACAGGCCGGGGTACACACTTGCACGCGTGTTGAAAGCCAAGCAATGTAAGACGTTAGTCACCGGAATTAAAACGACCGGGGGAGAGACATTAACGGAGGAGGGGGATATAGCTGACAGGTTTAAGCACTTTTATGCGGAGCTCTATGCCTCGCGGTCTCCTGGCTCGGAGAATGCAATTATTGACTATCTTGACCATATCCAGCTACCATTTCTCAATAACACACACCGAGAATTCCTGATGCGACCCATAGAAAAAGCAGAGATTTTAACGGCTCTATCAGGCATGAGAGCCTCTAGCGCTCCGGGGATGGACGGTTTAACGGTCGGCTTCTATAAAGCTTTTATTGACTTATTACTGCCACATATATCGGTGCTTTTTGATGACATGTGTGTCTCCGGTACTATGCCCCCATCGATGAGAGAGGCGGTGATTGTTGCCATCCCTAAATCTGGCAGGCCTTTGGATGAGTGTGGATCATACCGCCCCCTCTCCCTGCTCAACGTCGATACCAAACTGTATGCTAAGATCCTTGCCAACCGATTGGCCCCATTGGCTCCGATGCTGGTTGCACCTGAACAGGCGGGCTTCATCCCGGATAGGAACCTCACCTACAATCTACGTACGGTGTTTGGTGCTATGCAACACACTAAGCAGGATTCTAAGGCAGTCGCGGTCTTCCTTGACATGGAGAAGGCCTTCGACTCCGTCGAGTGGCCCTTCATGAGGATGGTCCTGACTAGAATGGGATTGGGCCCCGTTTTCCTGCAACTGATCGGAGTACTTTATACTTCTCCGATGGCACGCATCAGAATAGGAAATCTTGTAACGGATTCCATCAAAATCTCCAGAGGTACGAGGCAGGGCTGCCCACTGTCCCCGATTTTATATGCGCTTGTCGCGGAACCTCTGGCGTGCGCGCTAAGGGAATACCATAGTAACAAGGGAGTCGCTTTTCCAACTTATAAGATCATAGTGTCATCATATGCGGATGACACGTTATTATATGTGCGAGAGCCTGAAAGTAACCTCTCCTCTGTCTTAAGGGAGGTAGTCCATTTTGGGACACTGTCGGGTTTGCGGGTCAATTGGCCTAAATCCACAATTTTTCCACTCACCCCCATCACAGCACACTTCGAGCTGGACTTCCCGCTGCATTGGTCTACTGACGCGATCCGGTATCTCGGTGTACGCCTTCACACTGACCCGGAGGCAGTGTTCAGGGAGAACTACGGCACTGCAGTCAGCAGACTGGAGGATGACGTAGAATCTTGGATTAAGTTGCCGCTGTCTCTGCTGGGTAGAATTTCGGTCATGAAGATGGTAGTTCTGCCCCGGTTCCTGTTTCTCTTTACAAACATCCCCATGGTATTACCGAGTACCTTCTTCCAGAGAGTCAATAAATCACTGGTAAAACTAGCCTGGGCGGGTAAGCAGGCGAGGGTAAAATGGCAGATCCTTACGTTACCTTATCACATGGGGGGCTCGGTGCGCCAGACCTTAATCTATATTACAGAGCGGCACAGGGCGCACACGCTTACTCTTGGATTCACGGCTCATCAGATATTCCGTTTATACGCATGGAAAAACTTTTTGCAGATCCGCTCCCACTCCCGGCCACGATCTTTGAATCTGTGGACCGCAGGACGAGGATTTTGGATTCTATCAACTCGACGCGACATGCTTGGCACGCCCTGCTACAAATGCAGGCGGGGGCACAGTTGTACGCACCGGCAATGCCCATTGAATGGGCTCGCTGGCTGGCCCCGTGCAGGGACAAGGGGGTTGTTAGAGCGTTGCAGTCATTAAACATACAGACCGTGGGAGACCTGTTTCACGACGGTACAGTTAAAACATGGGAGGGGGTGGAGGCGCCGGGGTTAAAAGCACTATGTTACAACGGTTTCAGTTTCACAGGGTGCGGAGAGCACTGACAGAGACATTAGGCGAGGACTTACAAGAGCCCCCTGAGATGCTCGAACTGTCCTACATTATCCGGGCTACGTCGCCCCACAAAATAGTCTCCAACATATATAAATTAGCAATGTCACATCGAGCAAACCATTATACCAAAGCCAGACTGGCCTGGCAGCGAGATTTACAACAGACCATAGAGGACCCTATGTGGCACTATTGCTGTACTAGCACCCGACGGATCTCCCTACACGGTAGGCACAGACTCATACATTTTAAGTACCTGAATAGGGTTTATTACACTCCGGAGAGGCTCCATAGATATGGGTTAAGGGAGAGCGCTGTTTGTGATAGGTGCCGAGCACCATCTGCTGATTTTTCCACCTAGCATGGCAATGTCCTGGGGTGCACAAATACTGGGAATCGGTCTTTCTGGAACTGGGGAAAATTGTGGATACGGAGCTCCTTCCGACTCCGGCTTTGGCCCTTTTAGGGTATTCCCAGCACTTGCCTACGGCTATCCGAAGACTGGTAGACATGGGCCTTCTCCTGGCCAAACGGAGGGTTGCGATGTGTTGGTCGAGGGGCCCTCTCCCCACGCTGGCCCAGTGGTCGCGAGACATGATTTACTGCAGCACTCAAACTGAGAATTTCAGCGAACTGCTCCCTCCCCGGAGTAGACCCAAGAATTTTTGGGGACTTTACGCGACATACATAACGATTAAGGAGCCGGACGGCGGTGGGGAGGTCCCGACGGATCCAGAAGGCCAGGTCCCTGACATGTCTAGTTGACTATCTGCCTGCGGTACGATGAGGCCGTAGCCCCGTGCACCACCACGCACATAAGGCGTATGACTGCATGGGGAGAGAGTGAGGGTGCGAAGGGAGGACAAGAGAGATGTCCGTGCATATCTAATTGATTGGGGTCTCACTACACGGTCGCTCTGGTACTAGTACACAAATAATTGGTACATTATTCGTTTGTTTTTATTTGAAATGTAACGAACTATGGATGCTTTCGTAAAAAAGATTCTTTAGTGCATGCAATACAATGTTGATCATGATGCCTTGGGGTTTTTCTTTTAAAGTTTAGTTCATGATGGTAGCCACCACTTTGGGGGATCGGCCTTATAGCAGTGATTACGATTTAATCAAGAATAGCCGCCGGCCTCAGGGTTGTAGGCAAATGGCTGTGTTTGACTGTGAGCCTTTCAATAAAAAGTTTAAAAAAATAAATTAAAAAAAAACCCTGTCCACCAGGACAGCAAGCCACAGTGGCCACTGACAACTGTCAGTGATGAGAGCCAGGCCTCATACCTTTCAGGCCTCTCTAACCTCTGTGGCGTCAGAAAGTGGGGGGCAGTAGCCCCCAGGTGCCGTGCACCTTTTGTCCACTCTCCCTCCTGCCAAGTTAGGTATGGCATCTTGACACTGGCCCACCAGCCCAGGGTCTGTACCCTGCGGCTGGACAGGAGACAGGGGTGGGCTCTCCCACACCCTGTTCCCCTCCCCGGGGCTCTGCATCCCCCCACTGGGAGCAGTCCCCCTCGATTCCAGAATTGTCAGGGCACCTGTGGCAGGTGTTCTGCACGATTCTCCCACCAGTTCAGGGGTGCTATCCTGCAACTGGTACACCAGCCCGGGGTCTGTACCCTGCGGCTGCACACAGGACTGGGGTGGGAACTCCCACACCCGGTCCTCCTCCCTGGGGCTCTGCACCCTCCCACCTGGAGCGGTACCCCCAGAAGACAAACTGGTAGGGGCACTGTTAGCAGTCACCCCTTCCTCCAGGTCAGGGGGGACACCCTGAACCTGGTCCTCCAACCCAGGGTCTGTACCCTTAGGCTGGACCTGTGCCTGGCAACCCAGGACTTCCGGGGGAGTACACCAACCCCCCCAAAGGGAAACACACTCCCCTGGAGTTGTGTAAGAGTCTGCCTGGTGCAGGTCTCCCGCCTCCTGTCCACCTGACAGAGCATGAAGACCCCCAGGCCAGAAGTGGCCTCAGCAGGGTCAGCCCTGGGGCGCTCTGACCTCAGAGCTGGAAACCCCTGACCCACTGGTCTGCCCACTGGGGACTGCGTCCCCCCCACACCCTTTTCTCTGGACTCATGCACACTCCCAAATGGAGAGGTGCTGCCAGACACCAGAACTGGTGAGATGCTTGTTACAGCAGTCTCCCACATCTCAACTGATACCTTAGGATCCCCCTCAGGGAATGGCCTCTCGGTACACATTAGGCCCCCCTCCTGGTGTTCCCTTTTGGAACCAACCAGGCCTTGAGACTGGGTTTCGAGCACCTTGGGACACAGCCCACTCCCATTCCTTCTCCTCTGAGACAGCACATGGGACCCCACACCTCTCCCACTACTCTGGGGCCTATCTGGGTTATCACAACCCTCCCCCACCTCACTTGGTTGGGGAAAACCTGAGCCACCTCCTTCAGGGTCACCCCCAGATGCTTCTTCAGACCCTCTGAAATCCACCAAAGGGTCTGCCTCCAGTGTGAGCTCCCTGGGGTCAGAGAACTCACACTCCACCAGGTGTTGGCATAGCTCTGGAAAACAGGGACTTAAAATATGCTCTCCACCAATTGAATCACACAGCCCCACACAAGCTTTGACCAAGCTACTCTTTGCCTCACCATCCAGTGCCTCACACAAATACCTCACATCACCCTCCTGAGACTGGCAAAACAGTGTCTGACTGTTTCTGTCACTCAACCCACACTCTTCTGGGCGGTCTCCATGCTCACACACCAAGGCTTCTACCATGGGGGAACATCTCTCACTGCACCTCTCATCTAGAGTCAGTAGAGTGTCCCTCCCACCACTAGGAATATGAACCCCTGTGCTAGTTCCCCAATCCACCTTAGGGACACTGTGCACCACTGGAGCTACCTCATAACCCTGAACCCTTTGCTGTATGTCAACCCCCTCCTTCAAGTCAGGCGCCACATCTCTGGGTGTGTGTACTAGTCTCTCAGCACTAGACACTACATTTTTGCTGCCACCATCTAAGCTGGACTCCACCTCCAACCCAGCCAAGCTCACTTCATGAGCTAAACACTTTTCCTTTTTCTTGGCTAAGACACTCAAGGCCTCAAGCCTCTCGAGCTCCATATCAAGCTCCCTCATTCTCAATTCATGTGCCAAAAGCAACTTCCTTTCTTCCGAGGCACGAGCGTTCTTGCTCTCCTCTGCCTTTAGTCTCATGACCTCCAATTCATGATCCCTGGCCCTTTGCCTTTCCTCCAAATCCTCTGGAGAAAAATTCCTGGAAGACTGATTGCTTCCAGCCCTAGAGGCTGCTCTCCCAACAGGCAAATCCTGGGATCTGAAACGACCTTCTGGCACACCCCCATCCACATCTGCATCATCTGTCTCCCCAGCTTCTTTGGCCTCCCACCAGGCCCCTAAGGCCTTCTGTAGCTCCTCTTTCCTAGAGTTGCTCCTCATGGGACATCCAAAGCTCCTGCAGAACTGCTTGATTTGCTTTACTTTGTAACTACTTAACATTTCAATGTCAAACTCCAATTCTACAGCCTCACTTGCTGGTTTACTACTCAGAGACATGGTGCGTGGATACTCATGGGTCAGATCAAAAATAGAACAAAAATAAAACAGTATGTGGTTGCGTAGTGGTCTGCGCTAAACTAGTGATGTACACCAATCACTGTGGATTAAGTACAAATACAAGTTCAAATCCTCACCGCTGACCACCAATGTTAGAAATGGGGGTCTCTAGTTGGCAGAGGTAGGTACCTTTGTCCAAATAGGGACCCTTGCTTCTAGTCAGGGTAAGGGGGATACACACTTTAGATAACCCTTGCTCACCCCCTTGGTAGCTTGGCAGACAGGCTTATTCCAAAGGCAATGTGTAAAGTATTTGTACCAACACTCACAGTAACACAGTGATAACACTACAAATGGACACCACACCGGTTTAGAAAATAAAGTATCTATCTAAACTTAACAAGACCAAAACGACAAAACTCCAACATACAAGTATTAAGAAAAATGAGTTTCAAAAGATTTTAGCAACTGAGTTCATAGAAAACTATGGATGCGTGATTTCTTGCAAAGTACCTGTTGTTGCGACAAAGTTCACCAAGCCAAACAGCCGCCGCAATGAGAAGCGTTGAAAAACAAAGAGATGCGTTGTTCCTGAGACCTTTGTGGATGCGATGTGACAGTTCCACTGTACACAGGGGAGCGATGCGTCGGGTCCGGTCTGTAGGGGGAAGCGATGCGTCAGTTCTGAGACGACTCCGATCCACGGGTGATGCGTCGGGGAAAACTTGCGGCACAGGGACAATGCGTGGAAATCCGGGATGAGTTGGCGAATGATGCGGCGGCGAGCGGCGCTGCGTTGACCTTTTCAGTCGCGATCCCTCGATGCGTCGATTCTTGCAGCGGCGACAGGCGCTGCGTCGGTTTCAGCAGCAGCGGTGTGGGGTGATTCTTCTCGCACCACGGCACTGCATCGGAAAACTGTCGCCAGAAGAGCGATGCGTCGACTTCCTTGTTTGTTGCGTTGCTTTCCAGCTCCCAGCAGCAGAAACAACCTCCAGAGCCCCCACACAGTCACAGGCACTCCTGACAGGTCAGAACTCCCAGAAAGGAAGTTCAGGGGTGCTGGGGGTGAAGTCTTTGTGTACCTGAGACTTCAAAACAGGAGGCAAGCTCTACTCAATCCCTTGGAGACTTTCCTCAAGCACGGGACACAGCACACAGCAAAGTCCTTCTCCTTTCTTCGGCAGAAACAGCAACTGCAGGCCAACCCCAGACACACAGCAAGGGCAGTACTTCTCCTCAGTTTCTCCAGCTCTTCTCCTCAGCAAAGGTTCCTCTTGATTCCAGGAGTAGTCTAAAGTTCAGGGGTTTGGGGTCTGATACTTATACCCCAAAATGTCTTTGTTCTCTTTGTGCAAGAGGCTCTGATCCCAGTTCAAACCAGTTCTGGGGGGCACTCTGCAAGTGCACAACAACCTCCATTGTCGGTGTCAGCCTTGGCTCCAGACACACCACAGGGGGGCGGAGCCAGCATTGTGGAAGGCAGGCACAGCCCTATTCAGGTACAGGTGCTACTCCTCCCACCACTCCAAATGCAGATCAGGCCTGTTCAACCTAGTGCTGACTCATTCAGGAAAGGCGGGACACACATCAACCCCCCCCTCCCCCGGTGGCTGTCTGAGAGAATGCACCTCACCAGCCCCTGTCACTCCAAAGCCAGACAGTCAATACACATCCTAGCAGAAGCACACAGGATGGCTAAGCAAGAAGATACCTACTTTCTAAAAGTGGTATTTTCAAACACAGAATGTAAAAATCACCTTTCCTAAAAGATGCATCTTTAGATTCTGAGTTCAGGCATACTAAACTTTATTTTCCTATCTGGTCCCAATGGTAAGTTATATTTATAAGATGTTATAAATTAACTCCCATGCTTTCCTATGGGGACAGATAGCCTTACAATAGTGAAAAACGAAATTGGCAGTATTTCACTAGCAGGACATGCCACACACATCAGGGCCAGTCCCGGCTCCTGGAGGGAGTTCCGCCGGGCGGTGACGTGCGGCGGGGGAGGGACAGGGTGGGGGGTAGTAAAAACCGGAATCCGGCCGAATCCAGGTAAGTTAGCAAATAAATAAATAAAACGAATTTCGTAGCGCGCACTGCATCGCCAAATGCGATGCAGCGCACGCTACGAAATTCGAACATGGGAACAGTCCAGCCCTAAGTTGGCAGGGTATGCCCAGACGTGGGTCCCTTGCTCACTTTGCCACTGGATTCAAGATAGCCTGGCTGATGACGGCTGTAAGCCAGAAACCGGTCCCAGGATGCTTGTTTCCGGTCCAGGGAAGACATGGCTTGGCAGTTCGGGCTGGACTGTTCCCATGAGGCACAGGGTCAGACTGATTTGCATATGGCCATGTCTGAACTGGGGTGGCGGAGTGAGCTAAAGAATGATGATGGATTAAACCCAGATCAGTTGACTGGGGGTGAGTGCTTGCAATGTTCAACACTCCGTCCATCATCCCCTTTGGTTTTGCTATGTTCGCCCTAAGTTGGCAGGGTATGCCCAGACGTGGGTCCGTTGCTCACTTTGCCACTGGATTCAAGATAGCCTGGCTGATGACGGCTGTAAGCCAGAAACCGGTCCCAGGATGCTTGTTTCCGGTCCAGGGAAGACATGGCTTGGCAGTTCGGGCTGGACTGTTCCCATGAGGCACAGGGTCAGACTGATTTGCATATGGCCATGTCTGAACTGGGGTGGCGGAGTGAGCTAAAGAATGATGATGGATTAAACCCAGATCAGTTGACTGGGGGTGAGTGCTTGCAATGTTCAACACTCTGTCCATCATCCCCTTTGGTTTTGCTATGTTCGCCCTAAGTTGGCTGGGTATGCCCAGACGTGGGTCCCTTGCTCACTTTGCCACTGGATTAAAGATAGCCTGGCTGATGACGGCTGTAAGCCAGAAACCGGACCCAGGATGCTTGTTTCCGGTCCAGGGAAGACATGGCTTGGCAGTTCGGGCTGGACTGTTCCCATGAGGCACAGGGTCAGACTGATTTGCATATGGCCATGTCTGAACTGGGGTGGCGGAGTGAGCTAAAGAATGATGATGGATTAAACCCAGAACAGTTGACTGGGGGTGAGTGCTTGCAATGTTCAACACTCCGTCCATCATCCCCTTTGGTTTTGCTATGTTCGCCCTAAGTTGGGATGGTATGCACAGACGTGGGTCCCTTGCTCACTTTGCCACTGGATTCAAGATAGCCTGGCTGATGACGGCTGTAAGCCAGAAACCGGTCCCAGGATGCTTGTTTCCGGTCCAGGGAAGATATGGCTTGGAAGTTCGGGCTGGACTGTTCCCATGAGGCACAGGGTCAGACTGATTTGCATATGGCCATGTCTGAACTGGGGTGGCGAAGTGAGCTAAAGAATGATGATGGATTAAACCCAGATCAGTTGACTGGGGGTGAGTGCTTGCAATGTTCAACACTCCGTCCATCATCCCCTTTGGTTTTGCTACAGTAAATCAAATATGCCAATCAGGGAGAACCAATCATAACAACAATTTACACAGAGAGCATATGCACTTTAGCACTGATCGGCAGTGGTAAAGTGCCCAGAGTCCTAAAACCAACAACAACAGGTCAGGAAAAAATAGGAGGAAGAAGCAAATAGTTTGGGGATAACCCTGCAAAAAGGGCCAAGTCCAACACTTCCTTTCACACAATCTTTCGTTTTTAGCATTAATGTTTCACTCACTTGGATCTCCGTTGCTCAGTTTCTGTAAACAGGGATGTAAATCTTTTTCTTTATCTGGTCACAAATGTGACAGCTGTGTCTCTGTTGCGAGTGGTAATTCCCCTTTCTTAGTCCTCTAGGCAGTGCTGCAGCTGTGTCTCTGTTCCCAGTGGTAATTCCCCTTTCTTAGTCCTCTAGGCAGTGCTGCAGCTGTGTCTCTGTTCCCAGTGGTAATTCCCCTTTCTTAGGCCTCCAGGCAGTGCTGCTAGCTGCTTCTCTGTTAAATCTTCCACTACACTCCAAACCAAAACACGTAGATAAGACATTGTCATTTTCCACACCAATAGCTCTAACTTTGACAAATGCGAGACCCTGTTGCATTGCAAATGCTTGTTTTAGAGCCTTATGTATAGTAGTTCAGTACTGCATTAGTCAGGCCCTTGATTTAATTGGGAAGCCACTTCAATTGTATTCTCCTCACAGACTCTTAGGTCAGCTTCTAAAATGGTACTATCCATTCCCCGATTTAAGAAGCTTTATATTCTATCCTTGCCTGTCCTTCTCTTCCTTGGCCCTTCTCTTTGGAACTAGTTCCCCCTACCTCTCAGGTCTATCCATTCTCTTCTAGTTTACCCTAGGGTTCCCAAGACATACATTTGCTCAGGATCTGTAAAATCTTCCTCTTTGGAGTTTTATTGGGCTTTTCTAACCTTAACATCAAAAATTATTTTTAATGTATGAGCGCCTTATAAAAGATGCAAAAAATAACATGACCTAGCATAACATTTCTGCTCTATACATCATGAGCCTCTCCTGATTTCTGGTCTGATCATCGTGACCTACTTCTGATTTGTGCTCTGATCATCGTGCTATTTTAAAACTGGTCTTTCATGAACATTTGTTGATTTCAGCTTTCATTGTCCTGATTCGGTGTTGCTTTCACACCAGATTGTCATTTGTCTGTGGCAAATTACTTTTTGCTTGTTATGGTGCTGTACTGATTTCGACCCTGAATCTGATTGCTTAGACCTAGTGCTAGCTCAGATTGTCTGAATTAGACCTGGTAAAAGAAATATGTATGTAGGAGAATTTCATAGTTCAAAAATGTTGTGAGATTTCCCAGCGCCAAATTTTGCAAGATTTCACAGTCGAACAATTGTGTAGGATTTTTTGCCCACTGGAGACTGGTTTAACCACAAAATCAGGAATAGAAAATTGCAGCCTAGAGACATTTTCTCCTCAAACTATTCTCTTGCAATTGTGTCACATTACTTTTGAATGCCAGTAAACACTGCCTTTTGTACATGTCCAACTCGCATGGGCAAGAAAACAACTTTGATCCAAATGGTAAACAGTGATTACTACCCTATAAAGAAGGTGCGTTGCCGGCGCCCGATCTAGAAATGTGTTATCTTTGTGCTCAAGCTCAGTTACTGGCAATTCCCAACGATGTACCAACCCTTGGTAGGGGTGGAAAAAGATAATGTGGCCCCCATGCGCCTAAATACTCTAATCTGTTCGACAGGCACGCGTACGATAAATGACATTGACCCAGCCAGGTGCACGATATGGGACTGGAATAAACTAAACAGCGGGCGAAACTACGTCTAATACGTGCTCCATGCGTTCCCCCTGCCCTTTAACCCCAGCATCCTCCCAACGTGTGTTTTACAAGTGGCTAGAGAATTGCGACAGTGTGGCCTAACTACATGGGAGACCTCTACCGAGGGAGCAGATCACACCGAGAGGAACATGCAGCACTAGACATACATTATATTATAAAGTAAGAGAGGCCTGCCACAAAGGTAACGTAACTTCACAGCCGCACCGCCTACGTTCGACTCATTAGAAAGGGTCTTCGCAACACCTACCTCTAAGAAATTTGTGTCACTAATATGTAAGGACATGCAAGGCGAAGCACCGGCAGACCCAACTAAAGCCAAACAGATATGGGAGAAAGAATTACGAATGACAATCATAGACGCACAATGGACATACTGCTGCCCACAGCTGGGAGAGCTCGCTCCAAATTACAAACTTCGATTAATTCACTATAAATTCTTGGCTTGCACAGATTATACCGCTAAAACTGAGCAAACGTGGGCTTAGACCTCCCACATTCTGTGAAAAGTTTGTGGGGAATCGGTGGCAGTTTTGTTTTCACCTGTCTGGCACTGCCCAGAGATATACATTTATTGGAAGGAAGTAAATAAGATACTGTCAGACGCAGGTAGTACACAACTGGAACTGACCCTGCTTCCGGCATTGCTGGGATGCGTTCAAGACTTCCTCCCATCAGCTACAATTTACTTTTACTGCTAGCCAAACGGAGAGTAGCCTTGCTATGGGGTAAAGGCTCCGCACCAACAGCTAAACAACGGGTGTTGTATTTTACAATGAAAAAGCGAAAACAGATTGCGAACTGATGCCCACTCCCCCAAAAAAGAATAGGCCCAAAGAAATATGGGCCGTGGAGTGCCAGTATTTTCCACAAACTGAACATTAGAAGGACAGAGGTGCCGAAACAGTAACACCTGCCACGAAATTACTCCAGGTGAGATGAGACACGTGACAAATTCCTAAAGCTCACTAATAAGCAATAAGAAACATAACAGGGATGGCAAGGTTACTGGGGCACTGAACATTATTAGCTGGCGAAAGTAGACAAGATTCCTAAAAGGATTAGCACACGCACTGGCGCCCCGCAACGTTCTGAACAGGTACAGCACCAAGGCTGGGACCACACACAGCCTTATGCACGTGCGTTCAAAACGTCTTTGAAGAGATTGACACCAGTGTAGCAGGCCAGAGCATAGGTACATAGGCTGTGGCGAAGCTGTTCCAAATAATAATGGTTTATTTACTAGAGTGAGATTAAGAGATTGCCCCTAATCACAGTATGTTGAGCCGACGCCAAGACTAGAACCTTGTTCCCCAGTTATAAAGTCAGTAGCTCTGACAATAACCCCACTTCCTCTCCCTGCCTCAAACAAGTGCAGCACAAATGGCAGGTGCTGCCCCGAGAGGACACACTCATAACAGAAAAATGTATTATTATGCACAGCACTGGCAATAGAGAACTGTTTTAAATAATGTTGTTTAAAAAATCAATAAAAACGGAAAACAAACTTTGAATGCCAGATGTGCCCTTCTATTCAATTTTCAAGCAAGATACCAATAAGTACATTAGGGCAAACTTGATGTAATTGTGAGTAATTTTCATTAAAGTTTGTGAAAAATCTTTTTGCAATTGGCCATACCTTTAGTCTTAACCTTGGGCTGATCTCAGATCTGTAATTTAAATGTGCTGATTTCAGCCTATTCACCATTTCCCTGCACTGATTTCAGATCAGTAATTAATATGTGCTAATTACATGTTACCTAATTATATGTTACCATATCATGACAAACAGTGTCATGATATGGTAACACATCTCGCCATGGGTTTTCTGACACCTCTGCTCATCCTGGATTTATATTACCAAATACTAACTCTGCCCCAGTTCTTTAAACCCTGCTTTAGCTATCTGCCCAGTTGGACTTGCCCAAATGTAAAGCAAGACCTGGTTCTTTGGGTCAAAGCAGAATCCTATAAGATTGAAAATCAGATTATAAAAAGGAGGCACTAAGCCTCGTCATAATTACAGAACAAGCTCAGCAGATTTTGCTTTCCGGCTCAGCAACAAGAATAGTACGGAATTTATGCTATAGTCTGTAATTACTCGAGCAATCCTTCTACCCACAAGACTAAACAGTCCCACCCAAAAGAACTGCTAACAGCTAGTTTCAGGCTCTGAACTTCGGACACATAGTTAGAGGAAGTTAAAAAAGAAAATTCTAAAAATAAGTTTGTTTGCCTGAATTCCTCCTGAACCAGGCAGGACGCAGCAGAGGCAAGGCTGGAAACATGTTGGCTACCGTTCCTCCGTATCTTGGAGAACTCTCCATATTACTGTCTTGATGATCTCTAAGTTATGCACTTTTTTTCTTTGTTACTCTCTTATCCTTGGGTGACAGGGATATTCAGTTTCCTTATTTCATCCTAGAGTTCTGTCACACAGACCTTTCCCTTTGGGGTGATAAGGTGATTATGTCCTCATCAACTAATAGTCCACTTTACTTTTCTAACTAGTTTTGTACTAGCAGTGGAAGAGGACTGTCCCTTTATGCAAAGTAGTAGGTTGAGCTCATGATTCCTTTACCAAAATCATGAAGACCTGGGCTTCTTTCTCTTCTCTGCTGAAGCGTATGTAGATTTACACTCTTCAGATCTGCTAATCCTTGGGGCAAGGTACATTCTGAGAGTCTCTAGCAGATTTGATGGGGCAACAAAGTCTTCTCTCTTGATTTACCTGAAGTTCTAGAATGTTCTGGTTACTGAATCTTACTAAGCCCATGTGGCAACACCCTTGCCTTATTCTCTTTCTACCAATTTTAATCTCCTTTAATTGTTGTGTTATTAGCTGGTGATTATAAAAGTCGATATGACTTTCGCTTCTGTGAATTAAGAGACTCAAAATAGTATTGTGTGCTGCACCCAAACTGGTAAAGACCATGCTTCCCCAAAAGTCATTGGACGAGAAAACATGCGACCTAGGTTCTCACTTAAACATGGCCTTTGAAGAGGTGGTTTGGCAATGTCTAATTTTCTTAACCATTTTCACGGTTGAGTCCCAGCTGATGTTAGTTTAATGCAGAAATGTGTGACTGTTGCTTTTGTGATTCTTCATTTTATCTCACACATGAAGGTAGATAGAAGGTGCAATTAGTCGTTTTATTATGAAGAGGTGGTTTGGAGTTGTCAATTGTTATTGCTCTCCATCCAGTTTGGACCCAGCCATATGCAAATCAGACCTGTGACTGGGGGTGAATGTTTGATTTATTCGGGCTGGACTGTTACCGTGGGGAGCAGGGTCAAGACTGAATTGCATATGGCTGGGTCCAAACTGGAATCGCGTGGCAAGCAAAAGAACAATGGATTTAACCCAGATATGTGACATGGGGTGAATGTTTGATTTGTTCAGCATTCCGTCCATCATTTGTTCTTTTTACACTGAGAGACTGCAGTAGGTCTCATCCTAAGCTGTCCTAGCAGTCAAATGTTATGATATCTGGGATTTACACCGCACACAGAGGATGCTTTCAAGTGCTTTCTACCAGATGGAGTTATGCCTCATGAAATGCAAGTAAAGAACAACTTTAAGGAAACAGTAAGATGAAGAAAATGGTGATTGTTTATTGTTAAGAAGCTTGGCTGCTGCATTTCTCTGACTACTCCAGACCCGCAATATGTTGAGAACAAGTCATCTGAAACTGCCAAACTACAGGTCTCTACAGGCAGCTTCATCTAACAAACTCAATGGTTGGCAGCATGTAAAGTTGGCAATGAAATCACACTGTTCTTGAACTTAAATCGAAGGAGTCTTGAGGTTGTACAACAAAGCAAAGTTCCACCGGAAGGGCTTCTGTGCACATGTAGCGAGGGTGGGTGAAATCGGGGGACCCAGAAGACTATCAGAGTAACAGAAAGGAGACCAGTCAGTCTTCACCATTATGCATATATGGGATGGCTGGGGGTCACCACTTATTAAACAAGGAACCACACATTAATCAAATGACTTATTGGAAGGGGTTGAAGGTGTTAAAGCTCAGTAGCAGTTATCTACTAACGTAGAGCCTGAGTTGGACATCTGATTAGTAAAACTGAGGGCAATTCTGCGTATTATCTATTGATAGGAGGTTGTGGGATATGTGCCTTATCCTTCAAGTATGTTATGAGCCGTTTGTCTGTCTCCCACAAGTAGACACCCATCTTCATCAATTCCAGCACTAACTCATTGGGGTAGTGCACTGTTTTGGAGCAATTTCATAGTGCAGTGCAGGCACATCAGGGACCTTTTTAGTGGCTCATTTTTCAACAAATTTTCACTCCAAACTGGTAACTGCTGGCACAGCAATGGACTGCAGTCGTAAATATCGTGGTAGCCCAGACGCATACTCCTGAAATTTCACCACCACCTCCAATAATTGCACGTGGTGGAAGAGAAACAAGCAGTATTTGCACCATGTTTGAAGAATCAGAATGGCAATGGCTTTGCATTTACTGTTTCTGTATTATACCAGCTTGGGAGTGACATGCTATATAGGTTATGGATTGGATTCATGTTTCTATATCGTTGTGTACCCAGCTAGTGGAAGGGAGCCGCACGGGTTTTGTGGCCATGGATTCCATTTTTCTATATTACAGCATGTCAAGGAGTGACAGTGTGTTGAGGGCACTTGATTTCTTGCTTCTATATTAGTTTACCTCGGAGGGACAGACTGTCTAGATCCCTGGGCTCCATGCCTCTCTTGTTGCATGCCTGTGGGTGACAAGCTAGTAATGGCCCTGGATTCAGAGTTTCTGCTAGAAGCAGGCCTGGGAGCAATTGGTTTTCTATGGCACTGGGGTCCATGCCACTGTATTGCTACACTGCTGGAAGCGACAGGCTGTAAATGACCCTACATTACACGTGCCTGGGTGTGGTGGGCATGGATTCCATGTCTCTTGATTTGGAGGGAAAGACTGGGTTAGTTCCCTACATATATCATATACTTGTTAGAGGCCAGGAGTTTTTTTAGTTTTTTAAAAGATGCATGCCCAGTGTCGGATCTGGCCTGTTGGGCACTCAGGCACTGCCAAATGGGACATTTCTTTTGGTCCAGTGGGCAGTGACGGAACCAAAAACACAAGCTGGCCCGCTGGCCCTTTCAAGCTGGCCCATCTGGCTGTGCCAGAGTGCCTTACCGGCCAACACAACACTGTACATCTGTGCGTGTAACAGACCATATATAGCCCTAGATTCTGTGACTCTGTGTAACTTGCTGGAAGTGAGAATGTGTAGGGATTGTATCTCAGTATTGTAATAAACCATATCTTTGAACATGAGCTTCATGTGAATATATCTGGAATTGTAGACAGTATTGGTGCACGTAGATTTGTTGAAAAGTGGGAATGATAAGTATGAACATTGGGGAGCTCAGTACGTGACTTTCCTAGACGTATGTGACTGGAGGATATAACCAACATTTTTCGTATTAGCTGACGCCCAGCTGGAGGAAACAAGATGTTATAATCCTAGATGTCATTTGCTATGGAGAGGTCCAAGAAGATCAACGCTGCCTTGTGGGGCTTGATAACCAATAAAAATGTTCAATCTAATGTCGTCTACTATGGTTTCTGTTTTCCACATGAAAAAATAGACTTAATATATAGAGGCTGCAAAAATAAAGACCAATCAGAAATATCTACTTGTATAAATTGGTTCACCTGTTAAAACTTTTGACATTTAACCACACTGCCTCTTAGCCTATTGTAGGACCGTGTTATACTATAATTTAACTCAATTTCTATCATGTTTAAGGGCAAGCTCTTGCTGGTGGGATACAGGCACAAATTAATATTTTTTTTATAAAATATTTTTGTCTCATATTACATTTGCACTCTGATTTCAGAGATATTATTTTTGTAGTCTGTATTTCTGCAGCCTATATATACACATTCTACCAATGCGTAGCTACTGCACAGGTCTAAATCTGGGTCAACAGTTGTTGTATATTTAGTTTTGTGCTATGTGTTCCTGCAGTTGTCCTGTGACTTTCTGTTTAAGAACAGAGAAGGTTTAAGATTAGCCAGCAATTGGCCCGGACCTTAGGATCAGCCACTGTTTAAAAAAAAAAAAATAGTTACTACAGTCAGTTTCAAGCATTTCAGAGTGCTGTGGCCTCTGGAACAGGTGTTCGAAACAAGCTCTACATACATCTGGAACCAGAGTTTGGAGCAAGCCATTGATGTGACTTCCAAAGCCAGTGTTGGGAACCAGCTCTTGAACTGGCTTCTAGGGTCACTGTTTGGAACAAGACCCTGATGACTGCAGCTGGGCAGGTGTCTTCTGTTAGATTAGAAGCTTTAATGTTGACTGCCACATTCCTCACAACCTCTGATTAAAGGTCTTGAAGGTGTAAAGGAGGAATTTCATATGTGGCAGAAATGTGGGTTATAGGCAACCCTTTGTATTTTTAGATATTTGTTCTTTTGCTGCTGTTGTTTTGTATTAAACAAATGATAAATAAAACTTTTCATAGAGCTGCAGATGGCATGTGGGCATTTCTTGGGACTTCTGTCTTGGTTACTTCCTAGACAATATTCTATATCTCCCTGAGCTGCTTGTTATCCTTATTCATGTGATTGGCAGGTTACGCTGATTCTATCATCTGTACCGATGTTATATACGCTGTCCTTTTTTTGTGACATCTAATCTTGCCTCGGTCCTTGTAAGATCATTGCCATATTTGTTCCATTCCTTGTGTTTCGCCTCATTTTGACATGCTCTACATGTATGAAAGTAAAGGGTGTCTTGTGGTTCTTGGCCTTTGTATGATAGTGTTGTTCATGTACTGAAACTTGCTACATTAACACAGTCTTACTCAGATTGGTGAGGCTATGTTTTGTTAGAGGAATACAGGAGTTGTGTTATGTTGGAGAGATAGAAGGTAATAAAGAATCGGTTGACCATATAATGGGTTGTACTCCATGGTTGTCTAACTCAGTCATTTGTGTGAAAATTAGGTTCAGAGTATTCCCTGTCGTATGAGTGTCTCAGATTTTTCTCAGGTCCGTCCACTCAATCTTCAAATAAGTTAATAGTATGGTCACCTTTGTCCATGTCAATAAGTGAAGTTTTCCCTTGAAATTCTAGTCCAAATAGGACCTTTGTTTGCTAGTGTGACGCAACATTGCATTAACAGCACATCTTGTAACTATGCATTTGAACTTCTTACATGGAGTTATGAGTCCTGGTGCATGTTAGCATTTTAGTAAATACGAGCATTCCTCCATTTATTGTACCAGAGTCCATAATTTTCTGGATGATTTAATAGCCTTCTACACCAAGACTCTGTTTACCTAGAGAACAAACTAACAATATCTGGAGGTCAATGCCAGATGAGGAGCTCCATCATTGGCAGATCAGAGACTAAATGCTGCACGAAGGAGAAAGCAAGAAAAAAAGCCTTCTCATCCTACACCCGCAGGATCTGGAACAACATCCCCTCTGGTATCAGAACAGCACCAACCTTCCAACAATTCTGCATGGAACAGAAAACTGACCCTTTCAAGGAACACTACCTATGTGAGAATGACGTCTCACCCTTCCCTCCAACTCCACCTTCTCCCCAAGCCTCTCCCCACATGTGTTTTTCCATTAGGGCTTGCCTCATATATATTTCACTCTGATGCTAGCTACCTTGGATCCTACTTTGGAAATGCAGTAGATTACGGCATGGTGGTCGTGTAGTCAAGATCAGTATTGCTGGTATTAGCATTGCACTTGTTGTGACTTTCCTGTGTGGCCATGTCCCTCTTTTCATATCCCTAACTTTATCTTTTCTCAGTAATTTGCTAATGTGTTGATACCCCCCCCCCCCCTTCCTCCTCTCAATTTCTGGTCTCGTCCTACCACCTGATCCTACTCTTTGTTTTTCTCCACCTCGCTGATGTCTGCCTGCTTCTCCTGTCCTGGCCAAATACTAGCTAGGTTATTATTGCCTTTGGTTGGACTTGTTCATGTGCATCCCCTTACTTTGCTTTGTATTTGTTGTATGTTTGTTACACCATCCGTTTTATGTATCTTTTTATTTTTGTTATCAATATATTTCTTTGCTATTGGCACAGTCGAGTAAGCCCGTCTGATAATCTATGAAATAATCTGGCGTTGGTTCATTGATTCAGCCCTGCCTACTGCCTCACTGCTAAAGGATCCAAACCCCCTTTAATCAACTGGGGGGGGGGGGAGGTTTATTTATATCTTGTCTTTTCACCAATAGTAAGAGAGGTTATATGCTTTCCACTCATCTTGTCTTTCAGTGCCTGACTGCAAGATGTGGTCTGTTTTGCTCCTTAAGTCCTTAAGTAGATGTCCCGCTTTTCTTTCTCTGTTTTGTGGAAACTGACCTTTTTTGGGTGGCTGCCTGAATGCGGGTTGTATGACACTATATCAAAGTCGATAGTACCTACCTACATCCATTTCATCGGATACCACTACATTGTCACGGTAAGAATATATTTACTATTATCTTAACTAGCCACTGCATTGTCAAGTTGAGAATATAATATCTGATAGAGACTATTAGTTGTAGATTCCTTACCTTAGAATTTCCCCCAGGTGTCAGTCTGGATCCAGAGATTTTTCAACAGCAGTACCCCTGCACGTCGGTAGGTGGCATCGGTCGGCTCCGCGTCATTCATAGGCACCGGGATGACGTTGAGGGACCTACATAACCGCCGCCCATGCGCGCTGACGTCAGTTCTTTCTTTTTCTGTGCCTGCCTAAGCGGAGATCCGGAGAGAGCAACTCCTTAGCCATTTTTTGGCTAGCCTTTTTCGATTTTTGTCGACTTCTTTTTCGAGTGTTGGAACTAATGGTGCGTCGAGGATGTCCCAGTGTAGGACCGGCTTCAAGCCCTGCGGCTCCTGCCACCAGATGATGTCCGTGACGGATCCGCACCTCGTGTGCCTCTGGTGCCTGGAGCGCGACCATGACCCAAAGTTGTGCTCCGAGAGCCAGGCCATGAATCCAAAGGCTTTGCGGGAGCAGTCCCAAAAGCTGTTGGAGGCCCGGCGCTCGCCTCCGGGTCACTCCCTTTCTCGTTCGAGAGGAAGGTCCCGAGAACGGTCGCTGAGCGTGCACTCCTCGTCGCATTCCAAGTCATTGGGGAGGTCAGGTAAGCACAAGAAGAAGTCGAAGAAGCACAAGCGTTCTTCAACTTCACCCCGTCGGCTGACGCGACGTGGGACTCTGAGCGTCATTGTTCGAAGCCTCCGTCCCCTGAACTTCCTTCTGAGACGACTCCGCGCCTCCCTGCTACTCAGGGAGCCGGAGCGTCTCTTGCCCAGATCCAGAAGTTTTACGAGGCCCAGTACCTCATTTTTGGGCAGCCCGGCTCTGCTGATGCGCCTTCGGACTCCGCGAAGTCGGTTGGGGGCCCTAGGCCTTCGACGCCGGCTGCTTTGGCCTCGACTCCGGAGCCTCCTGTGAATCCATTCTCAGATTAGGACCGACGCCGGTCGATCTTACTCGACCTTCCCCGATGTCGGCCCCGGCAACGAAACTCCTGATGTCAACTGTGCCCCCGGTCAGCATCAACCCCCTCCCCATTCCCGACATGGACACAGAGCCGGACCGATGTCTGTTCTGATGCCGGAAGGGACTTTTGTCCCTGTGTTCATCCCTGGTGTGGATTTTGTGCCAGGAGGTGGTGGCTTTAAGAATCTATGGGCTGGCGGATGAACCTGGATGAGGCCAGTGGTTTAGACACCTCCCCTGACACTGGCTTGCTTTCTCCCCCTACCGTGGCTACGGAGGAGGGAGCTACCTACGCAGTGGTGGTGAGAAGGGCAGCCGAGGTCCTTGGCTTCGGGCTCCCTTCGGTGGCAGTCAGTACTAATCTCCTGACAGAGATTCTTCAGCCTGCGGCTTCCACTTCCGGACCCCTTCAATGAAGCCCTCACCGATGTCCTTCTGGGCACTTGGTCCAAGCCCAGCACAGGGGCTTCTGCGGACAGGACAAATGCCCGTTGCCACCTCCCCGCTCCAGGCCACCCAGCATTTCTCACGCAGCATCCCTCCTCTAAGAGCTTGGTTGTCCAAGGCTCATCTTCAAAGGGCACATTCCCTTCTGCACCCCAAATAAGGAATCCAAGAAGCTGGACCATTTTGGGAAGAGCATGCTTTCTTCCTCCAGCTTGGCATTGCGGTCGGTGAATACCGCTTGCCTCTTGGGCCAATTCTCCCATACCATCTGGGATATGGTTGCGCAGGTGCTGCCTCAGTGCCCGAAGGAGGCCCGGGCCGTTCTCTCCCAGGCAGTTGCCAATGGGAGAAATGCAGCCAAATTCGCCATATGTTCTGGAGTGGACACCACTGACTCAGTGGGCAGAATGGTCGCCTCGTCGGTAGCACTCGGACGTTACGCCTGGTTGAGGATCTCTGGCTTTTCTGGGGATGTCCAATCTTCTTTGATGGACATGCCCTTTGATTGCACTCACCTTTTCAGCGACAAGGCAGACTCAGCGCTTGTGAGCTTCAAGGAATCTCGAGCTACGGCCAGATCCTTGGACCTTATGGTTACCTCCCGTCCACCTCAGTCTGTCTTTCGTTCCTTTCGTGGCTACAGGAAGGGGCGCCCAGCCACGTCCTGCCCAGCCACCGAGTCATGCAAGCTGTCCAGCCTCTGTGTGGCCGCGGATGTGGGACCCGGCGTTCTCGTGGGTCAGGGAGCCAGCAGGTGGGCCAGTCCACCCTTTCCCCTCCTACTACTGCCTCCAAACCTTCTTAGTCTGACGTTTCAGGCCCATCAATGGCCAATCAGAGGCAGGATTCGCCATCACCTCCTCCGCTGGCAATCCATCACATCGGACAGGTGGGTTCTGCAGATCGTTCGAAGGGGCTACTCCCTCCCCTTTGAGACTACCCTTCCCACCATGCCACCCTCCTACGATCAAATGTCAGAGGATCATTTGGCACTTCTCCGCAAGGAAGTTGCAGCTCTCTTGGCTAAGGGAGTTATAGAGAGAGTTCCTGTGGCAGAAGTAGGACTGGTCCCCAAGAAGGACAAAAGCCTGCGTCCACTCTTAGACCTCCGGTCCCTCAACTTCTTTCTCCGGAAGGAGAAGTTCAAGATGCTCACTTTGGCCCAGGTCCTTTCTGCCCTGGACCCAGGAGACTGGATGGTAGCGTTGGACTTGCAGGACGCTTATTTCCATATCCCCGTCCTGCCTGCCCACAGACGTTACTTACGGTTCACCGTGGGCCATGAGCACTTTCAGTTTACTGTGCTCCCCTTTGGCCTTACCAGTGCCCTTTGGATGTTCACAAAGGTAATGGCGGTGGTCGCAGCTCATCTGTGCAGATCAGGGATACCACTCTTCCCCTATCTCAACAATTGCCTGTTGAAGGTGAGCTCGCCCCAGGCTGTTGTCTCCCACCTCCAGACTACGACGGACCTCCTGCACTCACTGGGGTTCACTATCAATGTGCCGAAGTCCCACCTGACTCCCTCTCAGACGCTCCTTTTCATTGGGCGGTTCTGGACACAGTGCAGTTTCGGACTCCCGAGCAGTGAGTCCGGGATATTCGGGCTATGATACCAATGTTTCAGCCTCTATCCTGAATTTCGGTGAGAATGACTCTGAGGCTGCTGCTCCTCATGGCCTCCTGCATCCTGCTGGTTGATCATGCCAGGTGGCATATGCGGGCTCTGCAGTGGGACCTGAAGTTCCAGTGGGCACAGCATCAGGGAAATCTTTCCAACTACGTCCAGATCTCAAAGGGAACGGCACAACAACTGCAGTGGCGGCTAACGAACCAAGATCGGGTCAGTGGTAGATCCCTCTCCCTTTCCCAACCAAATCTAACAGTGGTGACTGATGCGTCGCTCCTGGGATGGGACCGCCACCTGGGAGAGGTGGAGATCAGAGGTGTCTGGTCTCCGGTGGCGTCTGGTCTCCATATCAAACTTCTGGAGCTCTGTGCGATCAGACTGGCACTGAAGGCATTCCTTCTCTCTCTCAAAGGGAAAGTAGTGCAGGTGTTCACGGACAACACCACTGCCATGTGGTACTGCAACAAACAGGGCAGGGTGGGGTCGTGGACCCTTTGTCAGGAGGCTCTCTGCCTCTGGACATGGCTGGAACATCAGGGCATAACTCTGGTGGTTCAAGACCTGGCGGGTTCTCTGAGCGCCAGAGCAGACGAACTCAGCCGTCGGTGCCTGGTCGATCACGAATGACGCCTCCATCTGGATGTTGCACAAGGTCTCTTTCAGCTGTTCGCCTCCGAAGAGAATGCTCAATGTAAGCAGTATGGGCGTTGGAGTTTCCTAGGCGGCACTTGCTCTGCAACACTTTTCGTCGCGAGTGGAGCTTCGGCTTCCTCTACGCCTTTCTGTTTATACAACTTTTTCCCAGAGTGCTCAAGAAGATCAAGCATGACCGGGCTGAAGTCATTCTTGTGGCTCCGGATTGGGCACGAAGAGTCTGGTATCCCGACCTTCTGAGCATGGCCATCGATCCTCCGATCAGACTGCCCCTTTGGGAGGATCTTCTGTCGCAGCAGCAGGGGACGGTTCTTCACCCGAGCCTGTCCAGCCTCCACCTCCTTGTGCGGACATTGAGCGGCAATAGTTGACAGCTTTCAACCTACCACCCGAAGTCTGTGATGTCTTCTTGGCAGCCAGGTGTCCCTCAACTAAAACAGTGTACGCACGTAGATGGAACAAATTTGTGGCATGGTGCACAGCAAAGGCTGTTGATCCCCTGTCTTCCCCTCTTTCAGAGGTTCTCTTGTACATACTTTCTTTGGCCCAGCAGGGCACCCTTAAGGGTTTGCAGCTATCTCTGCCTTTCTGAGACTTCCAGATCAGCCCTCCTTGTTCAAGTCTCCCATTGGAAATAGGTTCTTTAAGGGCCTTACTCACTTGTTTCTTCCGTCCCCTTTCATAATGCCCCAATGGGATTTGAATTTAGTCTTGACCTTTCTTATGTGCGCTCCCTTTGAGCCTCTTCATAATTGCTCTCTCAAACTTCTCACTCTTAAAACTGCTTTTCTTATTGCCATTACCTCTGCTCCCAGAGTTAGCGAGCTTCAGACTCTATCTTCCAAGCCTCCTTATCTGTCTTTCCATCCGGATAAAGTGGTGCTTCGAACGAAAGCTTTGTTCCTTCCTAAAGTGGTCACGCCCTTTCATGTGGGACAATCCGCCACTCTGCCCACCTTTTACCCGCCCCAGCATCTCTCCTAGGAAGAGGAGAGACTCTACCGTCTGGACCCAAAACATGCGTTGTCTTTTTATCTTGAATGTACCAAGGACTTCCGGGTGGACGATCAACTCTTCATTGGCTATGTGGGTGCCAAAAAAGGTTGGGCTGTGCAAAAATCGGATCATCTCTCGATAGGTTGTCCTCTGCATTCAAATATGCTATGCATTGGCGAAGAAGGAACCTCCTGTGGGGTTGCGTGCTCACTCCACTAGAGCAACAGCGGTAACTACTGCGTTAGCACGTAGTGTCCCTGTCCCTGATATCTATCAGGCGGCGATGTGGGCATCCTTGCACACATTTACCATGCACTACTGCCTGGACAGCCAAGTCTGGAGGGGTGGGTACTTTGCCCGTTCGGTCCTCCAGGACTTCCTAGTGTGATCTTGGTTTGCAGACCCTCGTCCGGGGATTGTAGTGTTGGGGTATCTATTCTAAGGTAAGGAATCTACCACTAATAGTCTCTATCAGATGAACAAGTTACTTATCTTCGGTAAAGATGTATCTGGTAGAGACATATATTAGTTGTAGATTTCTTACCGCCCCACCCATCCTCCCCGCTCTGCGAACTGATTTCTGGGGATAGGGACTCCCCTTAAGGGCCCTAGTTTTGACGCACCAGTGGTCAGTGTCTTCTTTGACTCTGTGCTTCTGGCATGGAAAGTCATGTTAAAAGCTGACATCAGCGCGCCTGGGCGGCATCTATGTAGCTGACATCAGCCCGGCGCCGATGACGGACGCGGAGACGACCGACACCACCTACCGACATGCAGGAGTACTGCTGTTGAAAAATCTCTGGATCCAGACTGATGCCTGGTGGGAAATTCTAAGGTAAGGAATCTACAACTGATATATGTCTCTACCAGATATATTGTTACCAAAGGTAAGCAACTTGTTCTACTATTACCTTACCTGGACTTTCCGTTTAATTAGGTGGTTAGGTCCATGTAGTGAATGCAATATTTTTGTTATGCAATATAAAACATGCACTCCGACGGTGTACCTTCATTGTGCCATTTCGCCTTTAATCATCACTCTGCTGTTCAAATTCCACCCCGTTTGTAACCCATTGTGAAGGCATTTTCCACAAGCCTGATTGGATCATGTCTGCCTGGTGGTGGTGTGTGCCAGCTATGCTTCCAGCTCTCACTTTCAATAGGCGCCTTGTGGGTGGGCTTTTGTCCTTTGCTTGTGTGTCACCATACCTTTTAGTGCAGCCACTGGGGGATCCATGACGGTGCAACAGCACCTCTTGCTGTCTCCTTGACTGGAGGGATGAATTCAATTGTACTGTAGCAACACAGCTTCTTGCTGCCCTATGATTACAAACTTTGACACATCCATCACTCACCATCCTGACACCTATGTTGTGTTGGCTGGCACCGTTTATGCTTTCACCGTTTTATAGGTGGCCAGCTGTGGCTGATCCTAACTTCCTAGACAACAGTGCTGGTGGTTGCAGGTGGAGGGCTCCAGCATTCATTTTTAGTTCTCGCCTGCCACAGCTCCTGCATTCTCACTTGCGGGAAATATTGTATACAGCAAGGGGCTTGCAGCCCGCCCATGTCTCAACATTCATTGGCTTCATTGTCACCCTTATTTGCTGCCTTCTAATTGACCAGTGCATATTGGCTTCACTTCCGCTTTTTTTGGCTGATTGCTTCAGCTTGATTGCTGCTCTTCCGCTGATCGTGCTGTGATTGAGGCACTACTTTTATTTTTTCTTCTTTCTTGTTGAACCTTTTGCCATTTGTAACCATGTTTTACTATGCCACATATCCTTCAAAGAAGCGCTTTTCTCCTTTGAAATGGCTGTTTATTGTGACAACAGATGTTATCTGCTTTTATGGTGACAACAGATGCTATCTGCTTCCGAATTTATTTTCACTAAGAGATGAACATAGGCGCAATTGCTTTATTTATGTGATCGGATTTTTTTGCCAAATGCCATATTGGTTTCCTTTCAAATGCATGGAGAGATTAACTGATATGCTCAGAATCACAGGGGTGTTGTGCTGAGAAGTAAAGAGCATTGGCGAAGTCAGTATGTCTTGCTTTTGAGACTATTGGCTCTGCCATATTCTTTTGTTCATGCTGTACAGCATAGACATTGCCAATGATTTGTAGCCATGCTGTATAGCAGTGTGTCTGCTGTGCAGCATGGCTAAAAATATTAATAATAAAAAAAGGACTCTGATGCATTCACTGGTAATGCCCTTAAAAAATGCATTAGCCTTGGCTGCGCCATAGTGTTTTTTTTAATTAGTTTTATTCACACAGCAAAGCACCCGTGCTTCTGTACCGTATGGCTACAAAACATTGCCAAAACCGGTAGCTCCTAGAGCCGAACCAGTAGCTCTTGAGCCGAAACCTATTGGCTTTGCCGATGCTTGTTGAGGACTGTGACTTATTTTTCATCATCAGACTTTGATCAGAAGACAGCAAGACAGAAAAATGAAGAAGTAAGAGAAAGAGAAAACCGTGAGAAAGGGAGAAAGTAGGGATGAAAAAGAACCTGCAAGAGCGAGATCAAGAGACGAGAAGTGTGGAGTGGTGGAAGAAAGATGCATAAGGTAGGATCAAAACTAGGCAGCCTTGGCCTTTAGCAAACCTGGCATTTGTCAGCATTGGCAATAGGCTTGTAAGAAAAACGTTTGGTCCCTGCACTTATGTGTTTTTGCAAGTTAAGCACTACAGAACCTCATGTCTGGCACATGCTCACTCAGTGCTTCCCATGTCCCAGTGAGGCTAAATGGAGCTTCATTGATACAGCAGTGACATGAGGGTGCTAACAGTGTGGTTTTGGTGTCATGGGTCCCCACAGGAGCTGCTCCTTCTGTGTCGCAGTGAAGTATTAAAAAAACTGATGGGTAGGATACTCGAATTAATCTGGCAGTTCGAGATGGACTGTTCCCAATGGAGCAGGGTCAAGCAGCCCTGCCATGTACCAGGCATCTCGTCTCAGTCTAACGCATATTAGTAATGTCCCCACATCCCTTCAAGTTCACCTTGTGATCAGCTACCAAGTTCCACTCTACACACCGTGCTGCAGTTCTTACCGCGCAGAGCTACGGTGAGATGAGGAGCTGCTCTACTGGGAGAGGTAGCGAGGATGCACCAGGAGGCTTAAAGCTTTGCATGATGAAAGATCGAGAGTGCTTGGAGCCTCAGGTGGTCAACGTTTATTACCGCCTGGGACCATACCCATGATGTCAATAAGACCTCTCAAGTTTCCCATGTTCATTATACCTAAGCAGATCGGTCCATTCTGGGATCTGTAATCTTGTTAACCCTATTATAATTCCAGACTACAAGCCCCGAATGCAAAGTAAAAACAGACTGCATCAGGCACGGATTGGGGAAACTTGAGAGTTCTGATGCGTGGGCTGCCTAGTATCACCAATACAGACGACCATATTTAGAGTTATAGATTCACAAGGTGCTTAGAGTGCTCAAGGGGTAACATATATTTGTATAAAGTGCAGAAAAAATACGTTTTACTTAATTTCTTTCAGTAAAATCATTTTTGTCACTCTTACTACTTTACAAAAAACATGACTCAAGGGTAAAAATGAATCACTTAGCCTAGTGTGATATTTAAGGGAAGGGTTGAAGAAATGAAAACCCTTGAAAACTTCCCAAACATTTATGATCTAGGACTAGGTGTGGGTGCAATCATTTTATGAACTGCCCACAAAACCACGCAGATCACAGTAGGATAGTCAGCTGTTTACCTTTTTTGTCACCTTGGTATGTGTTGTGTCCCGTGTTTATGTGCATTAAGACTCAAGTGATCCTCAACAGACTCCTTACAAGTATTCCGTAATCTGATGGGTGTGGTTAACAAAGTTTGTGACGCAGTGCGTTCAGTTAATGGTTGCATGCTGAAGAATAAAGACATGCAAACCAGAGCTCTGTGTGTGGCATGGTCTGTTACATGCTCCCGGGCTGGGGAGGACACTACAACTGGCGACGAGATAGGGGATACCTGCCCCCCAACGATACAAAACTGCTCTCCCTGAGAGATTTCTGTGGTCCAGCAAACTGCTTGTGTGTGCCACGTACGCCTCAAGGAGCACAGTCAGTAAGCCTTCCAAAAGATCTACTGATAAGGCCAAAAGAAGAGATACTACGCCACAGCATAACACAGAACCAGCACTGATACACAGCAGAAACGCTAAAGACAGTGACAACCAGGTACGAGACAGCGCTAAAAGCAGTGACAACTGGGTATAGAAAATACAAATGTATTTACCAGCATGAGCAAGGGAAGTGCCACATGACCTTGAGTCAGGTGTGACGACCCAGGTCGGTTGAACCCCTGGTGCGTGCAAAGTGGCATCCAATACACAAAAGGCTTTCGGAATAGAGACATTTTTCAATGGCTGAGAAGAGCGGCAAGTATGGCGCCACAGCGTTCCTGAAACCACCACCTCCATTAGATACCACCAAAAAGCAGAATATTGGCACCAGATGGACTACCTGGATTGAAAAGTTCGATCACTTCATAGATGCTATAGAAGACGCAGATAACAAAAGATCAATTACTTAAAGAACCTTGCAGATGATGGAGTGAAAGAGGCGATAAAGAAGATATCACAAGGTGGTGAAATTTCAAATCAAGAAAACGTTGGAGGCCAAGTTCAGTCCAATGCTGAATGTCAACAATGAATGGTACACTTTCAACCAAGCAAGACAGCAACCTGGTGAGATGATGGATGAGTTTGTTGAGAGACTTGATACGCTTATAAAGCACTGAAAGTTCAATGAATTCAATGATGAAAAATCCATGCGTCTTAAAGTTATTGATGCCTCTCCGCCTCATTCTGACAACGCATGCTGAGACAAACGCTCCGTTTGGAGAAAGTGCTCATGGTTGCAAGAGCCGAGGAATGTGGCGATTGACAAACTGATGATACAGAAGCTGTAACAATCCAAAATGAATCCGCATTGAGCATGAAAAGTAAGCAGAAACAAAAGGCAGAGGCCCACCGATTGATGTCGCAGAAGAAAAAGAAATTGTGTTTCTGCTGTGGATTTTCCTTTCCACATGAAGGTAAATGTCCTGCTATCAGACAGATATGCAAAGGCTGCAGAAAAGAAAACCATTCCACAGACCGTGGCCAGCAGTTTCCACGCCTGACTGGCAGATATTATGAGCTGAATGAGCCAAAAGTTTCTTAAAATCAACACTGAGAAAACCGAGGTATTGGAGTTCGGGAAAGGTCCCTTACTATGGAATAAAACCTGGTGGCCAACACAGGCAGGTGACTGTCCTTCCCCCACTACCAAGGTTAGGAATCTTGGTGTGATCTTTGACAATCAACTCAACTTCTCATCCCAGGTTAACCGTCTAACCTCCTCCTGTTTTTATTTATTGAAAAGTCTTCGTAAGATCTTCCCCTTCATCCCACAGGAGCTTCAAAAAACGGTTGTAGTAGGGCTCTTTCTCTCAAAACTAGACTATTGCAATGCCTTGTTCATGGGTATTGACAAGTCTCAGAAAACAAACTTCAGTCACTGCAAAACTCGGCGGCTCGACTATTGTTGAACATACCAAAAGGTCACTCCACCTCGGCAGCCATAAGGTCACTTCATTGGCTGCCTGTCCAGCAACGAGTCGAATTTAAGACCCTCTGCACGGTACACAAGGCTCTCTATGGAGGCGGGTCGGGTGAGATCCAGAGGTTGTTCTCCTGGTACTCTCCCTCCAGAACCCTCAGATCCTCTAACTCGGGCCTTGTTAACATCCCGAAAATACGCAGAGCTAGGTGGGGTGGCCGGAGCCTATCATACTGCACGGCTAAGCTCTGGAACCAAATACCGACTAACCTGCGACTTCAACCTAATCGGATGCTTTTCAGGAAATCGTTGAAGACCTGGCTGTTCCCGGCAAACTAAACTCCTGAGTCTACAGCATAGCTCTCCCTGCTCACACACTCGGCGCCAAGACGCCTCGGCATTCGAGCGCTTTAGAAGCTACTCTCCTATCCTATCCTATCCTAACTGTTTGCAAAGCGAAAGAGAAACTAAGTGTGCCCCGAATAGACGAGAAAATGGATGCTAGACAGTTCCAGAAGCACTCTAGCCACTCCCACAAGGCCAAACGGCAACATTGACAAGCGGAAACAAAACAAAATAGATCGTTATCAAACTCATCATCCAACGGTTTATTGACATCATCAAGTGACAAGGATGAAAATGGATGTGCGATGGTGATGTCAGTCACAGATCGACGTGCGCATGTAGGATGTCAGACACAAGTCTGAACAGAATCACAACATGGAACAAGAAAGTTCCTTTAGACATTGTCCTAAAATCACGCACAGGGTGAATGGTTGTCCTACAACTTTCATTATAGACTGGTGCGTCGATAAATATCATTGCGGCAGAAAAGTACAAAGAACTGTCTCCGATACCACATCTCACACGGTCAAGAGCCGAGGTGTATACCTGGGCAGCTTCTACACCTTTGTGGAGTAAAGGATCCTTTTTGGCGACCATGCGACACAAGAAAACGACAGTACAAGCGCTGATTCATGTACTCCCTGGTACTTCGTCGAGTGCATGCTTATTACGTTTTGACACTGCAGCTGACATGGGACTGATTTCTATTAACTACAACTTGAATGCCCCTTCTGAAATAGTGAGTCAATTCCCGACATTGTTTCATGGACTTGGGAAACTGAAGACAATGAAGGTACAGCTTTACATTAATGAAGAACTGGAAGAAAATTGTAGGTACATTACTACTTTTCAATGCATGTTGGTTTGTTGTTCAGATAAAGAAGACTCCATTTTGTGGTGTGTCATCAACTACAGAAATCTTTCAAGGTGTCATTCGTCGAGTAATTCAGCCTGTCACACATGCTTTTAACTACAGTGATGATATGCTGGTGTTTGGAGCTGCACGAAAAGAACATGACAAGCACTCACCCAAGTATATTGTCTGCTTGCTGATGCCGGTCTCACACCAAATGCTGAGAAGTCTGATTTTCACAAAAACAGATTTAGGGCCTAATTTAGATGTTGGCGGTGTTACCACCAAGCCGTTGCGGTGCCAGGCCAGAAAAGACCGTCAAGGTGGTAGTGTCCCGCCCGCCGTATTTAGATGTTACAGTCCTGCATGCGGTGTACTGGTGGCTGTTCATTGGCGGTGGGACTCAATGGACTTCATACATTGGCAGCGGCTATGGAAGGGAGGCAAGTGACACACACACTGTCCCTTAGCCATATGTGCACCTTCGCACTACACAACACATACACACATGTACCCATTGCCAGTCCGACACAACACACCCCGTGCCACCCAACGTACCCTGACAATGTGGCGTCCCTACCATGGATTGGGATGCAGCCCGAGTAGTTACTATTGGCTGAGATGAATTCAAGCATTCCACCCATCATTTTTTTATATATACTTCAGCTCTTTCTGTTGCCCATCATGTTATATAGATAATTTTTTTGCATTGATTTGCTGTTGCATTTATTTATTTATTTTATTTATTTGAGTTTTATATAGTGCTGGCTAGACCCGGAGGTATCAGAGCGCTTTACATAAGGAAACAGCATGTTACAAGTTACAAATCTTTCACATTAGTTACAGCATGATTACGTAGTCAAGACAGGAGTTACTAGCGAGCAAGAAAATCAAGACCCATCAAAAGACCAAGGAGAGATATTCACATAGCTCGCACGCCCAGAGGTGCTGAAGCGTTTTCTGTGTAGAGGCAGCAGCAGCTCCTTCCACTGAGCCCCATGAATGAGAGCGGAGTGGTATTCATATGACTTGAATCTAAGCCCCACTTCGGTGAAAAAATACCACTGCAGGCACCTCGTCGCCAAGTGACGTGGTATGCCTTATTTCTCTACCTCCAACCTTAAAATAAGCCGAAGGCCCAGCCTGCAGCAGCCCCCTCCCAGGCTGTGATCCCCATGATGCCCTCCCTGCTCAGCTCTGGGTCTGCTGGGCCTGGTTTTCCACTCAAGTGTAGGCGTGCTTCCAGAGCGAGGAGCAAGCACTGTTTGTTCTGCGTTTGTCGTTAGCAGAGGAGCTAAGATGTGATTTATATCAATAGGCCCCTAACGCCCTTCTGAGTTACACAACTATTTCAAGCCTCAGACTTCCACCGACAAAAAAAAGGGAGTGAGCGGCTCTTTCTGTAGTTCTCTTCATAAACTGTTAAAATTTACTTATCTTTGAAGGCAGCTTATTAATCCCTATATAGCTTAAATTGTTTGATACATGTGACAGTTGTGATGTAATATTTCTGTGGGTGTTTATTTACAAAACAGACTTCGTCGTGGCTTTTGAAAAGATGCACAGATCTGTGCTGTGCCGGTTCGTTTCCTCTGATGAGCAGTGCTCAGGTCTCTGATTAATAAAGGTGTTCTGCACATGGTCATGGAGTCAGTTGAGTCTAAATGTAGCCGGAGTGTACCCAAAATGCATTTTATGAATTCACATGTGCATGCCTAAGCAGATTGAGGCTCATACCCTACAGGGCAGCTGTATACGCTCATGTGTCGGCGGTATATCAAGCAGTGACAAAGTGAATAGGTCTGGTGTTTTCTGTGGATCTTTTGCCTTTACCAATGCTCAATTTGTGATTTTTTTTTAGGTCAAGCCTGCTAGACAGCTCATATGCTGCCAGTTGCAAGACACAGTATTGGCTTACCAAGAACATCCAGGGGCTTGGAGCCCACTCATTGGTTTTCCAGTCACCTTATTGGCTTGCTTCGTATTCAATGGCTTGCCTTGTCCATCTTGTCTGTCCCTCCCTTGGAGCATTGCCAATTTACTTGTGTTCTTTCCATTGCTTAATTTGTAAAAGAATGAAAGGCAGTGCCCAAAGCTGTGCTCCAGCTGCTCTATTAAAAATCGGCGTGCCGAATGCAAAGGCTGCATAGTCTTGAATTCACTTCAGACTTCTTTAATCCACTACCAGACACTGCTCCCCTCCGTTTTGTCTTAATCAGCTTGTGATGGTCACTCTAGATTGTTTGTCTTGTGTGGGACAGAGGATTCTGAAATGATGAGCTGCAGCTGACGGTTGGGGTCAAAAGGTCATTGTGATGAGTGGGCAGTTTTCCTTGCTTGCTTTTGCTCCACATAACTTTACCACTAATTAGACTGATGTAATTACCTTTACTCTGCAGGTGAATTTTCATCTTTTCCATCTGCCTTTAGTCGCCTTTATCTCTGTCAGTCTCTGCTTTCTTCCTTTGTGGTGTTTTTTCTGTCTTTCCCTTGCCTCTTTTTTCCCATTTGTGTGTTTTTCCCTCTTGCTCGTGGTCAATAACTGATAAGGTAATATAAGCGCCGTTCCCCAAAAATGAGTGCTCAAATTAAGCACTGATCCTTCCACTGTTCACTTTTAGGGACCTCCTTTTCTCTTTAGTTTTTAGCACTCCACGAGAGAACTTGTGTTTTCTAGCTGTCTTTCTAATGTGCTTCTCTTCCCTCTTCAAACTCCATATTACGCTGACTTGCCCGAGTACTTGTCCCCCAACCACTCCACATTCCACTCTCACATGTTACTTCTTCTCCCCACCCCTGCCATACTTGTTTCTTCCTCCCACCCACGCCCTCCCTCTCTCTCGCCTGTTGCTTCTCCCCACCCATGTATTTCTTCCATTGCTTGGTCACCCATGTGTTTCTCCCCTGCCCACTCTACATGCTCTCTCATTCATTGCTTTGCCTCCCCAACCCCCATATTGCTTCTCCCCACCTGACCCCTCCTTCTCTCTCGTTCATTGTTTCTCCTACCCACCCACTGTATTGCTTCCTTCCCTCCTCCTGCATTGCTTTTCCCCTGCCGTGCTGCTTTAAGGTAAAAGCACACATTGCAGGAGTAGTCCATAGCACTGAAGGGGACTACTTATTGTGCGTGTGTACATACTGTGCAAGAGAAGAATGCCGTCATTCACAGCAAGGTAAGCCAATGGCTGAAGTGGGATGACCCTGTTCCCCATGCTGTATGCTGTGGTAGACAGAAGCAAAATTTGAATGACACTACAGCAGGCCAAAACATGGAGAAGGCTGACTTAAAGCCCCTGTGAAAAAAATATTCATTAAAAAAAATATATATATATGCTCCCAAGCGCCTGACCAGAGGCAGTGTTCAGCCACTCTGAGGTTCGCCGTCCTCGGTACTAACCACACTTACTCCTCTCCACTGGTATGATACTCCTCTCCACTGGTATGAAGAAAGGCGCTAGCACACTCCCAGAAGTGTAGAGTGCTTATTTAGTCTCATAAAAACAGAAAGCTCAATGTGTTTTGGCTAACGGTAGCCTTGGTCACGATAATATGCGCCATAGTAGAATCTTATTCTTACTTTCATAACACAACGTGATACCAACACAAATAGATATATACAAAATACTGTACACTTTTCAGTTTAATAGTACCATAATTCAATAGAGATTTAGTTAACGCATTTTAGTCGTATTATGCTAAGCCCCAAATCCATATTTTTGATTTAAAAAAAAAATGAAATTAACTGGAAATTAAGCTCAGTTAACAATTTAAAGTATGTTAAAAAGTTGCTCGATGTACATAATTCATTATTATCAAGGCAACGTCTTTTCAAGCGTTGCCTCACTAATAACAAAATGATGCCCAATCAATAAATAAGATCACATGTCCACATAATATTGTCGCCCAGTCTCAATGTTCTGGTTTGTTCTATGAATTGTTGCTTCAACAATTATTGTACTTCATGAATCTCAGCTGCAATTCCTGTGAAAACATGAACACCCGCAATTTGCTCATAATACAACTTATTTACAATTTAAAGGGAGAAATTTGGAATTACTTTTTCTAAAAAAACTATAAATGAACAAACATTTCTTCGTCTGTTTAATCCATTGGTGTCAAGCTGTAAAATGTACCTACTGTCCAATCTCCTCAACGCTTTCTCTCTATCTCCTCCTGGATATAGTGTTTGGGATACTATCAACAACACTATAATCCAGTTGAGTGCTTTTACCCTCGTGTAAATTCCAGAAATATTGATACTGGATACGTATTGTCTTCATGTTCTATGGCTCTGAGGAGCTGCAGTGTTTTCTTATGTACAGGTAATTTGGTACTGCCAATGTACACATTTTTAACGGGCAGGTCAGCATGTATACCACATGATCATTTCCAGCTTTAACGTTTCTTGAGTTGTTTCTTAGGGGCCCATTCACAGAACTAATCTGAGATAAAATCCTAAACTTACTACTTTTGGTATTCACAGAAGGCATTTAGTAGTAGTAAAGTTAGGACTGCTAACTTTACTACGACTAAATGCCTTTTGTGAATACCGAAAGTCGTAAGTTAGGATTTTATCTCAGTTTAGTAATAGTAAAGTTAGGAGTCCTAACTTTACTACTACTAAATGCCTTCTGTGAATACCAAAAGTAGTAAGTTTAGGATTTTATCTCAGATTAGTTCTGTGAATCGGCCCCCTAGTATCCAATATTTGATTTTCTAGCATTGTGATGCTCTTACCATGCTTGCATGCTTTGCACTATATACAATTAAATAAATCCTGTTTCCCCTTGAACCAGCTGCTTGTTTCCTTTTTCTTCAAATCGCTATGAACTATACTATCCCGCAAGGAAGTGGGATTCCTAAAAGTTAAAGCAGGCTTTGTATTAAGGCCTTTTCCTATATTAGGGTCGCTTCTCAGTACTTGCTATTATATTTTCAAAATATGCCTGACAGATTTATGCTCCCTACTGTATGTGGTTATAAATCGATGGGTTTCGTTATAGATCTTCGTATCTTTAGGTTTCCTGGGTACCTTAAATAATACATCTTCTCGTTGTACATTCGTCACCCTCTCACTTGCTCTACTTAATGTGTCCTCTCTGTAACCACGTTCTCTAATGCTCTGTCATTCGTGGCCTCTTTCCTCCTATGTTTTTTTTTTTTTTTGCATGAACCAGAAGAATTTGAAGGTGTTGCATTAACCGAAGAAGTGGTCGTTGTCGATTTTCCTGCTTTGCCCTCTTCTATCTCCTTTTGATGCCTTCGTTCCGCACACGCCACCCTGGTGGAATGAGTTTCCTCCAGGTGTTTTCTCATTCCTGTGGACATGCACTTTTCAAAATCCAATGGATTTGTTTTTCCCCATTGTTTTATGATGGTTTCTACCATAGATCATCTTAAACTGTGAATGTTCTAATTTATGACAGTGGAACAAAAATGGTAGTTTGTTTGAAAACACATAAAAATGAAAACAATGATGCACTGACTTTGTTTTATGTTCATTAAATACAATCAGATATCACTGTAGTAGTCTATATTAACTTACCATCTACTATGAAGCCACTATAAGGGACTGTACTGCCATTTGCTCTAATAGATCACATTTCTGCCTGTCTCCCTTCCTGCTTCTATCTCCTTTTTAGGTCGAGCCTCGAGTAGCGCGCAAGCGCTGCTTAGAGGCGAAGACTTAATGTAAGCGGGTTTAAAAGCAGTCCCAAAAACGCTCGTGCGTCGTGGCTGGCCTTTTTGGGATGGGTACGCGCGGCAAACATGTGTTTCCAATTATCGTGCCCAGACGCGGGCGCGATAAGTGGAAACACATGTCTGCCGCGCGTACACATCCAAAGGCCAGCCACGACGCACGCAGCGTCTGGTCAGCTGAGCGTCTCGTCAGCTGAGCAGGCTGCCGCTCCTCTGTGGTGCGCGCGCACCACTCGCGGGCGTGTTTTTTTTTTTACAGTAGCGATCGCTTTTTATGAATCGCGAAGAAAGGGCTGATTGTGGAGCACGCGTCATCACTTCTGCACTTCCAGTGTGCTATACACTGCCCCCAAGAGATGTTGTCCGTGTCACACATCACACGCAGACTTCAAGAGCACATATCCAAAAGAAGCCATTGATACATGTGGTCGACACGCCCCTCTTCCACAGATGCACGCACTCGTTCATCCATATTGTGTCCACAGAAACAGAGGCGCGCGCACACATACTGCCTGCCCGGCGCAGATGTACACAAACCACAGACACGTGAAACATGAATATCAAGACGCTCTTATTCACCGAGGCGTCGACAGCATTACTAACAGGTACCGGCGTGCATGTAAACACTCTTGAAAAAGATGCACATGCGTCGCCAACGCATAGAACACGCACACGAAACCACTTGTAAGCCAATAGCGACACCAATAATTGCAAACAGACACGTGAACATGAAGCATGTCCATGCACAAAGACGTATACTATACAGAATTACAGGTGTCAACCGAATCACACAGACATCTTGTGCAGCCATATACACACGAGTCCTTTTCTTACAATTGTATCGGCTGGGAGTAAACAGCAGTGGATAATCGACGTGCAGTGTTAAAGACGCTGTATTAGGGCGAAGGCGTCATTTGATGGGTGTGATTAATACAACCCTCGTGGGCACACATACCAGGCTGGATGCTTTTACAAAGAATACGTTTCAAAGGATTTATTCGCCAATGATTCCAGAAGCTTCCGTTGAACCCACAGACTCGATCCAGTAAGCGCCCGAACACTTATGATAGGGATTGCTCAGAGGACAAATGCACATAGTTGCTGCTACGGCCCTTCATCCTTCGAGGTCGATATAACGAGCATCGTTGCGAATGCTGGCAGTACTACTTGTTACAAGTGTCACGAGACCGCGCTCGCAGGATGGCAGGGCTCTAGCGGGTGAGCACAACCGCGAGGACATGGAAGCGCTCTGGGGACAGGGCGCGTGCACCCAACTGGCCCAAAACAGACAGACCCCTGTTGTCACGAGCGTGCGCACATGTGCCTTGAAGTAGCCCACAACATTGTTCATCGCTTCTATGCCAGTGCCTACTAGAGTTAAACATGCCTGCCAAGCTTCGCCAGACGCATGTGTTATGGGTTAAAGTGAGATGGTCTTATGCACGCTTCTGAAAACCATTCACACAAAATGATTGGCATGGGCGCAAATAAAAATACATTCAAAATAAATGGTTTTAAGGTCCTGCCAGCCTGTGTAACCAAACAGCTGCAGAACGAAATCCTGGTTGGTGCAGTGGGGGAATAGTGATGTGTATTTATAGTACTACGAGGTCCTAGCCTGTGACCAAAAGCATTGTAAACATGCAAGTCAACTTGCAGTGGGCCTAGAGCCTTTCCATTGCTTACCATTGTTTTGATTTATAGGCTCTAACATTTGCCTGCTTCATATTAGATTGCCTGCAATCCTCTTGTGTTTGCCCCTACCCAGGAGCATAGCCTCTTTATCAACCTTTTGATCGGCTGAATTGTATTCTTTCACTGGCCCCATTTAAGGAGCTACCTTTTTCTTATTCATTAAGTGCTCAATAAGAGTGCATGTGTTTTTGTTGGTTCCCATGGCCTCTAATATCCGTTCCCCTGTTGCTTCCCCTTCACTAGCCACCACTTCCTCCTCCATTGCTCCACTACCCCTTGCAGTCCTTAAGAATATTCCTTCAGTTTCATTTTTGGAGGGCCCTGCAGCTGACATTTGCTTCCAGGCTACTCCATAGTACATATAGTGTTTATACTCCTCTCCAAGCATTGGCATAGCCAATAGGTCTCGCCTTTGGGACCTTATAAGTGTTTAGTTATCCAGCACAATATCCTTGGTGCAACAACATCAACTGTTGCATGGCTAAACACTTATAAGGTCCCAAAAGCGAGACCTATTGGCTATGCCAATGCTTGTTCCCCCTTCTTTCTGCACGAGCCAACCTGGTGGAATAAATTGCCTGCAGCTGTTTTCTCATTCCCATGGAATTCAATGAAAAAACTAAAGATTTCATTACAAGACCGGAGGCTAACATTATGCATTATCTTTTAATGCAGTCACAAGCAGCCGCACTACATCACAAAGTAAAACAGTTCTAGAATGGAATAGACAGATAGTATAAGAGGCATGAGCACCAAACAGACTGCCTCTTTTAAATGCGGCTCACAAGCAGATAAGTTCCTTTATTTTACCTTATTGTGATTCTTTTCTCTGTTGCCTTAGCTTTGCCTTGCTACCCCTTCTGCGACCTGAAAGGGCTTTACCCCCCCCCCTCCCGCCTATCCTGCCACGTGCCCAATGCCTTGATTCCAATTTACGGTTTCTTTCGGCATCCCCCAGCCCTCATTCCCCTCTTCCTCACCGGAGTTCCTGGTTCTCTGGCCTTTCTGGCGGGCGCGCGCGCTTTATGCGCTTCGATCTCTCCTGTTCCCAAATGCCAATGTCGATGCTTGTATTCATGACGGTGATTATTTTTTCATTCTGCCTCGCTTATTTTGTGTGCTTGCGGAGCGCCCGGACAACGCGCTTCCTTGCTCCACTTCTTAATTTGTTAATTCACCCTGTTTCGTCCTTGTTTGGACGGCGTTGCCTTTTTCTTTTGGCTTCGCGTCCCCTCGCTCGAGCGCTGCCCTCCTTTCGACGAGTGAACCTTGGCAACGGGAGCGCCGCGTCCTCCTGTTGCCAAGGCCCTTTCCTCTGCACCTCCCGGCAGCAGCTGAGCTCGAGCAGCTTCTGACAGTTGCTCACCTTCTATCAGCTGCTGCCGGTCACTCGTTGCTTATATTTTTAGCGTTTTCTCCCTGCCTTTTAGCCCAGCCTTTGCCCCTCCGTTTTAAGGACACAAAAAAAAAAAAGTTAATAAGGGTAGATCTTTAATCACTATATCGTTTGGTATAAATAATAATAAATAAAAAAAAAGGGGGCATTTACCTTTTCCTACTAGATTAACTACCTTCTGAGCCTAAATGTCGGACCTAGATTCTGATGACGCTGTAGCAAGCTCCCCCAATTTTACTGATGACTCTTTTAAAAATGTATTCAAAGAGAAATGAGGTCCTGTATGCTGGACACCCTTAAGGAGGTTGTGTCCGCTAAAGACCCCTTCCTTCTGAACAGGACGACTCTAATGAAGGCTCTACTACCATTCATAATGACATGCCCACTAATAAGGGAAAAGAGTTAAAAAATCTAAGAATATTGAGCCTAACCAGAGCACTGTGGGAGGTCCTAGCACCTCAATTAATTTGGGAGGTCTCAGCACCTCAAACCTTATCGGAGGTCCTCGCACCTCGAATACTTCGGGTTTCCATAGCGGCACAAACTATTCAGGTGTCCCTTGCGGCACAAATAATATGGGTGTCCTTAGCGGCACAAACTATCGAAGTGCTCATAATAATACCGACATTGATACTGAGGACGAGGATAGGCCCCCTAATTCTTGTGATGAATTTGTCCTCGACTTAAATGATGAGGACTTTGAATTTAACAGTCAACCTACTGAGGAAGAAATCCCGTCCTCGTCTAAGAATGTCATCCTCAACCCTTTGGGCGAAGAAATGTTCTCACCCCTTAACATCTCTCACCCCAGAAGCTCTAATTGGTTTCCCCAGGACCATGTTGCCAAATTCATTAAGAGATGGCTCAGAAACGCCCTGGAAAGAGATACTCGTAGTATCCTCAGGGCCGAGTGTCCTAGACCCGCAATACAGGATAAGGTCTGTCAGACCCCCAACCTTGACCCCGACTTGATCAAGTTCCTGTTCAAACTTGGAAGAGACCCCAGGAAGGGTATGGAAAGGTCTCTTAAGGGCTGTCAAGATCACCTTCTTGACATCCTGGGACCCCTGTCCAGAATTTTAGATATGGCTGAAGAATCCCACATTGACGGCACTCCTCTTGACACCGATCTCGTCAGAGGGTGGGGCCAAAGGGCCATAGTTCTCCTTGGCAATGCAAATGCAAGCCTTAACATTGAGAGAAGGAGAGTCATTCTTACTAAGATCAACCCGAAACTAGGTGATATGGCCGAAAAAGAACCCTCCCAAAATCCCAAGGGCCTCCTCTTTGGTGAGGATATGATTAAGTCTATTGGCAAGTACGTATCTACCTTTACCGCCCTCGACAAAGCACAATCTAATATGAGGCGCGTTTTTAATTCTAACCTTTTTGGACGGGCTGGAAGAAGGGGCCTTTCTTTCGGCTGTGGCAGCCAAAGGCCCTTCTCAAGATTCAGAGGTTCCGGAAGAGGCTTTTTCCCATCCAACCCTCAATTCTACCCACAAAGAGGGAGAGGATCTCGGAACAGAGGATTCAGATCCCCTGGTATACCCAACAACTCCAGTCTTCAAAGTAAGTACATCTCTTCCTCCTTCTTCTTCCCCTCCAAAGGTAGGGGGCAGGCTACAATTCTTTTTCCACATTTGGGAAACCTTAACTCAAGATCCCTGGGTATTGGAAACTGTCCGAGGTTTCAGAATAGATTTTGTCAATACCCCCACACAAACGTCTCTCCCGAGAGTGCTAACCCTTTCAGAGGATCAACAAAAATTTGTAGAAGAGGAGATTGCCTCCATGCTTCAAAAAGGCGCAATCATAGAGGTTCCTTGGAGTTTAAAGAGGTTTGTAAGCACACTTTTTCTTGTTAAAAAAAAAGAGAAAGGTTGGAGACCCGTCATAAATCTTCGGGAATTAAACAAGTATCTGGTCTACAGACATTTCAAAATGGAGGGTATTCCCCTCCTGAGAGACCTTCTTCTAGAAGCAGACTGGTTGGTCAAACTAGACTTAAAAGATGCTTACTTTACCATTCCAATGGCCAAAGAACACCAACCCTTCCTTCAGTTCGTTTGGAACAACCGTCTTTTTTAATTTCAGGCCCTACCTTTCGGTCTTTCTTCTGCCCCCTGGTGTTTCACCAAAATTATGAGAACTATCGCCTCGCTTCTGAGGGAAAGAGGTATTCGCTTAATTATATATTTGGACGACATTCTCATCATGTCCCAACACCATTCTCAGATCTTGAAAGACCTGAAGATTGCAATGGATCTCATAGAGAGTCTAGGCTTTATTATAAACCGGGAAAAATCAATCCTTATCCCCTCCAGATCCCTGGAGTTTCTCGGTTTTACTGTAGACACCTCAAAGTGTCTTCTCTTACTTCCCCCAAAGAAAATATGCAAAATTCGCAAAGAGATCAGGTTTGTTCTAAAACAGGATTCCCTAACTCTAAGGGAGTTAGCCAGACTTTTAGGCCTCCTTTCGTCTTCTATTCAAGCCATCTTCCCCGGGCCTCTCAACTACCGAGCTCTTCAAAGGATAAAAGTGAAAGCTCTGAGATCTGGCCTGTGGTACGGAGATCTTGTTACCCTAGATCAGGAAGCCAGATCGGAACTCTCCTGGTGGCTGGAGAATTTAGATGCCTGGAATGGCAAAGCGATCTTTGGCTCAACTCCGGAGTTCGTTTTGAAATCAGATGCGAGCCTTCATGGTTGGGGCGCTCGCCTCAACAATCAGAACACTGGTGGTGCATAGTCTCTAGTGGAGTCCTCTCACCACATAAACTACTTAGAACTTACGGCAGGTCTATACGCTCTAATGAGCTTCAGACATTCTCTTCAAGGGAGATCAGTTATCCTGAAGATGGACAACATCTCCGCCGTATCCTATATCAACCGTCTAGGTGGGACCAGATCAGCAGACCTCTCCAATTTAGCCAAGAGGCTCTGGATGTTTTGCCTAGAACACAAGATTGCTCTAAGGGCGGAATATCTCCCCGGGAAATCAAACATTTCCGCAGATTGGAACTCGAGATTCCTCTTAGACTTCAGCGATTGGAAACTCGACGTGAATGTCTTCAACGCTCTGAATCGAATCTGGGGTCCCCTGGACGTAGATTTATTTGCCAGCAGGCTGACTTACCAATTAGAGAATTACTTCAGCTGGATGCCAGATCCGGGCGCTCTTGCAGTGAACGCCTTCCTTCAGTGCTGGTTAAACCTTTGCGGTTACGCATTCCCTCCCTTTGCTATGATCCAAAGGGTTCTGCAGAAGGTGAGACAAGACCGATGTTCCTTAATCCTAATAACCCCCTTTTGGCCTTCTCAGGCCTGGTTCCTGACCACCCTAGAGTTAGCTTGCAGCATCCCTTTCTTAATTCCAGCAGTCAGGGGTCTGGTTTCAAACGCAGACGGGGAAGATCACCACCTAGTTCATTCCGGGATTTTGAACCTTCTTGCCTGGAAAGTGTCAGGAGATCCAATGAATTGTCTGGCCTTTCGTCATCAGCTGCAACACTCCTCGGAGAATCTTGGGCCCCTGGAACACACTATAGGTACAACAACATTTGGAGAAAATGGTTTCGTTGGTGCCTGGAGAGGGACTTGGATTTCGTGGAGGCTCCTATCGTACACGTAGTTAATTTTCTTGTCGAACAATTCGATAAGGGCCTTTCTTATAGATCTATCAATTGTTATAGATCAGCCATTTCTGCTGGTCACTCTCTTATCAACGGTAAGACGGTAGGTAAAAATGTTATTGTTTGTAGAGTCATGAAGAGTATCAGGTTGAAGAGACCTCCTAAACCTAAATACCAATCCATGTGGGACGTTAAGGCTATTTTAGACCTTTTTTCAAGTTGGCCTGATAACTCTTTACTTAATAGGAAATGTCTTTCTATTAAACTTGCAACTCTCTTGTGCTTAATTTCCTGCCGTAGAGTTTCTGATATCAAATGTCTTGATATTTCTTATAGATCTTATGATATGTTTGGTGTTAAATTTGAAATTGTTAGAAGAACCAAAACTATGTCAGATTCTATTTTTTACCCTTGTTTCGACCTGTGTAAGAAACTCTGTGTTGTAGATTGTATGAAGGAATATGATAATAGAATGAGTGACCTTCGCCCTCATGATGCTAATCAACTGCTTGTTTCCTTTGTCAAACCATTCAAACCCATTAGCTCTGCCTCCATTGCCAGATGGGTCAAGTCCGCTATGAACCTGGCTGGCGTTGACTTATCTAAATTCCAAGCCCACTCTCTTAGAGGTGCTATGGCCAGTAAATCTTTCTGGTCTGGTGGTAAGTTGGATGATATCCTCAAAGCAGGGGACTGGTCTAATGCATCCACCTTTGCTCGACATTGTAAACCAATTGAGCACATGTCTGATGTTGTCCTACACGGCTACCAACATGCATAATGTAGCCTCCGGTCTTGTAATGAAATTGCGATTCTCCTATTAACATGACTAGAGAATCTGGATTTCATTAAAGACACGGAGGCTAACATTATCCCACCCGTCCCTTCCCTTGGACGGATTATTCTTTAATTTAATTTATTATTGAATGGCTTATTCTCATTGTTTGTTTTTATTCTACTGCCTGTATTTATTTATTATTGCTGTATTATTCCTATTTGATGTATTGTTTATTTCAACGATACTCTCATTTTCCTCCTTCTTTTTCAGACAACTCCTCTTAATGGACTCTTCGTCTCATCCTTGTTTCCTCCTCACTTCTCTTCGTTCTCCTCTTCCGGATTTTCAAGATGAAGATGAAGTTCATTTTTCTTGGAACTTTTCGTTAATTCTCCACATTTAAAAGAGGCAGTCTGTTTGGTGCTCATGCCTCTTATACTATCTGTCTATTCCATTCTAGAACTGTTTTACTTTGTGATGTAATGCGGCTGCTTGTGACTGCATTAAAAGATAATGCATAATGTTAGCCTCCGTGTCTTTAATGAAATCCAGATTCTCTAGTCATGTTAATAGGAGAATCGCAATTTAAGATTAGTTTGAGTTAAATAACTCGCCCAACTCTGTACAGAATATTGCCAACTCACTAGCCAGACTAAATTAACTATAATTCGGCCATCTACCATGCACATTCCTATCATAAATGATGTAATTTCAGATATCATGAGTGTTGTTATAAATGCTATGATTTAACAAGCAGTGATGAAATATGATAGGGTATACGCAGTACATGGGTAGGGGACGAGTTATGGTTTATTTAGTCTGGCTAGTGAGTTTGCAACACTGTATTCGGAAGTGTGTGAGTAATAGTGTGTATATATATATATTTATATATTTATATATATATATATATATAGTTATATATATATATATAGTTATATATATATATATATATATAGTTATATCAGACCAAAGCTCTTTAAAAGTCTGGCTTTAGCCAGCACCTTTTGTTTTTAATAACATATATTATATATGTTATGTTATCAGTATTTGTAAAGCGCATGGCTGCCCCCGCATCGGGGCGTCCCAGCGCTGAGCCTGAGTAGAGGTGGACAGAGAGGGAGTAGACTAGAGATTGGAAAAAATATATTACAATAATATATACATTTATTTTGTTTTCAATTATATATATATATAATTAAAAACAAAAGGTCTTAGTAAAACGTAGACCTAAAAAGAGGTTGTATCCTTTCGGGTGCCCGGGAGCCAGACGTCAGAATCAATCCATGCTCAAGACAGGTGCTTAGTCCTAAACCCTTTAACTTAGCATATTTAAAGGTTTATGAGCATGAACTGGAGCAATACATCCTATGGGGAGTGTTAGTATTGTTCTCAACTGTGCTCCACACCTGTTCTTTCCATGTACCCTCATTTTCTCTCTATACCACATCACTAGTCATTTTTACTTAATTTGACTTTCCTTATCATCTGCACACAGATGATACCCAAACTTTCTTCTCATTCCGAACCTTGTCACCCCTCCTTCAGGCTGAAATATGTGGGTTCCTGCCATTCATCAGTGGATCTCTTTTGTTTGCTTCTTACCTCCTTCTTCTACTCTTGCTTGCCCACCCATCTCTATGTACATAGCAAAGCCTACTAGGGATTTCTCCAAGTTACATGAAGTGATCTGCCTCACAGTTGTTAATTCACAACATGGCGCCTTAACTCTCCCCCACGCATACATTTACTCCCTTTTGCTTATATTTACCACCCTTCTATTGAACGTACCATTGACCATATGTAACTGTTTTCTTCTACATTCCTGATCCAAAGGATCCTGCTGCTGAATAAATAAATAAAAAGACATAAATAAGCAACCGGCTAAAATATGCAGTTTCAACATTTGGGGGCAAAGGAACATTCAATATTTGAAGCATCCTAATAAAAGTAGTTACAGTTTCCTTGAAGTCTCCCATAGCCATGAATAGCCCGTACTTCCGGCTTCTCCAGAGAGTTGTTGAGAGAGATGGGAGTTATGTGGAGGCAAACAGTTCCAAACACCGCATGGTGCTGAACAACAGTTTATGAGCGCACGGTGCCCTCCAGGACTTCCAAGCCTTTCCTAGCTGTGTTTTCAAGTGATCAAGAGCAATGTTTGGGACGCTGTGAGGAAGTCAAATAGAGGATATCTGCCAGACATAATCATCTCTCAGTATCTCGGAGTGTCTCGCACGCGCCTTACAAGGGCATGGTGTTTAGCTTCCAGGCACAAAAACTTACAAAAAGGTAACATGGAAAGAGCTGCAAAAGTAGTGCGGATCTCGAGACAAGGAGAGATTAATCATAGAACAATACGCCTTGACTGTTTTTCTCAAGCTCAAAATGCTGATTTCAGTCTAATTTATAGAGGGAAGGTATTCCATGACTTGGGGCAGAGAATCTCAGTGTTTCTCTCCAGCACAAGTGGATTTTGGGACCATGCACATATCTCAGGATCAGTGCAGGAGGATCAATGGAGATGTTCTCCTGAAGGTATGCAGGCACCAGCACTGTCATCTAAGGACTTTGGGAGCCCTGGGCAAGGCATATGTTAGCGGTCTATCTTTGGAACAACTTTGTATTTTATTGTCCATTTTCTGCTAATTCAAACCCCATGAGGCCAAACAATATTGAATAATGCACTGAAGGCTGAGATGGATAAATAGACAGATGAGGGCTGGGGAGAAAGTTTATTTTCCCAGGAGCCCCTTTGAAGGTTAGGGCCCTGGGCAAGTGCCAGCTTTGCCCATGCCTCAAAACTCTCTGGGCGCAGCTTCATGTCTGCACTTTAAGGTCAAGCTAACATGTTTAAATTTAACTTGTTTAGCGACTTGAAGAAAATGGGAGGAGCAAAGGCCATAGCACATGTGGTCATATTTGGTAATATTGAGTACTGGAGAAGCGTAATTTTATCTCCACCCTTACACATCACAGAAGTGCAATATTTACGTGCACTTAGCACCATATATTCTGTGTGCATTAACCGTATTAATGTAGTGTAAAGCACTAAACATACTGCTGGAGTGTATTCACAGTAGAACGTAGTCATCATATAATCTTTACTTGATTGTAAATACAATCATAAAAGAACATAAAACCATAAATACATTCATATATCAGCATAGAAAAAAGAGTTTAAAATTTGAATACATTAATATACAGAGGAAAAATGCAGCTTTATGACCCTAACCCCATTAATTGGGCTTGGAACACCAAGATCTTACAGCAGCACGCAAAATACCTGAAACCGTGGCAAGAACATATACACTAGGAAGTAGTTGTAAATATATGAGCACCGGGCGTGCTTGGGCAAAGTTCATAGCTTTCAGAATTGGTAAAAGAAAATGCTTCCTAGGAATACTAAAATATTTAAACAACAATACAAAATGCAGGGTATCCTGTGGAGACACATTGTGGCTGAACCAGCCACTCGGTGAGGCTAACAGGTAATGTAACAGATAAAAAAAAAATCGAGATGCCACAAATCTGTCTCTATCAATGGATAACTGGGAGAGATAATGTTCCATGCCCTGCACCGACTTTAATAATAAATGCCCTGGGACCATGGGTTTTCCCAATTCCAGCTGTTCGCGTTCCATGGAGGCACGTCCAAAGAACAGATCCATTAGCCGTTTCTTCTCCACGGGGCACAACAAATGATTATAAAACAAGTCCGCCCTCCCTCGGCTAGTTAAAGTAGCCTTTACATATGCTAGCCAGGGGATTTTATACATATGGTCTAGAGATAAACAATCCAACAAAATCGACCTGTTAAGCTAAACCTTCTCCAGTCCATATCTTAACCCAACAAAGCAGCGGCCGAAGAGCTATAAGATCACTAATGTATCTGGGACCCAGCTCCTCGCGCACCGAGAACACCAGGGTGCTTTGCGGTACTCGCAAGATCCTCCTCAATATGTGTTTTCTGCTGTTTGAATCCTGTCCACCCGACTGTGGCCCCAAACCTCACTTTAATATAACACCTTGGAGATACACTTAAACTGATAAAGTTTAATTAAGGTAGCCGGTGGCCATGAGCCCAGCCTCTGGGCAAAGCTGGCAACCACACCAGTGGTCTTGGTCAAATCACAGATCTTGCACTCAACCACGGGGTACCGGCTCAACTTAGCATCAAATAATACCCCTTGGTTAGGAAATATTGAGACCTTAGCTAGAATATGATTCCCAACCCTGAAAGTTTTAGAGCGTGTGGCCCGAGGGCAGTTACCAAGACATATGAGTTGGAAGAATTAAAGCCAGGTCCATGCTAGCCATATAGGGTGTGAACCTGTCCAACAAGAACTGCAAACCCACCGCCATGTGTGCCGTAATCACCGCATCATCAGCTTATAACTATACCGGCAATGGTCTTGTATCTACCCTTGGACAGTCCGCCTGTGCTGACAAAAAGGCTTGTTCCTACCCATTGATATAAAGAGTGAACAAAAAGGTGCAAGTATGCAGCATTGGCAAACTCCCCTGCTAGTGACAAAAGACTTGCTCCATCCCTGAGAGTGCCTTACCGAAGCTGAGGTGCTGCATTGGAGATTCTAGAGGAGAGAAACAGTTTCTGGGTCCACCCCATTGAGAGCAGCAGATCCCAGAGCTTATTACGATTTACCCTGTCGAATGAAGACATGAGGTCCATGAATGCTAAATGCAACGAACCGGACCGAGCAACAGTGTATTTGTTTATAAGTAGGTATAGACTGACACACTGATGAGTAGTCGACCTACCCGGCCGAAAACCATATTGGATCTCGGACAATATGTTGTTTTCGTCTGCCCACGACAAGAGCCTATTTAATAAAATGCTCCTAAGCACTTTAACAACAGCATATATGAGCGATATTGGACGGTAGCACTGTGGATTATCTTTTCCCCCCTTTTTAAAAATCGGAACAATAATGGCAGAAGACCACGACACTGGGACCACCTCCCTTATTGCAGCATTTAAAACCAAGGTTAAGACAGGCCCCCAGACATCAATATTTTCACAAAATAGCTCAGGGGGTATACCACCAGGGCCTGGGGCTTTATTGCAAGATAGGGACAAGATACCTTGGGAGACTTCCTCCAGGGTAAAGACCAGGTTAGCTCTCCCCAACGTGAAGCATGCTTGGTCCGCCATACCATCTTGGAGGCCTACATTATATACACCCTTAAAGTGGGCCACCCACTGCTGTTCCGAAATATAATGGCACAAAGCAGGACCTGATGGCTCAGTAAAACAAGGCTTGTTAATCACCTGCCAAAAGAGAATGTTATCTTTCAATTTGCACGCCTGGGCTAAGTCCTCCCAAGCAGCCTTACATGACATCTGTTTGCGATTCATAAGAGCAATCTTTTAGTCTTTCTGACATTTAACAACAGGCTCCTTGTCTCTAGGAGACTGTTTAAGAGCGTTTTCGGGAGGGAAATACACTTAGAACAGGCTTGGTCAAACCATCTGGGGTGGTCAAGGTTAGGCTTAGTTGCTGGAAACGTAAGTAGGACTGAGACCTTTTGGGCTGTCCCTTCAAATGCATTTAAAATCTCCTCATCCGAGACACTCCGATCCAGATAAGGGGAGATCTCCTACAGGCACTTGCTAAAGAGAGACAAATTAAACACCTTGGAGTCCACAAGAGACCATTTTAGCCTCCTCCCTTGATCTACGATTGTGGGCCTGTAATATATTTTGTGTGCCTTAACCCTATTAATGTAGAGTGAACCACCGATCATACTTCTGGAGTTTATTCACTGTAGAAAGTAGTCATTCACATAGGTGTGTGCTGTAATATTTTCATTGCAGTGTTACAAATTGTAGTTCACATTTACACTTGTTCATTTTGAGTTATACTGCTTTTACTGGAATTTCATTGTTATGTACTCATGTATTCATTTATTAATGTCTTGCATTTATCCTATAATCGTAGGTGCATACATAATCATATATTCAAAGTGTACACTTACTGTCTTGCTAAGTTATCGTAACCAAAGCCCTTAAGCATTTGGTCTCCAATGTTTAACATTTTTGCGTGTGCTGCAGAGTTCTTCTTTGCAGGTGCGTTCACATGACCTCATAGTCAGTAAAAGGCAGATTGTATATTAGAGATAGTGAGGTCCGGTAGGAGAACTTTTGGCAAGAATGAGAGGTGCTAACGAACTGAGAGAAGACTCTTATTCATGTCGTATCAGGAGCAGGGAGACATCCAAAGTTCGCCTGATGTTCAAACCATAGGATGGGAACATCGAGGGAATTTGCCAATTTCTACTGTGAGAAGATGGAAAACTACTGGAGTCGATGACGTGGAATTCTTGAATGTTCTGTGGGTTTAATTGGTGTTCACACTGTTAGTCTTAGGGCAGATTCTTTTGGACTTTGAGGGGTCCAGACCTCTTTACTTTTATTCTCTTTGTGTGGCTTTATGCTATGCATTACCTCAATTTGGAGTACTTCTAATGAAGTCTCCACTATGCTGACACTTTCCTGCTATCCCTGATTTAACTAAAGTTCTCCAGTTTTCCTAACTTTAGTTAAAGACTAGTTTAGGCGACTTTAGGTTTATTCATGCATAGGCAGGAGGATCAAGACCTATATATGAACCTTCCAATCCTATTTCTTATCTTCTGTATTGCCGCAACTGAATTTCTTGTATGCTTTATGCTTATAAGACGTAATTTTATTCGACGCTTTGGCATACCCATGGTGATTTTGTATCTTTACAATATGTTTTTGAGATTTATATACATCAGTTTGCCCTTAATTTGTAATAAAACTCATTTAACTTTACATATTGATTCCTGGTCCTTCATGTGTGGCCAAATGAGCTACACTGTAAATTGAATTGTTGGATTGATGTTAACTCCCCTTTACTCCTCAGGCAACTAACAAAGATTAATTGCAGGATAAATGGTAAGATCGCCCCAGTGCTCTAGTAGATGGTAGCAGAATGAGGATGGTTAGTTACTGAAGTAATTGGAGTTAGAATATCCCATTCTATATTAGTTCAGCCCCAGCCCCTAGAGTCCATGTTTCGGTTTGGAGGATCAGCAGAGTTCAAGCGGTTTCCCCCTCCTAGACCCGCACAGTTTGAAGCACTCATTGCTTGGGAGTGTGCATCTCATGCCAGGGAAAAAGAAAAGTATCAGGAAGAGCCCGAAAGGCAGTGCGTATTTACGCTGATGCTAGGTGGGCTGCAGAACAGAAGAAATGGCCAACTGATATGATAGAGGTAGTCAAATTATACCCTGCCTTAACAATCTAAGTCTGTAAAAACAGGAGGTCTGAAGGCAAAAAGTTTGGGGCAAACCACGCCGTGGATGCCAGGTCTCATAGGAGCGTTCAGCGAAAGGGAGCTCCTGGAGGAAACCTATATCTATCCTTGCGGTCTAAAATACGCAAAGAGTTTTCTGACCTTTTGTGGGTCACCCATGCCTCAGACATTCCATGTCAGAAGTGTAATAATTGGCATTATATCATCGTCACTCCCAGAGCATAAGTTAAACCCAGTGGGATGCACGAGTTCCAGACATCATTCGCAATGTAGCAATAGGATCTCTCATGTGTGTGGTAATGCATCATCTTGTAGTGTAGAAGGAAAACAATAATCCCCCCAACCTCAACCACTTTAACTACCCCAACTTGTTGAAGAGACATCCCTCCCCAGTCATCCCAAAACCTAGGAACATTCAACCAGGCCCACAAGCAAGGCATGGGGTTCTGTATGGGAACCATACCAGCGGAGTTCAGAGAGCTCAAGGCCAAAGGGTGGGCGGGACAATGTAGAACAGTCTCTATGAGTGGCGCCATCTGGGGTAGCGTGCCCAACAGGGCTGAATGACTCAAAGCAGAAGTTCGGGGGGGCTAGCAATGCTCGCTGCGCCCCAGGGACAATGCAAGGATGCGGCTAGGGCCATGTCTCTGTTCTGATGGATCAAGTGTCAAAAGAATAGGTACTCGCGGTAGTGTTGCAAACCCGCCCAAGCAGCAATCAGCCCGCCGCCTCCCAAATACGCAGCGCAGTGCAGTCCCATCAGTCGGTAGAATCCAGTTGGTTCACCCCGACCCAGACTTAATCATTGTCAAACTCGTTTTCCCGGGCTTCGACTTCCGAGTCATTCTCAGGTGTAGATTTTTGGAGATGCTTGCAGCCAAATTTGAGTGCTAATTTAGGATCCGTAAAAAAGTGAGTCTTACCTTGGCTGACAACCCTCAATTTTGCCGGGTATAAAAGGGCGTAAGGCAGCCCCGTCTTGTCGAGCATTCTCTTAGCAGGGAGGAAATCACGACGAGCGCTCCGGACCGCCATGGTGAAGTCTGGGTAGAATGAGAGCTTGTTTCCCAGGTATTGAATGTTTGGCTTCTCCTTGGAGACATGTAGTATAGCGTTTTGTTCCCTGTAATGAAGGAGGCGCACTATAATGAGCCGTGCCAGGGTTCAGGGGGCAGCCCAAGCCCAACGAGCGATGGGGTTGCTTGACTGAAAACAAGGTGGTCACCAAAGAGGGAGCGCAGTCGGTCTTCCATATAAAGTTCCATTCTTTCTCCATGCATAGCAGCTGCTGGTTCCAGGTCGCCCCGTTATCGTTAGCATCCAATATCCTCTGCTCACGATGGTTCAGGTGTTGATATCAGATTTTTAATGTGATAAAGTTATTATAACTAAGTAATAGAAAGGAAAGCTGGTTATTTCAATATCTCAATTTTCAGGAAGTTAGAGCGCTAAGTAGTTGTGCAGCTGTTTTGTTTTTGGGCTGATTTTTGCATATGTGGACAGCGTTTTATTTATTTAATGTGGTTTAGAAGTCTAAGTTGTAAGGAATACGTTTAGTACCTTAATGTATGCAGGGACTTTACTCGCTGTCGGTTGAGCAGAGCTGCGTTTGTTAGACAGACGCGAGCTGCACCAAGCACCTGCGGCCTCAGGCTCTTAGTCACGGAGGCCCGCAGCAGCGCAGGCAGGGCCCCTCGCCCAGAGGAAGGACATGCTTCTGCCTGCGAAAGGGATTTCCCTGTATTTGTTGTACGCCCGGGCCTGATGATGACATCATGCTTACGGGCCTCCATTTTGGATTGGGAAGTATAACAAGGTACAAGATTGGAGTGAAGCCTCCAGCAGCCATTTTGGAGAAGGGCAGTATGACTGCTGAGAGGAATAACGGAAGGCTTTTTCATTAGAGAATCGGCCAAGGGTTGAATACGGTGGTTATGTAGAGTATTTGGCAATTAAAATTTTGGGTTTAAAAGATAAAACAAAAACAATGAGTGAGAAGGAGTTTCTGGGCCTCAGGTCCAGGAGGAGATTATTAAAAGAATAATAGAAAAAGGTGTGAAAACTTCTGAAAAGGAAGCTTTGGAGCAGGTTTTGAGTTGAAAGAGGAAAGGAAAGGATTTGATTGAAGTTGAGGAGGAATTTTGGTCTTTGGATGAAGAGGACACGAGGGATGTGAGGCAGGAAGGTGGTAAGTGTAATATGAAAAAAGCATATATGGAATAAATAAGATTAGAGTTTGTCAACTACAGAAAAAGGTGGGTGTCCTTGGTGGCACAAAACAGATTCAGGCTATACCAGATGATAAAAGTTATTTTCCCAAGATAGGTCAAGTATTGATAAGACACATGCTGATGAATTTGTGTTTGAAGCCTATGGTGATGACTATTGGGACCAAAATACGGGTAAACAAGATGATTTTCAGAGTGAAAAGGGTGTGGTAAAGGACCCACATGGGAATTAGATGTTTAGTCCGGACATATGACTTCCAAGAAGTGGTGATTGTTGGCCCTTGGGTCATGTTTCAAAATTTATTAGATTGTGGATTCATAAGCCACTGGAAAAAGAAGCCAGGGCTGTTTTGTGGGCTGAATGTAATTCATAGCAGGGCATGTGCCACTTCGGATCTGGATCCTGATTTAATTAGTTTACTGAATTAGGCAGAGACAAAAAAGGAGCCCTTAAGCAATGCCAGGATAGGCTTTTGGGTGTCATTGGTACTTTGGCAATGATTTTTGACATGGCGGAGGAGGCAAAATCAAAGGGGGTGTCTGTTGACATTGATTTGTTAAGAGGATGAAGTCAGAGAGCTGTCTGTTTCTTAGGAAACGCGGATGCTGCTTTAACTACAGAAAGAAGGAAGGCAGTTCTAATGAGGATAAGTCCAAAATTGGGGGACTTTGCAAAGAAAAAGCCGAGTGAGGATCCTGTAAAATATGTTTCTACCTTTACTAGTTTGGATAAAGCACAGTCTTCTTTTAAGAGAGTGTTTTGAGGAAGAGTTTTTGAGCAGGCTGGAGGAAGGGGACGTTTCTCTGGCCTGTGTTACTGAAGGCCTCAAATACCAACCTAAAAGAAGTGGAAGTTTTAGATGATTCCAGCCTGCCACTGGATTCTTTCGTCAGAGAGGGAGATTTGGCAGGTGTCGTCAGTCGACAGTAAGAGCTCAACAGAGTAACCAGGGTAAGTATGAAGACTTATATTGGCTCTATCCAAGGAAAGGTAGGAGGTTGACTCAAAAAAAATATCTGGTCTATTGGAATTGGTTAAGAAGAGTCCAATGGATCTTAGAGGTAGTAGAAGGATATATGATAGACTTAAGGGTGATTCCTTGTCAGTCTTGGTAGCCAAAAAATGTGGTTTTCGCAGAAGATGTCCACAAATAGTATATTTGGAGGTTCAAGAAATGTTGAGGAAGTTGTGCCATAGACCAAGTGTCGAGGAGACTTTAACTTTTGTAAGTACAATATTTTTAGTGAAAAAGAACAACAAAGGCTGGCGACTGGTAATACATTTTAAAAATTTTAATTGGTTCCTTGCATTCAGACATTTCAAGATGGAGGGCATCCATCTTCTAAGAGGTATTTTACAGAAGAACGACTGGTTAGTGAAACTGGATCTCAAGGATGCTATTTTCCAGATTCCAATGTCAGAAGCCAGTCACAGGTATTTGCAGTTCAGATGGTTAGGACTCCTTTACCAGCTTACCAGCTTTCCCTTTGGGCTAGCTTCAGCACCTTGGAGTTTTACAAAGGTGCTGCGCCCAGGAGCTGCATATCTCAAAGAGAGGGGATAAGAATGATCATGTACTTAGATGATTATTTGATTGTGTCGCTTGATCTAAAGGAGTTGAGACATTTAAGGTTGGTGATGGATCTTTTTGGCTCTCTGGGTTTTTTCATCAACATAGAGAGGTCGGTTTTAAAACCTTATCAGATGATAGAATTTTTAGGGTTTTAAGTAAATACAGTTAAAGCAATTTTGAGTTTACCAGAGATGAAAGTTGCAAAAATAAAGATATAAGGTATGTTTTGAAATGGAGTTTTCTGACTCTAAGGATTTTAGCGAGGGTAGTAGGTTTATTCTCTTCTTCAACTCAGGTGGTTTTTCCAGGTCCCCTTCACTACCGATCTTTGCAGAGGTTGAACGTGGACAGTTTTAGGAAAGGTGTTTATGATATAGAGATTAGATTGTTCTGACAGTGTAGACAAAGGAAGAATTAAATTGATTGTTGAACAATTTGGATGTCTGGAATTTTGGGAGTTTGTCCATATTTTGTTTTGGAGTCTGATGCATGCCTGTTTGGATGGAGCACATGTTAAGGACATCTGAAAACAGTTGGCAGATGGACTGTGGAGGAGAAATTGAGTCACATAAAATGTTTGGAGATGAATGCAGGGTTGTTTGCATTACCAAGTTCATTAAAGATTTTATAATGTTTTGTTATAGATGGATAATGTGTCTGCAGTACGTCATTTAAACCGATTGGGTGGAAGCAAGTCAAAGAAATTGACAGACTTGGCCAGGGAGATTTGGAACTTCTGCATGGAACACAAAATAGGTTTGCAAGCGGAGTAATTTCTGGGTTTTAACAATGTGACACCAGATTGGAATTCTTAGTATTTAAGGGATCACAGTGATCGGAAGCTGAATGTTCAAGTTTTCCCAAAAATTGCAGGAGATTTGGGGACCTTAAAATGTAGATTTACTTCGAGACTAATGAATCAATTGGACCGGTTATTCGGTTGGAGGCCGGATCCACAAGCAGAGGCGGTTGATGCATTTCAGCAGGACTGACGGAGTCTTCGGGGTCATGCATTACCGCCATTTGCGATGATTTAGAGAGTGTTGCTGATGGTTTTGGGTAGCTCAACCTTGATTGCCGGGGACATTAGAGTTGGCGATAGAAGAGCCATTTTTAATCCAAAGTTCAGGAGGTTTGCTTTTGGATCCAGAAGAGGAGGATCATCCTTTGGTGAACACCAGAGTTTTGAGCCTTCTTGCTTGAACGATTTTAGAGGAGAACAGTTTGCAGGTCTTTCGGAGAAGGCTCAGGAGTTACTTGAGGAGTCTTGGACCCAAGGTACAAGGAAGAGGCATGTTGGAGCATGGAGGAGCTGGGTTTGTTGGTGCTTGGAAAGACATTTGGATCCAGTGGACGCTTCTCCAATAAATTTGTCATTTTTTTAACAAGCTTGTATGAAAAGTGTTTAAGCTATAGGACTATCAATTGTTATAAGTCAGTGGTTGCTGCTGGCTATGCAAAATGTAAATGGATTTTCAATAGGGAGAGATGTTTCAGTTTGCAGGGTTATGAATGGCATAAAATTCCAAAGAACGCCTAATCCAAAATATAATAGGTTGTGGAATAAATATAATTATTGAAAACTAGAAGAGTGGTGTCCCTCTAATAGGTTTCTAACTTTACGCCAGATATCAAGCAAGTTGGTTACTTTGACGTGCCTGATATATTTTAGGAGGGTATTGCATGCTAAGGCTTTGGAGGTGAGTAATCAATATTATATAACCCAGATAGGGTAATGTTTCAGATTTTTCAGAGGTCAAAGACAATGTTTTCAACTATTTTTTATCCTCGATTCGATTAACACTCTAAGTTATGTGTGGGTAGATGTATGTGAGAGTCTGAAAATAGGACGTAAGAATATAGGAGTGATGGGGGTAAACCCGTTATTGATATCTTATGTAAGGCCTTATAATCCTGTCAGTTCAGTGACTATTGCACGCTGGGTATGTATGGTTTAAGCCGGTGGTGTTTTGGAAAGATTTGGGGTGCATTCTGTACGAGGAGCAATGTCAAGCAAAGTATATTATTCAGGAGGTCGATTGAAAGAGATACTTAAGTGGCCTATTGGTTGAATGATGGTGTTTTTGCAAGATTTTATTTGAAACCTGTAGAGCATACTTCTTCTCTAGCTATTCACAGCTTTGAACTTGCATAATGCTAGCCTTCGGCCTTTGCATGAAATGTAGATTCTCTAGATGTTGTGATGGGATCTTTCTCCTTTGGTCCAAGGTGCTGGTGTAATCACAGAAGTGCAATGAAGGTAGAATCAGAAAGGGGTTTGGAAGCATGCTGCCTTACATCCCAGTACAGTTCGCCCCTTTGCATCCTGGTAAATGCAGTACAAAATTAGTGCTTACTTGAAGTTTAGCTGTACTTTTTCACCAAAGTTGGTGCAGACATTGCTGTATATCTCTAGACACGTGTTTCAGGGTTCAGCCCTTTTCAGTAGAGAGCAGCAGTAGTAGAAGGCAAAAGAAAAGTCATCTGGGGTTGCTGGAAATACTGCCAAATTCCTCTCAGGTCACAGTACCACTCACAGGCACACAGCTGCATCTCCAAAGCTTGTCAGCTTGCTGGCTCAAGGGAGCCTTTTGAACAGAAAGGGGGTTGGGAGCACGCTGCCTCACTTCCCAGCATAGTTCGCCCCTTTGCATCCTGGTAAATGCAGTACAAAATTAGTGCTTACTTGAAATTTAGCTAGGTAGAATCAGCACAAGACATTGGTGTCATTCTCCACGGCGGTCTTCAAATCGAACAGTCTTTACTTTGCACATAGTACTGGCAAGTTAGACATGGCCTCGCTTTAGTTGGACTTGGAAGAGCAGTCAGGTAGGGAGACCGGGAGACCCTGGGCAGTTCACATATCTTTTCAACACTGCCCCGTGTTTCCTCTGCTCCATCTAGGTCACTCCTCATACCAGGCAGGCTCCAAGAGCAGGCAGGCTCCTGTATGACAAGGCAGGCTCCTGTATGGCAGGTAGGCTCATGTATGACAAAGCTCCCCTCTCAAGAAGCAGGCAGCTTGTAGGGTCACTGTCAGACCCACTGCTTCTTCCAGCAAGGCTTGCAGAAACCTGGTGTTGTCCCCTCATTTGTGACAGATTGGCTATCAGCGTTGCAATATCTAGGGCAGAGCAGGTCTTCTGCTCAGGCAGTGGAGTAGCTTGATCTGAAACAAAGTGGAAAGTTTGAGACCCACTTATATACAGGGGATGTGAATCCACTCTCTGGGTTTAGAATCCGGTTTGGCCTGGTTTCTTGTCATTGTTCTTTTTTCCTCTGCCATGCAGGTAGGTTCTTTGTGTAAGATGATGGCTCCAAGAGGGAATACTTGCATCATGAGCACAATAAGCCTGAATCTCTGCATCTGGCTCTCATCAGGCTTCCAGGATGGGTGACTCAATGATGTGGTTTGTTAGGTAGAGATCTTAAACCACTAGATAGATTATGCAGCTTGAGCCAAGTTTTCAGTTAGAGATCATTCATAATATATAAAATGTCAGTTCCATTTTTAGGTAGAGATATAAAACTCTATATGGGTTATAGAGTTTTTGGCCGAGTTGTTGGGTAGAGATCATAAATATTGACATTGATCATAGAGTTTGAGTCAAGCTTTTAGGTAGAGCTAGAAAGCTCTACATTGGTTATAGCAGAGTAGTTTTAAATTATAGACAAAGTGGACTACTGTCAAGGACCCCCGCCTTCCAAGGGGCCTTTGGTGAAGTTATCAAGAAAATTAGAAGAATATCTCTGTCCTCTGTCTCATTCTCTCTCCCTCTCTCTGCCTATAGCTACATCTGACACCGTCTTTCTCTACCTAACTCACTGCTCTCAACCCCTCCACATGCCTCTCTCTGCCTCATCCAGCTTTCATTCTATCATCTTTCTCCCTACCTTGCTCACCCCTCTTTGTCTTTCAATAAAGAGATGTGAGCAAACTTCTCTGTCCACCTCTCTCTCCTTCTGTCTACTTGCCTCTATCTAAGTTTCACCACTTTTTACGTGGCTTTCTTATCTTCACCTGCTCGCTCTCAGTGTACCTCTTTCTACCTAGTCAATCTCTAAACCCCTGCCGTTCTCTCTGCCACCCTCTTCATTTATCCGACTACCTCAGTAACCTATCTGTGTTTCACATACCTTGTTCTTTCATGCCTCACTCCTTACTTCCCCTCTCCTTTTCTACCTCCTCTAGATTTCTTTGTCTCAGTCTTTCTCTACCTATCTCTATCTCTCGGTCTCAGTGTATCTACATAGGTCCCTAACTCAGCTCTCTCCACTTCCTTCCTATCCACCTCACCTTTCTGTCAATATACCTCTCTCCACCCTACCTTTCTCTGTCTGTCACAACCTCATCTCTGATGAATACACACATGGCGAAAGAGAGAGGCATTCAATATGCATACCCTCCCTATATCGCCAATCACAGAAAAGATGTTGTGGCAATAATTGGAATGTTTTATTGGAACCTGCACGAATCCTAGAGATTTTGGAAAAATCGCCTAACCCACAACTTATCGTGGTATGCTTCATCATAGGTGATTCTCCACAACTGAAGAGGTAGATACCACCTTGGTAGACTCAACCATTGCTGGGAGTTCTTACATAAATAGAGGCTGGATTATAGCAGGGATCCAGTTAAGTAGTAAAAGTATCTTGCGGTATACCTAAGGGAATATCTTTTATTGCCGGGTACCCCAGATATGATTAAAAACCATGTGTATCGGATATCAGATGAGCTGCAGTGACTCGTCTATCCGACAACTAATGCCAACATGTTTCGGCCGGATTAAAAGCCCATATGGTTCTCCGGCATTTGTAAGGGCTTCTATAATCCCTGCCTACTTACACACTTATGCCATGCACCGAACATGAGGCCTAATGCTCTCATATCTTTCCTTTTCTTCCTCTGACAGCACATGCAGAAATAGTTGCATTGAGAACAATTGTAATAGGAATTATTTAATCCATACTCATCAAAAATTGAAAAGCACTCACCCCAAACATGTGGAAACTGTACAACTTCAGGTGCACTTGTTGCATTATCACAGATGGCGAGTCAAACTCCAAATCTCAGTTTGCTAACACTGTGAGATCGTGAACAATGTGCAAAAGATCACTGCAAGAAAAACATTCCACTTGTGAGCATGCTTGTGTATATATATATATATATATGTGTATCTCACACCCTAGGCTTAAAGGTGGGTTCAGGCTCATACTAGCCAGATCAGGGAGGCACTCCCCTTTAGTCACACACTTAAAATCGAAGGTGAGGAAGTGAAGGTAACACTGTTAATCTTGTTGCCTCCTGATTGCCAGTTGTTTGGTGATGTCTTGTTAGGAATCGCAGTATCTGTGTCTAAAATCCTAGGGGCATATTATCAAGAAGGGCGTTAAAAATTATCGCCGCTTTAGCGGCAGAAAACTGCCGCTAAAGCGGCGATAATGGGCTTGATAATATGCCCTTGAGAATTGCAATAGAAGTCCATGTTCTGGTGTCAACATGGGCTTCTATTGGAATTCTCCAGGGCATATTATCAAGCCCATTATCGCCGCTTTAGCGGCAGTTTTCTGCCGCTAAAGCGGCGATAATTTTATCGCCGTTCTTGATAATATGCCCCCTAGTTTTTTGCAGTAAAGCCCCAAAAATAAAAAAAATACTTGTTATTCATTTGGTTGATTATTTTTAGTACTGTGAATGCCAAGTTGGTTTTTGGTTCGAGCCTTGGTAGGCTTTGTGAGTTACAAACACATCATAGCAAACAAACAAAACAAAAGGCAGGGGGCGTGGCCGGGCGAGATGGCCGAGCGGACGTAGTCCGTCTCGGCTCCTGGTCCGCGCATTGTGCCGGAGCAGACAGCAGCGGTCTTACCGCATCCCGCACGCTGTAAAGCTCTTCTATGCACAGCGGAATGAGTGAAGCACAGTGGGGGAGCCCTTAAGCGTCACCGGAGCCGCAGGAGAAGACCCGGTGAGGCTCGTTGAAGAACATCAGGCGCAACTCAAAATGGCAGCCTCCCGACCAGGCTGAACGATATAAGACGCCGTGGACCGGGTGACCCCTGCTGCCAGGCCTGCTTCTCGCTTCTACAGACAACGCTACGGTAGGCTTGGCCGGGGGATATGATTTAAAGAACTATCCCGGAGTGCAGCTTCATCGGCGATTTACCGCCATGCCTGACCCTAAGATGGCGCCTACACGGAGGTGCGGGCCGTGTCCCGCCTTCGGTCCCAGGGGCCCAGAGCCTAAATAATTGCGGTGTGCCACCTTGACGAGCGTCACCACCTCCTGCTTCCCTTCGCCCTGCCTGCTGAGCGGCTGAGGCCCCACGAACGCTTTTATCACCGTGGGGGCCCTCCCTCGCTGTTACTTACACCCCGTAAAATAGCGCTCGCCCAGGGCCGTGAGGGGCCGGGAGTACGAGCTGGGGTCGAGGATTGAGACATGGCCCGAGGGCCACAACGAGCTACGACGCTTTCCCCTAAGCGAGCCCTCCGCTGCTACTGCAACCCATGCTCTTCGGCTCTCCGGAGGGGAGTGTTTCCACTTAGCGGACCCGAATAAACCTTAAGACGCCTGGAGCCCCGAGTTGAGATCTGAACTACGGGTCGACACCGGCCTGCTGCCTCTGCTTCGATCTATGCCACGGCCCTGCCGGGGGCTCCTGGAGGTGGAGGCTCCCGCGTCCTGACTCCCGAGCCTCCTTCCGCGGACACTGCGGTTGTGGGGATCCATCCGGGCCGGTCCGTATGCCGCCTAAGAGAGGGACGACCAAGACACCCAACAAGATCTCTGACTTTTTTGGCCCCTCAGATAAACGCTCGACGCTGTGTGGAGACGCGGAGTCCGCCGACATGGCCCTCACAAAGGCGGATCTCCTGTCTACGCTAAAAGACTTCAAAACTGAGCTGTGTAAAGACCTTACCCAGGACATTAAAACGTCCATAGAGCAATTGAGGACGGACCTTACGGGAAGACTGACCTCCCTACAACAAGATGTCGACTCGGTGGGCACCAGAATGCTCGATGTGGAGGCACACCAACAAGAGCAGGAGAAGCTCTCCTCCGACCTGCGTGAGGATGTGCGCACCCTCCAAGATCAGCTCCACCAGACGCAGCTCAAGGCAGAAGATCTCGAGAATAGAGCACGGAGGGAGAATCTACGCGTCAGGGATCTGGCGGAGGGAGCAGAAGGGACGGATCTTGAGGCTTTCCTAGAGGGGCTCTTCTCCGAGGTTCTGGGTCCACATACCCTCTCACTGAAGCTAGAAAGGATCCATCGTGTGGGAGTCCTGCGCCCCGGCGGGGAGAGGCGCCCCCGTGACGTGCTGGCGAAATTCCACTCCTACAAAGTTAAAGAGGCGGTGCTCCTAGCGGCTAGGAACAAGGGGACTGTCACCTTTCAGAACCACTCCTGTTCGATCTACCAAGACCTAGCACAGTCCACTTTGGCACGGAGGCAGATGTTCCGACCTATTACCACCAAACTACGTGAGGATAAAATTCGATACCGGTGGACCTACCCATTCGGACTCGCTTTTGAGCTCAACACCAAGCAGCGGCATATCACTGACCTTCGAGAGGGCTTGGAGCTCCTGGGTCTCCCGCCGGTTGGGACTGGCTCCGATCATAATAACCCCCGAGAATCTCAGCGAGGGCCTCCACAGTCAACAACATGGTCTATGGGCACAAGGAGAGGCCGCAAATGAACTGCCAGCACATACACCCTACCTGGACCCGGCTCTGTCTCGCGCACTCTTGAGAAAACACACTGCATCATGCCACACCTTATAGTACGACATGCTCTGTAGCGAGGGGGAGGAGTGGCCCGATGGTCCTGTGGGTGAACTATACCTAACAACCTTTGACAAAGAACCCACCGTGGCCGTAGGGCGGGGCCCCTAGCCCATATCTGTTTTCTAGAGATGCGGAACTGTTGTCCATATCTATGACTCCGCGCAGAGACTTTTCGCTTATCCTGCACACAGCTCTGGAACGACACCTACGCTATGACCGCTCAAGCGGTATGTTTTTTGATTGTGAATTACCTCCGGACGTCGCGGACGGGGTCCTCGGACTCTTGGTCCCCCGAATCCCTGATGGGCAGGATGCCCGCGAACAGGGACCGGTTAGCGGCCGTTTTGCCGCACTTGTTGTTACTGTTTATGTTTTTTTTTGGGGGGGTTGAGGGGGGGTGGGGGGAGGACGATGGTGGCAGCTTTTTTATTTTACTTACTAGAGGCTTCTTCGTTTATCTCTATCTATATATGTGGGGCACTGCCAAGGGAGATAGACATGCTGGAGGAGGTCTTGCTTGCATATCCGGCTGGACCGGCAGAAGGTGTCTTTGAGCTATTACCTCTACTTTAATACCATGACGATAACTATCGGTTCTTGGAACGTTAAGGGGCTTAACTCCCCTCAGAAACGCCACAAAGTGTGGAAATATATTATAGATCATCACCTTGATGTAGTAGCCCTACAAGAGACACACCTATCTAGATCAGAGAATTCACGCCTCCGTCACAAGCGCTATCCCCTAATATACAAATCATCTGCCTTAACAAAACATAGAGGTGTAGCACTCCTGTTCCACTCCAACATTAAGTTTCAGCCGCTGGACTACCGTTCAGATAAAGATGGCTGATGGGTTATGGTCAAGGGCCGTTTGATGGGCAAGCTTTGCACCTTCGTGGCACTGTATGCTCCCAATACGGGACAAGCGGCATTCTTAAACACACTGGTAGGGAGGATTTCGGACTTTGGAGAGGGACCACTGATTGTCTTGGGCGATTTTAATCTGACATGGCAGGGAGATATTGACAGTACTCACACACACCGCTCAGACCTGGGCTCCTTCACCTCTACCACTAAACAACACTTTCACGATCTAGGTCTGATAGATACTTGGCGAACACTTCACCCTCAATCCCGGGACTATACTTTTTACTCCCATGTCCACCACACATACTCCCGACTCGACTACATTTTTATCAGTCAATCTCTGCTAGGCGCCCTCCAGGCAACTAAGATCTTCCCCCTTTCAGTGTCGGACCACAGTCTCCTTTCCATTTGCGTTGCTTGGCGCGGCAGTGTCTCCACCACTCCCCGATGGTTTTTCCCACCATCCCTCACGCGCGATAAAGAAGCTCGCACTAAGCTGAGAGAAAGCATCACCGATTTTTTGAATTTAATAAGCCTGAAGACACCTCGGAATACACTAACTGGGACACGTTTAAAGCGGTCATCCGAGGGAAATGTATCGCCCTCAACTCAGCACTAAACGCACAGAGAGTTGTGGAGAGGGAGGCGCTGGAAATTGAAGTTGCTTCTGTCGAGCGCACACACAAAGCTAATCCCACTCGAGACAACCTTCGCAAACTAACGGCACTAAGGGGCAAACTTAGATCCATTTATAATAACAGGGCAGAATTCACGCTTCTCAAGCTCCGACATCTCTCTTACTCCCAGGGGAATAAGGTGGGTAGGCACATAGCTAGGCAACTTAGGGGAAAACGAGAACGGGAATATATAGGAGGTATTCTAGGACCCAACGGGGAGACTACACACAAAGATGAAGAAAAGGCAGAACTCTTTGGCTCTTTCTATAAGACGCTATATTCAGGAGACCACCTAGACCCTGAAGCCCAATGTGAGTACCTGCAGACACTGCGCCTTCCTCAGGTTTCACCTGATTGGAATGAAACTCTTGTTGCTCCCATCACGTCTGACGAGGTAAACGCGGCCATACAAGCACTTAGGCCCCGTAAGGCTCCGGGCCCGGACGGCTACACCGCTCTTTTCTATAAAACTTTTGCCCCCGATATCACTCCGCACCTCACTCGCTTGTTTAATAGGATGGCGACAGAGGGTGAGACGACGGGGTCTCTATCCGAGGCGGTGATATCAGTTATACCAAAACCCGGGAAAGACCCTCAGATATGCGCCTCTTACCGCCCCATCGCTCTACTAAATCTCGACGCAAAACTCTATTCCTCTATTCTGGCTAAACGGTTGAACGATCTTATGCCTGATCTCATCCACCCAGATCAATCAGGGTTTATTAAGGCCTGGCAAACACACGATAACACGCGTCGCATAGTCCACCTCATAGAAAAGGCTAACAAACGACATATTCCTGCGGTATTGGCAGGGCTAGATGCCGAAAAGGCTTTCGACCGGGTCGATTGGGCTTTTTTTTATTAAATACCCTCACTAGCTTTGGATTCTCCTCTAAATTTCTCACTATGATTCGGGCCAACTATGTTCAACCTCGCTCCCGGGTGCAGGTAAATGGATTCCCGTCATCCACCTTTTCTCATTCTAGAGGTACACGACAGGGATGCCCCCTCTCGCCTCCTTCTTTTGCTCTGAGTATCAAACCCTTGGCAGTAGCTATCAGAGCCAACCCCGACATACATGGCATCCCCTTTAGTGGGGATTCCCATAAGATCTCTCTTTTTGCGGACGACGTCCTTTTGTCGCTAGCTGAGCCCGAGCACTCCCTCCCCCAATTAAAGACGGAACTGGAACGCTTTGAAGAGGTGGCAGGCTTTAAAATAAATATGAGCAAGTCATATATCCTTAACCTTACACTCTCGCAGGCGGAGGTGCACCGGCTACAACCCATCACTCCCCTCAAATGGGCAACCTCATCCATACAATACCTAGGAATACAGATAACGCCCAGGGTGGAAGGACTATATGCTGCCAACTTTCCCCCCAGTCTCGTGCAAATGCAGGAGGAGCTAGGGAGATGGAAGCCACTCTTTCTTTCTTGGCTTGGCCGCATTCATGCGGTCAAGATGACTCTCCTTCCTAAACTTCTCTACTTGTTCCAAGCCTTACCGATAGAACCCGACAGGGACTTCTTTCGTAGAATTAAATCTGTGGTCCTTCAATACATATGTCAAAAGGGACGTGCTCGCTTGTCGTTTTCGTTGTTGCGTCGCTCCCGAGCGGAGGGAGGAGTGGGGCTACCCGACATTCACTTATATTACAAGGCGGCACAGTTGAGGGTGCTGACTGAGTGGTCCAAACCGGAATCAGATAAGCACTGGTTACATATGTGTCACAGGGCGGACGATTGGGATCTCGCTTGGCGCCCCAAACGAGACAGACCCAAGAATGTGTACTGTAGCACCCCCACACGAACCACCCTGCGAGTGTGGGACTCGGTATCGGGAGATGATAGATGGACCACTTTTCCCTCGCCGTTTACACCGTTGCACTTCAACCCTGCCTTCCCCCAGGAATGCAAGAGGGGCCCTTTGATGCTTGGCGAGAGGGGGGTTGTCTCGCCCTGACGCACCTCTTTCACAATTACGATCCCTTAACTTTTGATAATTGTAAAAGTTAATACGGCCTGGCTGACTCAGAAAGGTTCCATCATGCCCAGCTGCTTCACTGGGCTCTCGCTCCGGGGGTCCAAGATGCGGCCACGCGGCCTCCCACTGGATTCGAATCCTTCCTCTCTAAGTCCACCACAATGAAGGGGGTGATATCTTTCATCTATAATTTTTACTTACCACTTCAACCTCACCACGCCCGCGCTACATGGCTATGTGGGAGGGGATACTGCAGCGCACTGTATCGGGGAGAGAGTGGTCTCACTTGTGGTCCGACATTTTTAAGTTTAATCACTCCATAGACCTCCGAGAAGCACACCTAAAGACCATGATGGATTGGTATCCCCATCCTTCTAGACTCAAACAGATCTTTCCCAACACTACTGACCGCTGCTAGAGAGGCTGCGGCCTCTTGGGTGACTTTCGACACATCTGGTGGGACTGCCCAACGATACGCCCTTTTGGGCAGAAATACTAGCACACATTAAAGATATTCTGGGGTACCCCATCCCAACCACTATGGCGGAGGTCCTCTTGGGGTTACGAGATCCTACTTTAGTATACCAGACACGTGCGAACAAAGCCATTATGTGGCTATGTATAGGAGCGGCTAAGGTGACTTTAGCGGCCGCCTGGAAACAGAGGGAGGCCCCGGCGATCTCCCTTTGGCATTCACGGCTCTGGCGGCTTCTAAGCATGGAAAGAATGGCTGATATCTTTTACGATAACTATAAGAACTTCGAGTTCCGGTGGGGACCATTGGTGGCCTTCCTCTCCCGGGGGCTCCCGTCAGATGTCTGTCCCAATACGGTTCGCGCATTACACCTCTTTCAATATTAAATGCATTTGTTCTTGCCCTCAGTGGCTATCTTATCTCTGATTTTGCTGCCACCATAGTTTGGGAGGGGGGAGCGGGGGAGGGAGGTATGGGGTTCTTTGGGTTCGGGGAGTTGGTTTCTTAAATTCTTCAAATACGCCCCATTAGAGTCCCTCAGCTGGAAAGATTTGCTTAGATGTCCTTGCAGACACAAGATGAGGCACCTAATTACGATGCTGAATATGGCGGTTGCCACAAGGGATAACCCGCACCCCCGCCGTGATAGCCAATGTATTTTTCACTAGCGTTCTTTTAGCAGCGGGGCTGGGCACACTCTGGAGAATGTATACTGCTTTACCATTTCAGTCTTATCGAAATGTTGGTGCTCACTGCGCTGAGCGGAATGATATTGCTATTCTTTGATATATGTGGAAAAAACCTAATAAACATATGTTTGATAAAAAACAAAAGGCAAACAGGTATAAGCCTGAAATTGCAGCACATTGGCCAAGAGTCCCTCGCAGTTTAGAAAATGTGCTTAACGGTAACCTCTCCCTGATCGATTTTGCTGAATGCCCGCTCCCGCCTAACTTATTTCATCAAGGGGATGTGCCTTAATACACACCTAGGCTCTGTCTCGTCTGTTGATCACCAAAAGCTTGTATTGTTCATGCGTCCTGTATTTAATTCTTGGCAGTTTGTGGCCCTGTGGTGTTGTGACGTCATGACGACACGTAATGGCATGACGTCACGGCCTCAAAGTGTATGGAGGTGGGACTAAGGCTGATGTAATACGTAGTCCCCATTGTATGGTTCCTTTGGAAAGCTACCAAAGTAACTGCTGAGTGGCACAAAAACTAAGATCTTACTTAAAAAAGCAAAGATGCCATTGTTTCAATATTTTTATATTAAGTTCTACTCAAAGGTTTACCAAGAAATCCTCATTTTATGATTCAAGATGGGATTATTCTATCTTTTTATGACTTTTAAGAAAAATAGTTTTGAAGTGAATAGAGATGATTAGTGATCATTTAGTAAACGTACTTAATAGTAAAACTTTTCTAGTGTCTTGCTTGAGTTTGTCTTTATTTCATACGTCGGAATGACAGTCTGTCTGGTATATTTTCTGGGTTCTTGTTTGAGTGTGTCCCCAAAGTATAGGCTGAATAACCAGATGCCCGACGCATAGTTTACAACATAGAAAGGGGACACTCGACCAAAAGGGGCAAACAAAACAAGTCTTGCTTTTAGCGTGGTCCTGCTAAGAGCTTTGTCCACCGGATATCATTGTCGAGGCCCTGGCTTGAACTTTTCAACTGCTATATCCAAATCTGGTAAAAATTGGATCTTTTTGATTCCAAATTACCAGTACCGGGGGCAGTTTGCCAATGACGTACCATTTAACATAATTCTCAGAATGGCCTTTGTCCCAAAAAATGCCTCATCAACTTTGTCACAGTTTTTTTTACATCTTATCGTGCTTCTAGGTTCATTTATCCGTGTCCAGACCTCATGCTTTGTCATACCTATGTATTTACGGCCACATGGACAGATGATCATGCAGATGATATTTTTTTAAAAATCAAACTTGGTGTGGTGGTAAATAGATCAAGGCGTATTCAGACCTAGAACAAGTTCTTTTACTTTCTTGGTTAGTGGGCAGATATTACAGTGTCCACATAGGTAGCATCCGGAGACCGTATGGACTAATGCTTCTTTAAGTGATTTACCCTGTCTGAATGAGAACAGGCCAGATATGAGGATTTTATCCAACGTTTGCTGATAATTTTTCTCAAATGATTAGAATGTATACCATATGTAGTGACACAGATAAAGCGATCTGTCTTAGGTCTGTCTAACGATTGAAGGAGCTGCTCAGGAGGGTTGTTTAAGGCTTTCTTTATGGCTTTATGTATTATCCTGCCTGGGTACTCCTTCTCCCTAAGTTTGTTTGCCAGTAAGCCTGCATGATATTTAAAATCATTCTTCTCAGTTCAGTTCCTCCTCAGTCTGAGAAAGTGGCCATTCAATAAGTTGTTTCTTAATGATTTTGGATGAAAACATATTCCATGATATCTTTGCAGGATTTCTTTATAGTTTTTTGTATTTCCTTGTATCACCTAGGAGACTGTAACACACTGCTCTGTAATCTCTCTAGGGGGGACCATGATTGCCCCTCCTTTATCTGATGGTTTTATTACAATAGAATCCAATGTAGATTCTCCAAATGTTGTGATGGGAGAATCTGGATTTCATTAAAGACCCAGAGGCTAGCATTATGCATAATTTCTTTATTGTTACTCCATGGCAGCCATTTTAGTGCAAACATATTAGTCATATTACACATTTCAGAATCACAGCATCATAAAGTATATAAACTCCAGCACAGCAGCCATCTCCTTCTTTACATCTGCTCTGGGGCTGATATCTTAACATACTGAAAAATTGAACAGTACACTGCAAAAAAATCCAACTTGAATATCATCTTCTATCTTCACAAATTTTCTGTCAAATAAAATACCTAATTAATTACACCCATGCCACAAAGATATTACAGCCAAAAGCCTTAACATTATTCAAACTGAAAAAAACACCCCAACTCCTCACCCTAGGGTGGGTAGGATAATGCTAGCTTCTGTAACTTTACTGAAATCTGAAACAGACTGGTGGAAGTGACTCTGTGGAGCTACTGTCGTATCAGATGGCTGACCACAGAGAAGAGGACGTGGGGTTGTCTGAATGAGCTCGGATGAGTGTGACACCTTGACCTGTTCACCGGCACACCAGTGTTTCGTAATACTGAGTGTTCACCACATCAGGTAATTCCTTACACCTGAGACACATTGACTGTGAACTTTTGGCTAACAGAGTTTGGTGGGATACTTTATCGAACATTGCTAACCCCACACAAGAAGAGAATAGTCATCTGTTATGGACTACCCTACAGATCATAGCAACGCTAGGAAGCTACTCACCCTGGGGTGTAGCTTCAACTGGGGTGTTTGGGATGTGGCACCCCCACCCCCCAATTAAATGTATTTTGAAGTAAATTGTTGGGCACAGGTGCTCTTAGTTGGGTATGGTGAGTTCTCTGTCAGATTTCACATGGATTTTTAGGTCGAGCCTAGAGCAGCGCATGCGCTGCTTGCGAGACTTTTAGTAAGGGGCTTCAAAAAGCTGACCAGACGCTCGTGCGTCATGGCCTTTTCTGTGCGGTTACCCGCAGGGCCGGCCTCTGTTTTGCATTATCGTGCCCGATAATGCAAAACAGATGTCTCGCTGTGGCGCGCGCGCGCGCACCACTCGCATCGCCCCCACCTCCTCCCCGCTCGTGCCTTCAAATGCTTTTGTGTGTGCAGTGTAGTGTGTCTAATTAATTCATACATTATATCGCCAGCTCGCGTGAAATTTCAGTTCCATCAGAAGGGATATTTTGTGGAGGGCTCCCGTTTTGGCGCGCTCGCACTAGTGTCCACCACGAATGCCCAAGCCATGTCTGGTAAGTCCTGGTCAAGGAAGGCTCCAAGCAAGACTTTTCGGGGCCACTTGCAGCGCCCCCTGTCTCTGTTGTGCGTGTCACAGGCAACGAATAGAAAGCCAGGACGCAAAAACTACAGAACGGGACAGCCGCATATGTCTGTCTTACGCAACTAGTTTGCTTTATATTTGTTAGTATTTTGTTTAATAAAAATTGTATTAATGAATGAATTATTTTTAACGTTTCTAATGTATTTCAATGTTGCCCTCCCAAATAATCACAGCGTTTCCCTTCCTACTTTGCGCCATCGCTGCTTCCGCCCGCCTAAATGCTGTGTTGTAACCCGCTGAATGCTCAGAACACATGCTGCTTCGTGTTATAAACCCTCCGAGTGCACATAGCCCCTGCAGCAGTCGTCTTTTGGCCTGTCGCTGCTTGTGTTTTTTTTTTCGTTGCTTTCCGTCCGCTTCTTGTTTGGATGGCATTTGCCAACCAGTGGGTAAACAGACTTTGCAACTAATGCAGCTGCAGCACAGATAACGTCTCCTTCTTTCCGAACCCTCCTCTTCCTCCACAGCAGGCAGCAATGGCCGCGCACTGTAGAGTCGCCATAGAGCCTGCTGTGCCCACCCTGGCTTCTAAAAGAGGACAGCCGCATCCATAGACCATGCTAATCACATGCACACATCAGCCAAACATAATGAGTGCAGCCATTAAGACGCATGTTTCAGGTGTTGCAGAGGAGAGGTAGCGCACATTGATAAGGCGACAGCAACAAAATGTACACTTTGGGTTGCACGAGCTGAGAGGCATGCTTACCAAAGTAAGAGTCCTGGCGTAGGGCAGCAGGCAGCATTTCTAAACCTCTTTACCTTAATTTCTTTAACTTTTCTTATAGTCAGTAGCTCCTCTGTGGGACGGTGTCATTAGTGCACTCAAGGGCTGTTGGTTAGTTTTTAAAATGGTGTGTTTTAAGTGCTCAGAACAATAGGTCGTCCTCTCTCTTTCCACTGCCCCTACAGCCCACCTCATGTCATGCTTCTTATAAAAGCATTTAGGCAGCTTCCACTACATGCGTTTAGTCATGTACATACATAGACTGCCATGCATGCACGCACGTACCATCCATCCATATAAACAAGGCAGCAGACAGCACGAGTTAGGCTTCACAAAAACACAGGGGAGTGGAAAGGATTCTCTTCAGAGATATTCGAGGACCCTTCTTTGCAGGAACAGTAAGAGAATTGGCAAGGGGATATAAACAGGGTGTCAGTGGGACTGAAAGGGTGCAATCTCTACAAAAGGTTTGCTACTGTGTGCTATCTGTGGTGGTGTCCGCTGTATAAAGATTTTAATGCAATGGGCACTTTGTTCAATTTAAAACGCCTGTCAACCATACAATCAGCTGCCAGCTCTAAGCTGTTAACAATGCTGAAAACAGACTGGGGCGACGAGAAAGAAATATTGCATTTGAAATATTTGGGGCAGAACAGCACAAAGGAGAAAATGGTGGGTGTGCAGCACAGACGCGATGGTGGGTGTGCAGCACAGACGCGATGGTGTCCTGCAGCTATAGATTTATATCTTTCGTTTGTGTGCCACTTGTTAGGAATTAATTGCAAAATAAATTGGCAGCTGAGGGGATTGATAGATTTATGGAGGTGCTTTACAACAGCATTAAATAAATCTCGTCTACTGGAACATGGAATGTGCGTGTAGCTGCTGTGCAAATGCCTACCCAATACTTTATCACCTGTACTGGAAAAACGGTAACTAACATGTTTTGTGTGTAGGACTTACTATCAGATTAGTTGCTGCGTTATACACTTTTATCATCTGAGGATAGATGAAAGGCTGAATCAACCAATCCACAATGCAACATGTGATTTGCAAAATATACGCTATGTATCAGCAACATAAATGACATATATGCAAAAACATCACATGAAATGCACGTGCTGCAGATACACCTGCTGTAGTATCAAGTAGAGGTCAGTAAAATACCAGAATTGCTTTCTGCTTAGGGACTTTCTTTTTTAATTTTTCTGGCAACTGCCTCTATTTAACTTTCTTGATAGAAAACGACCAGCAGAGGTCAGTAAAATACCGGAATCACTTTAGCATTCTCTAGATTCCAGTCCATAGAAATTGTCTTCCATGCGCACCCGTAGACAATAATATTTTTTTCAAATCTTGTATTTTCAATGAAATGACCACCGAAGGCCCTGATTTTATATTAAAAACCGAGCTTTGGACTATACCATTTCCCGCTGAAAGGCAATATTTCTCTCCATGTGTTCCCTTACCTGGCGTGTCACGCAGTTTCGTGCTTACTTTCCCTCCATGTTAAAGAACAGTAGATGTTTCAGCACCCAGGCTAATATGCTGCATTGCTAAATACATATAAGGTCCCAAAGGCGAGACCGATGCATTGCAAATGCTTGTTAAGTATACAAGCAGATGAAAACACACACTCTCTGTTGGTTGTTTTACGAAATATTATGTTTCCTGCCTCTTAATACCCCCAACAACCAACATTCTGTTCTATCTCCACTGCCACTTAAGGCCCCTTCATGCCCTGCTTGTCATATTATTGTGATTTAATTGGATATGCCAGTGTGATTGTTGGAAAATCTGCAAGTCATCCCTCCCCAATCTTTCTGACCAACATACGCCCCTGTTCTCACCTGCAGTATAATGAGCCTGCAACTGAACTTTAATCGTGATTATTTCCATATTTCATTCTGTAGAGGACCCTGCAACGCATCCCTGTAGATTTGCTTATTCCACATCCACAGACAAGTACTGGTTTGGACATTACATCATTGCACCGGTTGCATGATTATTTGAGCTCTGAGTCTCTTCCCACCACACTACCTCCCTGAGACACTTTGAACTGCTCCCCTCGCTTCTGTCAAAGTCCAATGAGGAAAGGGTGTACTTTCTACAGTTTGCAGAGCCATAGCAGGATGGGCCCCAGGACAGGCCTGTACAGCAGATCGATCTCTCTCCTAGGTTACCCAGATCTAACAAGATAAGGCTTTAACCTGCTGTTCACAGGTGGCCTGAATCAGGGTTATTTCCATTGTAACTGCATGTATATAGCGCTTACTACCCCTGATGAGGTGTTGAAGTGCTGTACGGTGGGTAGCACGCTACTCTGGAACACAAGGGTTAGTAGTTAACCTAGACGTTACTGATTATTGTTAATTATAGCCATTAGTCATGTGCTCTCAAGAAACCATTCCATACATTTACTCTCATTTCTTTGTGGTAGATTATATTAATAGGCGTTAGGTGCGAACGTTAGTGGGAGGCTATGTGAAAGAGTGAGGTTCTCGGATATTAGGTAGTGTTAGGTTGTAAGGGTAGGGTTTTAAAGACGGAGAGCTTGTGAGTTATGGAAGGAGGTGTGAGCCATTTGCAGAAATACAACAGAAATTAAGGCAGGCAGGCAGGCATGTACCTGAGAGAACACTATACTTGGAAAAAAGTAGCATGCACAGGGTACATCGGTTCATGAGCTCCAGAATCAAACTAGGTCTTAACCATCTCAATAATATACAAGCACGATTGTTGTAGATAAATGTATCTGAGTTAAATGCATTATGTCCTATTTTCAGACGTCCACGTTATGGCACGGATACATCATAAAACGTTTGCATACTGCAGTGAGCCACTCGGCCACTACGATACATTGTGTTCGCATACACCCTAGGGGCCGGGCATGGACCCGAAGATGTAAATAAAGGTTGCAAGGATCGCTCGTGGTCAAAGCACATAACTATATACTAGTATTGATTGCCTGCCTGCTGCGTGCTGTAATGAGGGACCTATGAGCAAAGGCCAATCCAGGTTGCCGACCTCCATATAGGCGATGAGGTGGACTTACCCCGCAGCTTCAGTGCGGTGAAGCCGTGCTGCTTGGGGTGTATCAGCACAGTATGTGGCGCAACGGGAGGATCGGCCCGATCGCGGTGGAGCCGAACACCGCTGGTGAGAGGAGCTGAGTTGTGCCCGGCTTGGAGCTGCGGCGGAGGACGTGGCGAAGGTGGTTCCCCACTCTGCGAGATCATGTGCTGCTGTGCGATCCTGCTGAGAGGTTGACCGCGTGTGAGGACGTCTATGAGGCCGCACCGCATAGACACGAGGAGGTGTGGCCAAGGCCCAAGGCACCGGGAAGAACGGAGGTGAGCCTGGTGCCGAAAGAGGGACTGAGCAGCCCCATGTGACTGGCGAGGAGGAGGTTCTCGCCACGCTGGGGAAGGAAACACTGATTTTACGCAGAAGAGGCTCAGGGGAAACATGGGGGAGCATTTGAGGCCTACAAAAGGTGAAGAAAAAAAGATAAGAAAGTGCAGAGAAAAGAAGTTATTATACAGGTACATGCAGAAAAAAGCACAAGCAGTGCAACTGGGGTGAAATGAGTTATTGAACGAGGTGTGCCCGGGGAAATAGATGAAAAGTAAGGAGGTACAGAACATTCTTGTGAGCTGTAGCAAGTGAACTTTGTCAAGATGTCTGTGCAGGCACATGAGGAACAGAAACTCACCAATGAGCGTTGTGCACATTCATCGTTGGAGGCACTGCCACCCTTCAGCCAATTGGCCGACCCTGCCACAGCAGCACCGAGATGGAGGAAGTGGATAGGGTTTCTAGAATATTACTTCCGCGCGAAACGGATGGTGCTGTGACCGTGCTGAACAGGTATTTTGATCCACAATTAAACCCGGATTACGAACATTTAAACTTAGGCAGGCCCGTCAACAAGAAGGTGGACCTGTGAACATGTTTTTTGTGCGTCTTCGAAAACTTGCCAGCACATGCACAGGAATCAACAGCATGTAGAAATGAGGGCGCAATTGATTCAAGGTTGCCGATCCGCCATCTCAAGGAAGCTGATCCTACGTCAGCCAGGCATATCGCTTGATGAGATCCTCATATTGGGTAGATCACATAAACTGACAGATGCTAGGGCAGGGGAGATGGAATCCGTACTAGCTCGCACCGCAGCAGCGGCATCACCATTAACACAAGTAAAGGTCAAGGAGGAACGCGTGGACACAATCCGGAAATGGGATGGCAGAGGAAGGGGAAGGGTCCTGACATCCCCCGCAGCGAAATCGTGTGGGTGCTCTGGTCTTCCCAAATATCACCTGAGAGTTTGTCTGGAAAAAGGGAGAACATGCCTGAACTGTGGGAAACAAGATCACTTTGCTGAGGTATGTCCTAGTACCACACGACCGTCGAGTGGCGGGAGTAAGAGCAAGAAGTTCGGAAAGGTCAAACTTGTCGCAGAGGAGGAAGACGGACAGAGTGCGGCGGACAGAGTGTGGCACAAATGGTGTGCCAACAAATGCAAAGTCTCGAGGAGGAGAACAATGATGAGGGAGAAGTCTTCACAGTGTCATTTACTGGGCACAACAATCAAAAGAAGAGACCACCACCGATGTGTAGGGTGAACATTGGTAGCACTCCAATAACAGCTCTCATAGACACAGGAGCATCTGTGAACATTCTTGACGCTGAGCAATATCAGCTACTAGATCCCCGGCCCCTGCTGGTGAACACCAAGGCGAGGATTTACAACTATGGGGGCACTACTCCTATACCCCTGCAAGGAGTCATAGAGGTGGAAGTAAGTCATGGAATAGTGGCGTCCCTGACCAAGTTTCATGTCACACAGGAGAGTGCAGGAACTTTGCTGGGTTGCCACACAGCAGAGGATTTGGGGCTGGTTTTATTTGCCAAGCAAGTACACCTATTGCATGCGGAAGACATCATGGCTGAATTTCCGGGATTGTTTGAGGGGCTAGGATGCCTCAAAGATGTCAAATTGAAGTTACACATTGACTGGACTGTCAAGCCGGTGGCGTTACGACATCGACGTGTGCCTTTTCACCTTCGGCCCCTAGTGGAAGAGGAGCTGGATAGACTGGAGAAGGCAGGAGTAATTGAAAATGTGTCTGGTCCCATACCATGGGTGTCACTCCTGGAAATTTGCCCCAAAACTGAAAAAGCCGGGGGCAATAGGACAGTGTGTGGACATGCGTTTACCCAATAAGGCCATCAAGAGGGAAAGACACATCACCCCGACAATTGACGAGATAGTGACGGACATAAATGGAGCCAAATGTTTCTCCAAGGTGGACCTCAACTCGGGGTACCACCAACTCATGCTAGATGAGGACAGTTGATACATAAGCACGTTTTCGACTCATGTAGGGCTGAGGAGATTCAAGAGGCTCAGCTTTCGGATATCTGCCGCAGTCGAGGTATTCCAGGACGTGATAAGGGAGGCGTTAACAGGATTGGTTGGTGTTATCAATGTCAGTGGCGATGTGCTGATTTTTTCAAAAACCTTGGAGGAGCATCATGTCAGGCTGACGGATACTTTGCGGAGACTTGTTGAGCAAGGACTAACCCTCCACAACAGTAAGTGCTCTTTCTACACCAACGAAGTGGAATTCTTCAGCTATCAATTTTCGAAATAAGGTCTTCAAGTGGATCCGGCAAAAGTTGAAGCTATCAGATTGGCCACCATTCCCCAGAACTCCACTGAGATGCGTAGCTTCCTGGGAATGGTTAACTACTGTGGGAGGTTCATTCCATGACTGGCAACTATCTCTGAACCCTTCCGGGCGTTAACCAAGAAGGATACGCTGTGGGAATGGATGAGCGCAGCATCACAGGTGTTAAAATGTGAAAGGTGCACTGCTTCAGGGAGCAACGCTAGCTTACTTCAGGCCGGGAGGCCCGACAGAACTCATTTTGGATGCCAGCCCCATAAGGCTAGGAGCTGTACTGTTACAGCAAAATAAGTCAGGAGAGTGGGTACCCATCACGTATGCCAGTCGGGCACTATCGGCTGTAGAAACTCACTATGCCCAAATCGAGAGAGAGGCGCTTGCCATCAGGTGGGCATGCCAACATTTTCACATCTATCTGTGCGGACACCAATTTCACGTTGTCACAGATCACAAACCGCTGGTGCCCTTATTCATTGAGATGGCGCGGAATGGGCCCCCGCAAATTGAGAGAGGGGCGGTGCAGGTACAACAGTACAATTTTGAAATATCATACCGGCGCCGAGTGAATAACACTGCAGATTACCTGTCACGCCACCCACTGACAGCAGATCCAAGGACACATAGAGAAACTGATGGTGGGGTTGAAGACTTCATACGTTAAATCACTGATCTGGCCTGTGCACAAGCACTGTCAATTGAGGAAATAGCTGAGGCTACCCAACAAGAAACATGCATCAGAAAAGCAAAAGAGGCGCTGATGAAGCACAAGTGGAAAGATTTCCTTGCAGGGGCGAGCAGCCTCATTGATGAGGAGAGAGAAGCTTGGACAGATATGTGGCACTGCCATGACGAGCTGAGCAAGAGCTCACAGGGGCTTCTGCTGAGGGGACAACAAATTGTGGTGGCTCAGAGTCTGTGGAGACGCACTGTGGAGCTGGCTCCTCAAGGCCATCAGGGACTGGCTAAGATCAAAGCGCGGTTACGCTACTAAGTATGGTTTCCTGGGATGGATCGAGTAGTGGAGGAGATAGTGCATGGATGCTCTTCCTGTTTGTTTGATCACTGGGGCGATCCAGTGGTAACCCCAGTCATCAATGAAGAACCTTGTGACAGACCTTGGTCAAAGGTAAACATGGACTTCGGAAGTTTTCCGGATGGAAGGATGACACTTGTGATGGTGGACAGTAACACCAAATTCCCGGCGGTGGAACTCATCCGGTCCACGGCGTTTGAGTGCATCAAGCCTGCTCTAGAAAGAATATTTGCCATGGTGAAGCGAATGGGGGTGTGCCAGGTAATGAAGTCCAATCACTCTTGTAGTTTCAAAACCTTTATTTGTACTTATTCTTTTCTTTTTTTCAATAGCACATACAGCTCAGCCAACGCGTTTCGTTCCAAAACAGTAGGAACTTCATCAGGGCTTTAGAAACTGTATCATCTAAATCCTTTTTCCGCGACAGTCAGTGTAGTTAATCCAGCTTATTCCGCTGGATGAGTTGGGAATTCCCAGGGCATCATCATGCCCATAAACGAAAAACCTCGTCCGAATTCTTGTTCGTTCAGCGTCCTCTACAAGAGTGATTGGACTTCATTACCTGGCGCACCCCCATTCGCTTCACCAATTAAGGCTCTGGAACCCAGAGGCACCACACAACGGCTGGTGCTGGAGAGTTAGTGTGCAGGACTTTGATACTAACGAAACTAGCGCTATAAGTCCGCCTTTGTGTTCTCTCTTATAGAAGAATATTTGCCATGCTTCGATTGCCCAACGAAGTGAAAACTGATAATGGGCCACCATTCCATGAGCAGGAATTTAAAGAGTACCTACATCATCTCAACATCAGACACCGGAAAATAACCCACAGTGTCCTCAAGCGAACGGGGAGGTAGAAAGATTCATGAGGAAACTGAATAAGGCCCTCAAAATAGGTATGGCTCAAGGAGTTGAGCTAGTGGTGTGCTTACAACAGTTTTTGAGAGCTTATCGCCAAAAGCCCCATTCCACCACAAGATGTGCTCCGAGTGAGCTCATCATAAAAAGGCCTGTGAGAGACCTGGTACCTGTGAGCTCCGAGTGGGCACCAGCGACTCTAGATGTAGAAGCGGCACAAAACAAGAGAAGAGAGAATAATGAACGGGCGAGTATAAAAAGGAATGCGCAGGAATCCGTAATAAGACTGGGAGATAAAGTTGTGATCAAAGACCAACATCCTGGATGGAAGTTCAGGACTCCTTTTGAAACAGAAATGTGGGAGGTGGTTGGAATCAAAGGAACCGTGGTCACAGTCTAGAGAGGAGGGCTGGTGGTCTCGCGAAACATCTTGTGGTTTAAGAGGGCCCCCAGTGGGCCTGATTCCAGTGAGGCAACTGAACATGACACAAGGCTGGGGGATCAGGATATGGATGAATGGGACCCTGCTGCCGACCGTGGTGGAGAAAACAGCTGCAACAGTATGCGAGGTCATGCAGCTGCCTGGGAAGCCCCAACTCCTTTGGAGAGTCAGTCGTCCCGAATTGATGCTCCTGTAACTCAACGTGGTTATCCGTATTATCTGAGAGAGAATCCGAGGCCTAGCCAATGGCTTAGAGATTTTGTTAGCTAAGGAACTGTAGCAGTGGACAAAGAAAACCCTGGTTGCCGAAGTCTATGGAACTGTTCGATTTTATTTTAATCTTTTTTTATTTGTACTTGATTTCATTTCGGTAGCCGAAAAGGTTACAAGGGATGTAGCGAGTCACTTCCCCACTACGATACATTGTGTATGCGCCCCATAATCAAACCAGGTCTTAACCATCTAAATAATATACTGGCAGTATTGCTGTAGGTAAATGTATCTCAGGTAAATGCGTTATGTCCTATTTACAGACGTCCACGTTATAGCACAAATACATGATGAAAATTTGGCATGGCTGTAGTAATCTTGTTCCAAAGCTGAATACTGTAGTGAGCCACTCGGCCACTACGATACATTGTGTACCCACGGGGCCGGACACGGACCCGAAGATATAAATAAAGGGTGCGAGGATCGCTCGTGGTCCAAGCATATAACTATATACTAGTGTTGTGTCTGCCTGCTGCATGCTGTAACGAGGGGCCGGTGAGCAATGAGGCTGCCCGCGGCCAATACAGGGGGCCCCATAGGAGGGTGGCCACCTTAGTGCCACATTAGGCACACAGCCAACAGTCTAGTGTTTGGACCCTTTGGGGTCCGGCGCGTTCAGCGTCATTTCCTGCGTGCCAGTGGGCTGGGAGCCAGGTATGTCTACCTCTCCCGCCCACCTGGTGACCCCTTTTGCGCCGAGACTTCACGCCGTCTGTTAACCCTTGTTCGCAAGTCTCCAGTCGGTCGTCACACCTCGTGGTCGGGCTTCGGGTTGCAAGGTAAGTTAAACATCCCGATCCCTTCCCCTCCCCTCTCTGCCCCTTCCCGCTCACCGTCAGTATCCCCCCCTCAGGGGCTGATAGGCCCCAACTAGGTCATAGGCTCGCCGGTCTCGCGTGGAGCAAACACATTATAGGTGCACCCCGCCCCAGAGCCCCCACTCCCCCTCCTCTAACACGGTGACCCCCAGCACAGGTGCGTTGGGGGTGGGCTGGCTGGTGCTGCTATGTAAACGCGGCGGCCGACGTGCGGGAGTGCGCCCATCCTCTCACGCACGGATTAGGCTTACAACAGCCTTAGGTAAGGTCGCACACCGAATGGCATATGATTATGGGTCTTCTGTAGGGGCTGAGTGGCCCAATAGCTAGGCTTCAGCCGTTGGAGATGGGGATAGGGGTTCAGGTTTAGCATGTAGCGGGAGATTGTCTGCGGGTCGATGAGATTGGGCCTAGGAACTCACCAAGGAGAGCACTTGGCGTAAGGGCCAGCGCGGCCGACGTGGAGCTGCGGACACCGGTGCAAGTCCCTGACTCTGTGCAACACCTTGACTATGCAGGCGCAGTGGATTAGTGTGGGGCTTAGCTTGCGAGCACATGGGGCCCACATGTTAAGGTCAGGCCATGGGGCCGGGATGGCTTAAAGAACCAAAGGCAGCGATGATGGCCTGAGTACGTAGGGAGTTCGAGTCCCGTTCAAGATAGTGTGATGGCGACGAGTGCACAGGGCGTCACGGTCAGCGATGCCGATGTGCGCCCTGGGGGCACAAAGCGGGTGTTGTCGCCGCAGCGCGGCCAAGAATATTTAGGGGCCTAAGAAAGTTACAGGTGGCATACTAATGTGGTGAGCGATGCAAGACAACGGGGGCTCATGAGAAGCATCCACTACCGTGGGGTCGAACTCATGTTATATGAGAAAACAATATCCTACCACCTTTATATAATGACGCACTGTGGCGGTGTGGTTAGGGTCTCTGACTTGTACGCTAAGGGTTATGCGTTCAAGTCCTGGTGTTTCAACGGTTGTGGTCTCTTGAGTTAAAGATTATATGCAATGGCACGTTCATCAGAAACAATAACCTACCACCTTTATATAATGACGCACTGTGGCAGGGTGGTTAGGGTCTCTGACTCTTACGCTAAATGGAGTGTACAAATCCGGGTGTTTCAATGGGGGTGGTCTATGATTTTAAAAAATTGTGCCGAATTTGACCGACACCTGTTTGAGGCCTCTACTAACAGATTTCTCCCCCCCACACTGACATCCTGACTGGCCATAAAATGTCGATTGGGCACACTGCTACAAGCTGGGCTCAAAATCACCCTAACTGCTGCTGTTTTTGGGGCAAATTAAAGGCATGACAGCAAGGTTATTATGGCGCGATAGGATAATGAGGTTAGCCTGACGGGGGATGTTACCATTGCAGGACTCTAAAGTCCCCAGGAGCGGGGCCCGCAAAGGACGGATTAAGGGCATGGCAAAAGAATGGCTATTTACGATTGTGGGAGGCTTTCGGTGTAAACTGAAAGTGGTTCACGGCAGCTGCGGCGTAGTAGGGTTAGCGGTTTTGCTTGGTTAAATGGAGGTTTACTTTATGGGAGTTCTTTGACAGAAGTGGCGATGCCGGGTCTGGTGGCTTAGTGGACTAATGTGTCCTCTGTAGGGGCCTGGGTTCGGCCTCATGATAGCAGGTTCAGATCCCGGCGGGTCTCCCAGCCCAGCCTTTCCTCCTTTTGAAAGTACATCCCATGAATGTTGCTCCACATGCCAATTCTGATAAGGTTAGAGGAGTATCAAAAAAGGTATATTACGTGCACAACCTGAAGTTTAGTCAATTCCTACTGAATAGTTCTGTTTGCGATGTGCTCACTGGGTAGCGTTCTCCGGTCCAGAACGTAGATACAAATAAAAAATAGTTGCACGCCCATCAATGGGCGTGTCACCCTTGGCACAATCCAGACCCTAGATAGGGTTTATCAAGTTTCACAAATAAACAAATGAATCCAATATTTTGTTCATGAATATATTTTGTACGTTGCTCGTCTTAATATTCAGACAAGATATACATCACAATGTTCATCCAAGAACAAAAATTCATTGCAAGATCATCCAATATGTATTAATACATCATTTTTGGTGTTTCAGAATCCCAATGCATTTCGGGCACTAGGCCCTTCATCAGGGGACACATCTATAATACAAAACAATAGTAAAACGCCATGAGTTGGCCGCCCAAACAAAACATATTCAAATACTACATAATTGTGATTAAACCATGCTAGCGATAAAGGTAATAACCAGTTAGGTCTGGTGATGATGTAATCATGGAAAACTCCAAAATAGCTTCGGGTAAGTGAAAGGTGTGCGCGTGTACCAGTGGTACTCAATCGGTACTCAATCGGATGAAGTGCACAAAAATTAAAGTGATAAAAAGGTAACGAACCCGGGTCCGGCGGCAGGGGTAGGTCATCCGGCGCAGTGACGCTGAGCTAAAGGACACTACACCTTGAGGTGTCACAGCCCCACCGGACACTGTTGAGGCGTGACTATTAGAATCTTAGGATTACCCTCAACCTTTTTTAGGTACTTCACCTATTAAAACGTGGCAGGTAGGTTGTTCCAGTACTACCACGGTGTGTAGATAGTTTGCACTTGGTCCTGATGAATTGCCGTCTGATCACATAGACGTTTAGGCAAGAAACATGTTGACCGTTGTAGAGTAGAGCGCGAGGATCTTGAACCATTTTTTCAGATAAAAGTCGCCACTCTATTTTCATTTTAATCAGGTGGGAGCCATTTCATTAAAATAGTTTATTGGACTACCCAACCTGTTTTAATTTTCACTTTCCTTACATTACAGCTACACTATCCTAGGCCCCTCACCAAACGGCAAGGAACAAAAGATCTCCGCTAAAGAGCCCCTCATTGGGTGCCTGTCGGGTATTGCAGCGCCGACCCGACGAGGAGCAGACCCAATGATGAAGCATGACACCTAGCTGGCTGGGTGTGTGAGAGTCCTAGTTCCGAAAGGAGGTATTCCCCTCCCTCCAACTCACTTTAGGACTATGTTGTCCTTTAAGTAGTCTCGCACTGCCCACCTCTCTGTACTTACCTTTATGGTGACCCACTGAGGAACTGCATACTCCTTTCGCGTCTGGTCTATTCGGGCACGTATGCTGGACCTCACCAAAAGCCCTATCTAGTCCCCTCTTTTTGATTAACGAACATAAGCCCATAATGATAAGGTGACAAACATAATGGTGATGAATATCTCCAATGTGACCAAGATGCAAAGGTGACACGAAGGTGACGCTATATATCCGTGATGAAAACGAACAAGTAAACTATGTCATGCGTGTTGGTTAACAGACTATGAGTCTCTATGCTACTTTCGGCCGAAATTTAATGGTAGCGCAATTCTTGTGTGCCCGTAATAAAAACGATCAAGTGAACTATATCATGCGTGTTGGTTAACAACTAATTGGTCTCTGTGCTCCCCGGATAGTGAAAAGTGAGACGACGACGCCAATTGTAATGTCAGTGATAATTTAGTAACAACGAACGAACATGTGGCTTAAAGCATCCGGGTTCCCCGAAAATGAGGTGTGTCCCGATAATCCCAAAGTTCAATACTCACAGTGCAAAAATGTGTAAAGGGATCCGTTATGATCATCTGCACGTAAGGTTGTAGCGAAAACGCGGTGTTCGCGTGTTGCCCAACGGATAAAGTCTTAAAACACAAAAAACTGACTGAAAACGGAAGTGTAACAAGGTTACAGCGGCCATATTGGAGTGGTACAAATGTTAGATGAATTACCTAAAAGGTAAATGAATTCATCACAAGTTGGAAAATCGCGATGCAGAAAGGAAATGAAGTATATACAGTGGTAATGTTGAAGTGGTCCCAAAATAATGATTCAAATGGTAATGGCTAAACACAAGGAGAGTACTGTGATCGGTAATGATCACGTATTAAATCGATTAATAAAGTCCAACACGGACAATTTGAAAAAACGGGAAGAAGCAACAATCGTGCTAAAGTGTAAAGTGTGGTTATAAGCAGATAGCTAGGGTGGTCGGTCGCATATATATCATAAGGTCAAAGGTAACTATAGTCAGAAAACATATGTAAGAAAGAGGAACCCACAAGGAATTCGGAACATTGTTAAAAATTGCAAGGAACCCCGCGATCTTGTGTCAAAAAGCCGATAAAGGAGGAGCCTTAGTGGTCTTAAATACCACTTATTATGAAACCAAAGTCGAAGCCCATATCAACGATGAGTACACTTATGCAAAACTTGACTCTAACCCCACTGAACAATTTTTGAATTTATTAAAAAACATTATCAACAACGCGGTGTCACCTTTGCATCTTGGTCACATTGGAGATATTCATCTCCATTACGTTTGTTACCTTATCATTATGGGCTTATGGTCGTTACCTTTTTATCACTTTAATTTTTGTGCACTTCATCCGGTTGAGTACCACTGGTACACGCGCACACCTTTCACTTACCCGAAGCTATTTTAGAGTTTTCCATGATTACATCATCACCAGACCTAACTGGTTATTACCTTTATCGCTAGCATGGTTTAATCACGATTATGTAGTATTTGAATACTGTTTTGTTTGGGCGGCCAACTCATGGCGTTTTACTATTGTTTTGTATTATAGATGTGTCCCCTGATGAAGGGCCTAGTGCCCGAAATGCATTGGGATTCTGAAACACCAAAAATGATGTATTAATACATATTGGATGATCTTGCAATACATTTTTATTCTTGGATGAACATTGTGATGTATATCTTGTTTGAATATTAAGGTTAGAGGAGTCTCATAGGTGACCCCAGAGGCAGAAAGGTCAAACGTGGGCCTCCCGGGCGAGGGCTATGTGGGCTAGATGCATGGGGTGGCTCGGAAGCTGGAGGTAGGGGCAGGAGACCAGGGGCACATTTCGCACGTAGGGGGGAGTGGAACAGTAACGTTTATATTTGTGTTCCCAGCTAGCTCCACAGTTCCAGGCCCTTTGCGAACGGCGAGATCGTGAACGCGCACGAACGGACCAGGGTGCCCTCAGCAGGTATAGGTTGATTTGAGCGGAAACCCGTCGGCGATAGCAGCGGCTTAAGAAGGGGCAACACAGGTCTGGCTAAGGGACTTGAGTGAAGTTAGTAATGAAATAATCTATTGCAGGAGCAGCACGGGCGTAGGAGGAGCGAACCTTGTCTAGGCGGCCGTCTCGCAGGAGAAGGAATCAATGGGACTTTCCGAGGTATGCGTACACAGGCGCGTTAAGCAGGGGAGGTAGCGTGCGAACGCCCATGCCTGAACCCCAGTGGGGTGTGCAGGAGGGCGCGGCGATGGAGAGCTAGTGGGGATTTAACAACCCGGCTTGACCAAATCAGAGTGATTGCACGTGAGGAGAGAATCAGTTGCTAATGTGTTGTTTTTTCCATCTTCGCAACTAGACAACGTCAAGCTTTCGGTAGGGCGAACGCAAGTATCAGGTTACGACAAGTCAATACACAGAATAAGTAAGTACAGGGAAGCGGGGAGTTGAGAGAGGACGTGGTGGAGACATGAGCAACGTGGGCCAGCCTTTTTCCCCCCAGATTGTCCGCTCGGTGGCCTCCCTCCCAAAGAGCGGCATGGATAGCCAGGGCTCCCTCCCCCCCCTATTTTCCCAGATGTCCCCGGTGGAGGATTCAAGGCCAGGCATGTCACAGTATGCGCAATGGGCGGACTTTATGCAGATGGCCAAGACCAAGGGTTTGGCGTGGGCGAAGGGAATCTTGAACTCGCACGAGCTGGAAGTTTTGGGGGTAGTCGCCGACGGCCCCTCCCTCGAGCAACAGTCGACTACGGACGCAGGACCTTCTAGGCCAAAACGGGCACGCAGACCTACCAACAAAGACTTCCCCACCGAAGCACCGGCACCTAGAGATAGAGCACAGTCGAACCCCCGAGAGGTCGCCCCATCGACATCAACCCCCCATGCGCCGGGCCTGGGTCAGTGGCCATGAGGGACAGTAGTACAGTTTCAGCAAATACTGAGTGTATGGACAAAATGGGTAAGCTCATGGACACTATGCTCAGTTTCATGGCAGAATTTAAATCTGCTATTGCAGGTCACGGCCCCCCGCTGGCCCACAGCAACCCTGTCAGCAGCGGGGAGGGGGACAGGCAATTGGTAAGGTATGGGAGACACGGCCAGGCGAAACCCACACATCTAGCGTGGGCCAGGCAACGGCCACACCGGCAACTGCAACTGGGGTAGGGAAGCAAACCGGGCATGAGTTGACAACGATTGTTACAGCACCAGTAAGTAGCGCACCAGCGGCCATAATATCTCCCGCACCTAGTCCCTCCCCTGCGTAGCCAGCGGCAACTGCGGGTACACCAGCCCCTCCCACACACCCCCCGGCACCCGCCCAGGCTCTTGCTACCCCGGCCGCCAGCGTAGACACCCAGTTGAGCCCGCCGCCGGCAACAGTCCTCCCGCTTGTTACAGTTGCTCCCCTTTTGTCTGGTAGGTGCTCCCTGGCGTGGCAGGTCCCCCTGGCGGCCAAAGAGGGTATATGGCGTCGGGAGTTTATTGACATCTTCACACTGTTAATTCATGGGGTGGATGGTGTAGACACAAGGAAGATGGGCGGGAAGGAGGATGACAAAAAAGTTAAGTTTCAAACCTGGCCTGAGAAGACAATGGAGAACTGGCTTGAGGCTTTCTCCATACTGTCGGCAGTGATAATGGAAAAACATCCAGACTTAGGCCCAGGTTTATTCCAATATTCCCGGACCATACACAACGAGGCTCTCAAGTGGGGAGGCATTGGTTGGTATAACTACGATAGGGAGTTTAGGAAGAAGATGGCCATGTGCCCCCAGATGGGTTGGGACCAGAAGGAGGTCCAACTATGGATGGAACATATGGGCAAGCACACTAGACAGAACAAAGAATACCATTCCAAGCACCAGGGGGGTACTCAGCGGGAAGGGGTTCTTTTCAATCGGGCAGGCGCAACTTCAGACAGCACTTTCGGGGCGCGCGGGGAGGAGCGAGCCAGAGGGGAGGTTTCAAACACACATTGCCAGGGACTTGTAGGCTGTTCAATGCAGGATCCTGCTCCTGGGGCAAATCTTGTAAATGTGCACACACTTGCAGCAAGTGTGGGGCTCCCCACCCCGCAGCAGCCTGTTACAACAAGCACGATCAACAGCCCCCTGGTACGACCAAGCAGGAAAATTGAGATGGAACAGGATGACAGTGACACCATCCCCCAATTCCCCCCCCTTGCCCCCGGCACCGCGGCGCAGCCCGCCCCCGTTCTCACTGCCCCACTACCTCAAGCAGGCCCTCCTCCTCACATGAACAGTGTCACAGCTCCCTTGTGTGCAGTCAAGGTTCCGTCTCCGGTAGCCCTCGAGCATCTCATCCCACTGCTTAGCCGGTACCCCAACAAGCAAGACAGTCAGCTGCTGTCTGTCAGGATTTATCGAGGGATTTAAGATTCCTTATGTCGGCACCCTGGCAAGTAGTGAGGCAGATAACCTTAGATCTGCGAGAGAGCACCCAGCAGTGATGCAAGCCAAGGTTGAGAAAGAATGGGCGTTGGGCAGGGTGGCGGGGCCCTTCCCTCGTCCCCCGATGGACAATTTTGTTGTCTCCCCCCTGTGAGGGGTCCCTAAGAAGGATGCATTCAAGCTTATACACCATCTGTCCTACCCAGAAGGGGGTTCAGTTAATCATGGTCTAGAGGAGGGCACCTGCTCGGTGTCATACTGCACCAGGAGGGCAGGGAAAGGGGCCTGGCTAGCTAAAGTGGATATCGAATCAGCGTTCCACCTACTGCCAGTCCACCCGAGCAGCCAGCATCACTAGGTTTCAAACTAGATGGCATGTTTTACTATGACAGATGCATGCCCATGGGTTGCGCAGTCTCCTGTGCATATTTTGAGGCTTTCAGCTGCTTCCTGCAATGGGCGCTCCAGGTGACCTAGGATGTGTAAGGGGTCACCCACTACCTAGATGATTTCCTGTTCATAGGGGAGTGGGGCACACAGGATTGCAGGAAAGCGCTTGTTGATTTTGAAAGGTTAACCAACCATTTAGGGGTCCCACTGGCACCAGGTAAGACTGAGGGCCCAGCACAGGTCTTGACTTTCCTAGGAATTGAGCTAGACACCATTGCGGGAGAGTCTAGATTGCCGGCAGACAAGGTGCAAGCGTTAGTCCAAGGCATTCAGGAAACCCTGTCAAAGGAGAAGGCCACTCTGGGGGCCATACAGAGTCTCTTAGGGAAACTGAACTTTGCAGCAAGGGTGATCCCAGTTGGGAGGGTCTTTGCGAGGAGGTTGGCCAGGGCCATGGCCAAAGTCAGGAAGAAGCACCACCTAGTCAGGTTGAGCAAAGGGATGAGGAGAGATCTCAGCATGTGGGCAGAATTCCTAGCATACTTCAACGGTTCAGTCATTTGGCGATCCCCCTGGGCCGGCAGTCCCGAGCTATGCCTGTTCACAGACGCGGCAGGCAGGTAGGGCTTTGGGGCAATCTTTGGGTGCGATTGGTGCGCCGGAAAGGTGGCCGAATGCATGGCACAAGAGAGAAATCACGGCAAATGTAACAGTGCTTGAATTGTTTCCAATAGTTGTTGCCTTCCATCTCTGGCCAGAGGCGCTGGCAGCCAGACGAGTGCTGTTCTGGTCAGATAATATGGCAGTCGTCCAGGCTATCAACACACAAACAGCAAATTGTCCTTTGGTGCTATGCCTGTTGAGGGAACTGGTGCGGGCTTGCTTGTACAACAATGTGGAATGCAGGGCTAGACATATCCAAGGGGTGCAGAACGTGGCAGCTGACGCTCTCTCTCGTTTTCAGTGGCGCCGTTTCCGGAAGGCATGGCCAAGAGAGAGAGAGGAAATGACCCCTTTCCCACCGCACCTGTGGTTCCTTCTCAAGTGGAACAATGATTGAGGGAACTAGGCGAGCTTTCTCTAGCCCCTGGGACCAGGAAGCGTTACAAAGCTTGCGTTGACATGTTCTGCAAGGTGGCGGGGGCCTGGGAGGAAGGGCCAGGATCCATGAAACACAGAGTCCAATCCTTTACAGTGTGGGCCAAGGACCAGGGCAAGAGCCACTCCTGGGTCTCAGGCCACCTGGCGGCAGTAAGTTATTACGCAAAGTTGAAGGGCCAGCCTGATCCAACGAAGTCATTCCTGATTAGGGCAGCGTTAAAAGGTTGGGCGAGAGGAGAACCTCGAGCCCCTGACACCAGGTCCCCCATCTAATACAGGACATTACAGGACATGATCAATGTAGTACACAAGGCAACTTCTTCTCCTTTTGAAGCCACCCTCTTTTCAGCAGCTTTTAGCCTGACATTTTTTGGGGCACTGAGAATAAGCGAACTAGTGGCAAGGTTCAAGAGGGATAGATCTGGGAATGCACTAAGGGGTATGGATACAGTGCTCATAGGCGAATCCCTGAGAATCATAGTTAGGAGATCTAAAACAGACCAGGCAGGGCGGGGGAAGGTGATCTGGTTGCACCAACTGGGTGACAAGAGGTACTGCCCGGTGGGCCTGGTTGCAGCTTACTTAGCCGTCCGCCCCCCTGGGGGAGGTTACTTATTGATCCATGTGGACCGCACGCCCCTGACCAAGTTTCAGGTAGAACAGGTCATGAAGGAATGCTTAACACTGTAAGGGAATACGGGACATGGCATGCGCTTTTGCAGCCATTCCTTTAGGATAGGGGCAGCCACCTAAGCATTCAAGGTGGGCATGTTCAATTCAAAAATACTTTTATTTGATTCATTAGAAAATCATAAAAGGATGGAAAACCATCATAAAACACAATACTTTAAGTGTACATTTAAAAAAACATATTATTAAAAGGCTTTAAGGTCGTGACCGCGGACAGTGGGCGATTAATTAGGTTAAAATGTTGACTGGTGTAACAGTACATGTAAGGAGTATATGCCAACAAGTTATTATTTGGCTACTTGGATTGGATCCCTTTTTTCCAGTTCTTTTGCCACGATTTTCCAGAATTGTATGGCTCTGCAAGACAGGGGTATCGACAACCCTCCAAGGCACCTAATGACTGCTACTCTACATGTTCTTATTTGTTCCTTCCTTAGAGCCTCTCGAAGAATGTTTTTGCGAGTTTCCAGTAAGAAAGGGCAAGTACATAGTAGGTGTAATAAAGACTCGACCCCTTGACCGCAGAGACGACATTCCTTGGATGGCCATGTATGTTTCCATTTCGGTGTCAGATCCTTTGAGGGAAATGAACCCATTCGTAGCAACGTCAGATAGTGCCTTTTCTGGTGGGAGAAGTGTTCAGTCAGGTACGGTTGTGGCTTCAGCCTCTGATAAGTCTGTATCACAGCCCAAGCATGATGTTTTTTTGCAAAGGTATTTTTGTCTGTGGACAAAGAGATCCGCTTGATGGCATTATTCACCACACTTTTGAATCCAGAATACGTTGCAGGGGTGAGCCAAGCCTCCTCAAGCTGTAATGCCGACAGGGATTCCTTCAGGACTGTCGTGGTTGAATTGGCTAACCTTTCTTGATTTTCAATCTCTACCCAGCAGTAGTGGGCTAGGGTGTTGTCTTCTGCTTCCCTCATCCTCCAGTAATACTTTACTAGTGCCCATTGTCTGGCTGGGATCTGTTTTTTTAATCCTTATTCTAGGCGGATTTGAGCCTGTGAGGTGTGTTGCGGTATTAAAAATAATCTCTTAAAAAATGTGGATTGTGCAGGGTTTAAAACTGTGGCATCTTTAATGTTCAGAATTTCGGAGCCGTACGAGATGGAAGGTAGAAATTTTGCAGCAATCACTTTTAGCACGTGGCCGGTAGAGCAGCCTATGAGCTTTTTTTTTAGTATCTTGAAGGCGAATAACAGTTGTTTGGCTTTCATGCGTCCTTGGGCCAATTGTAGCTTGAAGTTAAGTTTGCAATCTAGCTGGAAGCCTAGATATTTATAGGAAGTTGCCTGAGTCAGTGGTTGCTTACCCAATTTCCAAGAAAATGAATGTTTTTTCGATGTTTTATTGTGCTTGACGAAACACATAACTTTTGTTTTTTGATGGTTAATCATAAGTTGGTTCAGGGTGGTGTAGGATCCTAATTCCGCAATCAATTTCTGCAGGCCAATGGGAGTTTGTGCTAGCAAGATGATGTAATCCGCGTATTGAAGACACGGTATCGGTATTTTACCCAATTTTGGGGGATCTGCTTGAATTAATCGGAGGCACTTGTCAAGATCAGAGGTGGGCATGTCACTGGACCTCATCAGGCAGGTGGGGCGGTGGGAATCCCAGTGTTTCAAGCGTTACATGCACCCATGATGCTTGCAAGGGTGGAGTCCGCTCTGGGTGCATCGGGTGGTGACATGGATGCGATACGACTAAGGAACAAACCAAGTGCAATTTTGAACAGCACCAGTAGTGGTTTGCAATGTTAATCTTGGCCAACTATGTGCAATATGGGAGGGCACTAGGTGCTGATTGGTGTGCAGTGTGGTTTCTGAACAAAGCATGTTCAATTTTGCTTAGTATTTATAGAAATGTTTGCAGTGTTAGAATAAAGGTGTTTTGCAAATCTTCATTTCTTTATTTTGCCAGGATCAAAGGTTTGGGTGATCGGCCATTCTTACATCGCGAGAGTGGCACGATGGGCCGAAAACAGGAACTGGAGGCATGGGTTCTCCTCCACTGAAATGGTCTGGTTGGGGTTCTCAGGCATGCGTTGGCACAGCCTGCTGAAGAAGCTGCGGCACAGGCTGGCGGGAGGCGAATCCCCCCCCCCCAACATCTTGGTCACACACTTGGGAGGCAATGACTTGACTGTCATCGGTAGGAAGGCTCTGCTGCAAGCGATGAAATCCACCATGTGTAAGTTAAATAACCAATTGGGCGCATGTGAATTAAGGTGGTCGGAGATCATTCCACGATTAGTTTGGCATGGGGCCAGATCTGGAGAGGCCGTGGAAATTTCACGCAGGAGACTGAACAGAGGGGTTTTGGTTTTATCAGACACGGACTATTGCATGGCAAGTCCACTGAGTGTTTTGATATGGATGGGTGCATTTGTCTAGAGTGGGCATGAACCTGTTTCTATTGGACCTGGGGGATGCACTAGAAACAGCGGGGTGTAAGTAAGAAGCCTTGGTGGGGGGCTCGGGGTGTGACGGGGCCACACCCAGAGCTATGGCGGAGTTACAGGGCGGGCGATCCTGAGGCTGAATGGTACAGAGGGGTACCCTCTTCAGGAGCCCAACAAAGGTGCAAATGCCAAACAACCCCAGGAAGTCCTTATGGCAGGACCCTGGAGGAATGACGGCGCCCCGTTAGTCCTGCAGGCGGTTGGAAACCTGAGCAACCTGGGGCTTGCCTGGATACGCTCCGCCCCCTCCAGGGGCGTGAGTAAATGGGTGGACTGGTGGTCCACGTGATTTAACCCCTTCGATGCGCGTGACGAGCTCAGCTCGTCATGCTGCGCGGTAGCGCTGTGCGCATGACGAGCTGAGCTCGTCACGACCACACCCGCGATCGGAATGTCCAGCACACGAGCGGAATTCCGATCGCGGTCAAGGGGTTAAGGGGTGAGCACCGATTGGTGAGTGCCACGGTGCAATTTGGCTCTTCAGGTGGGCAGGGCAGCTTAGAGGCGTCACTGCTGCCTGCCCTTGGATCGCCCGTAAGTTGACCCACCATGTTGGCATATTTCTTATGCAAATAAACCTGCAGCAATGTTTTCTCCAACAATGTGTCTTGTTTGTTTTTTATTGGGAGATTACTATGTTGCGGGTGGGCTGTGTTGCCAATATTGGCACTAAGGCCACTAAGGCCTATGCGAGGTGAGGTCTACACAAATACAACTGCTTTATATAAATCCGACTGGCTGTGAGTAGCAGGGAGATCTCTCAAGTTACCTAGGTGACATTAGGCCACGCCTTTGTATACAATAGCCGTAAATTAGTATATATGTTATTGGAGATGAAAAAGATCGCCTCTTGAAAAAATGTACAATTCGCTTTATCCTTTATTGAAAGTAGCAGAATGTGGTTGTGTCCATTTCACCATTCTTTGTTACATCTTAAGTTGAAAAGAGGGCGGCAGCGAAGTTAAAATGACTGGGAAGAGTCGGCGGCGGCGGCCGCGATGATGTCAAACGTTTGTTTTCAAGACGTCCCCTTCGCCTCTCTGCCTCCACTCTCTGCTCCAGAGGGCTCTAACTTCCCTCTCTTTATCAAAGCGCAGAGCCCTTTCATAAACTGTGTAACCTCTGCAGCATGATGCCTCGAAGCCGAACTCCAGGCACAGCCCCCGCACCATATACACACACATCCTGTGGTTCGTCCTCTGCCTTGCCATCCACTGTATTATCACTTTTGCCCTCGTCCACCTTCAATCAATCTCCCTGGAAATAATATTAAAGTAAATCTCGATCCTCTAAAAAAAAAATCCCTCGTCAGATCCCTGGCTCCACCCCTCTCCAGTCCACCAAGGCTCACCCCCTTCCCTCGCTCTCCTTCACCCTGAGATGTGGGGATTTATTCCGGCCACCCCCTCCCCGGATTTATACGGTACAGCTTCGGGCCAATCTGTATCTCTCACTGAACACATCTTCCTTTTTCCTCCCGCGGACTAGTTTTGCGCTCCCCAGCCTCCACTTCCCTCGACTCATCTCTCCCTCTTGGATTTCACAGCACCTTATCCTGCGCCGATTCCATCACTAGTTCCGTTCCTCCGCTGCCCTTCATCCCACCCAACCACCCAGGCTTCAGCTCTCTCTTCCCATCCTCAGCCTCGCCCTCCCACCCCCACCGCTTCTCAGGGCCCTGGCAGCCCCGCTCCTCTGCATTCTGGAGCAGTTTGGGGGCTGGCTCAACTTATTTTTTCCAAAGCGCCTGCCAACGGCGTCTAATGAGAAACAAACCTGTCTCCCCTTTTTAAAGAGGCAGAGTCGCCACTGACGTGGGGCCGCATAACCCTGCAAAAACAAAACATCAGGGAGATCCTCGGCACCTCTGAGGCACCGTGGCTGCACGGCCCCCCCCCCCCGCCCTTCACTACAGGGCGAGTTGGGTAGTCACTGGCCACCCCTTCTGCCCAGGGTGGGGGGATAGATCACAAAGCTTGAAGCTCAAGACTTCACGTTTCTGTATGTATTTTTCAGATCTCCAAAAGTTCCAGAGGTTCAGCCCAGCTCGGGCCTGGCGAGAGGTCAAGGTCTGCGAGCCAAAAATGAGCAGCCCTCAGCATTTCAACCTCACAGTAATTTCTAACAGACGTAGTTCCACTCAGATGAGTAACACGTCTTGGTAGTCTGCATAGCTGAGAGCATTAGTCACGGAGAGTCTCCACTGAGGTCTATGAGGACGGGCGATGCCTGCATCTCCATGGGGTATAAAGGCTGACAGGTGTGATTCTCCACTGCAGGCTGGCATGAGTGATTCTCCATTGGATGCTCAGCTGGCATGAGTGATTATCTACTGGAGCCTGACAGGTGTGATTATCCACTGGAGGCCCGCATGAGTGATTCTCCACTGAAGGCTGACAGGTGTGATTCTCCACTGGAGGCTGGCATGAGTGATTCTCCGTTGGATGCTCAGCTGGCATGAGTGATTCTCCACTGGAGCCTGACAGGTGTTATTCTCCACTGGAGGCTGGCATGAGTGATTCCCCACTGGAGGCTGGCATGAGTGATTCCCCACTGGAGGCTGGCATGAGTGATTCTCCACTGGAGGCTGGCATGAGTGATTGTCTACTGGAGCCTGACAGGTGTGATTATCCACTAGAGGCCCGCATGAGTGATTCTCCACTGAAGGCTGACAGGTGTGATTCTCCACTGGAGGCCGGCATGAGTGATTGTCTACTGGAGCCTGACAGGTGTGATTATCCACTGGAGGCCCGCATGAGTGATTCTCCACTGGAGGCTGGCATGAGTGATTCCCCACTGGAGGCTGGCATGAGTGATTCTCCACTGGAGGCTGGCATGAGTGATTGTCTACTGGAGCCTGACAGGTGTGATTATCCACTGGAGGCCCGCATGAGTGATTCTCCACTGAAGGCTGACAGGTGTAATTCTCCACTGGAGGCCGGCATGAGTGATTGTCTACTGGAGCCTGACAGGTGTGATTATCCACTGGAGGCCCGCATGAGTGATTCTCCACTGGAGGCTGGCATGAGTGATTCCCCACTGGAGGCTGGCATGAGTGATTCTCCACTGGAGAATGGCATGAGTGATTGTCTACTGGAGCCTGACAGGTGTGATTATCCACTGGAGGCCCGCATGAGTGATTCTCCACTGGAGGCTGGCATGAGTGATTCTCCACTGGAGGCTTGCATGAGTGATTGTCTACTGGAGCCTGACAGGTGTGATTATCCACTGGAGGCCCGCATGAGTGATTCTCCACTGAAGGCTGGCATGAGTGATTCTCCACTGGAGGCTTGAATGAGTGATTGTCTACTGGAGCCTGACAGGTGTGATTATCCACTGGAGGCCCGCATGAGTGATTCTCCACTGAAGGCTGACAGGTGTGATTCTCCACTGGAGGCCGGAATGAGTGCTTCTCCACTAGAGGCTGACATGAGAGATTCTCCACTGGAGGCTGGCATGAGTGATTCTCCACTGGAGGCTGGCATGAGTGATTCTCCACTGGAGGCTGGCATGAGTGATTCTCCACTGGAGGCTGGCATGAGTGATTCTCCACTGAAGGCCGGCATTCATAATTCTCTACTAAAGGCTGGCATGAGTTAGTCTCTACTGGAGGCTGGCACGAGTTTTATCTAAAATAACTTCCCGAGCAGCGGTCATAGTGTCTCTGCTTCCCAGAATGCCTACACAAGAAGTAGACTAGGCAGTCACCATCCTTGCCCAATCTAAGATGGAGGCATTGTCTGGAGTTTCTACTTGCCTTTTCCCAAAACAAGATGAAGGCAGTCAGAATTCTGGGATATCTTCCTGTTAGTAGACTATAAAAGTCAACCTGAGAAGAACTTGCAACACATGCAAAGTTCTTTTTTGTTGTGTTTATTTCCCTTTTAGCCTATATAGTTCCAGATTTCCCTGTTGCTGGAGTTTTCAGCTTTCTTCAGTATTCCTCATTCGTCAATCTCTTCAGAAGCAGATTCCGTAGCGTGCACCATTCCTGTGAAGGAGTTTCTTTTTTTGCTGTTGGCATTTTCCTGCTGATTTGGGTTTCTGTGTTTGAAGGCACCTGTTTTCCTGTGATTTCTGACACTGTGTGGCACTTTAGCTACTAGAAGGGGTCGTCCACTTCTTCTACCAGAGCTCTTTGGAGAAGAAGTCCTGTTCGAAGCTTCCAGTCCTTGGCATGCTCATATCTCGATCTCCTTTTCATGCAGCCATGTTTGTCCATAGAAGGGCCCTGGCTGAAGATACCTTAGTTCAACAAATTTTGTTTTTCAAGGAATAGTTTTCAACAGCTTGTTGACTCATCTTTGCACAAGTGCAGCAGTTGGAAATCCACACCGTCTCAGGCACAAGAAGAAACTTCCCTTTTCCATTCCTTCTTCCCCAAATCATCTTACTGTTACTCTGGGCCTATTGGGCCACAGGGAAGGCATGAGATTTTCTGGCCCGGCTGCCACACTATAGGGTGGGTCTTGCTGCTGCAGAGGGACACTGTGCATGGAGTTTTTGGAAACTTTGTTTGTGAAAACAGTGCCACTCCAAAACACCTGTGCACAGGGTCGAACTCGCTTTATATGCCTGGTTTGTACAATATGCTGCAGAAATCTATGGGTGTGTGAAATGGAGAGAATTTACTTACGTAGATTTTGTTAAAGAATGTAAATGTGAGTGAAAAAAAAACGTGCTTAAAGTAGATTTTGATAGAGAAAACTAAGAAATTTTTTAGTTTTATTCAGGAGAATTCCAGCATAAAAAAGCAAAATGGCCATGTGATAGCAAACTTCTCACCGTCAGGAATGTGAAAACTGGTTCAACTCGCCCATCTATACCATTCCAATTCCTCACTCACCTAGTGCTTTACAGTATTCCCTACAGCAGCTTGTGTGTTACAGCCCGGCCCTGTTCCTGATGGCAATTGTGATGGAACATTTTTTGAGGTGGAAAAGTGGAAGCCAAAACGAAATAACACATGGCGTGTGCCAGAAAGCACAGCCCTCAAATGTGCTGAGCCCAGGGATGCTTGGGTGACCAGACACCCAGCTCTTGGTCCTATTAATGAATAGTGGTACACATAAGCTCAACCATATCCCTTGCGCACCATCTGTTGCCTCCACTCTCTCAAGGCTGGGTCTGCTAGCTATTGTCTTTGCATTAAGGATTGCCTTGAACAGGTGCAGCACCAGAGCTTGGATTGCACAGTGTTTTGTGCACATGCATTCAAAACCTTTTGATAGAAATTGGCAACAGTGTGCCTGTCCAGAGCATAGTTCTGTAGGCTGGGGCTGGGTTCCTCCAAATAACACTGACCAACTAGGAAATGGCCCCTTCTCAATACGTGGAAAACCAAAGAATCAACACAAACCACAGGTCTCCGAGTGACAGCAACAGGACCGTCAGGATGCCGACGTGGAATATCACCTAAGTAAGGATGATGTCAGATTGCACATATTTACTAACTGACCCACCAATGCATTCCTCTGAGTGAGTTAAGCACCTGCTCCAGAGATCTTTCTGTGACCTACATATCACTCATGCCTGAACCATACAAGTTCTGTGAGCAATGAAAGCTTGTACTAGTCTGCCCTGTTGGATCTGTTCTGCAGGTAATGGAACTAGAACTATACCTGGCTGATGAGCTCTAATAAGAGTGAAACTGGCCCTGGGTTGCTTGTATTCCGGTTCAAGGACCTGGCCTGGCATTTCGGGCTGGACTGTCCTCACTGGAGCAGGCTCAAGACTGATTTACATATGACTAGGTCCAATTTCAGGTGGCGTAGTGTGCAAAATAACAATGAATTGGAATGCATACCTGAGAAGTTACCAGTGGCTCAGATTAATTAATGCATTCCATCCATCACTTTGTGTTTGCTTCATTGTGTCACCCGAAGTGGGACGGGTATGCCCAGATGTGGGTCCTGTGCACACTGTCCCAACAGATCTACGCTATACCAGGCTGATGAGCTCTAATAAGAACGAAACCGCGCCTGGGCTGGTTGTGTTCTGGTTCAGGGAGGACTCGGCCTGGCAGTCCAGGCTGGACTGTTCCCACTGGAGCAAGGTGGAGACTAATTAGCATATTGCTGGGTCCAAACTGAGGTGGAATGATGTGCAAAATAACGATCCCTTTTTGCATACTGTAGTGTATCACCCTAAATATGCCCAGGCGTGGGTCCCGTGAACACTGTGCCGCTGCACCCAAACTATACTTGGCTGATGAGCTCTAAAAAGATTGGAAATGGTCCGAAGTTTCTGTGTTCTGGTTCAGGGAGGACCTGGCCTGGCAGTTCAGGCTGGACTGTTCCCATTGGAGTAGGGTCAAGACTGATTTGCATATGGTTGGGTCCATAATGAAGTGGCGTGGCGTGCAAATTAATGATGGCTTTGGATCCTGACCTGAATAATTACCAGTGGCTTAGATTAATTCAAGCCTTTCAGTCATCACTTTTTGTATGTTTCACTGAATCCACCTAACCTGACCCTGCAATGGCTCAAAAAATGCCAGGAAAAATAAAGGAAAAATATGAGACTATAACAGGCATTGAGTCTGGGATTTGAAACCAAGATGCTCAATGTTTTGAACCTGAGTTATGTCATTGCGATACATTTTCATGTGAGATACCGGCCAAATATATTTTGTGTAATATGCTTAGCAATGTTTTGTGTTATCTTTTGGTAGCAACTGCTGGTTACTACTATGAAAGACGGCTACATGATGTATGTGGACCATGTCAAATGTGTGTTAAAATTCTGTTGTGTATTCTGTTTGGTGTTCGTTTAGCATGTCCTGGAGTATAGTGGTGTTGTGAGCACAGTGGAAGCAATTATATGACATGTCTATGATCTGCTGTAGGTCTGTAGGGTGGTCTGTTGAAAGTGTTCTACTGTAAGTTTGTGTTTGTTGGCTCTTGTGCTAGTGCATACTGTGATGTGTTACCAAGAAGGTTGGTGTTATTTGTTTGATGATGGTAATAGTTTTAGGGATGGCCATAAGAGAGAGTGCAAAGAAATGTGGGAAACCAATATAAGACTGAACAAGAGGAATAATAAACCGTCTACCTTAGGGGAAAGTGGAATAAACTGAAGGGGAGTGGACAGCATGTTCATGGCCGGGATGGGCAAAATGGTGGAAAGAAAAAAGCGTTAAACTGTGTTTAAAAAAACAAACAATAGTTGCAGGCTTTGGAAGGGAAGATGGTCGACTGGGGGAACAGGACAAGGGAAAGTATGTTCATGTATGCACAAGCAAACGTCGGATCTACAGCAAATTATGTTCATTACATTTTTTGACAACAAAATTGTTCACAAGTGATTAAATGTGTTGCATAAAAAACAAGAAAGAGAAATGTGTTAGAAAATTAAACATGACCTCCAGGGTGTAGTGAGCCACACGGCTCATACTATACAATGTTGCAACTTCAACTCCCTGGGCCGGGCGCGGACCGGGGAGTATAAATAAATGGTGACGTCAGCGCTCGTGGCTGACGACACGGACCGGAGTTGGCGAGTGGTCGTGTCCATTATTGCTGCGACAACGTTTTAGGCCCATAAGTTAATCCACCCCTAACCTCCCCGTACCCTTAGCGCAAGCAGGGACCCCGACCACCACATTGGCGACGAGGCGGGTGAGCGTCCCGCGCGTGCCCTCGTAACGCACATCGGCGTTAAAGGCGCGTGACTGCAAGACCCCGGACACCCCGGCGACGCAAAGACGGTGCATCACGGGCCGCGCTGGTGCAGTGCGCGGTCCTGGCGATCGCGCAGTGTTGCTGGGTGACGGCAGCGGGAGCAAAGTGACGGTGAGGTGGCGGCGGCGCGTGTGGGCTCTGTGCAGTGGCGGGAGCATGTGGTGCGCACTGCCGGAGGCATCGCGCAGCGCAGTGGCGGGAGCATGTGGTGCGCACTGCCGGAGGCATCGCGCAGCGGTGAAGAGCGCGGCCTTAGATCACAGGTGCGCACGCCGGAACAGCAATCCAGGCCTCTGGGTGTTACCACGTGTCCCCGCGAGGGACTGAAGTCAGCGCGGAGCAGAGGGAGCTGGGGGGGCATTCTCCCCAGTGAGCAGAGCTACGGCGGTGGCAGAAGGGCGGAGCAGGGCCCGCAGCAAGGGTTCAGGCTGCCCAGAGGATAGCCGGAGCAGGCCTCGGCGTATTGTTGCAGCCCCAGGCCAGGCAGAGGAGGGGGCTGTGAAGCGCAGTAGGGGTCGATTCCCATGAGCACAGTGTCTGGTCAGGTGGACAGACAGGGGCCAAGCATACCAGGGGAGATGTCGGTACCGGCTGGTGGAGAGGCCCCAGGGCCAGCTGAGACTACGTCCCGCATGTCGCTGAAGGCGCTGCCCCCATTCAGCCAGCTGGCTGATCCAGCTACGGCTGCGCCACGATGGCGCAAATGGATTGGACAATTGGAAAACTATTTTATCGCCACGCGAGAGACAGACAACGCAGTGAAACGCTGTACCATGTTACACATGGGAGGGGAGGAATTATATGAGCTGTTTCAAGACCTCCCGGATACCGGAGACAGGAATGACTACGAGAAGGCCATCAGGGCACTAGATCGTCACTTTGACCCTCAAGTCAAGCCTGACTTCGAGCACTTCAAACTGCGGCAGGCGAAGCAGAAAGAAGAAGAATCTGTCGACATGTTCTTTGCGCGACTGCGGAAGCTCGCAAGCTCCTGCGTGGGAATTGACCGACAATTTGAGATCCGTGCACAACTGATACTAGGGTGCAAATCGTCGGAGCTGCGCAAACTCATACTGCGCCAACCCGGAATATCGCTGGATGATATCCTGTATTGGTACGGGCACATGAATTGGTAGACGCTAGGGCGGGGGAGATGGAGTCTGCAATGACGAGACGATCTGCCGCTCCGCAGCCCCTCTACTCCACTCCCATCAAAGAAGAACGGGTGGATGCCATCTGCAAATTCAGCGGCCGTGGGAAGGAGGGCGCCAGTGGCGCCGGGGAACGGTCAGGAAGAAAATGTTGCGGAAATTGCGGACTGTAGAACCATCCACCGAGGGGGTGCCCGGCGCAAGGGAGACAATGTCTGAGATGCAACAAGTTCGGACACTTTGCAAAGGTTTTCATGAGTTCAGCAAAATCGTCGGCCGGAGGAGGCAAACAAGGAAGACCAAAGCACGTGGTGTGCACAGCTCAGTAAGTGGACGAGGTGGAAAGCATGTGCCGGAGAATGAACGTCACGGAGGACGACGAGGAAGACGACGTGTTCGTAATCTCGCACACCGGAAATACCAACACCAAGAAGAGGCCGCCACCGATGTGTCAGCTATGGGTTGGAGACAACAGCATCAAGGCGCTCATCGACACGGGGGCATCCGTCAACATTCTCGACGCCACTCAGTATGAGCGGCTCGTACCAGCACTTCTCAAGACGAAGGCCAAAATTTTCACATATGGGGGGGAGGTCGCCATTCCCCGTCAGGGGGTGATAGAGTTGGAGGTTACACATGGAGCAAGATCGGCAACTACTCGATTCCATGTTACTCGAGACAGCGCGGGCACCCTCCTGGGATGCCATTCCGCAGAAGATCTGGGATTGGTGATGTTCGCGAAACAAATTCATCAGTCCCATGCTGAGAATGTAATGGCCGAGTTTACAAAACTGTTCCGAGGACTGGGCTGTCTGAAAGGTGTAGAAGTCAAACTCCACATAGACAATACGATAAAGCCAGTAGCCCTGAGACATCGCAGGGTACCATTCCACCTGAGACCCCTAGTGGAGGCAGAGTTGGATCACCTGGAGAGGGACGGGGTGATCGAGAAAGTGTCAGGGCCTACCCCGTGGGTGTCCCCACTGGTGATTGCTCCCAAGCCCAAGCAACGGGGGGCAATCCGCCTCTGTGTGGATATGAGATTACCGAACAAGGCTATCAAGAGAGAGCGGCATAACACGCCCACCATTGATGAGATAGTGGCGGACATTAACGGCGCTAAGTGGTTTTCCAAAGTGGACTTAAATTCTGGCTATCACCAACTTGTACTGGAAGAGAAAAGCCGCTAGATAACCACTTTCTCAACCCACGTGGGGCTCAGAAGATTCAAGCGCCTCAGTTTCGGAGTGTCGTCGGCCGCCGAGGTCTTCCAAGATGCTATCAGGAAAGCGCTCTCAGGCCTGGTGGGTGTTATCAATGTCAGTGATGATGTCCTCATTTTCTCCAACTCCCTCGAGGAGCACCACTCACGGCTGAGAGCAACAACGCAAAGGCTCGTGGAGCAGGGTTTGACTACACACAAAGGAAAATGTGAATTCTACACGAACGAAGTGGAGTTCTTCGGATACCGGTTTTCTGCTCAAGGATTGCAAGTGGACCCTGCCAAGGTGGAGGCCATCCGAGGTGCGGCGACCCCCCCAAAATCAGTCGGAGGTGAGGAGCTTTCTAGGAATGGCAAATTTCTGCGGCAGATTTATACCACACTTAGCCACGCTCTCAGAGCCGCTCAGAGCTCTCACGAAGAAGGATGTCAGATGGCGATGGTCCAGCGCGGAGGCGCAAGCGTTCACAGAAATTAAAGGAGCGCTATTGCATGGGGCGACTGTGGCATACTTCAAGCCAGGGCAGCCGACGGAGTTGGTGGTAGACGCCAGTCCGGTGGGGCTGGGAGCGGTACTGCTACAACAAGACCAAAGTGAAGAGTGGGTGCCCATCGCGTATGCCAGCCGCGCCCTCACGGCGGTGGAAACCAGGTATGCCCAGATTGAAAGAGAGGCGCTGGCAATTAGGTGGGCATGCCAACATTTTTACATTTACTTGTGTGGCCACAGCTTCACAGTGGTCACCGATCACAAGCCACTTGTACCTCTGTTCGGTGGCACGGCCAGGAGTGGGCCGCCAAGAATTGAGAGATGGGCAGTCCAAATGCAGCACTATCGATTTGAGGTAGTCTACCGCCCAGGAGTCAACAATCCGGCAGATTACCTATCCAGACATCCAATTGCCAGCCGGCCGGAGGCCCCATCGGAGGTTGACGAAGGCGCGGAATCCTTCGTGAAGCAGATTGTGGACGCGGCGTGTCCGCGGGCGCTGTCAGTGGAAGAAATTGTACAAGCCACCAACGAAGACGCCTGTCTCCAGGCAGCCAAGGAAACACTGCACAGCCACCAATGGAAAACCTTCCTCCAAGGATCCAGCAGGTTGACAGACGAGGAGCGGGAAGCGAGGCTAGGACTGTGGAGGTGTCATGAAGAGCTGAGTGAAGGGTGCGAAGGGGTGATCCTACGGGGGGCGCGCATGGTGATACCTTCCAGGCTCTGGAGGAGGACGGGGGACCTTGCCCATCAAGGACACCAAGGAATCAAGAAGACCAAGGCTCGCATCAGGTCAAAGGTGTGGTTCCCAGGTGTTGATCGCATGGTGGAAGAAAAAGTAAGGGGTTGCCATGCGTGTTTGATAACTGGAGCAGACCCACCAACCCTCCCAATAATCACTGATCTACCCTGCACTACACCCTGGACCAACATCAGCATGGATTTTGGGAGTTTCCCGGACGGGAGGCACACGGTCGTCATGATGGACAGCTATTCCAAATTCCCGGTGGTGGTGGTGGTGAGCTCGACGTCATTTGAGAAGCTGAAACCCATCCTGGAGAAAACCTTCGCGCTGCTGGGGATGCCCGAGGAGGTACGCACCAACAACGGTCCCCCTTTCCAGGGGCAGGAGTTCCGAGAGTATATGAACCTGCACAACATACGTCATCGTAGGATTACACCTCAGTGGCCTCAAGCCAACGGTGACGTAGAGAGGTTCATGAGAACAGTGAACAAAGCCCTACGGATTGGAGTGGACCAGGAAGAAGACCTCGAGGGGTGCCTACAGAGATTCCTACGTGCATATCGCCACACACCCTACTGCACGACGGGATGTGCTCCCAGTGACCTACTAATGCAGCGTGCAGTGAGAGACGTGGTACCCACAAGCAAGCGATGGGTGCCCGCTGTTCTGGACAGCACCCATGCACAAGCTAAACGCCAGCAAACTAATGACAAAGCCAGTCAGCAGAGGCGAGCCCGGGACTGCAACCTTCGCAGAGGAGATCAAGTGGTTGTAAAAGACCGGCACCCAGGCTCCAAGTTTCTAACACCGTTTGAGAAGGAACCATGGGAGGTGGTTCAAGAGCAAGGGTCAATGATCACGGCAAGGAGAGGAGGAAATCAAATAGCAAGAAATGCTTCGTGGTTCAAGAAGGTCACTGCCCCAGTGTCAGGCCGGGCAGAGGAAACGGAATCCCCGCATAATATGAGCTTGTCCAGGGAAGAGACCGAAGCCCCCGAAGTCCAGGTGCCCGAGAGGGACGAGCCCCGAGTTGAAAAGGAGGGGTCCCATGATACGGGGCTGTCTGACGAAGTGAACCCGAGCGCCGATGAGAGCACAACCCCTAGAAGAGGACGCCATTACCAACTCAGAGACAATCCCCAGCCCAGTACGAGGTTGAAGGACTTTCTGCGTTGAAGTGAGACAGAGAACGCTACAAGAGACTGTGTATCAAGCATGTTAAGTTTATTATCTTAGTTTGTTATGTTTATTCTTTATTTTAGTTTATTGTTTGAACACCTGTTGGTTAGATGGGATGTAGTGAGCCACACGGCTCATACTATACAATGTTGCAACTTCAACTCCCTGGGCCGGGCGCGGACCGGGGAGTATAAATATATGGTGACGTCTGCGCTCGTGGCTGATGACACGGACCGGAGTTGGCGAGTGGTCGTGTCCATTATTGCTGCGACAACGTTGTAGGCCCATAAGTTAATTCACCCCTAACCTCCCCGTACCCTTAGCGCAAGCAGGGACCCCGACCACCACACAGGGTATCATGGGAAATGGCAGAGTGTCGATGTCAAGCTCGTGGTAGAAGGGGGTGTGGTTTACTGACTAAACTGTGAGCTGTGGCACTGGGAGAACTGGGTTCTATTTCCAGCTCCTTGGCCCCTTGACCAAATCGTGTCATCTGAGGCAGACTGCCTTCTCTCTCGTTGCGTCTGGGTTTCTATTCTTCAATTATACAGCGTTCAGGAGTATGCTTAAAACCCAATCTGGTATTAGCGATATAACAAGGTGTATATTTACATCTCGACTGGGCGAAGCATGAAGGGTAATCACACGTGGCTGCGGTAAGGCATTGCAGGCTGAGGCTCAGCTGTCCTTCTACTCCAATTGGGAAATTGTCCCATATGGTGAAAAGGTTTCCACACCTTTGTCACAAAGCATGAAGTCCTCTGTGTGTTGAAATGTCTTTAAAAAGCAAAGAATACACGCTGTGAAGTGGACGAAGAGGACTGCTTAGCTCTCCCGCCCATAGTGCCATTATTGGCAACCTCTCCCCCCCTTGTCTGAGCATGCAATAAATAAATACACAAGACAACTTTGTAGTGGGAAAATATTGCTGCAGGTTTATTCCATACAGGAGTATGCAATATGTGGGTTATCTTACGGGCGATCCAAGGGCGGGGCAGCTGTGCCAACCTATGCTGCCCCCGCCCGCCTGGTGAGCCAGCACTGTGGGGCACCCCGTCAGTGCTACCTTACACGATCCTCTTCGGATCACGTGACACGTTGGTCTGTTCTACTCACGCCCTTTTCAGGGCGGAGCGTAGCTGGGCAAACCCCCGGTTGGTCAGGCCCCCAACCGCCCAAAGGACTAACGGGGCGCCGTCGCGGTTTTCCCGGAACCTGCCCTGAGGCTCCCGGTCTTTGGCCCTGGCACCCCTACTGTGCCGTGCAGAGGTACCCTTACTGTACCGGTCTGCCGCAGAGGTACCCTTACTGTACCAGTCTGCTTCCAGATCGCCCTGTAACTCCGCCTGCAACACAAAAGGAAAACATTAAAACATTCAGGATACCCTGACCCCCAGCCAGGACGCCGGGTAAGAGGTGGGGCGGGAGACGGCGTGGCTGGGCAAAAGAGACCGCCAGGAGGGGCAGGGGAGGCATATAAGCCCTCCCACCCTCCCCGGCGCACAGGAAGGACGTCACGGAGGCGCCCGGCCGAGGGCTCGCAGACCCCTCAGAGCACTAGAGCGGGTGGGTGGTGCCAAGATGGCACTAAAGGGCCGCCCTGCTGAGGTGGCCCCCTGCGGGGGCCGCGGACAGCCACATAGTGCCATTATTGGCAACCTCTCCCCCTTGTCTGAGCATGCAATAAATAAATACACAAGACAACTTTGTAGTGGGAAAATATTGCTGCAGGTTTATTCCATACAGGAGTATGCAATATGTGGGTTATCTTACGGGCGATCCAAGGGCGGGGCAGCTGTGCCAACCTATGCTGCCCCCGCCCGCCTGGTGAGCCAGCACTGTGGGGCACCCCGTCAGTGCTACCTTACACGATCCTCTTCGGATCACGTGACACGTTGGTCTGTTCTACTCACGCCCTTTTCAGGGCGGAGCGTAGCAGGGCAAACCCCCGGTTGGTCAGGCCCCCAACCGCCCAAAGGACTAACGGGGCGCCGTCGCGGTTTTCCCGGAACCTGCCCTGAGGCTCCCGGTCTTTGGCCCTGGCACCCCTACTGTGCCGTGCAGAGGTACCCTTACTGTACCGGTCTGCCGCAGAGGTACCCTTACTGTACCAGTCTGCTTCCAGATCGCCCTGTAACTCCGCCACAGCCCTGGAGGCGGCCACCGTCGCAGCCAGGGCCCCCCACCACTGCACCTCCTATTACCTGCAACCTGCCCTTTCCAAGCATTCCTGTAAATCCAGGAGAAACAAGTCCATCCCCACCGGGGACAAGTGGACCCCGTCCTTATCAAAGTAACCTTTAACGTTTGCCTGGATGAGCTCGTGTCTGATGGAACCCAGACCCCTCTGGTCTGCGAGCTTACGCCATGAACAGTTCCCTCTTACAGGGATGTTCAACGGCCTCCTCTGACTTAGCTACATGCCACCTTAGCGGGGGATCATCTCCGCCCATCAGGGCTTCACATTGACCCATGTAGTTGCTGAACTCACCAAACAGCGCATTTCCACATGTGACCGCTCATTTCCAGGCCTCCTGCAAATCTAAGGGAAGAGATCACTCCCTACTGATGATAGATGAACACCATCTCTATCACAATAGCCCTTGACATTCGCCTGGGTCAGCTAGTGTCTGAAGAAACCAAAGACTCTTCTGTCCTGTGAACCTGTGCCAAGAACTATTCACCCTCCTGCGGGAAAGTTCCTCTGCCTTACATGACCTAGCCCCGTGCCAACTCCGGGCGGGACGGTTTCCAACACCAAAGCTCACATTGCCCCATCTATTTGCTGATCCCACCTAGCTGCCGTCATTCTAGCACCTATGTGCCTGATCCCCTGTGTCCCCCATCTATGGGACAGCAGCCCCCTTGTTGGGTAACCGCTCCCACCCCCGCCTGCCTTGGCTGTTTGGGCGAGGAGGATTATGCTTGACCTTTGCAGTCCCTTTGCTTTCTACATCATGACGCACAGGAATGTTCATAACTAGCAATATGTGACAATGATCAAGGGTGCCTGCCTGCCCATGCCAATGCACCCTTATTCCTTATGGGAATTCCGCCAGCTCAGCTTCCTTTGTGGGGAAACCCCTGGGCATACCAGCTAAGAGAATCTGTGTGATTCAACGCACTGACCGGTATGGTGCCTAACATTAAGCATTGTCCAAGTCCTACCAACCCCCTCCTAGAATATTCCCGGCCAGGGGGACAGGGGCGTTCCCACCCCATGGGTGGAAAATTACCTGCTCTGCTAAATTTTAATCATTGTTGATCACTGGACGTGCCAAATGTTCTTTTACATAGTAGCCTTTTGTGCTTGACACCTTGTTTCCCCCTATCTCGGAACGGCAGCACACTATGTTGGCTGTCAGCGTCATCACCCAGCGAGGCTACCATAGCTAACCGGGCGGGCATCGCTTACTGCAGGAACTTGTCACCTACCCTAGGTTCTGGGTGCACTTACTTCCCCCGTTGACCAGACGGTTGCACAAACCCCTTTGTTTGCTAAACCCTGGTGAACACCTTAATGGTATCGAAGTTGGTTTGAAACAATACATGTCTTGTGCCCACTATTGGAGACACCTCGCCCTTTCGTGTAATTACAATTTAAGCAGCGCACCCCGCTTGCATAACTGCCGTCGGATAACAGGTGCGCAGTACCTACTGTCCATTGCCGACCCTGGCTGCTTTAAAACCTGCCAAAGTAACGGAAACCAAGATTCCCAGTTTCCTGTTTAGCTGCAGTACACCTTCAGTGGGTAGGCTAGGAGATACCACAACCACATTGGTCATGCGAACCTTAAGTACACAATTTCCGCCTGTGCGCACCTCAAAATGAGACAGGCCCCACATCGCTGTAGGCCAGAGACACACATATATGTGTTGTGCCCACTATTGGAGACAACTCACCTCTTCTTGGAGTGACAACTACCCAGGTGCCTACACAACTCACCCAACAGGCAAGTTGGCCCAGACTACCTTGTGTTCTGGTGCCAGGTTTGGAAAGCGCCTAGCCTACACTTGCTGCCCCCTGGGAGCCATACAATGCCCGTGCTCTGGCCGCGACGCGGCGATGCCCTAGTGTCGCATTGAACCCCATGTCAAATAAGAGTGCCACTCCAACTACTTAAACCTACCCCTTGACCATGGGCGGAGTCTAGCTCTCCCCAAACTTTTGCTGGCTTACCCGCGGGCAAGCCTCCTGTTTCGTTCAATTTAGTAATTCATGGCACTGACCCACAAGGGCCTAATCTGGGCTGTGTAAATGCGGCCCAGGGAGACCTCAAACACTCGGCTTGGTGTGGATGGGTGCTAACCATACCTGGCTGAAGTGCAATCCCTTTGACAATCACTCCTGACAAGATGTGCCAATGCAGGTAGAAGCAAGAGTTATCCAGCCCTTCCTGTCCCCGTTATCTGAGTAACTTAGTGAAAGATGCCCATTTGAGCTGGTAGCGGAAACTGTTACTTACGCCTGCAAATGCTCTGCTCAGAGCAGCCCGCCAGACAATGGCTTCCATTGAAAGGCGGTGCCAACAGACATCCAAGCACTTAAGGCGGTACCTCTAAGTAGGGCTCTAATCTAACAAGCGCCCCGTGCATCGGATACCGCCTCTGGCTGTAAGCCGCTCAGTGCTACTGATGCCTTGGCGCTTCCTGACCCACAGCCAGCTCACCCTGATACAATCCGCTCGTGCCTGGGACTCAACAGTGCGGTGAAAGCACGAGACATCCTAGCCTGACCTTAGCTCTTCACCAGGCTCCCACACAAGAGTCATCCCCAACCTTGTGGCCTAAAACATTCGCCCTGTGGGGCGGTTGCGAATGGACTGCAAACAACTCCTAGGCATTCTCTACTCATGTTGAGATGGAGTTACTGGTAGGCTAGGGTATGCGCCTAAGCCTGGCCGAACCCACCCCTCTAGTCAGGAGAAGGAGGTGCACACTTAGGCTTTCTCCTGCCCACCCCCTAGGTGGCTAGGCAGAGACATTGGCTTATCCCAGAGGCAGTGTACATTTAATGTGCCAACCGCACTCCCACAGTGGCACACTACAGCAGAGACTCCATACCGGGTTATTTTAATTACCCTTCGTATCGGCCACCCAAGAGAGACTTAGTACCATCTGCCCCTATTACCCTGTGCTACCAAACCTCCTCATGACATCACAGGGAATACATAACTCCTAGGTCAATCGGGCCACCGTCCTACAGCTCAGTTAGCACTACCCCGTAGTTGCTGGCAGGAACTGTATTTAGCATAACACAGCCGGAGTAAATGAAAATTGTACTTTCCCACCCTTGGGCTGGTAACCGACGGCCAAAAGACAGAACCTGGTCATGAGATCCCAGTTTCCTAGAGTAAAACAATAATTATCCTGCACCATTAAAAATTGTGTTACTTGCACCCATGCCCTAGCCACCTGTTGCTACAGTGGTCAGCCACCCCCTGGAGGCAGTGGTCGTTCCAACTCTCCTCCGAATTTCTCAGCTATAGCGGCTCCAGATAATCTCAGGTGTGAAAAAAGTCTTTCTAACGTAGCCAACCGACGGTTTATATGGTATGACCCAACCAAGGCTGAAGCAATAGGAGCATGAGACCTTAAGCAACGGGTGTCTTTGTGACTGGAAACATTAATTAGCCACGCAAAGAACCATGGACATCCCCTAAATGCGAGCCACCAGATCGTCAAAGAAATATTGATGGATTTGAGACCTATGAGCCATCCAAACTACCGAATTAAAATTGGCAAGAATAGTTCTTTGAAAGCAAAGCATTGAAAGACCCGCTCAAAGTCAAAGGACATATCAAAGCGCCTTGGTCTACTTTGCTGAGAAGGAAGGAGCAATGCCCATTATTGGTATTAGTGAATGAAGGCATTATTCATTCATGTACCCCAAAGTGGGGAACCCTGCCCCCAAGTGGCCTTCCCACTTTGTGGCACCCTGGCAGTATGAATTGGTTTAGCGCACCAATCATCAACCCCAAACTGATATACTGTTTTGCCCCACCCAGGGCACCCTATCCGGTTGCCGCCAAGGCAGACACCGCGACGCCAGCTGAAGGCAGATCCGGTCCTCCATTCATAGCGTTAATCTAACGCGCATTGATAATTTACAAAATAAGTACCCAAATGTAACGTGTATGTAAATGCCAAGGGATTGAAACGCTATACATGAGCGCCAGTTACATTACATATTCAGCACAATTATCCTAATGTGCCACCTGACCGCTTAAAGGTAATTAGTGTGCTGCGTAATTATTAGTCAATAATTCTAAAGATGCCATGACAGCGCCGTTTTCCTTGCACAGTGATGTGCACAAGCCCCCTCGCATAGATCGATCCAGAGATGTTATAGGAAAACTATGTATGAAACAACAATGCTGTTTACTCACACATTACCTCTGCATTATTCACAAGGGATACAGGTCCAACACATGTCTAATGAATCAGGCCCGCACCATGGAACATGGTTTCCTTGCCAAGTTCTCCGACCCTTATTGCCCCCTTGTAAGGCGTGCCAAGCTGTCTGCACCAGAGGGACCAACACTTGGTGTTCCGTCCCAAACTGGACACTTTGGCCCTTGGGCATGGACCGCACTGCCATACTTACTACTTGTACCGAGGTTTACGCTGCCTGGCAGATTGGGTGCATTTTAGTGCTCACTCATTGAGCACAGTCCACCACCAATAAAAGCGGCACCCTCTGGGCACACCGGCGGTCTCCCCAGGCAAGTGCACCGCCCGCTACGCCAGGGGCACACGGCCCCCAGACAAGCACACATCATATCCAGTATGGGCTCCCTGGATGAAAAACAGGTCAGCACGGTAACTGGTTAAAGGCCCAATTAAACCTTGCATCCAAATTGCATCCACAGCCGAAGGCCGATCCTCGCAGTCTCTCCCATGCGAAACAATGAATTAGAAACTGCCAACTCCCCCAAAGGACACATTCTTTTTTGGTGGGCACGGTATTAAGTCATTTGCCCCGAATCCCAGGATGCTGAGTCAAGGTCGTAAGGCCACATCCTCTGGCAGAAGTGCCATGCAAGATGGCCGCGCCACCTCCGGGTGCCACCAGTGCACCCTCAACCCGTGCTGCACCCAAAGCCGCCATCCACGTGGTAGACCCAAGGCTGCCACTGAAATTCCTGCCCGCAGTATCTGGACAACTCACTAACCAACTACAAACAAAACCACCCCCGCATAAAACGACAGTGCAACCCAAAGGTGTCTGTCGATCCCCCGACACACACACCCATCATAGCAATCACAATGGAATACGGCACCAAACAGGTCCAGCTCACGATGGAAGTGAGCCCATCTCACAGCACAGACTCCGAAAGGACAATGCCATGCTTTGGACCAATCAGAGCGGAGGCACACAAATGAAAGATGGCTGACCGAACAGTGGTCACACCATGCAGGGGCAAATAGCCTCCCTTGCACAGCAATCGTGGCTCAATCTCTGTCTCTGGCCCAATCTAAGACGCACGTTCGCCCAGTCCTGTGACTCGGCTGCTAAAACAGAACGGCAAAATTTGGACACATGCGTGCCAAAAGGTACCTCTGTAGTACATCCAGACGCGAGGGGAAGCGGTCCAACTCAAAAACACACCATGCTCATTGGCGCAAACCCCAACAGACCCCGGCTCCCGTGCGCTCTCATCGGAAGTTGCCGGACGACTCATTTCCAAAACATGTACGAGCAATGCACAAAGATGCCCTGTTTGGTGCTTCCGTTCGAAACGCTCCATTCCCAAACTCAAGAAACTACCCTTTCCAACATTCGTTGGCTCCTCAATACAGGCCTACATATGCTATGCTTGAGCTTGTCCACGCGCCAGGTCTGTACTCCTGGAGCCAGAAAGGCACCGATGCCTGGGACAGGAAACACGAACATCAACACAAATGCCCTCAATGACCAGGAAAACTCACCCCGACCAACCCGGATGACGCGATGTTTGAATCACAGGGGAAGACGCCAATTGGAACACTTGACACCGACCCCCAGTCCGAGAACGGCCACACGGCCCGCACAAGCTCACCCCGCGGGGCGATCCAACGGCAGTGCACGCAGGGAAAGGTTCCAACATGTGCATACCTTGCCCATGGCCCCCCACAACATAAAGTACCCCAGGCCTGCAGGATGGTGCAAACAAGATATTGTCGAGCTGCGGCAGCCACTCCTCATTCCGCAGTATAATGACGAGTGCCGCAGTACGAGGGGTATCACACGAACAACAAACAGAATGTGACCCCCGCCCGTCTAACTAGCCCTGAGCCAGCATGCCGCTTCGCGGCGCGTCCTAAAGCTGCACATCTCTGGCAGGGGACAAGACCCACACCGGGGCACCAAGCGGAGGGGGTAGGTAGGCCGACTCACGCTCACACCGATGCTCCCACCGCAACTCAAGATGAATGTTGTTCTGACCCTAACGGTCAGGCCCATTGAGCTTCCTCCTGCCCCATGCAGCGTTGGCGCTGGAACCCTCATGGGGAACACCATCGGGTCACTACCGGGATCTCCTGCGCCACACCACCACGGTCAACAAACCACAGCCTCACATGAAGGCATAGGAGCGCTCCACACGAGCACCGCATCTACATTACCCTTCAGGCGCCGGGAGCTTATGTGTTTTGCCGAGGATCACAGGATGCGAACGCGACCCCGAGGCTCGAAACCTGCTGCTTCCCCCTGCTACACAACACACCGCCTGGCCAAAAGGCTCGACATCCAGGCCCCTGACCCCCCCCGCCCAGGTCACCCGTGCGACCAGGCTCCAACACGCGGTTGGAGCCACAGATCTAAAGGAAAGCCCAGGGAGGGGGTGGGGGGGTACTACAGCGCCAACACACTCATGGGATACAAAACCGGACTCCAGACCACGAACGACGGCGTCCTGGACGGCGTGTCCGACCCCCCTAGTGGGCCCCCGCTGACGCCATATACAACAAACAAGGAGTCTGCCGCCTCTAAGAGCTCCCTGCCACACCGGAGTGCGGGGAGTCATATCGAAGCCCAAGGCTGTGAGAGGCAGGGGCAAAACACACCAACCCCGACTCACCTTGCCAAACCCGACTAGGCGGCGCGACGATGACCCCGGCGAGCCTGGACAACGTTTCCAGTGCGGGGGTGGGACCGCAACAACGCCGGCCGACGCGAGACAACCAGTCAAGACGGCGTGGCTGGGCAAAAGAGACCGTCAGGAGGGGCAGGGGAGGCATATAAGCCCTCCCACCCTCCCCGGCGCACAGGAAGGACGTCACGGAGGCGCCCGGCCGAGGGCTCGCAGACCCCTCAGAGCACTAGAGCGGGTGGGTGGTGCCAAGATGGCACTAAAGGGCCGCCCTGCTGAGGTGGCCCCCTGCGGGGGCCGCGGACAGCCACATTCCACTTCCTGGAAGAAGGGCCTTGCTTCTCTTCCAACAACACAAACCTTGGAAGCTCCGAGTCTCCGCAGCACCCCTGCCCTCTGCTGGTACATTCCTCCCACACACTCACTCGCCACAATCGGCTGCTTTCCCTAAAAGGAGACACGGATTTCAGATTTATGTCTGTGCTAAAACCACCCCGCCCCTCCACCCGGCTCAAGGCATTAAATAGATCAAGGAGGGGAGAACAAAATATAGCAATGAAAAGAACAAGAAATGTTTGGAGTTTGATAAAGGAAGCGTTGGGTGTGACATGGTGGTGGCGTATCTCACCCGTTCATGAATTTAATTTACTTTGATATGTTTTTGGTCTATTAAAGTTCGCCCTACCTCACCTCAAATTCGGGTCCCATTGCATTTGATATGGATGTGGGTGTCTATGAGTGTGTGTAAGTGAAGTTTACAAGTGCTTGGCCAGACTGCAGCTGGGGTGGCGGCGGGAGCAGTGGTTTAAGTCCAGCGTTCGATATTGAGGTGGAAATGTCGGTTGGGCCGAGAACTCTCAAGTTGCCCCATACCATGTGTGTTAATTACTCGACGCACCTTGTCCAGTTTTTTGCTGCACCCGTGTGATCGAGGAGAATGATGACTGGCCATGGTGGGTAAATATGCTGTTGTCACCAACCACCCCATAGTGCCACAAGGCCAGGTAAACGGTAGACGAGGCGCTTTATAAACGCACCCTACCGTCAGTGACATGAGCACAGATTTACGCATACCAGAATGTGGAGAAAAAGGGACTGAGTAGGCTAGTCACATGATATGGGACAGATGAGGTGATTTTTAGGGGTTCTGGGCTTTGTATCATCATTATTTAGTTGGTCATGCCGGCTCTAAACGCACCCTTCGCGTAGAATATATACCATGAAGTATTTACAGGCAGAGATTTTTTTCAGAATAAATTAGTGCTGGGGTGTGCAGGCGCCATTAACAATACAGACCTGGCAACTCGCAGTGTCACCGTGTGACACACGTTATCGGCTCCCATTACAGGGCCTCCCAGTGAGAAGCCGATATCACACGGTGGCACGGAAAACGAACAGGGAACCACTGTAAATAGTGGATTTCCAGCTCGTTTTCCGAGGCTTTGAACTGCTGACGTCCATTAAGGGGTGTGAAAACACCCCGGCACTAGAATCAGCAAGCCTTTTTTTTTTTTTTAGGAGAGGGCTCGGGGGCTGGGTGGGGGCAAAGGTGCCTCTAGGTTCTGGGCACGATGCCCCGCCCCCTTCTCACACGGTGAGATTTTTGTACAAGTTGGCAGGTCTGACAATGTGAAAAGAGGAGGGGGGGGGGGGTTACCTGTGTATGGGAGAAGGTGTAGGGTGAATATTGGCCATGGGGCGGGGGAGTTCAATACACACGTCACTGTGGCCAACAACCACAGTCCAACTATGAAAAAGTCTTAAAAAGTAGGAGACACCATGTGGGGGGTCACTGATTTGGTAGATTGGAGCGGGCGGTGGAGTACGAGCTGTAGGAAAGGCTGACGTGGGAGTTAACCCCTCCGCTCCCTCTCATCTGTGGCCACATCTGGACTGCACTCTATGCCCTTTCTCTTTTTCACGCCCCCCACCCGAAGAGTGCTCGTCCCCAGCACCAGAGTTCCCACTCTGCGGTCCCACCGCCTCCACACTCAGACCAGGAGCCCCACCCACTGCAACACCTCGTTCTCAGGAGTGTAGCGAGAACAGAGGGAGACAATGAGGGACTTCCAAATTGTACACGTATGAGAGTGGAGGGGAGGGGGGGAGGGGGAGCTGAGAGGAAAGATGAACCTGACCACAAGTACAGTGTGCTGGAGTGCGGCCCGCATCCTGGCTCAGCTGCAGCCTCCCGCGGTGTCCTAGCGCCCACCGCCACATGATACCTGATGCATCACTTCTGCTCCACCCTCCTTCAGCCCCTTCCCTCCGGGTCAGGCACAGGCCAGGGTGAATGTACACAGAGGCCCCAGGTGGGAGAGACCCTGCTGCAAGTCTCAGCAGAGCTCTCCTCGCTGTCAGTCGCTTCCATGACAGATGAAGGGTTAGAAATGTGCTGGGGCTGTGTGCAGAGGTAGGCTAGTGGTTAACTCTTAGAGGGACTGCTGCAACCACACAGTTTATCACTCCCTTCAGCGGCCTAGTTCAGGGAGGGTGTGCCCACCACATACTGCTAGTAATAATGCATGATTGGGACCCGGCTGGGGAGGGAGTGGGGGCGCGCAGGCATGTAGGAAGGGTTTTTGTCCACGAACCCAGCTGTATTGTCTGAGACAGAGGCTGGACGCACGTCTTCATTTTATGGATTGATACGGACGTCATTTAGTGTACTTCACCCTTTCTAGCCTTGGACCTGCCCTTGCAACTCGTGGTTCCGCGGCTCACGAAGGCAGCAACAGGAACAGAAAGTCAACCGGCCTCGAACAGCCTGGGTTACATTTTCTATAGTATCCAACCTGTCACCCCATAGCCAGTCAGCAGCAAGAAAGGGTCGCCACCTGGCTGGTTTTCTACCGCAACCACCGGTATTTTAATGTCCCGGCTGGTGCAAAAATAAGCAAAATCACTTAAAAGGCGGTATTTTTAGCTCTTATCTGCACATACTTTAACAGCAAATAACTCGCAAGCACTTTTAGACGTGTTCTAGGGCTGCGTTAACGACCCCTGACTAATAATTAAAGGAAACAAAGGCAGGAAAGTCGTTACAAATCAATACATTCCATTTTGTTTAAAGTCCCATTTAGTGTCATGCACAGGCCTTTGGAGACCCTTAAAACGACAACAAATGGCCGTATTTTTCTCTTGGAATGGTGGCAACCCTAAAATATGACTGCTGGTTACAATGAGGCGGCCCGCAATATCACCGGGGATCAAATTGCGCTTGATGTCACTTCCGGTACACCTGACATTTTAATGAATTGACCTCAGTGCACACACATAGAGGAAAGGGACGTAATCTCCCCAGGGTCCCTTTATTGTTCAGTGTTCACGAGTGGTTAACGAGCAATGTACAGCGAATAATGCATCAATGTACGGTGAATGTGACGTTGTGTAACCAACGTAACTGTTGTTCACATAAAGCGCTGTATAAAACTGCTATACAATGATGCACGCACTCTACATTACATGGGCCATAGTGAACGGTAAACGAAATTGTACCCAACAATATTCTAGGGGCCGAATCTGCCATGTGTGGCGCTCTCAGCGTATGATAGGAACTGGTGTGGAAAGGACTGGCACGTGGGCAGTGTGTGGGGCATGGGTCACACAATAGCTGAGGACTGGTGTACATATTTCTTGCAGAGAAAGTGGGATTTCAGCATGAACGTGGGAAACGGAATATAAATACCACCAGAATACAATACAACACTTCTTGCGGTAACCCGGCGTGTACAATGTGCGGGGTAAAATGAGTGGGCATTGGTGCAGGTAGAATATTTTTGTGATGGTACATATACAGTGTGTGAGCATTGGTGAGTGCATTTCGTACAGAGTGGCTCACGGGTAATTTGTAGCGATATGTGCATTAAAGGCGCTATACATACGAATGCAATGCATGCGGGGAATTGTGCATGTAAAATATATTGGACATGTCGAAGGTCCTATACGTGGTCGTTAAAGCAGGCTCAATATTGGGGGCATGTGCGAAGAATGGAGCGTGTAAAAAGTTTGGGTAATTGTGCTTGTACCCTTCGTAGGTAGTGGTGAACATGTAATATGTGAACCGTTTGACATGCCCCGCGTGTGGGCACCATTGACTACAGTCTGATTGAATGTGGGTTTGGTGGGGGTACAGAGTTACGTGTATGGAGTACTGGGGTTCGCCCAGTCTGTGGTGGGCTATGCCCAGGCACGTTGTTTAAGGTGTGCTGCTCAGGAACTGGGTGTCGAATGGTGCCCGGGTCCTCTGTGTGGTTGCCCGTAGAGTGTGTGTATGGGGAGAGGAGGTACTGCCCAGACACCACGTGCAAGGAGTACTGCTGCCCGTCCAGTATGGGGGTAGCTCTGCCCAGGCACCATCTGCGAGTGTGTGCGTTTGGGGGTGAGAGGGATTACTGCCCCGGGTACAGTTTGTAAAGGGTGCTGCCCTTGCAGTGCACGAGAAAAGCACTGGGACCGAGCAGCCGCGATCGGTACTTTGCATCTGGTGCAACTTGCTTTTAGTTAGTGGACTAAGATTGTACCCGTCACGTGACCGCTAACAACATAGTACACCGTGTAATAACGTAACTAAATCGTGCAAATATCCACCTTTCATTCTAATTTGTCACTAAATGAATCGTTGGAAATTGCTGTAGCTCGGCCACGATATTGCCCCAGTGCTCGCAGAGTGAATCCTTCGTGCCTGCGTGTGGGGAGACGGCGTCCACTCTGAAGGCGTCCATTGTTAGTGAGGGGCACTCTTGTCCCCTGTGCACTGTCATCCCGCTCCCTGCATCCAGCATGCATCCGCTGTGAGGGCCGCTGCTGACAGTGTTCTGAGCCTCCCAGTCCGCACATGCAGGAATGTGACTGCCTGCAGCTCACCCGGCTTGTCCCTTCGTCTCTATTAATCACCACAGGTTAAACTTGAGCCACGAGGTGGAGACATGCGCGGCTGCCGCTGGGTGGAAGCGCGCACGCGCCAGCTAAACAGGGACGGAGAATAAGCACGTGCCGTCTAGAACTCCAGCGAAGTCTGTCCACTGCAAGCGCAAATGTGTGTGTAGAGCAGGCAGTTCTATGGACGACGTGCTTGATTTAAAGGCCAGGGCTGAACAGCGCATGGTGTGCGCGCAAAAGGCTTAAAAACATCGTGCCATGTTCCCTTCCAGAAGCCTATGTGCCATCCTCACGCCCACTGGTATGTATGTGCCTTGCTTCTTTCCCTCACTCACAGATAGGCACAGGGCAGAAGTCCAAAAAAAAAAGAAGTGGGGGAGTAGCCAAGTTAAGCAGTATGCAACTGACATCATGGCTTGTGACATTGCACCTGTCATCACAGGAAGTGACCATGACCCATGATCTCACAGGAAGTGACATCACAAGAAGTGACATCAGATCTTAAGCCCTCACAGATGTGTTTAGCAGGTCTATCATGAGTACATTTGAGTGCATTACAATATTTCAGAAATTAGATTTTGCATCGGTGCTGTGCCAAAAAAGTGACAACCCCGAAGCGAAATCTGGGCCTCAACTTATACATTTATATTTTTAAAACCCTGCCACAAATAAATTGGCAACAAGGAGAAACGTGGCAGTAAATCTGTTCTGCTTAATTAGTTGCTAAGTCTGCATGTTAAAATATCTTATGGGGTTAAAGCACCTGTTGTAGAAATCTTTGTGTGCCAACTAAATCTCAGGGAATAATAATGATAATATTAACACATTAGCTGGAGAGAAGTGTTTTGTCTAGACCCAGTTTTTCATCAAAGTCACAAAGAGGATTCATATGTCTCCTGCAAAGCACACTATCTAATATGCAGATGACAGATTTTAATTTTATGTAAATGGGTAAATCCGTTACTGCTTTTAAGGCAGATATCCTTTGGTTACTTACAGCTCATAAATTGTAATCCTTTAAATATAGCACAGTGAGCTATGAAGGACATGACATTCTCACAGTGCATGCATACCTCTAATATGCAGGGACTGAACAAAGTAAAAATCAAGCCTATCTTAAGTACCTGCAGAATGATAAGCTGTGTGCCTTTGTTTCCCCTGTCTTGCATTTAGGTGTGAGGCTACCAATAGATCGCTGACCAGGATGCTGCAGGAAAAGGAGGGCTGATGGCCCCTTAACTTCGGCCTTTGTTATGGGCCCATCTGGAAACTGATAAGCTCCTTCCCCGCCTGCTCGAAATGAAAGCAGTCAACGTTCTGGCGCTGCTGAATGTGTTTCGGTGTCTGGAAATTACACCGGGACAAGTTCAGCATATTTCTGTGGTGCTCAACCTCTTGGCAGAGTAGATGGCATCTACCCTGTGATAAGAGTGGGTAGACGCCGTCTACCCGCATGTACCCACGACTTGTGCCCCGGATAGGCATGCATACACACGCCTAAGAACATGTGTGCATACGCTAAGTGCCTATAAAGAGGTATATGTGTGCACCACGTGCTCGTTCGCACCCTACTTCCGTTCACAGGGATGAACAGGGGTGAGCACCATGCACCCGTCACCAGGCGTCAAGGGGCGTGTTCTCCTCGCTCACATGCCATGGGGTTTGTGCCATGGCAACATCCAGGGCTTTAAGTGGGCCTGGTCTGTCCGGGTCTGAGCACCAGCAGTTATTTTTAGGGGGCTTCGAAACGGGTCTCTATCGGGCTCTATTTTCGGGCCTCGCAGAGGTAGTCCGTTTTCTTTTTTTTTCTTGGACTTCAGTGAGAGCATGCACATCGATGTGCACAGCTCAATGCTGGCATCCTCGGGGAGCGGAATATAAAACAGATCCCGTTTCACTGCAATATCTGTTTGTGGTTTCCGAGAGGATCAAACCCGAGTGCGTCCTTCTGAAATAATGCACGGCCGTCTAAGCTAACTGCCAGATTTCTGCCTACCTGACAAGCCTTCTGCTTCGGAAAAATCAAAGGGAATGCTAAAACAATACGGCAGGAACATTTGTGACGGGCATGGCGGGAATGGAGGAGGATTGCCCTTTCAACGGCGCCCCGTGCCGGGTCACGTGACCCTAGGGCTCGCGTCCTTGTTTTCAGGGTGACGATAGGTCACGGAGAAGAATGGCGCGGGCAGTGTTTTCGGGTGAAGGCAGCACTGCTTTCAGCATAACGCAGAGCCATCACGCCAGCAAACCAGAAGAGAATATCTATAGCGCCCACACGTTTACGCCTTGCTCATGACTGCATGAGCACTTTTCAGCGTACTTGACTGTGAAATCTACCCCCACGAGAGCAGCCAGACCAGGTTATTTAAATAACAGCTGTGACTGCCAGCCAAATCAATTCATCAAACGTGGAAAGATAAACGGCTGAGTCGCTGTGCAGAGATTTGACCATGTGACCTGCAGGTTAACCCCAGATTTCTCCACAGTATACTCACCCCGCTGCATTATCTTGTAGTCTACATTTTATGTCTTATGTGCCGGTGTTATGTTGCTGCTGCTGTTATGTTGCTGCTTGCGGTATATGCCCTTTTGCTTTAGTGCCAGAGAATCAACATGCAAAATGGCGGAGCGGTCCTGCAAATCCGTGTGACGCGCTCCCGAAAGAGCACTTAGGCTGTCTGTCTCACAGACTCACAGAGGCCTTGAGCCAAGCGCGGGTCAGGGGGCTACCTGCTTCCCACCTCGCAGGAGCTTACATTATCCCTGGATGCATCTTGGGTTGTAAGTTCCTCAGGGGGTTGGGTACACAGCCGTCCTGTCGCCATCTTGCACACACTGTCTGACATGGTGCTCTTCACACCTTGGGAACTTGGCTGTCAGACCCACTGGGTGTTGGATCTATTGTGCTATTGCCATCCGCAGCATAGGTCTAACTACTACTAAACTCAGGGCTTTAAGTGGGCCGGGTCTGAGCACTGGTAGTTATTTTCAGGGGGCCTCAAAACGGGTCTCTATCAGGCTCTATTTTCGGGCCTCGCAGAGGTAGTCCGTTTTCTTTTTTTTTTTCTTGAACTTCAGTGAGAGCATGCACATCGATGTGCACATGCTCATTTTGCTCACTACTGAGTAGTGGAGGTCAAGGCATGACGTCATGCAAGGTGAACCGCGTTGTCGGAGGACTCTGTGGCATGTTTTGAAGGGGGTGGTGGCTTCATTAAAACTCACCCCTGTGAAGCCGCGTTGCCTTCTGGGAGCAGTGCTTCTAGTACACTCAGCCTCACGTGAAGCCACCCTATACGGGAGGTGTCTGCCTGGGCATTTCCCGGGATGACGACACCGGTCTTGGGGTACTGGGGAGGGTGTATGGCGTTATCCATACATAGCCTTGCTGTAATAAGGAGGGAAGAGAGCGAGCCTGAGCGGGGAATTCCAAATCTGATGACACTCTGAGGAGTCCTAGAGCTGACGGCTTGTCAGAGCAGGGGGTACTGCTACACTAGTTACCTTTATTTAGACCACGCCCCTACGTGGATAGGCCACACCCCTTTAAGAGGTTTGCCCCGCCCCTTTTAGAGCACCCCTAGTTTTTTTTTCCCCACTTAAAGCCCTGGCAACATCTACATGCTTTCCTCACATTAAAGAGAATGAGTGCCATGTTCATCCCCACAGGTGCACCCCTGTCATGCTGTCATTCACAGATGTGTGCCGTGCTGTGCGCATCATGCTTACATTTACAGGCCGATGGGAAGGTTTATTATATTTTTGTGCAATGCAGCTCAGCAATATTGCACTTTGTTGCACAAGGGGGAGAAAGCAGTGCAGAGCCAGTGTTATTAAATATGACCTGCTCCTGCTCATATCCCCTGTGTTGGTGCACAAACGAGCTGCCTAATGACACACTCAATCATAGTCTCCTATGCTTTGACTAACATAGGATTTGTCCTGTAGGCATACCGTTCCGGTACAAAACCTTATGCAATTTCCACATCATTCCGCACATTGGATGTGTGTTGTACAATACAGCACACGTGGAATGTTTGGAGAAATTAAAACATTTCTCCAAGTTATCCCCTGCTTGGAAGAGACATTCTTTTTTGATGCAGATTCCGGTCTCCCAATCTTAGTAGATCAGGGTGCTTGTGATGATCTGCCCAAGTTACACCTTATAAAGCTCCCTTGGCGCAAAGTGGCATAAAGTGCTGCAAATTGTGCTCCGCTAATAGCACCTGTCTATGACAAAATACCTTTTGTGCTGGAAACTAAATACAGTTCCAAAACTTTGTGCCCCTCAGCATTACAGTGTGTGACTTTGCACCAATGCAAGTCTCGTTAAATCTGCTTAAAGTGCCATGCTCACAGCCAGAGATCCGCCTAGTCTGAAAGTTTAGTTTAAAGGTAAAGAGGCTCCCGCTAAACAGGACATAAACGTAATACTTAACATAGAATTCTATTTAAAATGGAAGTAATGGCTGTGGCGCCGAAAGTGGGTTTGTGCGGAGACCCATGGTATGGTGGAGCGACACTTAGACTCCTATGGGTGCCCTCGTGGAATGCACACGCTCCCAGGTGTCCATACTTTTGGTGTGACCGGGGACACACCTCTGAAGATGTAAGGCCCTGGGAATAAAACTTTGGTGCAAACTATTTGAGGCTGCGAATGAAAAGGCCTCGGTCTCTGTAGACCTGAAGGTCCCGACCACAAACTTGAATCAGAAGCAGAGATTCATAGGTAATCAGGGCAAATTACGAAAAATCGGGCTGCCAGTGTATGGCTTTAGCTGTTGTTGTTATTATTATTAACATTAATAATTTTTTTAAGTTTAATATTTAAGATCACAGGTTTCAAATAAAACAACACATCCATTGCAAAATTCCCTGCTCCTATTGGCTGCTTGCTGTCGTCCACTTGGACACATCCAAGCAAGTACCATGGCTGTTTTCATAATACGAATCTCATGGGTAGCCACCCAGCCACACCTTGATGGACTCAGGCTTCTCCAGCGAGCAGTTCGTGAGCTACCAGTAGCTCGCCAGCTACCTGTAAGTGGCTCGCCTGTGTGCAGCCTAGCATACTAAATTAGAATCTTTTAATTGGTTATGTACCTACATCGAAAAGTGTGTATTCAAGACAAAAATGTGTTATATTTTCAGAATTCATAAGCTGATGTTTGGAGAAAAATGGCTGAATTTTCAAAATATATTCTCAGTTGTCATTTGAGTGATAAATCATGTGGCAGGTTCAGGAGGCTACTCAAGACCTGGTTGTTCGAGCAGTAGCAGCACCCCCCCCCCCCCACTTTTTTTTCTTTTTCCCTAGCGCCTTGAGACCCTCACGGGTAAGTAGTGCGCTTTACAAATTCTGTGATTGATTGATTGATTGATTAGACACACTTATTACTAATAATATTAACTTTTTTTTACATTACTGCTGGCAACCGCGCCTGATGCACTGAAGTGATCATTCCTACTTACGGCATACTCTAATGTAATCCTGTCTGATACGGTCCCTATTATAACACTAAAAATAGTAGCTCGTGATGATTTTCATTGAGCATAAGTAGCTTCTGTTACAGAAAAGGTTGGAGACAGTTAGAGCATATACTATGGCTGGTCATTGCTTGTTCATTTATCGCTTCATGGTGGACATTGGTTGTTCCTCTGTGGCATCACAGTGGACTCACGAGTACATGCATTATGGATAGTGTTATAATAGCCATTCTTATAGGTTGTGCCCTGTCGACCCATAATGCATGTACAGTGGCTGGTTGTTTAATCTGGCAGTCTAATTTCCACTCCCATGGTACCCTTGCCACCCATGCATAGACTCCTCTGAGCAAGTACCAGGGCTGGTTGTGTAATGTCCATTTCTACTGGTTCCTCCATGGCACACCTGGGTGAATTGCCGAGGTATAGACCATGTCTGGCTTTATAATGCCCATTCGAAGGGGTTGCTCCATGCCACACCTGTGTGACCTCCTCAGGTATACGCCTGCGCTGGTTTTATAATGCCCATTCATAGGGCTTGGTTCATGCCACACCTGGCTGAACTCCTTAGGTTTATACCATGGCTGGTTGTATAATTTCCATTCCAACGGGGTTCCTCCATCCCACACCTGGGTGAACTGCCGCGGTGTATAGCATGGCTGATTGTATAATGTCCATTCCTACGGGGTTGCTCCTTGTCACACATGGATGAACTCCTCAGGTATATAGCATGGCTGATTGTATAATGTCCATTCCTACGGGGTTGCTCCTTGTCACTCATGGGTGAACTCCTCATATAGCATGGCTGATTGTATAATGTTCATTCCTATGGTGTTGCTCAATGCAACACCCATGTGAGCTCCTCAGATATGGATGATGTATTTCCTCTGGTGTACTCTCTTTCAATCCTGGGTGGTCCCTTCATGTATATGGCAAGGCTGGATTTATAAAGCCCATTCCTAATTCCTGGCGCTCACTTCATGTCACATGTGTGTGAGCCCCATAATTATATTTGATGGCTGGCTGTATAATGCCCATTCCTATGGGGTTGCTCAGGGCCGGCTTTAGTACTGGTGGCGCCCTGTGCGACAATGTTTGTTGGCGCCCCCCCCCCCATGACCACTTCACCACGTATTCCCTCACTACCACCATTTGACAAGTCTCCATAAGCACTGTCTCTTAGATTCATTTAGTTTCATAGCACCACTCATACCAGTTTAAGGTGTCAGAACACTTTACATCACACATACATTGCATGGAGACAATCATGCATGTGTAAATCAGTGTATAGGAAATGTTACCTAAGACAGAAGACTACAATGTGTAGGAGTCACATGTCATCCATACTGGTAGGCAGTATAGTTTAAAAGTCCTTGGTCTGGAAAAGCACAAATTCAGAATTTTAAATGTAACACCATTGTTAGGGGTTTTCTTTAATAATAAGATTTGATTTCTACCCAAATGGACCCTTTTTGCAATATTAGGATAAGGAAAGACTAGGCAAGAAACATGTAGCTGTAATATATTTCTTGCAGTTTGCATGAGCTCTTTGAGGACAGTTAATAGCTCACTGCTCTATATTAGGATTTTAACTTTTAAACTGCAAGTAACAAAAGGATCTCTCTGACAAAAGTGATAACTCCTTGACCTATTTATAGTGTATGCACTTTGTGATCAGAATGGGACACGTTCTTTGCAGCAGGCATATTAACCTTCTTCCTGTGATGAGTCAAAACTTCCTCTACCAGACAAAGCTCCGGTCTCTCTCCAGGAAGAACATTAATCACCGGAGTTATGGTGACATTTTTATTGATGCTTGAAAATTGCTGGGACAAGGAACGTGGCATCTGGAGCTTTTAAAACAATAAACATGGCGCCCCCACCCCAAGTCAGCGCCCGGTGCGGTGGCACCGATCGCACCGCCCTAGAGCCGGCCCTGGGGTTGCTGCATTCAATTCAGGATGATCTGCTCAGGAATATGCCAGAGCTGGTTGTGTAATGCCCATTCCTGTAGGTTGTCCCTCTGTATCCCCAGTATGGACCGAAGTGCATGTACTAGAATTGATGCAGGATTGCTCCTCCCTATGATCAGAGCTTCGTTACTGGACTCTTTCTTAAGTCCTAATTTCATTGTGGATTAGAATGTACGATAGAACAGTCCAAAGGTAGGAGGTATCCACATGCACGACCATGCCGTCTGTGCCCACATTTTTCGCACACAGTCATGCATATGAGCTGCTACACGTTTGATGTGGCACAGTTATTCACCCAGAACACCAAAACACTTCTTACCTAGGTCACGGTGTACACCCCCACTATATATCCATCCATACCCTAGCATCTAATGCTAAGTCCTCCTATCTCACACCCCTTTCTACTTCAATTCAGGCATAGATGTGACAACAGAAACACTGCAAGACCATTAATCTGGTCCTTTTGCATAACATCAGAACACCTCCTACATAAGCCACATGATGTATACACACTCCTCCTACCAGGACTGGCGACAGCAAATCAGAAAGAGAAATGATGGGGGGATGACTAGATGCCTGTGACCAAAAGTGGTCTCACCTGTGAGAAGTTGGCCTGGTATATGCTGTCCACTAATTAAAGTGGGCACCTTGCACCAGTCCAAACGACCCTTATGATGATAGTGAACCTATATCTAAAGTAAGTGGTGCAAGCACCAGCTTACACAGGTTGCAGTAGCAGACCTGTAGTTTCATTTTGCATGGCCTCTCATGGGTGGCATAATACATGCTTCAGCCCATGGGAGGCCTCTGGGTTACCTATGCCCTGGGTACATGGGTACCATATACTAGGGACTGATAAGGGTACCCCAGTATCCAATCTGGAGTGTACCAAAGTATATGTATAACAATTTAAAGGAGCAGGCACATAGACTGGGGTCCTGATTATCAGGATACCAGTCAGACTAGTCAAAAACCAGCAAAACACCATGCAAAAAGTGGGGGTAACCATGCAGTCAGATCCTACCTTCCTACACAACCCCCACCCCCCCAAACGAAAGGAGATAAGGCTAACCTTGCCCAGTTGAGACTTTATTTCCTAAGTGGCCATATAAGGAAGGTCCTGCACTAGCATGGATACTCCCTGTCTTATGGACCACTAAGGAGTCCCTACCCTGAAGGGTCTTGGATTCTCTCCAGATTTTGGGATTACTACCTGTAGTATGTTTTGGTAAAGAAAAAGGCTGATGGGGTGCCCGAGTAGGGAAGTGAGGCCCTAACAGGGTTGGTCTCAGCTTCCTCAGAGCACTGGTCACCATAGAGGCCTTTCTTTCCATGACTGAGTTCTCTGGCCCTAGGGGTCAACCTCTGGCTACCTACAGCTAGTGGTTGAGTCCCTCTGGTTGGAACAATGGAGGGCCAGGGAAGGTTTGGGACAGCTTTGTCTCAGGTTTTCCTTTGCCCATCAGAGTCCATCTGGGGGATGTCACTACCTAAGGGTAAGAGGGATCCCTCAGAATGTTGAGGAATATTCACCTGGCTAGTGCTACGAGACTGGGTGTCCCTAATCTGATGATGAGGGGGTTCCTCTGGACAGTGGGGCCCTAGGGGTCGACTGACATCCCTGACCTCTGTAGCCCTAGGCTTACTGAGGCTGGGTAGAGAGGGGCAGGATACCTGCTCCAGACTGGGCACCTCCTTTGAAGGGTCCCCTGCCCTCAGTGGTTCTGCCAGGACAGGCCTGACCACCTCTGGGGCAGTTCCTTCACAAGGGGTAGGATTAGTTCCCTGAGGAGGCTGACCCTTACCTATAGTCTGGGGGGAAGAAGACTTTTCTTCATTCCCTGTGCTCTCTGGTGGAGCAGAGTGGACCATTGTTTCAGGTTCCACCACTCCAAAAGTTTCCTGGGGTTGGACTGAGGCCCTAGAGGTCCCACCAACTTTCTCAGGGAGGCCTTACATCTGTAAATGGGCCTTCAGCTCCACTTCAGCCCAGGCTGAAGTTTCTAAATCATTACCCAAGAGGCAATCTACAGGCAAGTTTGGGGACACTGCTACTCTCTTTGGACCAGTGACCCCTCCCCAGCTGAGATTGACTATAGCCATGGGATGATCTGTCCTCACACCATCAGTATTGGTCACCTGGTACTTGAACTCAGGTAAAAGCTGGGCTGGGGGCACTAGGGGTCACGTCACCATGGTGACACTAGTCCCTGTGTCTCTATAGGCTACAGCTTTCTGACCATTGATCAGAGGCTCCTGTCTGTACTTGCCCAAAGAATTGGGACTGTCAGTAAAAGTGGCAAACCCCATGCCACCATCACAGACTAAAGTGGCCTGTGTGGGGGACCTGGCTAGGCCAGGGTCCACCTCAGTTCCCCAAGAAAACCCAACCAAATGTTTGGGTGCACTACCACCACCTGGGGGATTACTACCTGTAGTACCAGGAGGTGTAGAAGTAGTGTTTGGAGGAATATTTTCCTTATTGCTGACCTTGGGGCAAATTGCATCATTTTTCCTGTGGCCTGGCTTCTTACAGGCAAAGCAATAAGGTTTCTTTTCAGGGGAGGAAGGAGTTTGGGACCCACCCCCAGAAGAGGATTTTTTGGGGCCCTTCAGAGGACTTATCTTTTGATTTATCCCCACCTTTCTTTTGGGTCTTGGAAGAATCTTTCTTCTGGTCACCACCCTGGTTCTTTTGTTTCACCCTGGTTCTGACCGATTTATCTGCCTTCTTTCCCAATTCTTGGGGAGAAGTCAGATCTGAGTCCACCAGGTACTGGTGCAAAAGCTGGTTTTGACAATTATTAAGGATCTGCTCCCTCATAATCAGATTGTACAATCCTAAATAGTCATGCACTTTGCTGCCAAGTATTCAACCTTCCAGAGCCTTTGTAGCACAATCTACAAAGTCTACCCAGTCCTGAGTCTGTGTCTTTTGGGTGTCTCTGAACTTAATCCTGTACTGTTCAGTGGTTAAGCCAAACCCATCAATGAGAGCATTCTTCAGGACTGAATAGTTGTCAGCATCCTCTTCTCTAACAGTGAGGAGCATATCTCTACCTTTGTCAGCAAAGGAGAGCCACAAGATAGCTGCCCACTGCTCTTGAGGGACCCTCTGTACTTTACAGGCCCTTTCTAAAGCAGTTATCCATTTGTGGATGTCATCCCCACCATGGTAGGGAGGGACTATCTTGCTCAGGTTCCTATTGTCAAAAGAATGTTCCTTAACTCTAGGGACACTGTTGCTGCCACCATGGGACTCTAGTCCCAATCTTTTCCTAGCCTTCTGGAGTTCTAGGGATTCCTTATCTAGGGCCAACTGCTCTTGCCTGAGCCTAAGCTTAACTTTCTCAAGCTCTAGAAATTGGCACTGTCTGTCATAAGAGTTATCCCTCTTATGAGATATGGAGGTCCCTGCAGACTGTCCTGAATGGTTAGATTCTGCAGAGATTCTGCAGAGGGAGATCTAGATCTCCTAGGTAAACTCTGCACTCTTCCAGGAGGAGTAAAGAGAGAGCCACTGGGGCCTTCTCCACCCTCTTCCTGAGATCTGAGTTGTCCAGGTGGGAATCATCTTGATCCTCCTGGCCAGGGTTTGAGTCTAGGTCATAAAAGGTGTCACCTCCTGACCTGTCTTCATTCCCTGCCCCACCCACTCTTTCTAGCTCATCTGACCCAGGGGTCTTCCTAAGGTCATCCAAGAGTAATACCTCAATGAGACGTTGGGTGTTGGCATTTCTCCCTGTCTTCAGCTTCCTAGAAACACACATGGCTTTCAATTCCTGAAATGCAAATCCATTGTACCTAAAAGGCAGAGAGCCACTGGTTTCTCCTTTAGAAGACATAACTAAGTGTGGTGTGGTGTATGCACCTACCTAACCTAGTGGAAACTAAACTCTCTTAGGTCGGAGAAAGGATGTGCTAGACCCTTAACTTACCCAACCCTAAGTTCAGTAGAACTTACTTATTCTATTCTTAAGTATTATATGTGCCTAACACTTTAGTGGTTTTCAGTTAATCAAATACAAAGAGATTTATCTGGTAAAACAATGCAGGCTTGAATCCCAACCGCTGCACACCAATGTGAGAAGTTGGCCTGGTATATGCTGTCCACTAATAAAAGTGGGCACCTTGCACCAGCCCAAACGACCCTTATGATGTATGAGGTCAAAGATAACCTTTAGAAAGCTATCCTAGTAGTAGCTGTGGAGAGCAGCCTTCAGGCTTAATCTTGAAGGAATGTAAAGCAGCTTGTTTTACCAGAATATCACCTCCTGTATTAATTAAATGAAAGTAGAACCACACAGTAGTTATATAAAAATATGTATTTATTAATATAACACTCTCTAGTATCCTCTACCCGAGGATACAACACCGAGCACACAATACGAGATCAATAGAACAGTTGTAAGTAGCACAATACACAGCGGGCTCCAGGGGGAGACCAAACCATGTACTAAAATAGTGGTATAACAACCACGACTCGGGTCAAGACAAGGTCTGGAGCACGTAGAATCGTTGGGACCCCAAGGAACCACCCAAGGTGAGTAGATAGGGACCCTACGGAGGACGGGTGCAGTGTGCTAACACGTCCGCGGGCTCCGTGCAATTGTATGGGGAAGTCGCGGTTGCAATTTTACAGTTTAAGGACCCTTCTAGGAGGACTTCGAGGAAACCCTTTGGAACTTAAGAGGTTGGAGAGCCACCCCACCCGTGGATACCGTAGTACCCGAGTTACCTATCCCAGAGGAGTCGGGTGCATAGGTCTGGAGTGGTTTCGGAAACCGCTGTTGTTCTCAATGGAGGGCTGCGAAGAAGTGCTGCTGCCGTGAAGGCGAAAAGGGTCCGGTGGAATCCCAGCCGGGATTCTGGAAGAAAGGAACCTGAAAGCAGAGGGGACAGAGTCAGGGTCGCTTCAGAGTGACCAGGGGCTCGGGAGACGAATGCCCACCGATGTCGGGGGCTTCAGGTGCGAAGAAGGGATGCTTGACTCTGCAGCCACGAGGACCAGGAGACGTCGACGACGACCAGGAGCCAGATGCATGCTGTCCCACAAAGGATGTCGAGTGCTGAGGGGTCGGTGTCCGGCTGGAGCACCAACAAGCCTTGGCAAAAGCAACCCATGCAGGAAGGTCAAGCAGGTTACGGTGTGGACCAGCAAGGTCCAGGGGACTCACCAAGCATTGGGGAGTAAGGGCACGTCTGGAGAAACCAGGAAAGCCCAACAGAATTCAAGATGACCCTCAGGAGGACCCACAGGCCGAATGACCAGGAGTCGCGAGGGGACCTCGAGCAAGATTACCAAGCACCAGCCCACGGAGCACTCGGTGCGAGGAGGCCGGAGTTCTTTGGTGGAAATACTGCTCAGGGTCAGGACTACACGGAGTCCAATGCGCAAGCTCGGGAATTGCCAACAAGCATATGCACTTGCAAATAGACCTGGTGCACAGGGGTTCGTGTTATGCAGTCCCCACGAGGGATACTGGCCTCAAACTTGCTGAGAGGGCAAATCAACCTCAGGGACCTTCGAAACCCACCTTCTGTGTTGCTGGAGTTTTCAGAGTCCGCTGGAGCTCAGGAGCAGCAGACCAGTCAGTTGCGTTGAGGTGCCTGCGAATGCAGGGGAGTGACTCCTTCACCCCAAGGGAGATTCTTCAGTTGTCCTTAGTGCACCACAGGTCCTGCACGGCCCTGGGTACATGGGTACCATGTACTAGGGACTGATAAGGGTACCCCAGTATCCAATCTGGAGTGTACCAAAGTACATGTATAACAATTTAAAGGAGAAACCAGATAGACTGGGGTCGTGATTAGCAGGATCCCAGTCAGACTAGTCAAAAACCAGCAAAACATCAGTCTAAAAGTGGGGGTAACCATGCAGTCAGATCCTACCTTCCTACATCACCCACTTGCACTTCTCCTCTGTGGGCCCCAGGTGCCATGTCACAAGCATATTCCAGGCCCTTTGGTTGTCTGGAGAGATGAAAATGACCATACTCCCACAAGGAATCACTAGCCAGGATCTCAGGCTGGGCCGAGTGCTCATTTCTCTGGCTTTTGGGATCCTTCACAGGTTCTGCCCCACTCTGGTGGACTCTTCCCAGAGATGGTCCTTCCAAGGGGTGAACCCCACAAAGTGCAGATCACCAATCTCACTACATACAGGCCTGCTCTAACTACAGCCTCTAGATTTGAACTCACTCAGTTTTTATAGAACACAGAGACACCCATTCATCCACCCAGCCAATCACTTTCTTCCACCGGAACTCTGGTGGCCAGGCTCTGCCCACTCAGACCAACGCCTGTTACCAAGACACCTGTAAAGTATTTGCAAATAACTGAGGTCATGTGTCACCTTACACTTACTGCATTTGCATGGATTTGTGACCATAGTGGCAAAGGAATAGGGATGAACAGTGCTGGTAGCCATTACAGGACACTGTGTGTTTTACACCAACAAGGGAATCCAATTAATGGTCAGGGACCTTGGGTATCAATTATTTCAAAAGAACAGCGGTCCCTTATACTTAAATTATTAATACTGTAATTTACGTAGAAGTACAATGATATCTATGTTTTGACTGTCCAATTGGACATATCATTTAATATAAACAGTTAATTAGAACAACATATAAGTGGGACATTTAACAAAAGGGAAGGGAGACGGACTTAGGCATGAATTACTAAGGCATATAGCATTACTCTGTAGTTAGACCAACAAATACATATTCTGGCACCATAGCACAATTCGGTAAACAATAAGATTGTGCCAAGGTGCAAAGAGTCAACGACGTTTCGATCCACTTGTCAAAATACTGGAATCATCTTCAGGACAACAAGGATAATGCCTGAGGTAATTTCAAAAGGAGGGAAAGGATAGAGGGGGAAGGGTAGGGGAATGGGAAAATAAGAAAAAATGGTACTCTGTTAGTATTAGGTCCAATTGGGAATTATCATAATTACATTCGGGCATGCACAAGTTGTGGGCATGCATGGTAACAAAGAATCAGCACAAGTGCAACCTGAGTCGGATGGATGAGGTAAGGTAGAGTGAGTTGCCTGGATCAGGAACGGTCACTATGGAGGGGTGAAAACGCAAGTTAATCCAATGGATTGCCTGCCAGTTAAGGGCTAGGATAACAGACCTACTCTTACCATGTTATTAGCCTGGATGCTGCGGGTTAGGTGGAAGCCGGCGGCGTGATTCCGCGAACTAACGTGCCCGTAAGGACGTAAGGTGAAGATGTGGCTGGACGCACGAGGCTGTAGTACTAAATGGAGCCGGGTGGATGTGATTGCGCGTATCAATTAAGGACGAGTGGACGCGACATAATGACGTGATCAGACACGCGTCGGTTGGTGGTGCCGCCATATTAAAGTGGTGAACGATGGATTCCTTGTGAGGGATAGATATTGAGGAATTGGCAAGGCAAAAAGGATAAGGTAGTCTTAGCAGCCATTCACAGTTGGCACAGTGGTCAGCATTAATATCGGTACAGTTAGGTATCGTTAGCAATAGTAAACAATTACTGATACAGACATGTACAACAGTAGGAAAACCCGGGTAGGTCATCATCATAGTACATACAGTAGGAATGTAATTATAGGTATCTTATGCCTGTCAGTTGTTAAGGTGATCATAACAGCCAATCACAGTTGTCATAGTTATCATCACTAATATGGTTAGAAATAGGTATCATTAGCAACAGTAAAAAATTACTGATTCAGACATATACAATAGTGCTTACTGTAGGATTGTAATAACGGTCACCATATTACTGTGTGTTGGAAACATTTACACGTGGTATCCGTGATTTGGTTCTACATTTATGAACCCTGTTATGGTGCATATGGACAGTGTCTATATAAGGGTGGTCCAGTCCTCCGACCGATTCAGACCCGTGTATAGACTTATGGTCCGAAGAATCCACTTGAGTTCCTACTTGTTGAGGATTTGATTAATGTCTGCACCTCTAGGGTGGTTTGATGACATTGATGACCTGCCAACGGATATTGTCCTCGGAGTGTCTTTTCTCCAAAAAGTGATCAACCAGTGGGGCATTTGGAACCTTACAACGGATCCTACTTCGATGTTGGCAGATTCGGATCTGGATCTTTTGTGTTGTTTGTCCGATGTAAATTAAGTTGCGGGGACACAAAATGGCATAAATAACATTTGAGGTGTTACAATTGGAGAATTGTTCCAGAGTGATTTTGATGTCAATAAACACAAATTCTTTGCTTTCAATAGTAAATTGACATGCCACGCAATTACCACATTTAGAATGCCCAACAAGAGGAGGTAGACCCCAGAGGTCATGCAGTGTCTGTGTTGGTCTTTTTGGTGGGAGGCTAGCTCTAACTAGGTGATCTTTTATGCTTCTATTTGTACGGAAAACAAAGAGAGGGCGTTCAAGGTTGAAGCCTCCAGCGTTTAGAATGGGCCAATGTTTCAAGATGCATTTTCTCACTTGGTTAGATATGGGTGAGAAGGTTGTCATGCACAGTAATCTGTTAGTAGTGTCCTTTTTTGCTCTTGGTTTGAGAAGAGTATCTCGTGGGCAGTACCAAGCTCTCTTGACTGATTTCCGGACCAGTTTCCGTGGGTAGCCTCTCGTCCAGTAGCTGCCCGTGGTGGGAGTGCTGCCGGGCGGTGACGTGGGGCGGGGGAGGGGCAGGGTGGGGGGTAGTAAACTGCGGATTACGGCCGAGTAGAGGTAAGTAAACATATAAATAAATAAAACGAATTTCGTTGCGCGTGCTGCATCGCATTTGGCGATGCAGCGCGCACAACTAAATTCGTTTTATGTATTTATATGTTTACTTACCTCTAAGCGGCCGTATTCCGTAGTTTACTACCCCACACCCTGACCCTCCCCCGGCCCACGTCACCGCCCGGCAGCACTCCCACCACGAGCCGCTACTGCTCTAGTCAGTAGTTTATCAGATAGGGTGTTAGCTTCACGAAAGTAGTCCTCTTTAAATGAACAGTTCCTCCTGATGCGGAGAAATTGCGAGAATGGTAATGAGTCCCTCAAGGCATGGGGGTGATGGCTGGAATAGGACAGTAGAGTGTTTCTCTCTGTGGGTTTCCGATGGAGAGAGGTAAATAGTGCACCCTCAATGTGTCTGATCACTAGATACAGGACACTGTGGCACATTGTTGTGGCTAACGGCCAGAAATCATCAAGGTTGCTAGATATTCCATTTCATTGCACGGGCATCGTTTAGCGCATGCCATAGCAAATGTGAGCATCTGGGCATAACCCTGGCCTTGGCTGAGGTATGGAAAGGTGCAGGTCAGAGAAAAGGATTCTGGGATACCACAAGGCAACCGGGTCTCTCACACTACCCTCTCCCACGTGACTCTAGTAGCAGACTTTGGGTTCTTGGCATCGCTTAAAGGGGCACTGCTGTTTAATTCACTCGAGTTGTAGGTTTATAATGACCCCGGAAGAGTTAATAAAGATGAAGAGTGGTTGTTCTCAGGGGAGGCCGTTCATACAGACGAAATGGGCAGTAGTAGCATAGGGCAGAAAGTTTAGTGGGTCGACAAAATCAAGGGGAAAAAATAAAAATAAGATGGTAGTGCTGGCGATTGCACGGGTTGCTTGGATTATTCTCGCCATAATCGCACATTTTGTAAATGGAGCAAAAGTAGGACAACGAACGAAAAGAGTCCACACTGATATTAAAAGCAGGTTAAAGTCAGACAGGCAGCAGGCAGATTCAGTATGTGAACATCAGGGGACCACGGATTCATCAGACACAATGCTCCCTGTGGCTGTCCAGCCATTTCTGATGCGGTACGTGATAGTTACGACTCTCTGTGGCACCTGATAGTTACAACTCCCAGTCTTTGCGTTGCCTGACTTTACAGATGTTTGTTTTTCCATAGAAACCCTAACGTTACTTCACCACAGTTTTTGCTATTTAAAGAAAATTATACAGGATATGTTTTAGGCTCCACTAACCCATAAGTGCAGCCTGCGGAGTGTGTAGGCACCGACTGGGAGACCCGTGCCTCGGCATGTAAGGGCATCCCCCCCCTTTCATGCTGAGAGGGGACCTCCTATCCATCTAGCGCTGCCCTTCCCAGCTGTAATCTTCAAGGAACTGTGCCAGAGAACCACTGCTGCTTGTGGTTAGACTGACTCTGGGTGGAGTGGGCGTCTGCTGGACGCACTCAACTGCTACTGCCTCCGAGGACAGTAACTCAGCTCGGAGGAGTGAGTGCATGTTTGAGGCACTAGACTGCTACTCCCTCCAGGAATGAGAGAAACTCAGCTCGGAGGAATGAGTATGCTGGAGGCGCTTAACTGCTACTCCCTCCAGGAATGAGAGAAACTCAGATCGAAGGTATGAGTGTCTGCTGGAGGCCCTCAACTGCTACTGCCTCCGGGAAGGACAGTAATCCGCTTGGAGTGACTGCATGTTTGAGGCACCAAACTGCTACTCCCTCCAGGAATGAGAGTAACTCAGCTCGGAGGAGTGAGTGTCTGCTGGAGGCCCTCAACTGCTACTGCCTCCAGGAAGGACAGTAACTCAGCTCGGAGGAGTGAGTGTCTGCTGGAGGCCCTCAACTGCTACTGCCTCCAGGAAGGACAGTAACTCAGCTCGGAGGAGTGAGTGTCTGCTGGAGGCCCTCAACTGCTACTGCCTCCAGGAAGGACAGTAACTCAGCTCGGAGGAGTGAGTGTCTGCTGGAGGCGCTTAACTGATACTCCCTCCAGGAATGACGGTAACTCAGCTCGGAGGAGTGAGTGTCTGCTGGAGGCCCTCAACTGCTACTGCCTCCAGGAAGGACAGTAACTCAGCTCGGAGGAGTGAGTGTCTGCTGGAGGCCACCAACTGCTACTGCCTCCAGGAAGGACAGTAACTCAGCTCAGAGGAGTGAGTGTGCGAGGCACTATACTGCTACTCCCTCTAGGAATGAGTGTCTCAGCTCGGAGGAGTGAGTGTCTGCTGGAGGCACTTAACTGCTACTCCCTCCAGGAATAAGAGTAACTCGGCTCGGAGGAGTGAGTGCTGGCAGTGCTCCACCTTTACACTCTACAGGCCTGATGGAGGCTCCACGCCTGTATACTACCCAAGGCTGAGTCCAACACAGCTCTGAGGAGAAAGTGTACACACTCCCCAATGCTGATGGTGACGCAGCTCACTCTTAGCAAGTGCAAGCTGAACATGGCACTTAGAGTGTGAATCAATGGACAAACCCTTGCTCATAGGTCAATAGAGGACACTGCTGAAGGTCAAGAGATCCTGGCTCCTCTCGCTTTCAACAACGCACTGCGAAAGAAACATTGAGACAACATTTGAGCCTGTATTGAGTTCCACCATCATTTTATTTTGATCAGACCCTCCGCGGCAACCAAAGTTCTACGTCACCTCAAGCATGCAGTACTATTGGACCCCATGATATTTCCAGGATGCAACACAACTATTTCAGCTCAAAGAAAGGGGGGGGGATATCCCTCCTCAAGGAAATTAGAAGTGGAAATGCCATGTGACTGCTAGAACTCTGGAGCAGACGGCTGTGCCAGACAATGCACGTCACTTCCTGAGGCTAGCACGGAAAGGATGGGGAGGACCACTGACAAGTGGAGAATGAGAGGCCAGAGGCAGCTTGGCAAAGGGAAAAGGGGCGGGGGTGGACTCCTACCAGAAGAAGAACAATAGGCAACTAGATTGGACTGAACAGATACTATGATCATGTGCATCAGCCCAGTCTTAGTCTCTTCATAAACTATATACAGACAACAGAAGGGGGCCCAGCAAGGATCCCTTAGGAACTACATGCAAATAACATAACACAACACAGAGACCAAGGAATTAATAATTCAGTAAAGACAGAGAACAAACAACAAAAACACGGAACCAGAGATGCAAGTATTTATAAACAGTAATTTTCCTTTGTGAGGTGTAGTGCAAAGACACAGGTAGACATAGTGGTCCGGACCACAAAGTCTTGGGGCCATATGTATCAAAAAGAGTTTTGCGATTCTCAAATTGCGATTTTTAGCAAATCGCAATTTGAGAATCGCAAATGCAATGTATGTAGGATTTGCTAAAAATTTTGCGAATCCTACATATTCCTTATTTGCGATTCGCAAATTGAGATTCGCAAATAAGGAATACCTTCCCATTCATTCCTATGGGTTAGGAGGCCCATAGGAATGAATGGGAAGACATTCTCAATTTGCGATTACCAATTAGAGAATCGCAAATTGAGAATGCAATTTCAAGGTTGCAAGGGTGCCAAAAGGACACCCTGTTGCACCCCTGAAATATGCATGTGTGCACATTTTGAGCACATACATGCCCTAAGGGCAGATATGTGCGACATATGGCCCTTTTAAAAAATCAAAAAAGTGCTTTTTTAAAGAAAATCGCAAATTACCAGCAACGTGAAGTTGGTGGTAATTTGCAATTCCTTAAGGCCAAATAGCAAACTTCTGGTGCTTCCAGAATTGCATTTAAGGAATCGCAATTTGCAATTCCTTAATTGCATTCGCAAAATAGAGAATCGCAAATTTTGCGATTCTCTATTTTGCGATGGCCTTTTGGGATGATACATCCCAAAAGGCTTTTTGCCATTCGCAAACGGGCAGATTAGAATCTGCCCGTTTGCAAACGGGAAAAAGGCTTGATACATATGGCCCTTGGTCTTTTGTCAATGCCTTTCCACTTTACATGAGAGAAAAGAACATATGTGAACCAGCGCTGGGGCATCCCTCCTATCCTTGATGGAAATCTTAAAAACATATTTTTTTACCCTGTGATAAATTTTATTAAATCTTTCTCTACTATCTCTAAATATGCTGAGCATGTGTCCCCGCAGGTGTATATTTTTCGATAGCGCCACGAAACCGTACGTGTACGCCGATCTAGTACTTGAATTTTACATTGATTTTATGCATTACGGTGTAGTTAGCCTTAGACAACCTTGTTTTTCTCAAATATCTCAGGTCTCACAGGTTTTAGATCTCTGATCGCCCAGACCCAACATGGTTGCACACTAAACAGCAGATCTATCGCACAGAGATTTTACAGGCATATTCATTAAACAGCAGAGCTATTCTTTAGGGAAGACAGGTCTTACAAATGTGTGACATGGCAGAGCTATCCCTTTGGCTACATACATCTTACACGGGCATTCTTAGACATCAGAGCTATCCTTGAGTGCACATAGATCATTGAGATGTATGGAAGAGCTTACCTCTCTAGGGTTACACAGATCACTCAGCTGTATCTAGAAGACACAAAACGATCTGTCAAGACCTGCAAGGCGTTCACTGATATGCACTAAACAGCAGTGCCATACAAACACACCTTTACTATAGTTCTCTCTCTCTTGTTTCCTTTCTTTTGTAGGGAACTGCCTCTTACACAACAGAGAAGTTCTATTCGCTGCATAGCATTCAGGAATCACTAAATAAACTGCAAAGCAGATCTTATAAAAGTGTGCATTAAACAGCAGTGCTATCGTTTAGGCCCCACAAATGTTAAACATGTGATACATGCCTAGATGCTTTAAAAAATCTCACCAGGGTGGGCTACCTTCTATGTGACTAGGTCCTTCTTCTGGATTTGTGGCTTCACCAAATCAAATGTCAACTTGCATTTCATAAAGCATTGAAGACCCATCTTTTCTACTGAGCCTCCAGTAGAGACAGTTGAGCTGTAGGGCTATAAAGCCTTTGGGTGTACATCAATGCACATTCGTTAATTCCCTAGATGACACATCCTATCCATTCAGTCAGCTTTCCTCACAGTATCATGCCCACCTATGGGGGCGTGGCTTGCCAGCAAATGGAGGCAGACGCGTGAGCTTGGAGCTCCGCGCCGGCCACGTGATTTATCCTGAACAGACGGCCGCCCGATCTCTGGGGGGCTGCGACGGAGGTCCTGCAGCGCCGTGGGATCCAGGAGCGATGGCTGTGACTCCCTCCCGCCCAGATTGAGGCAGCAAAACGGCGGTGGCGACTCGGAACAGCGGCCGGGGAAAGGCAGACAAGATGGCGCCGGCCCGATCACGGAGCTCCGTCCGCCCGGATCGCGCTCTCTGCGGTGGCGGCTGCCGAGCACTGGAGCGGAATTGACGATCATCGGAGCCGGGAAGTGCTGCAGGGGCGCTGAAAGCGCGAAAGTGGAGAGAGGTGGTGTTGCTGATGGGACTGCCTGAAGGTGATCGGCTAGGCGGAGGAGGCTGGACTGCGGAAGAGCACCGGCCTAGCAGGCCTGTGGATTGAGAGCCGGGAGGACTGCGAAGCGCGGCCTGCTCTAAGAGCGGTGAAGAGCACAGGGCAGCGGTGCTTGTGGTCAGAGAGATATATTGTCGGCGAGTGGGCGGCTGTGGACACCTGGGCGGACACTCTAATACGGAGGCCTGTAGTGAGTGACGACTTGACGGCCAGCCTTCCTCCCCTGGGGCCGGCTGTGGGCTCCCGTCGAGCGTAAAGGCGGATGGGACCGGCGGTGTCGTGCGAGAGCCCCTGAGAAGCTGTAAGGGAGACCCTAGGTTGCACAGAGGGGGGCCCCCGAGCTGAGAACTGGCAACCCACCGCGCCCACTTACAGGTGAGAGCTGTCCTGCGAGAGACTTGAGCGGTGCCCTGTACCGGGGATTGTGGAGGATCCCTGTGTTGCTTGGAGGACTGGCAGCCACTGAGAGCACCCGGAGCGGAGTGGGCCTGGACTGCGCTGACGCCGGTGCGCAATGGGCACGGGGAGAAGATCCTGGGCTCCTTGACTGAATGGCTGGCCCCCTCCCAGGGATATAGCCCGCGGCACCTTGTGCGAGGGTGCTGATGCTGCCTATTTGCCCACTTGAGGATCCTGCGACTGCTGGAGTGGCGCTTGCTCTGACCCCCTGCCAACTACGGACGGGCCTCACAGAAGCTGCTTGTGGTGGATGCGACCTGCAAGCGAGGTGAGCCTGAATATCCACACTCGTCGGGTCGTTACCTGAGAGATGGGGAAGCCTAGGGGGAAGCAGCAGGCGGCTCTGCCGGATCGGGATGATGGGGGACACGAATCCACGCGGCTGGAGTCTCCCGAGCCGCTGTGTGATACGGGGGTGCAACAACAATTGTCCCGCATACTTCAGGCCATCACGGACACACGAGAGGCTCTGCAGCGAGATATTGACACGGTCTCAGTGTGTTTGGGATTGCTGCGCGCTGACCACACTAAGTTGTCGGACAGAATGAAGCAGGCTGAAACCTCTCTGGCAACAATAGAACCAGCACAGAAAGTCCTTACTGATCAGCTGGGAGAGGTCACCCGCAGAGTGTCGGTGTTGGAAAAAAGGGCAGAAGATGCAGAAGGGAGAAATCGAAGAAATAACATTCGCGTTTTGGGGCTCCCTGAGGAAATTGAGGGATCTAACATGGTCCAGTATTTGGAGGACTGGCTCCGCAACACTGTAGCACCAGAGGGACTGACACAGTTCTATACGCTGGAGAGGGCGCACCGGGTGCCGGCACGCCCATTGGCGCCGGGTCGTCCCCCGCGCCCAGTGGTGGCGAGACTCCTTCATTACAAGGACAGGGATCACTTGCTGCGGGTGGCCCGCTCGTCGGGACCGTACACAGTGGGTAACGGCAGGGTCTCCATCTTCCCTGATTATACGCAGGAGGTTCAGCGCCGTCGCGCGTCTTTCATGGCAGTCAAACGGGCTCTTCGTGAGGAGGGCCTCCAGTACTCACAGATGTTTCCCGCTCGCCTGAGAATAGTTCTGGATGATACCACACACTTTTGCGAGGATCCATCGGAGGCCTGGGACTGGTTGGAGACGTATAGAACAGGCAGAAAACCGGCTAGAGATACTGGGATTTGTGAGCCTTCGAGACAGTTGCCACGGCGCCGATGCAGATCGAGGCGGCGCACGGCTGCGGTAAAGACGCCTGGCCCGTCCCAAACGGAGAAAGACAGACATGCGGCATTGCAGGCGGTGTCGCAGATCCTGGGAACTCCAGAACAACGCTCAGGCACTGGGCAAGAGTCGGATGAGACGCGAGTGGGAGCAGACACGGATACGGCCGGTTCCCAGAACAGTGACTCACAGTTGCCTCATGTTACACCGGGCACAGCTGATGAGCTTATGTAATCCGTTGCTGCGTGTATAGCTGATTGAATGATCTGTATGACTGCGAGATGCGAGCTGAGATTGTTGGCTTAAATTAGCATTGTACCTTTGAGGTTTTGTATTGGATGCTGGGTGAGGTAGCTGGGCGGGGGCGTGGGGGTAGGGGCTGCTGGCGAGATTCCTCCTGGGGGTGGGAGCGGGTAGTATAGCATAATGCGGGGCCTTGGTGTGGTCTGTTTCTTTTTATTTTTCTATACTCCTATTGTCATTAGGTGACTGCTTGCAACCACTTTCCCCCACCGTACTCCCTCAGTAGCCACTAGAGGGAACCCAGTTTGGAGTAGTTTGGATGGGGGCTTGTTTTTTTTCAGTACCTGTCCTGGGGTGGGGTTGTTGGGGCTGTTTGTTTGTTACTAGGGGAATGTTGAAAGGGGGATGGCGCAACCCTATTTATAAGGATTTGATTCATGGCACTGGGCTCGATTGGTTATTGATGGCGCAGGACGATTGGTGTTTGGCAGTGACAAGGGCTCGATGGCTATGTCTGAGTTGAAATGTATAACTTGGAACGTCAGGGGCATGCACTCAATGCAGCGTAAGCATAAGATTCACACATATTTGGTTCGTAGAGGAATTCAGCTGGCGTTCCTGCAGGAAACTCATATTGCCCCGAAGGAGGACATGGCGCTGCAGCGTAGGTGGAGAGGGCAGGTTTTTAGCACAACTTATTCTGCCTTTGCCCGGGGTGTTTTGGTGTGGGTCCGAGCCGGGGTCCCGTTCCAGCCCACACGTCAATTGACAGACCCAGAGGGCTGCTACGTTTTAGTTGCGGGCAGGCTGAACGGTAGGGATGTGGTCTTGGGTAGCATATATGCCCCTAATACGGAACAATCGGCCTTTCTCATGCAGTTATCAGGGAGGGTTGCCCCCTTTTTCACTGGACCTGTACTCTTGGGAGGGGATTTTAACTCGGTCACGGATGTTGTGCTGGATAGATCCCATCCTCCACTCCCCGAGGCGCCCATTCATAGTCTTTCAAGGGCTAGGCGAGACTGGCAGCAACGATGGGGCTTAGTGGATACTTGGAGGGCGCACCACCCAATTGACCGGGATTATTCCTATTTCTCTGCTGTACATGACCTCCATGTGCGGTTGGATGCGATGGTATGCACTCCTGATATACATGCAACGGTGCAGCATAGTGAGTATCTTACCAGAACGATATCGGATCACAACCCCTTACTGTTGCGTATGAGCTTGATCCCCGATCGCCCTGCAATCCCGACTTGGCGTTTAAATCCAACATTGTTAGAGGATCAGGTGTTCAGAGAGGAGGTGGGGGCTGGTATCACTGACTATTTCCAGGTCAACGCTGGCACTGCTTCGTCGCTGATGGTGGAATGGGATGCCTTCAAGAGTGTGTTAAGGGGGCATTGCATTGCACAAAAAGTGGGAGTTCGCAGGGTATTGTTGCAGGACCTGGAGAGCGCGGAGCGGCAGTTGCGTGACATAGAAAGAGAAAGGCCTGAGCATCCGGACCGACAACAGGACCTACTGGCCCCTAGGGAAGAGGTCGCAGTGCAGGTGGAACGGCTGCGCTGCTTTGATCATAAGTAATATCTCACGCGTGCGCATGCGGAGCGCGATAAATACGGGTCATTATTGGCATGGCTGGCCAACCCGGCGAGGAGAGGGACGGTTATACTTGAATTGCGCACCCCGGGTGGGGAGCCCTGTTATACGCAAAAGGGGATAAATGATCAGTTCCTGGCTTATTATGCAGAATTGTACCGGAGTAAGGTGATCCCTGATGGGGAGGCGGTTCGAGGCTTTCTGGCAGAGGCGACCCTCCCAACGCTAGATGGGGAGAGAGCAAAGCTACTGGGTGAGGACATCACGCTGAGTGAAGTCTGCAGCGCAATTAAGCACATGCCCAGGAAAAAGACCCCGGGAGTGGATGGACTCCCGGTGGAATTTTATAGTGAGTATGTTGATCTCTTAGCTCTCAGGTTGGTGCTGCTGTATAATGCAGCGAGGAAAGACCGGTTGCTACCTGCCACAATTTGCGAGGCGCTTATTGTCCCCTTGCTGAAACCGGGGAAGTCTCCCCAAGACGTGACCGCCTATTGACCATTGTCAATGTTGACCACGGATTACAAAATCCTAAGTCGGATTCTGGCGTCCCGATTGCTCCCATATATGACCCACCTAATACATGAAGACCAGGCGGGTTTCATACCAACCCGGAACACAGCTCAGAATATTCGGCGTCTTTTTAGGATCTTGGATGCGGACACGTATGATGGTGCATCTGCTGCTGTCGTGGCCATAGATATTGAGAAGGCCTTCAACAGTCTTGAATGGTCATATTTGTTTCAAGTCATGCATCACTTTGGGCTGGGAGAGGGCTTTATTAACTGGACATCTCTCCTATATTGCCAATCCACAGCCCGTGTGAAGACAGGGAGGATGGTATCGGATGCCTGCGCCGTAGGGCGAGGAACGAGGCAGGGGTGCCCCCTCTCTCCACTATTGTTTGCTCTGGCCATGGAGCCGCTGGCGGCGCGGGCTCGCACGGGCCAGCATTATTCGGGGCTGCATGTCTCTACGCGGGTTCACCATATAGCTTTATTGCTGATGATCTCCTTTTGTTCCTGACGGACACCGAGGGAGCCCTTAGTGGTGCGAAAGCATTACTGGCAGATCTAGGCAGGATTGCTGGGCTTAAAGTGAATTGGGAGAAGACCTGTCTGTTTCCCACAGAACCACGGACTGATGGGCCTGAGACTACTTAGGGGGTACGCTGGGAACGTCAGTGTATGACGTATCTTGGTACTCGCATATAACATACCCACACTGATTTGTTAGAGGGCAATATGGGCAGGGCTATTGGAGCACTCAGGGGTTGCATAGCATTTTGGCGCACGTTCCATTGTCACTGGCTGGACGAGTAGCTCTTCTTAAAATGATAGCGCTCCCGAGACTCCTGTATTAATTTCGAACCTTACCCTTATGGATACCGGCCTCGGTTTTCCGACAGTTGCGGTCGATGACGATTGGGTTCCTTTGGGCTGAGGGCCGACGGCGAGTGGCTATTAACACACTGATGAGGCCACGTTCGGAGGGTGGCCTAGCGGTCCCCGACTTTGAAACATACTATTTAGCGGCACAACTACAGGGGCTCACTCACGCAGTGACGCGGGAGATCAGGAGCATGGACGCTGAGACGGGGATTAGTGTGGAGAGGCACCTGCTCTCCAGATTGCTATTGCAGTTGCTGTTGCCGACCTCTTCTCTCACTCGTGAGATGGGGACGTTTAAACTTTGCTGGAATAGGGCCCACCGGCGTGCGCAGGTTGTACGCCCTTATTCTCCGGAGATTCCTTTGGCGGTGTGCACGGCCTTACCGCATGGGGGTAATTGGATGGCCTTACAAGGCTGGGAAGAGAATGGGTTGATCACCATGGGAGATCTTTATGAGGATGGGGCTGTGCTCCCCTATGAGACACTACAGGATAGATATGACCTACCTCGTGGTGATTATTTGCTCCACTTGGCGCTTATTGCAGCCATCCAGGCACATTGGAAAATGGGGCTTAGTGAACCTGCGACCTCGCTGACATGCCAGTACGTGGTCCTAGCGGCTGGCACTGTTAAGGTGGTAACCTGTCTATACCGTAGAATGACGAATGAGAGGCTGACCCCTTTAGCGACACTTCGGTTACGATGGGAAGAAGATGTAGGGGAGGAAATCCCTGAGAAAACATGGGCAGAACTTGTCGAGCGTGCGTGGAAGAGCACAAGAAATGCTCGCTTCCAGCTGGTCCATTTCTACATTCTTCACAGAGCCTATCTTACTCCGGCCAAAATTAATCAGTACTTTCATACAGATTCGGCAATGTGCCCGCGCTGCCGTACGATGGGGGCAGATTTTGGTCATATGATGTGGACATGTCCCCAACTTGGGACATATTGGGAAGAGGTGGTTGAGCTCTTGCAGGCTGTCACGGACAGGGACATGGAACCCACTGTGGGCTTATGTTTGCTGCATTGGTTTCCTCACACCGCTAGGAACAAAATAACGAGTAAATTCATAGACCTGGGGCTTTTGTTGGCGAAAAGAGAGATAACAACTCACTGGAATGCAGAAAGAGGCCCCAGCTATAGGAGATGGCGCGCAGAATTAGTTAAATGGGCGGACTGCGAGGGAGTCACAAGGTTGCAAATGGCGAGCCGCGCGAAGAGTGAGAAAGCGCTGGAGCTGGCGAGGGCTTGGGAAGCATTGGTGCAGCTTTTGAGGGCCCCGAATGATGAATCTGATGGGGAGACGGAGGCAGCAACTTCATAGTATCCAGGAAAGGGAGGTTATCTTGTTGGTAACTTCACTGTACTGAGTTTCTTACATGTGCACTGCCCTTGGCGATGAGAAGCCGTCGCCCTGTTTCCTGCCCTGTATTCCTTTGTCCACCACACCGTTGAGTTCTGTTGCCACTATTGATTGTGTATAGAGGTTGTGCCGAGGAGGGAGGGGGGTGGGATAAGAGGGAGGATTTAGAGAAGGAATTGATTGCTAGATGGTTTTGATGTTTGCTGAGCTGTATTGCCATGACATGCAGAAGAGCCACTGTTTACCACCAGACGATTACAATTGCATAAGTGGCCTCTGGCACTATACATTACTATGACAATCATTTATCTCAGTGGAGTACAGCTGCTGGTCAACAAAGGTACCTTGTAACTATGGGCTACCTGTGAAAATTAATGGCTGAATGGACAGAGTTGTGATGCAATTGATTGTATTTGTTATAAGTGTTTAAAGCAATAAAAACAGATTTTTTTTTAAATCATGCCCACCTATTCTGAATATCTCCAAGTACGTTGGTTTTATGAAGTAATGGCTCTTAGTCAGTTCAGATAGTCCGAGGGCTTCGTTGCTCTTATACAGCCACTCCTTGGAAAGTAGAACTATTTCAAGGCTGCATATATCTGCCCGACTTACACAGGAAGACCTTGAGGTGGTGAGCAATATACCTTTCTTGCTTTCTTTCCTTTGGTAAAAGTGTCACAGCCTAGCCCGAGAATAAAGGAAGAAGTTATGGCCCTGCATGCTCAAAGCTGATTGTGTGAGGAACATTGAGGCTTTGGATAGTAAGTTAAACTATCCTGAGCAGATTGTGCTTCAAAAAAGAACTTCCATTGTTGTGCACCATAGCGCAGTACTATACATCGGTCACCTTCTACGAACATTGACTATTTTCCTCTTGTACGTGGTTAAAAACTGAGGGTGTGGACTTAATGGTGGCTCACATGTGTTTATTTTCGGTTCAGGTGGCCAGAATGGAGTGGGTTTGCTTTGTTTCCAAGAAAGAGAAGGACATGGCCTGAGCTCTGTAAATCAGTTAATCTTTTCTACATTGATCACTTCTGCTGAACTTCTGCTGTAAAGACCAAAATGTAACTGGTTCAACCAATTTTAAAAGCCATATGTCCATTTTCATGAAATGCAGCTCAGCACTACTTTAAATGGCCACCAAGGTAGAACCATTCCAACATTATGTGTCCCTTTGGCGCGGTCAGAGAATGTTTCTGGTGGGATCCTGCTTCTTTCTCTCATCTCACTGTGTGAACCTCCAAGTTAAGTGATATGGGCATATACATTAATCAGCAGTAGTTCAGCCTGGTCAATCCCAGAACATCTTCCCTGTCTTTATTCTCAGAATGAAGAACAAGGTACAGCTGCTGCTGCATCCTACAGAAATAACCACCCTGGGGGAATTAGGGAGTTGTGTACTTAGCATTATGGGCTCTGGCAGCTCTTCAAAATGGACATCATGCTTCCCCACTTCACCTAACACCCACAGGCACCAGTAGCCTTTGGCCCAGTCACTTGGACTCCCCTCTTGTGACCATCATGCACCAGGCTATGATACCTGACTGTCAAGGCCTAAATATTGCTAACAAAACTATTTTCTGACTACACTACTGTGTCAGGAATCATTGGCCGTTCCCAGAACATGTGGATATTGAGCTGTTGCCCAACTAAGTTAGGCCTTCTCCCTATGCCTCCTCTTTCTGTTAAAAATCTGGGATTCTTTTTGAATGTCAGATGTGCTTTTCAGTTCGGATCAACAAAGTCTGCTCTAGCTGTTTCTTGTATTTGAGAATGATCTGGACAATTATTCATTTTCTTCCTGATCAGCTGATCATTGTCAGAAACAGTCAATCATGCCGTTATACTTTCAAGGCTTGGCTATGATAACTCTTTGCATCTAGGACTTTCTAAATACTTGTATTATAATTTGCAGCTGATCCAGAACGTGGCCGCCTTGCTTCTCTTCAGCCTGCCTGGTCATTCTCATGTTACCAAATGCCTACATCAGCTTCATTGGCTCCCTGTTGAGAAGTGTTGTATATTTAATGCTCTCTCCTCTGCCGTAGGGCCGTCTATACCCAGAGCCCTGTCTACTTCCTGAGTGAATTCCTTCCTTACATGCCTTGCCCTACTTCTTCATTCTTGTTCCTCAAATTCCCAAAATACATAGAGAACGTATTGGTGATAGAGCGTTGGAATCATCTTCTTTGTCTGTCTGTCTTGAATCTAATAACATTTTCGTTTGCAAACAACTTACAACGTTTCTTTTCTCCTCTTGCGCTTCAGTTGTTCTCTTTCCCTGGTGCCAGGATTCACTGGGGGTTATCCGAGTGCTTTACAAATTAATTTCATCATCATGGTGCAACCATGTATCTGACAGTAAGAGCTTCTGGGAGCTGACATTGATGCGGATATAATGGCAACTGGGTATTAATCAAGCTTACCATGGTGTGCTAAGTTAGCATAATGGAAATGGGCCATGGTCCGCCAACTCTGCATAATCGAAGGTGTCCGTGATATTCTATTATATGGACCTGTACCTCCCATTTCCACAGACGACAACAAGCTGTCTCCCAACTATTGCAACACAAAGCAACACTCAAACTTTCCACTACACAAAAGCCAAAACTGTTGGCTTTGTCAAAGCTCGTTTCCAACGTTAGGGAATCACGTTCATATTCAGGACCAAAGTAGTAGAACTGTTTTTGTAGCATTTCTTTTTCGGCCATGTTACTATATCTCCCGCGCAAGTGTTCGCGCTACTGTTTCCGGAATTGCCCCAGGTCTGGCTGTCGAATCCGCTCTCTGATTTTATGAGCAAATTGTCAAACTGTGTGTGAAGGGCCCTGCTGTGCTAGCTCGTGAGACATCACAGGAAAGAAAACAGTGATAAAAAGAAGTCCGTTGAACCCTCCCTGCGAGAGCCCAGTTGGGCAGCTGCTGTCCGCCATGGAGACGCAGGAAATGGAGGTCACGTGCCAGCAGCCGCCGAGGCGCGAGGAGCTTTCATCTTAAAGGCGGCGCTCGACCCGCGCATCCAGCACAAGGCCAGCGCTCTGCCCAGCTGTAGCGCAGAGCAAGGTGCATAATGAGGGCTGGAACTTGTTACGGAGATCCTGCCTCTTATTGGTCCAGGTCTTGGCTGAAGTCCGTTATTTCCTTCTCTTTTCCTCTTTCACAAGGAGCATAGGGAGTCTGGTGGCAGGGGAGGCAGGGGAAGAGGGTTGACAGTGAGGAGCGGAGGGGGAAAGTACTGATGCATTTAATGCGGCTGTCCGAGGCCCCCGCAGGGGGCCACTAAAGAGGGCAGCCCTCTAGTGCCAGCTGGGCACCCCACACCCCCGTAGGGGCAGGGACTCAGGGAGGAGTCCCCCAAGCCTGGTCGCAGCGCGATAGGCTAGAATCACGTCCGGGGCGCGAGGACAGGGGGAGGGGTATATAGGCCTCCCCCCACCATCTTGTCGTCCTCTTTCGCGCGCCCGGACACGCCGTCTCCCACCCTACCGCTTACCCGGCGTGGTTCGTGGCAGGCAGGAGGCAGAGAATGTTGTAATGTTGTCTTTTTCGTTGCAGGCGGAGTTACAGGGCGATCTGGAAGCAGAGGGGTACAGAAGGGTACCTCTGCGCGGCACCATGGTGGGTGCCAGAGCCAAATCCTAGGAGCCTCATGGGAGGTTCCTAGAAAACCGTGTCGGCGCCCCGTTAGTCCTTCGGGCGGTTGTGGGCCTGAACAACCGGGGGGTTTGCTATGCTACGCTCCGCCCTGAAAGGGGCGTGAGTAATAAGGAACCATGTGTCACGTGATCCGGGAAGAGGATCACCAGAAGTGGCAGCACAGATGGGGTTCGCCCCAGTGCTGCTTGGCTCATCAGGCGGGCAGGCGGCCTAGATGGTTGCCTGCCCTTGGATCGCCCGTAAGATAACCCACCATATTACATAACGGTGTATGTAATAAACCTGCAGCAATTTTTACCCAAACAAGAAATGTGTTGTGTGATTATTTATGAGCATGCATGTTACGTTGGAGGGGTGGGGTAGGTTGCCAATGCTGGTACTATAGCCTGAGCATCTTGTAATTGTAACCGATGTACACTCTAATGAACATGAAATGCTCAGGTTCAAGGCAGAGGCCAATAGTCGTCAATTACAGCTAGGGGAGCACTGACCACGATGAGATCTGCCACCTAGTTAACCCTTCTACTGCCGGGGTCTGGCATAGGCAGGCCTTCATATGCAATTCGGTGTCGCTAAAATAGCTAGCTCCTAAACTCAGCTTTTCGACTCGTTGTAGGGACATCTTCTCCTTCCAAAAAGTCTCTCTTCATTGAATTGATTGCCTCGTTGCATGAATTAAATAGATTCCTTATTTCAGATTTCTCTCCTTACTGTTGGCCTTCATAATTTGGTTCCTATACGGCAATTATAACCAGAGAGCATTATGTTATATCTATGCAGGGATCTCATACTCACTGGGGACATTTTTCCACACTGCATGGATTTCTGCCCAATGATGAGGGTTGTCTCCTCATTGTACGATTTCTCTGATTGTGACATTATTTCCTTACATGGCTGGATACGTGCGTTTTACTGGGTTATATCTATGTGGAAGTTTGGAAGGACCATTAAATAAGGTGCAAATTCGCTTTATAAAATGAGGCGCAAATTCTCTTCATAAAATGAGGGGTAAATTTCCTTTATTGTTTCCTATATAGCTCTAAAGCGTACAGTATCAATGCAATCAGAGAACCAGAGGCAGAGAGGGGGAGATACAAGCACTGGAACAAAAGCAAAAGGGGTGCAGAGAATACCACAGGTATTCTGTATAACCGTGGCATAACATAGGCCCCCCGCAGTCCCCGCGGTGCAGGGGCGCCCTCCCCGAGCTGCAGGGGACCCCCCTCAGCACAGTACCATGACGTGAGAGCTCCTGATTGAGTCCGGAGGGGGCCCCATGTACCTTGCAGGGGGACCCCCTCAAGTTTCGTTACGCCACTGCTGTATAACTGATATGCGCATTATCCAATGCGAAAATTAACAATGAGAAGCAATGAGTAGCTGAGTTTATGAATAACATACACTGTAAATTGTGTTGTAACAAGGCACTTTGTGACTTTGAGTGTTGCTGTCATCGTCAGCTGAGATGGCTGTCTGCAATAACCGTACAAGCTGAGATGTCTGTCTGCAATAACCTTACAAGCTGAGATGTCTGTCTGCAATAACCGTACAAGCCGAGATGGCTGTCTGCAATAACCGTACAAGCTGAGATGTCTGTCTGCAATAACGGTAAAAGCCGAGATGGATGTCTGCAATAACCGTACAGGCCGAGATGGCTGTTTGCAATAACGGTACAAGCCGAGATGTCTGTCTGCAATAACCGTACAAGCTGAGATGGCTGTCTGCAATAACCGTACAAGCTGAGATGTCTTTCTGCAGTAACCGTACAAGCTGAGTTGGCTGTCTGCAATAAACGTACAAGCTGAGATGTCTGTCTGCAATAACCGTACAAGCCGAGATGGCTGTCTGCAATAACCGTACAAGCTGAGATGTCTGTCTGCAATAACCGTACAAGCTGAGATGGCTGTGTGCAATAACCGTACAAGCTGAGATGTCTTTCTGCAGTAACAGTACAAGCTGAGATGGCTGTCTGCAATAAACGTACAAGCTGAGATGTCTGTCTGCAATAACCGTACAAGTCGAGATCCCTGTCTGCAATAACCGTACAAGCTGAGATGTCTGTCTGCAATAACCGTACAAGCCGAGATGGATGTCTGCAATAACCGTACAAGCCGAGATGGCTGTTTGCAATAACGGTACAAGCCGAGATGTCTGTCTGCAATAACCGTACAAGCAGAGATGGCTGTCTGCAATAACAGTACAAGCTGAGATGTCTTTCTGCAATAACGGTACAAGCCGAGATGGATGTCTGCAATAACCGTACAAGCCGAGATGGCTGTTTGCAATAACGGTACAAGCCGAGATGTCTGTCTGCAATAACCGTACAAGCTGAGATGGCTGTCTGCAATAACCGTACAAGCCGAGCTGTCTGTCTGCAATAACCGTACAAGCTGAGATGGCTGTCTGCAATAAACGTACAAGCCGAGATGGCTGTCTGCAATAACCGTACAAGCTGAGATGGCGGTCTGCAATAACCGTACACGGTGAGATGGCTGTGTGCAATAACCGTACAAGCTGAGATGGCGGTCTGCAATAACCGTACACGGTGAGATGGCTGTGTGCAATAACCGTACAAGCTGAGATGGCTGTGTGCAATAACCGTAGCTGTCTGTAATAACCATACAAGCTGAGATGTCTGTCCCTGTAATAACTGTCCAAGCTGTGATGGCTGTGTGCAATGACCATACTAGCTGAGATGGCTGTGTGCAATAACTGTAGCTGTCTGTAATAACCATACAAGCTGAGATGTCTGTCCCTGTAATAACTGTACAAGCTGTGATGGCTGTGTGCAATAACCGTACAAGCTGAGATGGCTGTGTGCAATGACCGTAGCTGTCTGCAATAACCGTACAAGCTGAGATGTCTGTCCCTGCAATAACCGTACAAGCTGAGATGGCTGTGTGCAATAACCATACTAGCTGAGATGGCTGTGTGCAATAACCATACTAGCTGAGATGGCTGTGTGCAATAACCATACTAGCCGAGATGGCTGTGTGCAATAACAGTGAAAACTGTCTCAGGCTGCTGGCAGTGCGATTCAAGGGAGATCAGAGGACCGAGGAAGGGCTGCCAGGGGACTCTAGCAAAGAGTCAAAGCAAATAGGCCTGGGTGTAGTTTGCTAATGCGTACAGCGTTAGTATATTAGAGGTAGACATGGGTGCAAGAGCAGGAGCTGATACAGAAGGATATAGTTGTAAAGTAATCTCTCTTGCAGTTCAAAGCAAGCACTTGAGCAGAGGTGGAATGATACACACACATATTTCTCTTCTACCACAACACTGCTCCATTATATCTATCAGCTTTTTAAATCTGTTAAGATTGCCACGTGCAGTCCTCCATGGATTTAGACTGGGGGCCAAAGGAGGGTGGACAAAAGATGACTGAGCCCCCTATTATTTTTGAGGGAGGGGATGCCATCCCCTTTAGCATAAAGCCAAAGGAGGAGGCGATAGTAGCCTCTTTAACATGAGCTGAACAGTGACTTCACGTTAGGCCCCACCAAAGCTGTTGGCACATTTGTCCATTATATGGAATTACATATCTGTAATATGGCTATACGTGATGCCTTGTAACACCATGCATCCACTGTGGGCCTGATTACAAGTGCCCTGGTATATTGCAACACCTGTGCAGACCCCTGTTCGTGCAGTGTTCGCAATTATAAGTAGTGCAATGTTTCTGACACTTCTGTTCAATTTCCAAAGGTCAAACCTGACGGCATTTAACGTGGCAACTACGCCCAGTAGTTACTGGAACATACAGATTTTGTTGGGTTAAGCACCAAAATCCTCATGTAATTTCCCCAATAATCAGAATAGGCGGTAATTATCACCACTGATAAATTTTAAAAACCATGGTCTCAGATATTATTGGGTTAAATAATTATTGCATGCAACAAAGGCCACTCGTAATAATACCCTTTCTCTGCAAGGTACATTTTAAGGTCCCTACTCTATGCCCTTCGGTTACTCTTTAATACCGTTCTTTGCCTTAAATGCATGAACACTTCTAGCTAGTCACTCACATCACAGATTTGTGTTAGCAGTGCTTAATTTGTAAAGTAAATACAGATTAGTGCAAGGACTTAAAGGATTCCTTACGATCCTGCCACCCACACAGCCGAATAACAGAGTTGCCGAGCAACAAGATTTGATCCCACCTCATACCTCTTTTTTTTAGATCATCCTACACTTCCTGTCTCTTTATCTTACTCTTTCATCTCTGCCTTCTTCCTTTGTCACTGTTTATTTTGTGCCTTTCTTTCTCTCTTGCTCTGGGTCAGAGTCTGGTGAGGAAAAAAAGCCCTGCTCCTTAATAAGGAGTGCTGGTGCTCAGCACCTGAAACCTCTGCCACAGGTTAACCACTGCACGTTCTGGAGAGCTCTATTTCTGCTTCTTGACTTGAGTTAAACACGCATTGGCAAAGTCAAAACATCTCACCTATGCAAGAGATATTCGCTTTGCCAATGTCTTTTAGCCATGTTGTACAGAGGCATGGCTGCTATTCCATATGGCTATATGTTAGTGGCATGGCATAGAGTAGAGTGAGTAGAGTGGATTAGAGGAGACTGAAGTAGAGTGGCATGGAGTAGAGTAGAGTTGTGTGGTGACATAGAGTGGCATAGTGTAGAGTGGCATAGGCTAGAATGGTGCAGATTAGAGTGGTGTCATAGAGTGGTGTCATAGAGTGACTTAGCGTAGAGTGGAGTGGCGTAGAATGGAGTCGAGTGGCATAGAGTTGTGTGTAGTAGAGCAGAGTTGTGTAGAGCAGAGTACTGTGGAGTGCATGGAGTGGTGTAGAGTGGCATTGAGTGGAATAGTGTAGATTAGAGTGGCATTGTGTAGAGTGTCGTAGAGTGGAATGGAGTGCCATAGAGTAGAGTGGCATAGAGTGAAGAGGCATAGAGTGAAGTGGTGTAGAATGGAGTGGCATGCAGTGGAGTGGCATAGAGTGGCGCAGAGTAGAGTGGTGTAGCGTTGAATGGCGTAGAGTGGAGTGGCATTTAGAGTGGAGCAGCATAGAGTAGAGTGGCATGGAGTGGAGTGACAGAGTGGATTTGAGTGGCGTGGAGTGGAGTAGCATAGAGTGGAATAGAGAAGTACAGTTGTGTGTGTAAGTTACTTAAGCAAGAAACATAACTAGATGTATATAAAAAAGCGCAGCAGTGAAAGAAATAGTACCTGAATCAGAGTGCGAGCAGTGGACGGACACTAATTAAAATGAATCAATTTGTGCTTGGTCCATGCTCCACACAAAGAAAAGGAAGTGACCCTGGCAAGTGCGTGCCAATTAGGAGGCAGCAAAAAAGAGTGACAATGATGCCAATGAATGGTAATCAATGGGTTACTTTATAGTAAATAATACCCCACCCAGCGGACAGCGCAGGTGCTGTCGGTAGGCAAGTTTTATTTATGAAGCATTTTTATCCATTGGGTTTACATAAACCATTTTAATGAAAACTGTGCATACACTAGGGTAATCTCCCATATACCATGGTTATTAGCATTCTTGTGACCCACAAATGATCTTCTTTTCTATGTGCTAATGCTGACCATGTAGCTTTCTCTTGCATGTGAGGTAGTTCTAGCAGAAATGCCTTTCAGGAATTGTGAAACTGATTGTGTGTCGTGTGCAATGCATTAGTAACTTTCACTACACAACTTGCATAAATTGGTGTTGCTTCTGGTGGCACTGCTGTGCATTGTTTCTACTAGTTCCACTGCCCTCACTTCTTTTTTTGTAGGTAAGACTTAAACCTTGGATTATCAGATGTAAGTGAGGCACTCCAATGCTTTGAAGCTAGATTTGTGCCTGGTAAACCCACATAGATACTGTAGGTTTCAGGCTTCCAGATGTGTTTGGATGTGTGTGTTTGTGTGGAGTGTTTAGGAAGTGCTGACACCCCTGCAGCTGTTGTGTCACTAAAATGCTTCCCCACAGTCAGTTCGGAGCATGCTGCGTCATGGAAGGAGGTGAGTTGGCCTCAAGAATTCCTGTTATGTGCAATGACCAGGGGCACTAACATTCCAATGAAAGGGAGGGCGGGGAAAAGGCAACATGGAAGAAATCGGTGCGGAACAGAAGCAGGTGTGGTGGTTCAGAGGATTAGTGCAGCCACTCCAGGGATCTGTGATTGAACTAGTCACAGGTTCAAAACCCAGTGGTTCCACTCAGCCTTTCATCCTTCCAAAGTCATTACAATGAGTACTAGTGAGCCCCTGTAACAATAAACATCTGCTATTCAGTGCCAAGATGCCCCAAGGGAGGAAAGTGTGCTTTACAAATACACATCTTATGTCACGTGACCTCTCTTCCAAGGGCTACTGTCTAATCCGGAAAGCAATAGAACCCCAATAGGAACGAGGCACTTCACAAATAGCCCCCACACCCCCGAAAAAAGTGTAATCTGCTGTGAGCGAGAAAAGTAGCAAAGAAAGCTCAGAACGAACGTGCACAAAGAGGCCTCGTGGCACATGAAAGCGAGAAGGCACAGATGCATGTAAAATGGCAATAATCACTTGTGCACAAATAAGAGGGGGAATTCCACACTGGCATCAGTACACTGCAACGCACCACACCTGACGTAATGGAAACTGAGATGACAAGCAGTGCACGGTGAATCTGACACTGAGGAGCCACAGGTTTCTCGGGGATATCACACACAGGGCTAAGACACAGGAACCTCGTGGAATCTACATGGCAGGGGAGGGGGCACAAGTATACAGAACAAAGCCACTGCAGCACAGCTACTACGGCTACATATCATTCCAGTGTGAGCTAATGGGGCCTTCCGGTTAAGGCTATGACGCTTAGTGTGTCATACCACTGACACTAAGCGGAAACACTGGCTCTGTCAAGTACACTGTGGCAACGCTTACTTGGTTAAAAACATAACAAGCATTTGCAATGCAATAGGCCTCGCATTTGCGAGAGTTTAAGCTATTGGCATTGTAAACGACAATGCCTTTTATTTATCTGATTTGATAATTAACATAAATAAAAGGCATTGTCATTTACGATGCCAATAGCTGAAACTCTTGTAAATGCAAGACCTATTTCAATTCAAAGAAACAGCCGCTATTGTCCCGGGCTGCTTGGGAAGTGAAAGGGCGCATGGCACACTGAATGTTGCAGGAAAACATGTTGTGCATGCAGTAGGAGAAACTCATTAAAGAAAATAGTGCTTACAGACAAAATAAGACAAACCGTGTAACACAACAGAAGTAAAAGGACCAGTCCTCATGGGAGGTTACAAATGAAGACAAGGCGCTACTAAGGAGAGACTAACAAGCCTATTAACGAATCAGAAGCCAGCATTTACAAAGGACAATAACACAAGCCAATGAAAAATGTGGGTGGTGAGTGGGCGGGGCTTCAAGTCCATACTCCAATACACCAATAAACATGCATTTGCAATGCAATAGGTCTCGCATTAACGAGAGTTTAAGCTATTGGCAATGCAATAGATTAAACTCTCGCAAATGTAAGACCTATTGCATTGCAAATATTTGTGTTACTAGCGCCCATGCAGCGCTTTCACATTCATGAAGGCTGCACCCCTTTCTTTAGATAAGCCATGTCTAAAGAAAGGGGCGTGTCCGACATTAAAGTGAAACCGCGGCATGGGGGCTTTGGCAAAAAAAAGCATCTGTTTGTCAAATTGACAAACATGTTTTTTTTTGGTAAAAGCGCCCATGCCTCGCTTTCACTTTAATGTCGGCCGCGTACCTTTCTTTAGATGCGGTTTGTGTAAAGAAAGGTGCGCGGCCTCTATAAACGTGAAAGCGCCGCATGGGCGCTAGTAAAGCAAAATAAATAAATAAGTAAGCGCAGCCGCTTAATGCGGACCGCACTGCTAAAATAAATAAATAAAAAAACGCGGGCACTATAATAAAAGTGGACAGCTTTTAAAATTAAAATAAAAGTGGGTGGACTAGGGGAAGAGCATTAAATAAAATAGTGCTCACTGACTTATAAAGCAGAGTATGCAAGAACACCAGTAAAAGGTCCAGTCGTTACAGGAGGTAACAAATGCAGACAAGGCGGTACCAAGGAGGGACTAAGAAGCCTAATAACGACTCGGAAGCCAGCATTTACGAAGGACAATGACACAAGCCAATAGCAAATGTGGGCGGAGAGTGGGCGGGGCTTCAAAGCCATACTCCACTACTGCATGCCTCGCAGCAGCGCATGCGCTGTCCAGGCTCGACCTAAAAAAGGAGACAGGAACCCAAAGTTTAACTAGGAACCCACTGGCAGTGTTGCTTGTTGACGGGGTTACCAAGTACCAAGGCTACTATGTGTGGATTCCACCTCATGACTCTCCCACCTCCCTACACTTCTGGTTCCACAATCGTCCCCCATGTTTACATTTCTGTCTTGGGAATGCCCAAAGTGATACCTGCACTGAATTGTTGTGTGTATCTGTGGGAGGGAGTGGCTGCTTGTGCCTTTCTGTATGTGCTTGTGTGTCTGTGCGTGCAAGTGAGCAATCATACTTGTTTACCTTTTTACCTGTGTGTCTGTGTGTGCATGACGTTTGGCTGATCTCTCTGGGGAAGCCATCCATGGTATCTAATTGGGCTCAGTTACATAACGGTGCTCACCCCCAAACTATTGTGCCATAATGATGACCCTGGACTCGGGTGGCCCCACTAGGCTTCTTGTGGGATTCTTGACATCTTGCTGGCTATCTTTGGCACAATGGTGGCTATCCACGACACAGTGGTGAATATCTCTGGTATAATAGTGCCCATAGAAGCCATAATGGTGACCCTTGCCTGTTGTGGGCATACTTGCTTTAGCGTTGACAAAGGTGGTAATCTTCCTGACTTTTGTGATGTGTATAGAAAGAAGCCAGGGGGCTGTAAAAGGCGTATTTCCATGTGGTTTCCCAGTGTGCCAAAACCTGAAAGCTCAAATACTATTCTTGCTTCCCCCACAACCTCATAATAACCCCCACCCACAAACGTCTGTAGCTGATGGATCCCCCAACATTATTTTGAATAATATACTAACAAGATAATCAAAATATATTAAATTAAATATAATTGACGACACCATTTAATGACAACTCCAAGTAACATTTTCGTTTGTGCTAAATTTTATTCTTCTTCATGGAGCAGTGTAATTGCTACAGTTTGCTGTCGCTCGTTGCAGCAGAGCACAGATGAAATATTGTGTGTGGACCTGTGCTTTATCTAGTGGTTTGCCACTGGTGATGTTCATAGCAGCCAAGTTGGTTCATGGTATTTGTGACACCTTCAGCAAGTTCTGGCTATTTCTTCAAAAACACTTGCCATGGTTGGATTTCAGAACCCATACCCACAATAAGAACACTGTAAAACTCACAGTAATGACATCAAAACTACATGTCCCAGAAAGCTCTGTAATAAAAAGCTAGAACTGACTGAAGGTACAAAACGTATACAAACATGTTATTGGGATTGGGGTTATAGGAGCTGCAAGCAAACAGTGTTGTAACCTCTGTGATTCACTTCAACAATCCGACCATGTATACACCCGCCAGACTCAGGACACAGACTTCAGCTCAGTCCAGTGTTTTCCACAACTTCCTTCAATATGCAACAGAAAAGAGATACGATTTTTTGTCATAGAAGGCTTTCATATTCTGTTCTTTCAGGGGATACATGCAAGTGTACAGTATTAACACCTCTGTCGCAAATGCTGTGATGCAGAGGTCAGGCACGCTAGTCACCCATCCAGGTAGCTGCGGTTACGTCACTGTAACCCACTCCAGCGACGTATCATAAAATAAAGGGGCCTCCTGCAGAATGGGAAATGGGGCACTTGGGTCTCCCATATTCCAAAGATATTCATTGGCCTTGGGCGTAATGGTAACCCTCTGAAGAGTTACCTGGCCCCTGAAGGGTTGCCCCCCACCACCCCTGGCTGCAGGGGCATGTGTTACGCCTCTGACCCACTCGGGCCCAGTTGCTACACAGCTCAAATGCCGCCCACCGCTGGACACCACAGCAATGCCAGGTCTCCTCTTCCACCTCTTCTGCTGGCAGGTCCCCTCTACTGCACTACTAAGAACCAACCCTAGCCTCTTTCTCTGATTCTAGCGCTTGTACATCCTCTGTAGCTCACAGGCCACTAACGGTAGGCCCAGCACAATGCTCCACCCACAAGGAGACTGATATAGCACCACGTGAGTGTGGGTCTACATGAAGGCGGGGTGGGCTTGGAATCGCTAGTTACACCATACTGTGTGCAACTTCAAGGCCGACATTTAAGACATCCCTAGTCCCTGTGGACACTTTAGGGGTCGTTTAGTGAGCTATTTGTTCACTGAAACTGTGTTTCAGCTGCTTACTAGGTCATAATTTTAGGACCAATAATTCAGGATAAACTCTCTCAGTTTGATGATGTGTGGGGCCCATTCCGACGATTGGTTTACTCCTGAAAGCCTTACCATTAATATTAACAGGTAGCTGTATGATATGACGTCAGGGTAAAGACCAATCACTCGCAGGGGGCTATCTATTGGGAGGGATTGACTGGACACATAGTTAAACACTGTAGCAACTGGACAATACAACACTGTTGGCACTGACCAAACAAAATATGTACTTGAAGTGAATCGATACTGGGAGAAGAGGAAGGCTCTTGGACACTGGAAGATATAGATCTCTGGCAAGTGGGAAGGGGAGGACAGGGATGGGAGAGTGTTTCCTGACGTGAACTTTCGTGAAATCGTTGCTAGGTGCTGTGTTAATGTATTGCTTTATTCTTTAACAGTATGGTATGACATGCTTTATACTTTTGACCCTGCCTAATTTACACCATTAGATTAGATTGGTGAGTCTGTCTTGTTATATTGAAAACAAATCAAAGGGGACTTGCTTCATGCACACAGATATGGGCCATGAAATTTGACTTGAGAGGTTTCCCATTAGTAGAGATTGACCGGACAGGCATAGTTGGACACCCATCAACCAGATATGATGCAGTTGGCCCCAATAATATGATATTTGTTCTTTAAGTGGGTCTATACTGGGGGATGAAAAAGTCTTGTTTACTGGGAGATACAGATCACTGGCGGGCGGGGGAGTATTTTCTGATGTGAACTTTCGTGACCCCGCTCCTGTGTGTTAATGTTTTGCTTTATTCTTCAATACTGTGATAAGACATAACATGATTTGTATTTTCGAACCTGCCAAATGCACACCCCAACTTATTAGATCGGACTGTTAAGTCTGTCATGTTGTATTAAAAACCAATAAAGAAAGATTTTAAAAAAAAGTAAAGATAACCATGCCGGGACCGTTAATTCCAAGAGTTGAAATGCTTCAGCTGAAGCATAAGACGGGGAGTCTCCTGTGCAGTGAAACCGAGGGAGGGGCAGAAAGATAAACAAGCTTTCTGAAACCTTCTTGCCAGGGTGCCTACTTGACTGAAAGAAATGTAAATGTGCACATCTGGTTAATCTGCAAATGTAAAGGGTGCTTGGAAGCCGGTATTTGCTTTAATTTAGGGAATCTCTTGAAGCTTCCTCATGACAGATTTTTTTCTTGTGGTATTGCAAGGGAGTTACCAGCTGGGATGTGAAGTGTGTGATTTTAAAGGACAGTTATTAACAAATTGCACTATGTGATGTCTGGGTCTTACTAAAATCTATATTTTGGAAGCACTTTTTTATCTTAAACCTTTTTGCGCATTTTATAGCACCCTATCTTATAGTGAGTGTAATGCAAGTTTAAAATAATGACTTACGTATTCACAGTGCTTTCTGTCACAGACTGGGACCTTGTAGCACTAAACATAAATAAGTCACTATTCTCCACTGCACCAACCAGGATTCATCTTTGTGGCTCTCTGGTTATAGACACAGACTTCTGCAGTGCATTAACTAATAGGGGTTTCATATTGTACAATAGTGCTGTTCCCACTGATTAAGTTAACTTGCATTCGTTTTTCATTTAAGATGGGCCTTATTTGATATGTAGTTACCTGAAGGTGAAAGACAGAAAAAAGTTATAGAATACTTTGTTTTTTATCCACGTCTTTGATCCCACCCTCACATCGCCATTGCGCACAGCATTACAGTTCCCATACTTTTTTTAATGCACTTCAAACACTGCTCCTGAGGCATCACTAACGGTGCCTTCACCAGGTAATTTCACTTCTTGTTATATCACAGAGGTCAAAGGTCATTCCTTATTGTTGAGCCCCTTCCTAGAAATTTGGAAGATGGCTCCTCTGATGGTGCTGATGTTGATGAGGAGGAGGAGATGAGAACCCCGAGCAGGACCAAATGAGGGTTCATTCCCTGTCACTAGCTCCCACTCTTGTGTGCTGGTGCCTCCAAAACAAGCCCAGAGTAAGCATATACAGTCAATTATATTGCAGGTCTTCAGACATAATTTCATATTATTTCTTCCGCTGTCAAAGGCCACACACTCTATTTAGCAGCCAGAGTATCACTTGCTATGCCATTTGAGCAGGTCTATTTCATGTTGCACATGTTGGTTCCCCTTTTGGTTTTGTATATTTTTTCTCTGTTTGACATTCCTCATTTATCATGACTTGTCAGTGTAAGATAAGAGCAATATGGCATAATCTATTCACTTATTCAACCCAATTCCTCCTTCACTTCAAGAGGGCATGTTAAGGGTATTTCCACGCATGTCTGTGTGCTGTGTACACAGTATGCCTTTTCATTGCACACAAATGTGGCCTAAGGTGGTATGTGTGGCCATGGGGAGATAGGCAACATATTCCTGGGAGAGGTGCCAATATGGGAACAATAGGTGGCTAATAGTGCTGTGTCTGCCAACAGCCTATTCCTTTTTACAATGGTAGGATGGTGCGTTGTATGGATGCGTTACTGTCCTACAGTCATTCAGGGCCTGATTCACAATGGTAAATTTAGACCTGAAGTCTAAGTTTAGACCTCAAGTCTATCTTTAGACCAGAAGTCTAAGTTTAGACCTAAAGTCTATCTTTAGACCTGAGTCTTAGTTGAGACCTAAAGTCTATCTTTAGACCTGATGTCGTCTAAGTTTTGACCTTAAGTCAGACCACTTTACCTACTGCCTTCCTTTATTTTGAGTGACTGCACAATGCCTCTGCACATTGATCACATCTGCCTGATAATAGTTCCTTTCTCTTCAGTTGCAAAGCCACTTCAAAGTGTGCTTTTTAGGTCGAGCCTGGGCAGCGCATGCGCTGCTCTGCGATGCATGCTGTATTCGAGTATGGACTTGAAGTCCCGCCTACTCTCCGCCCATTATTTCTCATTGGCATGTGTCATTGTCCTTCGTAAATGCTGGCTTTTGATTTGTTAATAGGCTTGTTAGTCCCTCCTTAGTACTTCCTTGTCTTCATTTGTAACCTCCCATGAGGACTGGCCCTTTTACTTCTGTTGTTGCACGGTATGTCTTATTTAGTCTGTAAGCACTATTTTCTTTGATGAGTTTCTCCTACTGCAGGCACGACGTGCTTTCCTGCAACATTCAGCGCACCATGCGAGCTTTCACTTTCCGAGCAGCCCGGGACAATGGCAACCGCTTCTTTGAAATTAAATAGGTCTCGCATTTACAAGAGTTTCAGCTATTGGCATTGTAAATGACAATGCCTTTTATTTATGTGTTAATTAACAAAACAGATAAATAAAATGCATTGTCATTTACAATGCCAATAGCTTAAAATCTCACAAATGCGAGACCTATTGCCCAATGTTTATTTTACTTATGTTTTATATTAACTTTAACTCCTTTTTAAAGTTTGTATTGTAAAGTATTTAAATGATATTGTAACATCATAGCTGTTTGCAATTTGATTGCTTGGTTAAATTGTGATTTATTCTTGATTTCTTCACATCACTGAATGTTTATTTTTTTAATTGAAAAGAAAAGGCTGCCTTGGTTAGGTGATGGCATAATTTCGTTTTTATTATTCTGGCATATGCATGGAATAAAAAATATATAAAGAAAACTCACAGGCATGCCAAAGCCAGGCCTATTAGCTTTTATTCTTGATTTCTTCACATCACTGAATGTTTATTTTTTTAATTGAAAAGAAAAGGCTGCCTTGGTTAGGTGATGGCATAATTTCGTTTTTACTAATCTGGCATATGCATGGATTAAAAAATATGTAAAGAAAACTCACATGCATGCCAAAGCCAGCCCTATTAGCTTTTTATTCTTGATTTCTTCACATCACTGAATGTTTATTTTTTTAATTGAAAAGAAAAGGCTGCCTTGGTTAGGTGATGCCATCATTTCGTTTTTATTTTTGTGGCATATGCATAGAATACAAAATATATAAAGAAAACTCACATGCATGCCAAAGCCAGCCCTATTAGCTTTGCCAAATCTTACTTTGTTTAGGTTCCAAGACCATGTGTCAATAAGGTTAGCTCAGTTCTTAATAGTTATTAAACCACGCCCATGGTAAAAGGTTTGCAAGTATTGGACCTGTGAGGCTACGCGGACTTGTAAACAAAAAGTTGGGAAGGTGGAATCACGTTGTCTTCCCAGCTGGCCTGGCAAGCGCTGTCAGGAACGCAGGGAGGTCTGGGACATTTACCTGGCAGGCAGAATATGCCCCTCCTCTCCCATCGGAAAATGAGAATTAACTGTGACCTGCCAGTCATACTGTGACCTCCGACCCATGAGCATAAATCTCCGTCGCTGGATCGAACCACGATAAAGGGGTGCCGGAGTCTGACCCGAGTCTTGGCACTTCAGTGGGGGCTGCCTCGGGCTCTGAAATCAAGTCTGCATGAACACTCACGTTTAAGGACAACGAACTGCAAACAGACGAGTCCGGGCCCTCAGTATTTAATCTCTCATTTAAACATGTGCACACGCAGGGTTATACACACGTGCAGACGCGCATGCCCGCACCCTCGTCCCATGCCTGATTGCAAACTCAATTGCCTCTGTGCGAATGGAAGCAACGCGTGGTATTACGTAGCTTAGGAGAACAGAACTTAGAATGAGAAGATAAGCCAACGAGCTTGCCTATGCCATTTTATGTTGCTGCGCGTGCTTGGTGGAGCACGGCAAACCAAATATTCTGTAAACACTATCCATTTTTTGGGTGTCGTTTAGGAGGACACAGGCACAAATGAAAGCTGCAATGTGGAATGTTGTTTCTCATAACTTCCTGTCATGTGACATTGTTTTGTGCCTTTCCTCGGAGCCGGCGTCTTCTAAAATTATCATTGTAGCCTAAAAACGTTTTCAGGAAACTTTAATTTACTCTTATCTAATATCTGCTATGCTAATGCTAAATGAGCCCAGGACTTTGTAATGTTGGTATAATGTCTAATGCTTTGTTTAATGCTTATACATCGCGTGGCCAGAGCGCAATGCTTTAAATGTGCATTGTTGTATTCATTTGAATGTGGCTCACGCATGGAGTGTCCACTGGAAGGGGTTCGAATGGCATCAGTCAGTTGCCGTTCGATCATCTGACTGGGAGGACGCTCCGTGTTGTGGGTGGAGTACTTATTGGAAATAAACTCTTCTTCTTCGAGATACGCTGTTCTGCATCTCATTTCATCTGGCGACGAGCGAGAACGACTCCACCCACACACCCACGCCTTGGATTACCTGGTGACTGTTTGCGGTGGCCGCCGACTTGTAGTGCGGAGTTAAATTTGGCAAATTCTCGGCTGGTCTTCATCAATTTCGTCACCTTAAACACCTCTGCACACTTGGCTGACCGTAAGAACACACCTAAAGGTACTTGTGTTTTCCCCTTTACTTCACGGAGAGACTCCCGCACGCTCTCGCGCTTCTTCCTCGTGAACCTACTGGTCTCGAGCATCAGCGCTTCAAACACTCGATGGTCAACTCGTCACGAGCCAGCGCTTACGTCATTACACTACGTGGCGCCATCTTTAATTGGGCTCATTTTAGCACGCAACTCGGTAAGCCGTGAACTTACATTAACTCTGTCAGCGTGTTGCCAGTATCACATCTCGGTGACACGCACGCCATTCACAGACATAATTATCAGCTGTTTAACGAATTTAACCAACGTGTTTGCTTCCTCATATTTCGGCGATGCACACTTTTTATTAATTTGCACGTCTGCAATTTCTGATTCAGTCAGCGTGTTTACTTCCTCGTATTTCGGCGACACGCACGCCCATTATTTTGCATATTAGCAATTTTAATGTACACTTTCTTCACACAGGCAACTTATTAAACAGGGATTACAACCTCAGCGTGTTGAACTCCGGTGACACGCACACATTATCCTGCTTTCTATTCTAAACACATTGTGGTTATTAGTAAAATATACAATTCGTCATGGCTAATGTACAACAAATACACAACCTCCACCATTCTTAAGCAAACCAGGGAGCCCACCAATTATTTGGTCAGAGTGGTACAGACTCTTCGAAAACCACTTAGTAGCTATTGATGCTGCCGGCTATTCCCCTTCACGAAAATTTGCCTTACTATTTGGATGCCTTGGTCAAGCAGCTCAGAGGATTTTTGACAGTATTGTACCCATTCCACCTCCAGCATCTCATTCTGGCGACGGCCAATGAAACGTTTACTTAGAGGCTGTTGCGCGCCTTAAGAAACAATTTTCTGACAAACCCAATATCATGATAGAAAGACATAACTTTTACAAAAGGAAGCAAAAGGAGGATGAGAAAGTAGAGGAATATATCTCGGCTCTCAGAGTATTAGCAACCACATGTGGCTTCGGTCCTTTACCAGACAACTATATCAGAGATCAATTCGTATTCAATTGTGCATCACGGAAGATTAAGGAAAGAATTCTGGGTTGCAAAAATCCACCTTTGACCGAAGTAATTGAATTAGCTTTGAGTATTGAACGTTCAGCAATATCTAGCAAAGCTATGCAGGATGACATCAAACCCGGGGTCAATTTGGTAACTTCTGATCTTGAGCAAGAGAGTTCCTTATGTGCTGTGAATGTTAAAAGTAAACCTGTTAAATGTCCTCAAGGAAAACAACCTATTCTCTGTTACAGGTGCGGATCTAAAAACCACATCGGAAATTTCCCTGGCTGTCCCGCTATTAACAAACGTTGTGTCAAATGTAAAAAAAATAGGGCATTTTCAGGGGGTGTGTAGAAATGCCAGGAAACCTGTTAATGTAAGCTGTATTGAGACTGATGTAGACTCATGTACTAATTCACTCAGTAATGTGATCATAACTCTAGACTGTGGGGGAGATTCAAGTTCCATAAAGGGTCCTTTGTGTTCCGCTTTGATTGATAACGTTCCACTTCAAGTCATGGCTGACTCCGGTTCGCCGATTACCATTTTAAGGGACATCACATTTAACGATTTATGGAAAGATAGAGTAAAATTATTACAAGCCGACGTTAACCCTAAAGCCTTCGGAGGGAAGGACATCAATATGATTGGTTATTTCTTAGGAGTGGTACAATGTCTACGAAGAGAAACTGAAACCAAAATTTATGTAGCGGAAAAAGGGAAAAACATAATCGGGTGGAAAGATCTAGCGCATATGGGACTATATTTAGTTCCAGGTGATGAAAATCCAATTAAAGTGGGGGTGCTACCTGTATGCAATATTGAATGTGCTAAACCTGATGTGGGTGTAGACATGTTGAAAGACATAATTTCGGAGTTCAAACCTGTATTTAGTGAACAGGTTGGTTTTGTCAAAGGAGTGGAACACCATATTAGGTTAGTACCTGGTGCTCAACCAGTGGCACACAAAGTGCGTTCCGTTCCAATGAGTGTCAGAGAGGAACTGAAACTGACTTTGCAAAGTTTATGTGAACAGGGCATCATCAAAGCTACGGATTCATCACAGTGGGTGGCTTCGTAGTTGCACGCAAGAAGACTGGCGAAATCAGACTTTGCGTGGACTTGCGCGAACTCAATAAAAATATAATCGTGGATTGCCACCCACTGCCTAGAATCCATGAATTACTGGCGAATCTAGGAGGTGCAAAGTGGTTCTCATTGATAGATTTAAGATCAGCATATCACCAAGTGGCATTGTCAGTGGACTCACAAGATTTGACTACATTTGTGACCCCTTTCGGGGCGTACAAGTTCCTACGCCTACCTTTTGGCCTAGCATCGGCCGGTAGTGTGTTCCAGAAACTGATGAACACACTATTTCACGACATCAAGGGAGTCCAAGCGTACTTGGACGACATTTTAATATATGCTAAGTCGTTCAAAGAACACAATGCCATTTTAAAACGTGTACTATCTATCTTGAGATCCAAAGAGATGACAGTGAGGTCAGACAAATGTAAATTCGCAGTACAAGAGTTGGAATATTTAGGTCACACTGTGTCTAGTCATGGGATTAAACCAACATTTTCTGTAATTAGAGCAATTGAAGAAGCAAAAGCTCCCACGGATAAACATGCATTACGTTCGTTTCTCGGCTTAGCCGAATATTATGCAAGATTTGTACCCTGTTATGCTCAAGCAGTAGAACCCTTACGAGTGTTACTTAGGAAGGGTCAGAGTTTTAAATGGACAGATGATTTGGATGTAGCATTTGAGAATGTGAAAAAATTGATCGTTTCTGCTCAAGCATTACATGCATTTTGGGATGACTGTGTTTCCCTCATAACCGTGGATGCCAGTGTTTCCGTACTTGGAGCAGTACTAAGTCAGAGAGTGGATGGATGTGAACACACTGTAGCGTTCGCATCTAGATCACTTAAACAGTTTGAACAGCAGTACAGCACGATAGAGCGAGAAGCTTTGACGTGCGAGTGGGCTGTTCATAAGTTTAGAATGTACATCTGGGGGCGCAAGTTTGAATTAGTAACAGATCATAAACCTTTGGTTTATATTTTTAATAAGGTAAACAACAACAACATGTCTGCCAGACTTATGAGACTAGTGTCAAAACTCCAAGAATATAATTTTGTGGTTAAACACATACAGGGCGGGAAAAATTTCCGTGCCGACTGTTTGTCCAGATTTCTTATGCACAAGGACGATGAGGAGGATACCATAATGGAGGACATCGAATGCGTAGCTGTGGTGGACGCGGTACAAGAGTATGATTCCGTGTTGTCCGAGGATGGTTGGAAGACAGCTTGTGCGAGTGATTCGGTCTTACAGAAGGTAATTGAGTATACGACCCACAGCTGGCCTGAATCTAGATGTTTGAATGGTGATTTGCGTGTTTTTGCACAGGTGTCGGACAAATTGTCTATCGAAAACAATATCGTACGACGGGGTGACAGATTTGTGCCTCCCGCTGGGTTACGCTCTTCTATCATTAACAAAGCACATCTTGGGCATCTGGGGTCTACTAAGACTGGGATGAAGATTAAACAACATTACTGGTGGCCTTCCCTGGATTCCCAAGTTAAAAATACAATCGACAATTGTCCTGAATGTCTTCTTTCCGATAAACATTGGCGGACATTGAAGACCCCTTTACACCCAACAGAGTTTCCTAATGCCCCATGGGAAAAAATAGGTTTAGATTTTTCAGGACCATATTCTATACTCAACCAAGATATGAAATATGTCATTCTAGCTGTCGATTTACTTTTCTAAATGGATGTATCACAGTTTTGTCGAGTCACCTGATACTGAGTCCATCATATCATTTTTGAACAAGATATTTTCGCTTCCCAATCCAGGCTGACGTTAATACGAGCATTAGTAGCTCGTCCAGGGGACGTGTCATTAAGACACCAAAAAGGTTTGAGGATTTTATTAGATATTAAAATTCACACTTTGTTTATGTCATTTTGTTTATTCAAGTTTCTTTTACTATGTAACTTTCCTTTTTGTTTTCTGTAAGGGGGAAGGTGTTGTAATGTTGGTATAATGTCTAATGCTATGTTTAATGCTTATACATCGCGCGGCCAGCACGCGATGCTTTAGATGTGCATTGTTGTATTCATTTGAATGTGGCTCACGCATGGAGTGTCCACTGGAAGGGGTTCGAATGGCATCAGACAGTTGCCGTTCGATCATCTGACTGGGAGGACGCTCCGTGTTGTGGGTGGAGTACTTATTGGAAATAAACTCTTCTTCTTCGAGATACGCTGTCCTGCATCTCATTTCAGACTTGAGCTCCAAATTGAGAACTGTATTTTTCCTCTAAATAACCACACTGCAATGTTGTCGCTGGTAATACGTCAGAGCCTGGTGAGGTACTGAGGCTGTCAAGCCTGAGGGCAGTGGGGCATTTCATATGCTGCTGCCTCTGAAGAGCCAGGCAGCAGAACCTGACCTGACTGGATACTCTTTCATCTGCCTGGCCCAGTCCCTTCAGTCTACCACAGGTCCCACATCTCCTGAGGGGGAAGTTCATTTCTTGTGTTTGAGAATCTATGAAGGAGTGCTGCGACAGATGCGACACATTTTTCTAACAGTCACTTTATTTGTCTGTAGAGCTGTTACAAGGCTGATTGAAGGCTCTTTTCCCGGACCCCGAGCTAACCGTTTTGCCATTGTTGGACTCATTGGTGATAACATGCATTTTCCCTCAGACCTCCACGTAAAATGTTAGAATGTCCCCAGGACAGTCTTTGGAAGAGTGTGGTTGGGTGCCTAGTGGTGCTCATGGAACCCCATAAATAGACACAGCCCCAGGGGAACTTCCTGCAGAGAGTCTGCCTGTACAAGTAGGATCTCTTACTAGAAGCAGAGCCTCACTCCCAATAGCTGCTATAAAAAATATTAGTACTATTACTCTGGGCCCCCAAAATACCTGCATTAGAAAACTACAGTAGGCAGAGTAACGCTGCTTTAATGTCATTCTAACAAGATTAACTTTGGAGCTTTGTCGATATCAAATCAAACCAGCTTTTCCATTGCACTAAGGACCACGGGCAAGGTGTATAGACCCTATCTCCAAGATGTTACTCCAACAAGTGAGTCTTTAGCATCTTCCAAAATTGGAAAAGATGATGAATCTTGTGCAATTCATCTTGATGAGTGTTCCACAGAGAACTGGCTTTAGCTGGGAAGTATTTACCCACACCTTCTTCCTAACGCTCTGGAATGGAATCAAGAGATGTTTCCCCGCCAGTCTCAGAAGTTACTTAAGGCAATAGCAAGAGAAGTAAGGCTTCAAATAGGAGATGTACCAAAATGCCAATTTTCAGCTGTCCTCAGCAAACTTAAAAGTTCAGAAAGTCAAGGAACTGAAGTAGTAGATACTGATGCGCCCACCATCTATTTTTTTTTGTTTGAAACTTTTTATTGATTTGATTTACTTATTTTACATCGCAACCAAGTAAATATGCAGCAACTTCAATCACAGTTACAACTGACATGCAACACAGTAATGATATTTAGAGTCTTGCGGGTACAGTGTCTAGTAGTTACAGAGTATATTTTAACCAGCAGACCAAGCAACCGTCAGGTTACATTTGACTGACAAACTTAAACATTTTTGCTCTGGAGAATAAGCAATGGATGATTCACATGGATCCAATGAGGGACAAGCTGTATACACACCGGTTGTATGACAGAAGCATGCATGGCTAAACCACACATGCCTTTACAATGCGGCATCAATAACTAATGTGTCTTAACAACGCATGCCTTTACCACGCATGCCTTTACCACGCAATTTCGTGGTAAAGGCATGATTGGGAAAGGGATATGTGTGGTAAAGATCACACCCCACCCCACCTCCCTAAACCCTAAAACTGCTCCTAGCCCTGAACACTGTCCCTTCCCACCCCAACCTCAGCCCTAAATCTCGGCCTCCACGTCCTAAAAACGACCCTGACCCCAGCCCCCGCACTGAGTCCTAAAAACTAACCCCCACCCCTGAAAACTACCCTGACCCCCAGCCCTGAGCCCTAAAACCCGACCCCCTGCCCTAAAAACAAACCCAACCATACCTGAGCCCTAAAAACTACCTCACCACCCCCCCAAAACCCGGTCCCAGCCCCACTTACCAGACTGTGTCCCTGAGCTTTCTCTCCCGATCCTTTCTCTTCCTGTGCCCGCCCATTCACGCATCTAGCCTGCCTTAACCATGCATATGCGTGTTTAAGACATGTGCGTGGTTAAGGCAAGCGTGGTTCCGCTTGCGGGGAGATGGAACGTTCGGCTCAGGCCACGCTGTAAAAGCCGTTTCCCGTATACACCACTTAAATTGAGGAAAAAAGGTTTGGTTATATGAAAGTAGAACAACAGTGACAAAAGGAAACCACAACTTTGGACCCCCATGCAATCTCCCCTGCTCAGCACGCAAAAGCAAAGAGCACTAGATTACACTGCTGAACATGCAAGGTGAGAAAATCCTGAAGAAACATTAGCAGGGAGGTTGTCGGATCTCTACAGAAAATAGTCGATTAATGTGGGGCATGATCCACTGGCATGTCATCTCCGCCATCCAGCGGACCCATATCGCTCCCGTCCCCCTTCTTTGTGATAGTCTGGAGATCCGTCAGTATAATATCCCAGTTAGGAGCCATAGGGTACTTGTGCAATCCCAGGGCATCCTCCCTGTGTAAGGCCGCAATTTCTGCATGCCCCCAGGTAAGGAGGGATTGTGCCTATGTCTCAAGTTTTTAAGGTGCTCCTCCCACCAGATTGTGTGATGTTTTCTCAGATGGGATGCTTGGCCTCCAATACCATATTGTGAACCTGGCTTACCTTGAGGAACAATTGTGTAGCAAATGGAGCATATTGCAATGTTATGTTCCTGTTTGCTAACCGTAAAGAAGTCTCAAACTGGGGAGGAGAACTTTTTTAGTGTGCCAATGCCTGAAGAACTGGAGGTAGGTGACTGTTATTTGCCTCTCTGTAGGGCGTACTTCGACTGTGGCAGTGGTGGATACGGGCTCGACTGGGGTCTTACAAATATGGAAGCCGATGGTGGTGCTACCACATTCCTCTGAGCTGCATCATACTGTCAGTCACTGTCCTCATCACTGTCACTTTCCATAATTCTAAGGCTTTCAAGAACTTTCCTTTTCCCTTGTATCTCAGGGAAGGTCTTGGACTCGGCTGGGGTCCAATCCATGGCCAGATCATCTAAAGAGGGCCTTGGAGAAGATGGAGTCTTTTTTTGCTGAAGATTGTGAAGCCAATGATCAAACAGCAAAATCTTGCTCAGCAGCAAGGTCAACCTCCTGTTCTGCCCCTACTTCAGGAAAAACTGTTGCTAGTGCTAGCTGCGGTTCGTGTTGGCCAGACTCCTGCGACGATTGGGCACTAGTTTGCGGCTGAGACAAATCCAGTTCAGGCTCACTGCTCATCGCCATGACTGCAATGGCTGCATTGCTGAGAGACATGGGCATTGGCTTAGCCTTAGGTTGGAGTGGTGCTGTTGATGATGCAGGAGTGCTGCGCCCAGCCTCTTGCTGGCCAGAGAAGGGTGCCGCAGGTACACCATGTTTCCTGAAAAAAGTGGAGGCCGGGACACCAGTAGTGGCAATATCCTTTTTCTCCTCCTCCTCACTGGCCACTGTCTTGGCAGGAACACCCTTCTATGTGGCCATCTTCAAGTTCCTTCTTAGCTCTGGCAGTTGCCACTTAGCTGGACAAGCGGAAGCAGAGGAGGACTCAGCTAGTGTGTATTGCTGACTACCGATACTGTGTGTGAGGATCTCTCTTGTGCACCTAAAAGCAAGCAAACAAGAAAAAAATTCTGTGAAATGTGGCATGTGCAGTTTGAATCTACACACAATATAATTTAGTGAGGTCACTCCACAAATAATTAACAATAGTGTATCCATTCCAAACCATAATAACATAATATTTAAATAACATACAGATGGAAATGTTTACTTTATGTGCCTCTAAGGCATAGGTGATGCCTGTGGCAGGAAGGTGGTACAAGGGAAAAATTGAATAATCCTTAAAATAATTATTGCTGGTGTGCGCCTATGGCAAGCGGAGGGTGCAGTGAAAGTCAGGGAAAAATTAAATAATCCTTAAAAAAACTATTGCTGGTGTGCACCTATGGCCTATGGCAAGCATCAGGTGCAGGGCAGACCAGGGGAAAATGGATTATCCTAAAAACATTATTGCTGGAATGCGCCTATGGTCTGTGGCAGGCATCGGGTGCAGGGCAGGCCAGGAGAAAATTGAATAGTCCTTAAAAAATGAATGCGGGTGTGCGCCTATTGGCAGGCGGCAGGTGCAGGGCAGAATTGGGGAAAATGGAATAATCCTTAAAAATGATTGCTGGTGTCCACCTATTGGCAGGCGGTGGGTGCAGGGCAGGCCAGGGAAAGAGGTAATAACCCTTAAAAAATGATTGCTGTTGTGCGCCCATGGCAAGCAGCGGGTGCAGGTCAGGGAAAAATGCAATAATCCTTTTTTTAAAAAAAAGTATTGCTGGTGTGCACCTATGGCCATTGTCAGGAGGCAGGTGCAAGCCAGGCCAGGCCAGGGGAAAAGGCAATAATCCTTAAAAAAATTATTGCTGGTCTGAGCCTATGGCAGGCAGAGGGTGAATAGAAAAATCAATAATCTGAAGAAAAAAAATTGCTGGTGTCTCCTAGGAGCTGCAAGAAATCCCCTGGAAGGCAAGAAAGCTCAGGAGAAAATGGAAAAATGCATTAAAAACGCACTGTACATACATACTACAATGGTTGTATGTCGGAACACTGCATGCTTTTACCACGCATGCTGTAACTCCGCAGTCTTTACAAGGAATGCGTCTTTACCACGCATACTGTTACAACAAAATGTTTGAGGGAAAGCGCTGGACTTTGGAGCGTGTAACCCGGCGCCTCTCGTGGCCGGGAAATCCAACATGGCGCCCGCGATCGGACGCCAGGAACAGGAAGTCGGCGGTCCAGCCCCTACGTGCGCGGGAGCGCTGACATGGAAAGAGGAGGGGCAAGGAACAAGAAAGGAGGATGCCACGGAGCACGAGAGCGAGCAGAGAACCGGGACCCCGAAGTGAGTGAGGAGCACCGGTACCGCCAGAAGGAAGAGAGAAGGAAGGAGACACCCAAAACGAGGAACCGCCTAGAGGCAAGGCCCAAGAATCTGACCGACCCGGAGAGGATGAGGGCGATGAGACTCCCCCTGCCACGACCCAGGAGGGCCGTGGCCACAGGCAAGCACCTTTTTACAACTACTTCACAGCGGGTTGGTGGAGGTTGGGGCAGTGAAGGGCACAAGTCTATGTATGTGCACAGGGGCCCATGTTCTCTCCACTTGTCCCTTTAAACCCTACACAGCCCTGGTTTTGGGTGACGGTGGTGGTAAACAGGCTGACTCAAACCCCTTCATACCTGATTCTTGTCTATTTTTTCCTCCGAGGGTCCTGCCCACTATCCCCTCTTCCTGCATCCAGAACAGAAGGAAGAAGAGAGCCTAAAAGACGTCTCCCACAACCTGACAAGAGAACGGGAGGAAGAGACTTCCCCCAAGAGTATAGTGACTGAGACAGAGGAAAAGGAGCCCTCCAGGAGCCCTCCAGTTTATTTGTTTTGTTTTCTTTACTGTACTTTGTCTCCATTTGAATCATTTCCATGTGTTCCCTTTGGACTGACCATTAAAGTCCACGACAAAAACTACTCCTGATTCATTGTTCTGTATGACCAGGTGACCACAGAGCGGTATAATTTACTATTCCAAATCCAGTCTGCGCAACAATAGGGAAAGCGTTGGACTTTAAAGTCCAAAGCTGCTTTTCCTAAGGCATGTCGTTGTCACAATATGCGTGGTAAAGGAATGGGTGGTAAAGACACATTTGTTGTAATGCCTGCGTTATAATGGCAGCGTGTGGTTCACGCAGCGTTGCATGTTCTGGATCCCAATACAATCATTCTCAAACACATTAAATTCACATCAGGGGAACAAAAAAGAAAAGAAATAACAAAAAAACAAGAAGGCATACACTTCTTCTATCAATGTCCCTAGAAAATGGCTTTGAAAAGTGTGAGAAAAGGAACACACCGGCTACACAAAATGGCCGCCAGCCACATGGCCATTAAGGGCAAAGGCATGGATAACAAAGAACACATGCAGGTCTGTGGCAAAAGCAAAGCACACTGACTACACAAAAAAATGGCCACCCTGCCACATGGCATTGAGAGCAAAGTCAAAATGGTGGCCTATGGCAAACACAAACGCACACTTGCCATTCAAAAAAATGTCCACTTGGCCAGCAAAGAAAGGAGGCATGGTAAACAAAGGAGAACACACTACCATTAATTCAGCAATACTAACTTAAAAAATTCCCCAACCACAAACATCTGATGAAGGCATCAAATTAACCCACCAAAATACTTTAAAACGTTGCAGAAATAAGTAAAATACAAAAAACAAATTTTGCATTTAATCCAAGGCAGCCCTGAATTAATAGATGTTTAAAAAACACATAACACATGAGCAACAGTTGTTTGAGATATATATATATATATATATAACGGAGATGAAGAATTGTATGTATATTCATGAGTACTCTGAGGGTAATGTATATATTGTTTGGAGAATAATATGTGTAAGATTGAATAGTGACTTTCCTTTAACTGTCGCCAACTTCTGTTAGCCGTTTTGGTTTAATTTTTCTCCATGTGGGACCCTACAGTTATTGGTTTTTTTTGTTGTTCCATTACAGGGTAGAAAGAGTTTTAATATTCAGAGTAGACTGAGAAGAACCTTAAGATCCACGTTAAACTACAGGCCCACTGAGGCGTGATGTCTGCAGCAAGCGGTATGGGTACAGTACAACTGGAACGTATCCAGCGCTTCTATTTAGTATTCACATTTGTGTACAAAACCAGAAGAGTGATGGTATTCTCATTCTATTATTATTTGGTTTTTTATTCTCGTCAGAGAAGACAATAATTATGTTATTTAACAATTGTTTGTTGTGTCTCAACTTATACATGCATTGAATGTAAATGAGGGAGACTAGCCCACTTGGGCGGAAAAGTTTGAGGATAGCAGTTGTAACTATACTCACAACTCTTCCCTTTCCATTGAGAAAATACGCCCTGGAATGTTTTAGGAGTATAGATACCTTGTCCAAAATGGCGTTTTGAAATGTTGATGAAGGCATAAGCCGAAACGCATCCATATATATATATATATATATATATATATATATATATATGTGTGATCAAGTCCCTGGAGAGGGACGAAACGCGTCATGGCAGCTGCATCTGTTTGGGAGTTTAAATAAACATTGTAGTTTGACGAACTTTGGTGGTCCGCGCTCTTTCTTTGGGCCCTGGAAACTGGCTAATCGAGAGGGAGTTCGGTTGGATATATATATATATATACACCCCCCCACCCCACCCAATGCCTAGTAATAGCTGGCTGGTCGTGGCCCGTGATGTGTGCAGATTAGGCTCCACAGTAAAATGAGCAAAATAATAGTGCAAAATTCCCAAACAACACACAAGAAAAGGAGAGAAAGGACTTAAAAGTTCTAACTAGCAATATGGTGTGGCTGGGCCTCTTGCGCAAACCTAGTTGGTATTGTGCTCAAAGGGAGGGAACGGCCACCAGCGCTCCCACAGTGGCTGAGAAAACCCAGTCTGAACAATATATCAAAAGTCCCGAGCAACCAACTTCAAAAACAATCGTATGAAACAAATTAATTCAACTCCTCTTGGTTTCAGGTCGATTTATTCTTTCGAACCATATTCTTTAGTAGTCCCCTTTAGCCTAAAGAGGAGTTGAATTAATTTGTTTCATACGATTGTTTTTGAAGTTGGTTGCTCGGGATTAAAAGTTCTAACACCAGGTCCCCAGCCCTCCCAACCCTGTGCAAACTTTTCCCCTTAGAAAAAAACTAAACCTAAACATTCATGCAAAATAGGCCCCTACTACAACTTCTGGCCACCCACAATCAAATTTAAATGGAAGAAAAAACATAAATGGTTAAGAAAATACTGGTGCATGCCCTCCATCAAACAACAAACCTATCCAAAATTTCTTTAACTTATTTGATTCCTAAAAAAAAACAATACTTGAAAATTCAATGGTATATGTAGCAGGGACTACAAACAAAGAAGAAAGTGATCCTTTCCCCTCAAAATCCAAATGAAAAGTGATGGGATGGACAAAGCACTGGGAGGAGCCTTCTTGAGAGGAAGAGGAAGTTAGAGTCTCCATGGCACTTCCTTCCTGTTAAAACAAAAAAGTAAAATAAAAAAATGTGTTTTTCACTAAAACACTACCTGATCCCTCTGTTCAAGTAGAATTGCTGCTCAAAAATCCAATTTTGAGTTGATTTTGCTCCTTCTCAAGTAGAAAATCAGCTGGAGAAGTAGCCCATGCACGTTAGAAAATGGCACCGGAAGGCTGCCTAGTGACCAGAAATCGCGCTAGGGGACGCCAAATTGTGCTCGCCAACTTGCTTGCTGTAGCCTCTCATTTTTCCCATTGCTCGAACGGGAGCAGAATTCTGCCATGCGGCGATTACAGAATTTTGGCCAGAACTTCACGTTAAAGAGTAACGTGTAGTGACCAAAATTCCACAAGTGTAATGACATTTATTGCCCACCCCTAATCACCCCTGACATCACTGATGAAACCACTGCACCTACATAGAAAATTATGAAACAAAAACACAGAGAGATTGATACATTTTGCATTGTGGAGAGTGCCTGGCTGTAGCCCATGGTGCGGGGCAAAATGCTTCTGCACACGACTGAAGGCTGTGCGAAGTAGGGGTTAGCTACCTGGTTGGCTGGGTGTAGGATCTGGCCCGAGGTCAGGCCCTGTGGCCCAAGCTAGGTGCTCACTGCCAAAAGCTGTGCGGACCAGGGGCTGATCAGCTGCAGCTAGTTGTGCACAGGATCAGTCCAAAGACCAGGTTCTGCACCCAACTCCCATGGTGCACGGTTTAAGGCTGTGTGGAGGAAGTGTTGGCCATCCAGTACGGTTTGTGTGCAGGGCCTGGCCAGAGCCAAGGTTCTGCTCCCAACCCCTGCAGCGCACAGCTGTGCGCAGGCAGGTCTGCTATCTTCAGCAATGGGATATATGGCTAGGCCTCCAGGCAGGCCATGTGCCCCACCCATGCTGGGGGGCCAAAGGCTGTACCCAACAGGGATTTGGTAATTGATTGCAGAGTAAAAAATGAAAACAACTAAACCACAGTTAGAAAGTAGTGAATATAAAAAGTTGCAGATTCAAGCTACAGAAAAGATAATAGATTACATCCATCAACAACAACATCAAAAGTGAAACAAAGCACATAAAATGAGCTAGGCATACATTATGAAGCTACAAAATCTTTTAATTAAAAATAATTGTACACTTCTCAAGTTTCACACAAAAACACAAGAAACAGGGTTGCAGTTGCACAAATACACAAACAAAAAAAACAAATTGAGAGAAAAGAAACTGGCAAAAAATTTAACAGAAAATGAACAATATCCAGCAACAGAATTAGACAAGGAGACAAAAAAAGAAAAAAAATCTGTAAAAAGGCTTCATGTTAAAAAACCGCCAGCATGAACTCTTAATACAATACTGACATGCAGTGATGTCATCAGTCGTATCATAAGTGAGGTTGTCAATGATGTCACTTATGAAGTCATCAATGTTGTTGTGTGATGTCATATGCAGTGCAAGGTGATGTAAATATTTGTAACTGTAGTTTATATAGTATATATATATATATATATAAATAAATATCGGTTGGCGAATAGGGTATCAAACAAGGTACTATACCACAATCTCCCTGAACCCTACTCACACAGGTAGCACTCTTCTCTTTATCACAAGATAGGACTCCGCCTTCCTTTTGAACCTACAACACCAGTACACAGACATTAGCACTGGCTCAAACCCATGATGACCAGATATCTCTGCACAAGTACGAAACACCAGCCATAGTACTAGCTGCTTAGTAACAAACATCCTTAGCGCATTGTAGTGACTACACGACCATGTATCTGTCCCTTCAAATACATTCACCTACAGCGAAAACGCAATCAAAGCTCTGGAATGTGCACACTACCAATGGTACATACAACAACACAACAACATGATCACAAAGTATTCATTTGTATATTTTGTTTGTAAATCTGTAAAGCACCACCAATTGTAAATATTTCTTTTATGTTCATCACTTGTCACATGATTCAGAAAATCAACATGTTACTATTTAAAGAGGTCAGACCCATGTTGGGGTCAGATGACCAAGACCACGGACGTGGTCGAAACGCGTCGTTTTGTCATGCACAAATAAATGAATTCAATACCTGACCAGCGGGCTCGTGAGGTGCTTGCTTCATCACTTCGTTTCATCTGGAATATTGCGGCGGCGGGGTCTGCCAAACGAAGCACCGACTCGACTGGAAAGGGCGTTCCCTTCCGACCAAACTACAATTGGATTCCTTGCAGTCAGGAACGCCCGCCGGTGTACTGCAAATCGCGGCAGCGAAGGAGAGACTTCATTGACATCGACCTGAAGTGACATCCAGGGCAGGTAGGAGACTACACTACGTGTCTGTTTAACCGTCTTCCCTGTCGTGTCGCGCACACGTCCCAAGCTATCGCAGCGAGGAAGACAAATCAGCCGCGGCCACACGCTGACCCGTGATTGTTTCCTGCCGCTTCGCAGACACCAGAGTTCGCGCTAACTACCACAGCTGTAGCGCGTGATCAGGTGGAGAAGGAGGAGGGAGGGTCTTCTCCCCCCGAAGTTGATTTTGTTGAGAAACTGGCAACAAGCATGGCTGATGAATTTTTAAAGGGGCGTGAGGCCTCAGCAAGAGCGATCTTCACCACCAGTAAAGAAACGGCAACTACAAATGCCTTACCCAGCAACTATTCAGATACCACCAATATTGGGATTAAACAGAGAGGAAATATCCTTGAGTCCCTGAGACGTAAGGAGATCAGTCGATGGTGGGAGGCAACCTCCCTTCAGAATTATCTAGAGGTCAACAGAATCCCAAGAGGCTTCTCATTACAGGATTCTCATTACACCCACGCTTGCAATCCCTAAACCACAGGTCATCAAAGACTGGCTGGAAAATACGAACGCGTGTTCCAGGAGAATGTTGGAAATACTAATTGCCAGTGCATGGGATGAACATAAGGAGCTGATGACCAAGATAAATGAACTAATGGAGGATTTAAAAAGAAAGCGACCAGACAGAAACAAGCAGAATACTCAAACTGGTTGATGACCGAATGAAAACCTATGAAAAAGAAATAGTGGCCAGAAAACAACGCAAATTCGTACGAGACGAGAGAGATTATGCCGCAGGCAGAATACTGACATTTGCCAGGAAGTACGACAAAGCAAGATTAGCGTTGACAAGGGACAAAGCCCTGGGCACACTAGAAACAAACAAAGAAGGTTCTACAACAGACCTAAGCTCCGACCAGGAATCTATAGAGAGTACTACATCCAGCATGAATGAACAACATTCTTTTTCCGAGGAGCTGCGCCTCCTACAAATGACAAAAGAACACTTTGTCAGAGCAAAACCGAGAGGGATAGGACGCGGAACAAGAAACAAAATCGCAAGCGGAGAGCAAGAAGAAGGAAATTTAAGGACTGTTGGCATGGGAACTCGAGGCCAAATGAACAAGAAATCATAATGGAGGACAATGAGACCACACTGACGGTAATGAACTTATCAAATAGAGTATTGACAATTGAAGAAGAGAATGTACTAAAATTAGAACTGTCTTTTAGCCCAGACATCAGCTTTGATTATGCGCAGACAAGAGTAGATCTCTACAAATTCGAGCGCAAACTTAAATTGTACAAACTACATTACACCAAGAATACAGGGGCCATAGGAACCAAACAACCGTCCCTACCCAATCCTGACACAATATTGGCAATAGAGGATATTCCCATGTTAAATCTAATGACAGATCTAGGAAGAAACAGTGACAGAACTGTGACAGGTGATCTCACAGACCCATTCGACCCCACACACATAGAGGACTTACCCAACAAACATGGCATAGGAACCAGAGAAATATTAACAACAGATTTCAGAGCTAGGTTACGATATGTCCCTGTGACAATTAGAGATAACATTGATATTTTTAGTAACTTGGTTGCACAAGACCTAGAGAAACTCACATCAGTTACACCAGGCAATAAAAATATGACTAAGAGCCAATGGGAGGTTATCAGGAATCAACAGAACGATCGAGACATATTTATCAAGCCCTCCGACAAGGGGGGGAATATAATACTCATGACTAGGACCAACTACACAAGGGAAGCCTACAGGCAACTTAGCGGCACTGACTGCTACTGTAAAGTGGACAAAAGATATCTAATAGATCTACAGAATAGATACTTGCAGAAGTTACAAGAGTGGCATGAGAAAAAACTACTGACATGGGACGAAAGGCAGTTTCTTAGAAACGAAACACCGACCACACCAACTCTATACCTATTGCCAAAAATCCACAAACACGCACAAGACCCACCAGGCAGACCGATAGTATTGTCGAAAAACAGCCTTTTGGAGAACACCTCAACATATATTGACTATTTTTTGTCCCCTTTTGTCAAGAAATAAACTCTTATTTAAGAGATACCACAGATTTTTTGACAAAAATAGACAAAATTACCATAAATGAGAATCATTGACTGGTCAGCCTAGACGTCGAGTCTTTATACACCAGCATCAGACATCAAGACGGACTGAAAGCATGTAAATTTTTTCTTAAAAGCAGTGACATTCACTTACTAGAACACACACACATGCTGCTAGAGATGATCGAGATCTGTTTGCAGGAAAATGTATTTATGTTTGAAAAAGATCTGTACAAACAGTTACAAGGGACTTCCATGGGCACCTGCTTCGCTCCCAGCTACGCCAACCTCATGGTGTGCTGGTGGGAGAAGCAGGTGCTCTGGAATGGCAACACAGAAAAATGGATTTACAATGTCAAATCATGGTTGAGATATATCGATGATGTGTTTTTTGTTTGGGAGGGTGATGAAATGGGATTGAACACGTTCGTTGATCTTCTGAATGACAATGATGTAAACCTAAGGTTCACGAGACACTATAGCAAAGAGACCATTGACTTCCTAGATCTTAAGTTAACCATCGAGGAAGGCACCATAAGTACGAATCTCTTTAGGAAGAAAACAGCAGGAAACTCCATCCTGCATGCCTCAAGCTGCCATCCACCTAGTTTCAGATGGGGTATACCCTATAGTGAGTTTTTAAGAGCTAAAAGAAACTGTAGCACCACAGCCACATACGAATATACCAAACAGGCTATTAAAAGGAGGTTTAGAGAAAGAGGTTATTCCAACAAAGCACTGAAACAAGCAGAAGCTCGAGCAAAAAACCTCACCAGGGTTGAAATCTTGCAAACGAAAGAAACATCAGTTAATGAAACTGACAAGGTAGAACCCGTCAGGTTTATCACCAGGTACAGCAGCCACGCCAAACAATTGCGTAATATCTTGACTTCCAGATGGGGAATCTTAAGACAGGATCCTATATTGAGGAACAAGATAGAACCCAATCCTGCTATAACCTACAGGAGGAGCACCTCATTCAGAGACATGTTAGTGCATAGTCACCTACAGCCTGTAGAGAACAATTGGCTCAAACAAATGAAAGGTTTCCGCAAATGCGGGAATTGTAAAGCCTGCAGACATAGCAGCAATGTTACTGAAACTACCCTAGAGAGAACCAAAACCACATGGAAGATTCCCAAGTTGATCACGTGCCACACTGACTTTGTGGTCTACTCCATTGTATGCCCCTGTGGTTTGTGATATATAGGCTCCACTACGTTTCCAGTGAGGAAAGAATATTGGAACACTGGAGAGCCATAACTAATAGAGACCACAGCTATAACACGGCTAGGCATTTCATGGACAAACACAATGGGGATTGGACACAGGCCAGGTATTTCGGCCTGGATTCGGTCAGCCTTAATCCCAGGGGTGGTGACCGAATAGCTGCACTACGTAGATTAGAATCTCGCTTTATATTACAAGCTGGTACCAAGTTCCCGGGGGGGGGGGCTTAATCTTGATGAAGAGATGCATTCTCACCTATAGTGTAACCCCTGTCCTAACAAGATTTTGAGATATTACCTAACGCCCCCGCAACCCCTACCTTTTACCACCTTTTATCTATAACTCTTCTTTTTAAGCATTATTTTTGTTTTCACATATTGACACACATTGGATTATTTTCTGTCAAACTCATGTTGTTTTTTATATAGTTGTATATATATATATGAGGGATTTGCTGTTGAGAAGGGGAAATGTATGAAAAAGACATCAATCGCACTCATATCGACTCAAGAAGCATTGAATTACAGTACTGCTGCAGAAATAATGTGAATCCTAACCATGTACTAATTGTATACTTTACACTTTGTTCACAGGAATACTGAGCTGGGGTTCTCCATTGGAATCACTCACCTCCGATAAAGATATGTGCACCTGGAGAGGAAGGAATTTGACAGCCACCCTCCTATCTCCTAGACACCATAGTCAACTGATATCACCGGATGGTGAATACGGCATGAGATCAATTTGGTACTATACCATAATTTTCTCGGTTGGCGAATAGGGTATCAAGCAAGGTACTATACCACAATCTCCCCGAACCCAACTCACACAGGTAGCACTCTTCTCTTTATCACAAGATAGGACTCCGCCTTCCTTTTGAACCTACGACACCAGTACACAGACATTAGCACTGGCTCAAACCCATGATGACCAAATATCTCTGCAAAAGTACGAAACACCAGCCATAGTACTAGCTGCTTAGTAACAAACATCCTTAGCGCATTGTAGTGACTGCACGACCATGTATCTGTCCCTTCAAATACATTCACCTACAGCGAAAACGCAATCAAAGCTCTTGAATGTGCACACTACCAATGGTACATACAACAACACAACAACATGTTCACAAAGTATTCATTTGTATATTTTGTTTGTAAATCTGTAAAGCACCACCAATTGTAAATATTTCTTTTATGTTCATCACTTGTCACGTGGTTCAGAAAATCAACATGTTACTATTTAAAGAGGTCAGACCCACGTTGAGGGTCAGATGACCAAGACCACGGACGTGGTCGAAACGCGTCGTTTTGTCATACACAAATAAATTAATTCAATACCTGACCAGTGGGCACGTGAGGTGCTTGCTTCATCACTTCGTTTCATCTGGAATATATATATATATCTATATATTTAAATATATATATATATATAGAGAGAGAGAGATCCAAGAGCTGTCTCCAAGTGTAAAAAAGGAAACAAGCAGTCTACTCCTTGATTGCTTTCAAAGGTATTTAACCATCCACCAACAGATAGAAACTGACGTGTTTCTACCTACATAGATGTCTTGATCACATAACATCCCGAAAGCCAATAGCTACTTATACAATCATGACATAGTAAATGCAATCATTTGGATCAACTTGATTGTCAAATCACTCGCTCTCTAAAGAACTATTAAAGAAAAAAATATAAACCAAGGAGTGTATGTATGCACACATCTTTGTAATCTATACAATTATACTCAAATAAAAATTTACTGGTGCTATTTACAAATATATGAAATAACTTAAAAACAAAATCTGTAATACTGAGATGCTAAGAACACTTTGGTCAGAGTCTATATGTCATACTAATAGGTGGACAGACATCTCTTCATCATCAATCATTCCCAAGGTTGTGACTGTATTGCTATCTATTGTGTAACATGATTGACATCTGTGTAATGTCAATGTCTTGTCACCACCCCTTGCATTTGTGCGAACGTGGTCAATGCTAAAAAATCTAAGTTTTGTCCAATTGCTGTTATGACATTCCTTAAAAAGTTTGGCAGAACTGTAATTCAGATCCTGAATATTAACTGCCTTTATGTGCTCCAAAATCAGTTTTTTTCACCAGAAACACAGTACTCACAATATATAGCTTTTTACATGGACAACTGATGCAGTAAACATTGAATTCTGAATTACAGGTTATGTACATCTTAACCTGATTACCTTTCTACCTGTATTAGATCCAAGAATTTACTGGTCCTTTCACTGTACCTGCATGCTTTACAATGTTTACACAGAAAACTCCCCACCTTAGATGTTAAGCAATTCGATGGGCATGCAGACTGTAAGTGGTTTTGACAGATTTTTTCTGTACGTCATCCATGGTTTTGAATCTAACACATCATCTAGTGCAGGATCCATCTTCAGTATAGTCTGATGTTTGGATAGGATCTTATACATCTTTCGTGATTGTGTGCAGTATGTTGTGATGAATCGTACTCTGATTGGTTGCTGGTTTTCCAGTGATTTCTTATTACCATACAGAATCTGATCCCTTGATTTCAAATCAACTCGCTTGCTTGTTTTAAAGCTTTGGTTGAGTAGTCCCTCTCTTGGAATCTGACTATCATTTCTGGCTCCGTTTGTTTATATGTACACTCCATACTACAGTTACGTTTCCCTCTTAATAATTCCCCAGAGGAGTCGGCTGTTCTAAACTATAGTGGTTGGCAACTCCTTGAATGTAGGATTGAGTTTTTTTGTCTCCTTCCTATATAGTGTAGTCTGTATCTTTTTATCTGATGCACAATTTCAGATCCAAAAAGATCAATGTGGTGAGGCTAAATGTCAACGTGAATTTAAAATTGAGATAATTGGTGTTCAAGATATCAATACAAATTCTTAAATCCGTCTCCAGACCCTTCCATATAAAGAAAAAGTCGTTGATGTATCTCAACCACACAATAATGTAATCAGTGTATCTGGACATCCATAATCTATATGTGCTCCTGGACCGTATCCTCTGCTCCCACTCCATTCTAGGGTTAGTACACCATTTGGATTACTTTGGCCTGATGGTGTCGGACTACGATGCCCACATGATAGATATGCATTGGAATAGCCTACTCCCCCCCGACACCCACATGGCGCCTCCCTAGAGAATACTCGAAGTATCCAACATTTCGTGACTCCCACATTCGCTAGTATTTTACAGAGAATCACGCCTCGGCATCCACTAGAGCAGTCGAATGGGACACTTCTAAGCTAGTCACAAGGGGAATCTGTTTGCAGTAGGTGATGGGGGTACTCAAAAGTTTAGATAGAGAGAACGAGGCCACTGAACGGCTCTTGCCCATGCTGGAACGAGAGGCGGATTGCGATGCTTCTAGGAGACCTGCGCTAGTTGGGGCAAAGACGTAGCATGCTGCTCTTTTAGAGTGACTACAATGTTTTAACTTTAGCGCCTATGCAGCTAAGATGCATCATGAAGGAGACAAGTCCGCCTGCCTTCTCGCCTGGCTAATTCACCAGGCAAGCTCACTCGAGCCCCATACTAGCAATCATTTCACCTGCTGGTGATACCATCTACGCTCAATCCGACATTCTGAGCGCATTCTTCGGTTATTACTCCGCCGTATATGAGGCACCCCCTTTCCCCGCTAAGGATAAGGCAGATGCTTTGCTGTCTGGACTTCCCCTCCTTTGCACCCCAGCAGAAGTCTGCGAGGGTTTCGATGCACCAATATTTGTTGCCGTCGGGAAGCAAGCCATTCGTGACTTGACCAAAAATAAAACCTTGGGCATAACCAGCCTGCTGATTGTGCACTTTTGCCACAAGTCTCGCTACCCACTTCTCGGAAATGTACAATGAGGCTCTAAAGACTGGGGAATTGCATCCATCCCTTTGTGAGTCCCTCTTGGTGTCTCTCCCAAAACTCAACGGGGATCCTACCAGTTTGTCCTCCTACCTACCGATCACCATTCTAGGCGCGGATTATAAGATCTTGGGAAAGATACCGGCGGACAGATATGCACAGATTCTCCCCAGGATCATCCACCCAGACCAAAACGGCTTTGACCCTGGCCACAGCACAACGCACAACATCAGACGTCTCTTCCATGTAAAGGATCAGGCCCCAAAACAATTTCCCCACGCTGCCTGCCTGATCTTGGACCTTGAAAAGGCATTTGACATGCTCACGTGGGACAACCTCTTCCAGGTACTCATGGTAGTTGGCAACCACCTCCTAAAATATAGAAAACTACTTTATACAAAACACACTTCTCTGGTGTGCTTGGGATGGCTCATCTCACCCTCCTTGTCGGTAGGCAGAAGAACCACACAGGGATGCCGCCTATGACACCTGCTCTTTGCAATAGCAATGGAACCCCTCAACATCCGCCTTTGCAGGGAGGGGCAAGATTGGGGAATCCCCCTGGATGATGGGATGCATGCAGTGTTCTTATACGCAAACGATCTGCTCCTCTATCTTTGAAAACGTATTTTCTAATTGTTCAGCCATAAATGCAGCACTGGGTGCATTTGCATACGCCACAGGCCTCCGCCTAAACTGGGCCAAATCCAGCGTATACCCGCTGTGCTCCGATGCTGCCCTGCAGGAGGTGCTACTCTGGGGCTCCACACTCAGCTGGCATGGCAACACGGTCCAATGTCTCTGGGTGCACCTCTACCACTCCCCAACTGATTTATTAGACAGCAACCTGAGAAAAGCCATGTCCTCACAGAAACCGAAAATACGGTTCTGGAAACAACTTCTCTTCGCCATGACAGGGAGGATAGCCGTGTCGAAAATGGTCGTCCTTCCCCAACTCCATTATTATTGCACTCATCTTCACAGCGTTCCTCCCTGCCTCTTCTTCGGGATTTAGACACCCTCCTGAGGGAGCTTATATGGGGTGACAAACGCCACCGTATAGTGTTGATAAAGTTGCAGCTACTGGGTGGACTAGGTGCACCCTTTTTTGAGGCATACTGCCTAGCAGCCCAGCTGCAGTGGATGTCTCATTGGCTGGTGGGGAGGAACCTGGGATAGACATGTAAGGGGACAGGCCCCCTCACACCGGCCGTAGTCAGAGGTTTTCTACTCCCTGGAGGACGCCCCCATCACTGTGGTCTCTACAGACAAAGGTAGGCAGGAAGTGCATGGCTAGGGTTTATTTCTTATGCATCACATCCCATCGCATGCCCCAGCGCTCCTGCTGCAAGGCCTACTACGCCTTCTGGGCCAATTTCCAACATACAGACAATTCCACAATACATACCGGACCCTTTGATCCACACTAGATGAGGAGCCCCCAGTCCATGCCGTCCTGCAAGCATTACTCCATATGGGGGCGGGGCGACACCTAATCACATGGATTTAGAAAGCTATCAGAGAGCACACTGGGTTCCTACTGAGGGAACTGCGCGGCAGATGGGAGGAGGATATTGGGAGGGTGCTCCATGACACAGAATGGGAACAAGCCCTGGGGTTCCCCCAGAAGGTTCATTCAATTTTTACCCTGCACCAGGACTATCTCACCACTGATATGCTCAAACGCTACACCCCCCTTGCGCACCTACGATGTCCCCGCTGCCAATTGGTCACTGCCAATCCGCATCACTTGCTTTGGACGTGTCCTTCCCTCCCACATATTGGCTTTATGTACATGAGGTCCTGCGAGAAGTTACAGAGCTGATAGATATTTACTCATGGGATGCTTGTGCCCTGGGCATATTTAAATGCAGAGAACTCCATAAGGTGCAAATACGCTTTACAGGCATGGAGCTCCTGCTGGCGAAGAGGACCTTAACCATGCACTGGAGGGCAGCCTTGATGCTGGCCGTTGCGGCGTGGCATGGGGCAATGTGCAAATTGGTAGAAGCTCTCCGCTATGAGGAGGCTCGCTGCCTTCACAAACTCCCCACTTCTGTGGCATGGGACACTCTCCTCGACCAGTTCAGGCAGCTCACGCTACCTGCTTGTTCATCCCCAATCTCATGAAGGAGGCTTCTGCTGTCCTGACCTGACCACAGCTCAACCTCATCATCAACTCCCTGGGGGTTCTCCTCCCCTCCACCTGCTGCAGGTCCGCCTACTCACTACCCCACTGGCACCTCCACACAAGCTTGCCTCCTAACCACCCCACTTTAGCAGCAGGGCTTCAGCTAGAATTTCGCCTCACAGCCCGGCTGCCACCGTCCCAATGACACACGTTCTCCAATCCACACTCCTAGCCCATCTTCCACCCTTCCCCTCGTTTTTTCCCAGCTCAGGGGGCAACCTCCTGGATAAAAGGGCAATTTCAACTATATATTGCAAATACGCACCAGCAGTCCTCTCAGCATACAGAACATACAAGTCCTGCCTGTATGATTGTAGCTGTGGCACTGCATACTTGGCAATGTATTTTGAACAGATGAAACAGTGTTAATGTGTCTTACTGATACCCCCTATACAGGGGACTTGTAATGCTACAACTCTACGTTTATTTGAAAATTCCAATAAAACAGTTCAGACCACCTGCTCCTCCCACCAGCCCATGAATAAATTTGCATAACTGGGGATGAAGTAGGTGCCCATCACTGTTCCCTGGACTTGTTATAATGCTGGTTTTCAAATATAAAGAGGTTCTCAGTTAAACAAATCTCTAGCATTTCTAACAACATAAGTGTATGTTGGAATAAATGGATACTCCTTGCTCTTACAAAATGCTTGCATGTCCTTAAACCATCATTATGTCGGATAATAGTGTACAAAGTGTTCACATCCATCGTAACCAGGATGTACCTCTCATCCCAAGTGATGTCCTGTAATCTCCCAATAAAATCTTTGGTTTCTCTAATATATGCAGGTAGTGCCTTACCAAAGGGAAAGAGGAACCAATCAAGGTATTCTTAAGTGTATTCAAAGCAACTACCTCTTGCTGATATTATAGGTATTCCTGGGGGTTTAATCTGTCCTTGTGTATCTTGGGTAGAAGGTATAGTGTGAAGGTTATTGGTGTATTATTCCTCAGATAGACAGTAAATCTTTATCACTCAAGTCTCTTAATTTCTCAGGAAATTTGTCTTTCAAACCAATGCAATATTGTTTAGACACCTTTTCATAGCTCAGTACATTATAAGGTTTTCTCATTGCCTCCACTACATATTTGTTCCTTGGTAGTATGACTACATTTCCCCCTTTATTTGAGGGTTTAATGGCATTGTTTTTGTCATTACGTAATGTGTCAACAGCCTTTCTCTATTGCTCCATGACGTTTTACATTCTATTATGCTATTTACTTCTAATGATTTGCAACTCCTCCTTCACCAATTTGCAAATACATTAAGCCTGGGCGTAGTTCGCGTAGTCGCGCTACGCGAAGCTACGCGAAAACGTCGGAGCGCTACGCGAGCTACGCGTTGCTTCGCCGGCGCGCGTAGCTGCTTGCCGCGCCCGTTCGCGATGCGTTTTTCTTGCTCGGGAACGCGTTGTGGTTGCTCGGGACGCTGTTTGCGTGCTCGGGGGCGCGAACTTTCAAATGCGGTCGCCTATGGGCGCGGCAATTTTGTTTTTCACTTGTCCCGCCCGTTCGCGATCCCTTATTTCCTGTTCCGGGTCGCATATAGCGTGCTCGCGATGCGCATTCCTTGTTCGGGAACGCGTTGTACGTGTTCGCGACGTTTTTTGCGTGCTCGGGGACAAATATCGCGCGAACTTACCCACGCGGTCGCGATGGGCGCGGCCATCTTGTTTTACCACTCTATGCTATGGTTCTGGGCCTGCTTTTCTATCCTCCCTCAATCTTTGCAATCCTTAGTTTTTTACACTGTTTTTCAATTTTTCTTTATTTCTTATCTATCTCACTCTCTGCTTAAGTCTATATTTTGCATTTTTTTCTACTTTTTACTGTGTTTTTTTACTTTTCGACTGTTTTATATAACTTTCTTCTTTAAGCTCCTACTTCTTCCCCTAACTTTATTTTTTCCTTCTAACTTTTCTTTTTCACCTCCTCCCACCCTAGAACCATGGCGAAGGGTAGCAGCAGCGGCTCAAAGGGCAAGGCGCGTGCGCCCAATCGCCGCCTGCCTTGCGGCAGACTGCGCCCTGCAGGGGTGCAAGCCCGCCAGCTGTTTAATGAGGCGGAGGTGGCCGCCCTTGTTTTTTTTATTCAGCGCCACCTCCCCTTGACCTTGGCAGCAGGCGGCAGGCCAGGCTCCGGGTACCCGACCCAGGAGCGTCACCGCCGGTGGGCGAAGGTGCGACGGGCAGTGTTTCGCTGCTCCGAGGTCCGGCGCACCCATAACCAGCTGGCCCACCGGTGGTCAGACATCCTTGACCGGGAGCAGGACCTGTTGGACCTGCTGGGTGTCGAGGTCGTGGGGCTTGGTGAGTAGCCAATATATATATAGTAGTATAAGTATTGTGATTTGTGTATACATTTTTTACAAATAACAAGAATACTGCTGCTTACATTGCAGGTAAATTACGTTTCAAAATCTTCTGTGATTGTAGGACACAGGTGCTGGGCGGTACTCTTACTTTTTTGCAACTTTGCGCTCGCTTGTCATTATGTAAGAGTTTACTTTAGAGAACTTCAGTTAGGTAATGCTATTGCTAGAGAGACTGTAGTCCTTCCTTTGTCCTCCTGTCAAATAGTGGTGGATGCATTTGATACTAGGTTTAGTTACTATTAGTTGATCATTTTTGAGCGGTCTGCGTGACGCATCCTCTGTCACTGAGTGCTGCTTACCCCAGTCCTTAGAACCTTTTGTAGTTTGTTTAGTGAGTGGTACTGGTAAGCTTAGCTTAGCAGTGTCAGTCAGCTGCAGAACATCAGACGCAACCAACCAACAATTTGGTGTATGCATTATGCACTTTATGCATGTGTCCTCCTTCTCATCTATGCATTTTTGATGTCAATAAAAAATGGAAATGCAGGCTTAATGAACAATTGGCCCGCCTGGAATAGGTGGGCTAGGTCAGGTGGTACTTAGGCTTAGTTAGTGTTCTGGATTTTATTTGAATCAATCAGAATGGAACACTGAATTAGTGTTCCCAAATAAGTAGACTGTCCGTGAATCCCGCAAGGCAGTAGTCGATCGGATTAGATAGGTCAATTTTATTGCAATTTTTGTTTCCTAAAACGTTTTTTGAGCGTTTTTTTAGATAATTTATTTGTTTCACAGAAATCATTAATGTTTGTGTCTTTCTTTTTCTTTATTATATCTTACATGATCACTGATGTGCAGCACCCAGGGGCAAGAAGACGGGGTCAGATTCGGCGGGACAACCACCAGAGGACCGCTCCTCTACCGAGGGCCCTGCTGCTGGTCCCAGTAAGTCCTCCAGTGGTTAATATTAACAATTATATTGCCCTAACTTTTACTGCACCTTATTTTTTCAGAACTATTAATTCTGGCTCCACTCCCTAATTCTATTTTTTACAAAAGATTCTTTGATCTTGACTTGACTATCTGTTTCTAAATTCTGGTTATCCCTGCCTCTAAGTTCTAACTGCCTCTGCTATGAATGTCTGTACTCTGTACTACTAATATTAGTCTGTCGCTAAGCTTGCCCAGTTTGCATTGCCACTCTTTATTGTATGGTTTTGAATAAAACTCAGATTGACCAATACTAATAGCTCTAGCCACTGAGTCCAGTCCTTTCGGTTGTCCTCTTCTAGGCTCCTTAATCTTGAGGCTTTGACAATTACCACAAACAAAATGCCCAACCTGATATTTGACTATTTTTGATAGGATATAGTACATACTACTTAGATTATGCACAGCCCCATGCAGAACTATGCACAATGAAATAGGATGTTGGTGATGCGAGTTTGGAACTTGGACGTTCCTCACACCTCAGTCAGAAGTGAACCCACAATCCCCTGAACGACTAGCTATAGTGTCTCATTAGGTCCCCGAACCCCCACCCGAAGATACCCAATGATTATGATTACACAACCCAGAACATAACACCCTTTCGCTCACTCACTCGTGTAAGTCCACCACCACCACCACACAAAATACCACAGAGTCTATGTGTAAGTTCAAAAGGTTTATTTTTCAACTAACAAGCTCTGTATGTATGTTCTATAAAATTCAGTGTACTCCAGCCAGCTCCAACAGCAAAATGCATAAGATTAAAACAATAAACAGTGTTGCACTTGCAACAAGTGCATGATCATTGATGATATATAAGACAAAAGATCTGTGCGAATTCTGGGCGACTCCTCACCGTAGATCGTAGAATTACTGGTTACATGCATCATTCATAAGCTCTGCAAATCTCTGGTTCGTAGAAGGGAATCCTCTGCCTGAGAAAAATGGTGCGTGTTATTATAGTATAATGCAAGCATTTCTCAGTCCTGCCCAAAAAGTGTAACATGTTACCTATGGCTAAGCAATTCGGACTAACCGAACTCCATAACAAAGTGGCTTGTTTTTCGACCTCTTGTACGCAACGCTCAGACAGTAGCTGTATGTGCTCATGTGGGCTCAAAAGGCGTCTTACTGTTACTGCGCAACAAGCTGCGAGGTAACATGCGCAAAAGACATGAAGCGGAAAATGGTTGCATGGCTCAGGCTAACTTTGCAAAGAGTAGAGTATAGTATAATAATGACCCTAGGGACCATAACACTACTAGTGTCTACTGACTGTACTCTAGTACCCGATTTGGACTATTGAATGTGATTTATAATAATATGTATGTATTAACTTTTTTTTCAATCTTGCTAATGAAAAAGAATAAATAGGGGGAGGTGTACAGGCATCTAAAAATGTGTCATGTTTTTATCTAGGCGGACTAGCAACCACCAGTGGCGGCGGGGCCACCGGCGATTCGAGCCTTCCGGAGGGGGCAGGAGAAGATGCGGCACCTGCAGGAGCTACAGGGGGAGCCAGCAGCGGTGGCGGGCGGTGGTAAGTTATATTCATGACTTATTGACATTGCACTAGCTGGAAGGGTGTGTGGACTTCACTCACTGTACTGTTGTTGAGACTTATTATTAGGTATGAAGTTGTAGTGAACATTATACAACGGTTAAAGAAGACACCCTTTACTTAGCATGAGCAATGCAGTAGCAATAGCATTACCAGCGTGACTTGATTAACCAATGGCCTCTTATATCTGACTCCAACTCAGGTGTGAAAGTTTTATGGAGGAGACTAAAAGTCAGATCAGATGACCTTGATGGATGTGTTGAACAAAAAGGGAAAGAAGGGTTGAAGGAGGAAGGGCGGGCGAGATTTAATATGATGACTGGCAGAGAAGGATACGTTGGAAGCATGGATAGGTGGCTGATAGGAATCAGATGCATGTGTTGTTGAAGGATGGGTGGAAGAAGGTGAAAGAAGAATGGATGCCTGCCTGGGTGGGCGACACAGTATGGGTGGATACTGTGGATAGCAAGAATCATCAGCGGTGTTTGGGTGAAACTCAAAGCCAAGGCAAGCAACGGAGTGAGTGGACGCATGCGTTGTTGTTGGTGAAACAAAGTAAGGTTGGTGGAGAGATTAAGAAGAATGATTGACATTTACTTAGAATGGATGGATGCCTGTATGTATTCATCATAGACAGCATAGGTGGAGACTGTCACGGGATGCACAGTTATAGGGAATGTAAAAGAAACCGCACCAGAGTAGCAAAGCCGATGTGGGGAGGGGCAGGGTGGGGGGTAGTAGTAAACAATGTATTACGCGGGCAAATACAGGTAACATTACTGTAAACATACAAATAAATAAAGCGAATTTCATTGTGCGCACTGCACCGCCAAATGAGATGCAGTGTGCGCAACAAAATTAGTTTCATTTATTTATATGTTTACTTACCTGTAATTGGCCGTAATCCATAGGTTACTAACCCCATCCTGCCCCTACCCACGTCACCGCCCGGCCGAACTCCCCGAGTCCCACCACCGACCGCTACTGACCTTATGTCGTTGTCCCATATAAAAGCAACGATCATTGGATCAGATATATAATCTGCCTTTTTGTAGTAGCCAAGGCACTGTGAAATAATTGAGCAATTGCCCTCCATGTAACAGAGAGAGTATGGCCAGTGCCACCCGTAATAGAAAAATACGAGCTTCCCCACCTGCAAACAGTAGTAAATCCAACTAACGTGAGTCTGCGTCATGACTCGTATGTTTGTCTTGGGTGCAAGCATAGATGACCGAGCTGGCAATGCCGGCTACAACCAGGTTATGTCATTTCGCTAAACTAGAGAAAAGAAGAACACTGGTGTACTGTGTACTGGTTGGAGTCCATAGTGCTAGAATAATGCCTGAAACTCCCACAAATGTTAGAGGCCGAGGAAGTGGGAGGATAGATAGATTATTACCACAAATGTTATGTACTGTGCTTCTTGCTAGTGCTACTGTGCCATTATGTGTTGAATTAATTTTGTGTTACTGTTTAGCTAAGAGTACTGGTTACAACAATATTTTTTTTCTTTCTTGATATAGATGGTACTCCTTCATAAGACAAACCATCGCGGAAGGAGTTGGCAGCCAGGGCCCGGCGCCGGAAACTGGAGGCCATATGCCAGGAGTACCGGCGGCTGGTGGCTCAGGCGGAGGAGGAGGAGGCGGCAGCAGCAGCTGCAGCCTCGTCCGATGCCCCGGGCCCCAGCCAGGCCACAACTCCAGCGGTACGGCGCCGCGGTCTGGTAGCCGCCCGCCGCCGCCGCAATTCACTAGCAGCCAGCACTGCTGTCCCCCACCCTGGATGCCACTGCAGGGCATTTCGCAAGAAGATTCTCCTCCGGATGGCACGTCTAGAGGAGCAAATGGAGGAGCGGGTCAAAATCATGGTGGACAAACACCTCAAAGCCCGCCGAATGTAACATCGAGGACCCTGTTGATTTGCCCCTTTTTATTCCTTGTTTTGGTGGGTGGGAATTGGGCGTTGGGGTTTCGGGACATTCTTTGGACTTTTTTCGTTTTGGACATTTGTTGGGGTTAGGGAGAAGGGTGGGTCAGGTGTGGGATAGTTTATTTTTGTTAGGGTAATAAATTATATTTATACTTAAACATACAATGTTAATGTTTTGTGGGGGTTACTGTTTTACGAATTAACGTCACATTGGTTTCCTTGCTGCTGCAGGGCCGCAGCCAGTGTTTGATTTAAATAATCTGCCGACGATGATGTAACACAAACAGATAGATGCGGTACCCCTCACTGAGTTATTTGTCCTACTAGTACTGTCAGTCTCTCCTCCTAGTCCATTTATACCTCCCACCACACTTATCTTACCTGTGATTGATGATTACGTTCGGCACAGCGATGGCTGCATGGTTTCCAGAGAGAATGTAGAAGATGCCATGGTTGTGGTGGTAGTAGTAGAGTAGACACTGGCAGTAGCATTTGCTAAAAAATTAAAAAGAGACAGTCACTTTCCTGAGAGCGACTGTGGGAGGAGTAGTAGAACGAAGTAAAATACAGTACAGAAGAAGACTGCCAAACAAACAATATTGCAGTTGCAACTGCTAAAGTCAAATTAAACATAATGGTGGCGGGGACAGCCTAGTACAAGAAGTTACAAACTGTAGTTGTGTCGATTGAGTCACTTAACTTAACACAATCGTAATTCGTAACCTTTATTGCTGTGTGGTAGGAGTTTGATGATTAATCCAATCAATGACGGCAATTAATTATGATGTACTACTATTAGCCGGTGACGGCTTGCACATAGACTGAGCAGGGGTGGGCAAGCAGAAGAAGCTCCTCGCCCTGCCTTGCAATTGAATTAGTGTTGCTTTCACCACATCTGCCCCAGCAAGCGTGTGATCAATTGGTGTACATTTTATGTAGTCACATCACACCTCAATATAAATCACAGCCCGGGGGAAGAGGGTTAGGGTTTGATGAATGGATGGGAAGGGGGTTTGGGGAAAGGTTTGAGAATGAAAAACAGTACGCATGGACAACAAAAGCAAAGCGCAATCTTGGCAGACGACCATGATCTTATACAAAAAATCTATAAAGGGAGAAAAGGGAAATGCATGCATGATGATGAAGATAACTTGATGGTTAATGAGTAGTACTTAATAACTCCTACTACACAATTAGACAGTACAGGGCAGCAGTATATTCTATGCAATTTGCCTTGCCTGTAATATGCCCTCAGAGACCCAAATTCCATGTTGTACTGGGCTTACTTGTAAAGATAGCAAAGACAATTAAAAGAAAACACAGTTGTAGGGATCAATTAGCAAACAAACACACAACACACAGTCCTAATGATTGAAGAGAAAAAAGGATTCAAATTAATTAAAAGATGAATGATACTAAAGTTACTGTATTATCATGCTCAAATTGTGGAGTGGAATCTCGTCCTTCCTCTTGGTCCTATCTTCCATGGACGCTCCGCACATCAATCTTGGTGGGCTTCCTGATGCCGATTGGTATAGCAAGCACAGGGTAAAGGCCGGCCTGTAACGTCTAGATGGAAAAACAAAAGGGGTATTGAAAAATCAATGAATAAAAAAAAACATCAATTACGGTGGAGTCCAAGAAGAGAAGAGAGAACACTTTCAGAGTGAGGCGGCTTGGATATATCGTGTAGATTCTGTTTACAGCATTAAGCTACAACAACAACAGGACAGAACAGGCCCACCACAGCACCAGCCCGTGACCCAACCTCCATTTACCTTAATTTTTGACATAGCCAGACAAAAGGCATACACAGCAACTTAGCATTTTCCTAATTAAGTGACAAAATCAATGCGCCGCTGTGAGTCATCACTACACTCGACTACACACCACTACATGGACATGTAGGTCTGCTGTGTTTACTTTCTTGTTGAATTGTTGTGTTTATGTTTACCTTATGCCACTTCATGAAATGCAGTTATTCCTTGAATCATCTCCGATCCAACTGAATGACTGCGTGCAAAGATAGTATGGTCATCATCATGGTGTGGTACGTGTTGTCCAACTACAACTCAGTCTGTAGTGACTCCGATTAAGTCCATATTCCATATTAAAAAATTGCAACAGATATTGGCCTGCACCTGCAGTAGTAGGAGTACAATTTGGTTATTAAACAACAAGAAGGGAAACATTGACTGTCACTGACTTGAGTCACTTTGTAGATTAACTAGTAGAGTTCGACTTCATGCACAACAACAAACAACAGCAATCGCTCAGAGTCTGCAAGCATCCAATGCATTCCATCATTACCTGTCTTGCTCTTCTCTTTGGCTGTCAGATCATCAGATGCCTAGTTCTGACAGTTGTTATTTTTTTTTACGGGGCAGTGGCCTCATCATTACTCCAGTCCACATTCATTTTGAGTGTTAGTCGCTGTTTCGGTTTTCGTCTTATTCTTCTGTGGCACTTTGTCACAGTTTAAGTTGCTTCCCATGGTCAGCACTGTGATGATGGGCCGCGGCCTGGGTAGCGCTCATTGATGGTCATTTGAGTTTGCACAAATGTCAGCAAGTTTCTTCGAAGAGTCTCTTGTCTTTCTCTGCCAAGTACCTTCTGTCCTGACAGTGAGGACCTTTGGATGCCTGCTGAGGCTGTAGCCTTCGGACACTGATGAGTTTCGGCTCGAAAACAAAACAGAGGATAGCTATAGTCACGTTTCACTTCTTATGGAGGCGGGACTGGTAAAGGCAACATTTCTTGTACTAATGTCTGGCTTGATGGAAATGTACTTGTGCGAGACAGGAAGATGAAGCAGTACTCTGAAGAGTGGACAGTTAAATGCACAGACATCCAACTCCAATAGGGAAATAAAAGAGAAGACGGTGGTGATGGATTTGTTGTGATTTGAACCAGAAAGACAGATACACAGACACATAAAGGAAGGAAGAAAGTAACAATTTGAAAGCCTAGTTGTCAGGGAAGAGGAGCTCGTCCTCAAACTCTGGTGGTTCGGACAGAAGTAGGTCCTGTAACGCACTATTTACGTCATCCAAGTCGCTCTCCTCTTCCTGCTGTGATTCACGTATTTTGTAATCCGGTGGTATAAAGTGCTGATTCATTTTGATCATGGTTAACCTCTCCACGCTTTGGGCCGAGAGACTGGTCCTTTTCGAAGTTACAATGGCACCAGCAGCACTGAAAACACGCTCAGAAGAGACACTTGCGACAGGGGAAGCCATATACTTTATCGCCAGCCTGCTGAGCACTGTCCATTGGCTTCTTTTCCCATACCAATACACCAATGGGTTTCGATCCATGAAGACCTCTGTTGGGTCATCCAGATAGGCCTGGACCATCCGCTCAATGTTCAGGGGTGCTCCGATGTGCTCGGCCTGTTTTGCCTTTGCATCAGCACTGGACTTACCATACCCCTGCTGTAGAAACCAATCAGTTGCACATTGTGCTGTGGATGATCCTGTTCTTGATGTTATTGTTGGTGTAGGTGACTGCTGGGAGGCAAATGCACTGCCCTCAGGCTCCGAAGTAGAACTTGACTCTGGATGCCCTGTAGTACTGGTTATGGCCTGGGGTGGGGGGCCTGTAATTAACAGCCGTTCTCTTTCGAAAATAGTGGCTTCCTTAGCTATCAAAGTTTTGTAGTTGGCAACATCCACTTCCGAAAAAGGAATTACTGCCTTGCTGTTCAGAAATACTTTGTACCGTGGATCCAAAATTGTGGCACTAATGTAATGTGGTTGTGACAAAATTTTATTTTTAATCCTTGTATTTTCCGATAAGCGAGCGGCTAAGGTCTCCGCCAAATGATATGCGTCTTGTTTGTCATCCACACCTGCGTACGTTTCAGACACATCCTTCAGCTGTTGCTCTAGCATGTTCAACAATGGGATAGCTTGGCCCATAGTACAGTCCTCCCTGCTGACTTCACGTGTGAAGATCTCAAAAGGAAGTAGCATCTCAGTCAGGCATTTAATGAGGTCCCATTGAGCCATCTCAACGGTCATGCCTTTCACAGTAGGTTCCCCTAATCTTTGCATGACATAAGCATTGAGTGGTATGTACAGTTCAAACAGACGATCAAGCATGTAATAAGTTGAGTTCCAACGTGTTGGCACCTCCTGGATGAGCGCTTTGACTGGCATTTTATGCTCACGTTGAATGACCCTCAGCTGCTTCCGGGCTTTAAAAGAATGGTTGAAATGTGTGCATATTCTTCTGCAGGTGACCAGTAAGTTGCTGACTTTGGATTCATTTTTCAAAAAGTCTTGAACAACAATGTTAATGCAGTGTGCCAAACACGGGACCCTGAAATAGCCACCATTGCGCATGGCCAAAACTACATTACTGCCGTTGTCCGTGGCAACAAAACCAATCGTAAGCCCTCTTGGGCGCAGCCACTCAAAGACCTTGGTGTTAAACTCTTCCAAAATGTTTGCAGCAGTATGAGATTTCTCCATGGCAAACATGGCTACAGTTGCATGTTTGCGAGTGGCATGAAAAATCTCTGCAGTATCAACACCAGCAGATATCTGTTCTCTAACCCCCGCAAAACAGATCCAGTGTGCAGTGATGTCTGTGGCATCTGTGGCTTGGCAACTGGTCCACATGTCTGTAGTCAGGTGGATACTGTGAACAGCACTCTGCTTCAAGGCCTTTCCTAGCAATTCCAGCACGTCGTGATGTAGTGCTGGAACTGCAACTCTGGCAAAATAGTAGCGGCTGGGAACATGCCATTTTGTGCAGATGGTTGACACAAATTCCACAAAACCCACCCCTTCAACAAAAGAAAAAGGGAGAAGGTCCAGTGCTAACATTTTAGCCAGCTTCGCATTGTACAAACGTGCTATTGGGTGGTTGCGTTCGTACTGCCCCTCACCCCCAAACATGCTGATAATAGTAGGCTGCATGGTTTTCCTTTCTCTTAGGCTCAACACACTTTTTGGTAGTGCGGACCTGGTACTTCTTGGTGTCTCCGGCTGACTCTTACTCTTGTGCCACTGAGATGTTGCTGAAGATGTGTGCAACGTTAAGACTGCACTGCTGGGGTCAGGGACACCTTGTGTACCACTACCAGAGAGAATGTCTCCCTGTCCTTCCTCTTCCACCGTGATCGGATCTTCTTCTTCTACTCCTTTATCCCCACCAACACCAATGGTTGCAGTTTTTTTTCTGGCGCGAAGGTGGTCCTCCCAGCTGATCAGGTGGTGTTTTTTCAGATGGGTCATTTGGCCTCCGGGACCATAGTTTGTACCAAGCTTACCACGACTAACAGAGGTATTACAAATGGAGCATATAGCAATGTTCTCCTCCTTTTCGCTAACCGTAAAGAAGTCCCAAACTGGGGAGCTTAACTTTGGCCTCCTGCTGGAGGTGCCACTTCCAATGCCGGATGATCTGTAGGGTGTGTGTTGAATTTGACTCTGTGCTGCTGTACCACTACCTACTCCTACAGAGGTGGTGGTTGTGCTGGATGTAGGTCGCTTCCGGGCCTTTGCTAATGCAAATATGGAAGCTGTAGGTCGTGTTGGTGTTACCTGTGGAGGTATGCGTGCTACATCCCTCGCAGCGATTTTGGATAGGGTAAGAATGTTGGTCTCCATCTCCTTGGGGCCGGGAGTGATGTTCGTGATGACTGGCTCGTCGTCATCATCATCATCTTGCTGTTCTACATCGACCTCCATAAGTGTAAGGCTTTCCGGAACCTTCCTTTTCCCTAGCTTGGTCTTGGAACGTGGCTCCCTCTCAGACTCAGTTTGTGGCTTCCAAGTGGCATCTAGATCATCAGAAGGGGGCTTGGCGAAGAACTTGATGGACTACCCCTCCTTTTCCTTGCTGGGGATTTGGAAGACAATGGATCTTCTGAATGAGTGCCTTCTTCTTCTACCTCTGCATGAGGCTCAATTTCCTGAACTGCCCCTACTTCAGGAGGAACAACAACTACTATTGCGGGCGGTGGTTGCGGCTGTTGTTGTTGACCACTTATCTGCTGTGTTTCCTCCTGCGTTGATTGGGTACTACTTTGAGATAGCGATAAGTTTATCTCAGGCTCAGCATCACTGCTTTCCACCATTAGGCTGGCTACCTCTTCCACACTCATGTGCTTGGGCCTGGGTTGGTGGGTTGGGTCCACTGATGCGGAGGTGCTGCCCCCAGCTTGCCCCCGGACACCGCTGCTACAGGCGCAATTTTTTTTTCCCAAAAAGGTATTGGCCGGCACACCAGACTACAGTGTCACTTGCTTCTTCTGTTCCTTCTTCTTCTCAATAGCAACTTTCTTGGTACTGGAGGACCTGGTACCTGCTTTCTTTGGGCCCATCTTCTTCAGATGTCAGCAGCACTCAGTTGCAGAGATGTCTGGTCAGGTCACACGTCACGTTGTGTTGTGTGTACAGCAGCAGGATGTCTGTCTGGAAGTGCAACAGGCAATGATGAGAGACACACCTCCTCCTCAGTCTTTGTGCACCTAAAAGCAAAAAAGACAGAACATCAGTCAAACATAGCACAAATCAAACAAATAGAATATAGAACTTAGTGTGTGGTGGCCTCAATTATTAAATTTCAGAAACTCTGTGAACAACAACACACAGTCTAGCCATTTATGAGACGTTGACAACAAGGCCAGGGCTTTCCTGGCTACTGTGTAGTGCTAGTGTACACTCTGGAAGAATAAGAATAGTAAAGAACAAAAACTAAAATGTACTGGAGCATGTTTGGCCTAAATTTGTGCATCACGAGGGATGTATTATATAGCAGCATCAGGGAGCTGCAGCTGGCAATGGGGATGGATTTGGAAGCAGTAAGACAAGAGGAACAATGGAAAGACACGCAGGCCTATGTGGCAAAAACAGCACACTAATAACTACCACAACAAAATGGCCCCCAGAAACATGGTGACTCACAGGCACAAGGCACGGCAAACAATGAACTCAAGCAGGCCTATATATGGGCAGACAAAGGATGCCTTATAAAACACACACAGCTTTAATGCAAAAACTAAAATCCACATGGCTAAAAACACTTTGGAAAGTTAGACAACCACTACAACAACACAATTATAATTACACAGTACACACGCAAAAAAGGCATTTAACACACCCAAAAAGTGAAATAGTCAGACCCTCCAAAAAAAACCACATTTCGCAATTCAATTGAATCAATTCAATGCCATCCATGGCCTAAATGATGTCAAAATTCCACAGACTACATGGTGACTACCTCTGGGCCTACTGGCATACTGGGCCGCAAGCTTGGAGGCCTATGGCAAAAGCACAGTGGCTGGCTTTACAAAATGGCCGCCACCCACATGGCCAGGCCACCCAAAATAACAAAAAAGTGAAGACAAAGGACAGGACCAGGCAGTTGGAGACTCTGGGCAACTTGCTACCTCTTGAAAAAAATTGTAAAACAAAAAAAAAGTGACTCCTTGCTCACCAAACTACATCTAAATGACAACCTGAGGAGTTTTTTGTGCAAAATGAACTAAATCAACATTTTCGAGAAGGTTTTATGATGCTCGAGAGATATTGTTCGCCAGATTGTAAATTCTGCGTGTTCGGCATCGCGATCGTCACAAAAAGTTGTTATTGCGCGCGCGAAACGTACATTGAGCGCGCGAAGAAGATAAAAGTGTAAGTCCGCGTTGTCCCGCAGTGCGGACTTGCCCAAAGTCCGCGAGCTGAACGCCCAGGGTTACCTACTGGCTGAAAAGGCCTATTTATTTAACAAACACCCAAAAAATAAAATACCACCCCAAAACCCACATTTTGCAAATCAATCCAATGCCATCCATGGCCTAAATTATGTTACAATTCAACAGACAACACAGAAACAGTTTCTATGCACCCATGACGATGACTACCTCCGGGCCTACTGGCACACTAGGCCGCAAGCTTGGAGGCCTATGGCAAAAGCACAGTGGCTGTTCACACAAAATGGCCGCCAACACATGGCCAGGCCACCCAGAACAACAAGAAAAGGAACACAAGACAGACAATGCAGGCCTATGGCAAAAGCACAATGCCTGGCTTTACAAAATGGCCGCCACCCACATGGCCAGGCCACCCAAAATAACAAAAAGTGAAGACAAAGGACAGGACCAGGCAGTTGGAGACTCTGGGCAACTTGCTACCTCTTGGAAAAAATTGTAAAACAAAAAAAAGTGACTCCTTGCTCACCAAACTACATCTAAATGACAACCTGAGGAGTTTTTTGTGCAAAATGAACGAAATCAACATTTTCGAGAAGGTTTTATGATGCTCGAGAGATATTGTTCGCCAGATTGTAAATTCTGCGTGTTCGGCATCGCAATCGTCACAAAAAGTCGTTATCGCGCGCGAAACGTACATTGAGCGCGCGAAGAAGATAAAAAGTGTAAGTCCGCGTTGTCGCGCAGTGCGGACTTGCCCAAAGTCCGCGAGCTGAACGCCCAGGGTTACCTACTGGCTGAAAAGGCCTATTTATTTAACAAACACCCAAAAAAATAAAATACCACCCCAAAACCCACATTTTGCAAATCAATCCAATGCCATCCATGGCCTAAATTATGTTACAATTCAACAGACAACACAGAAACAGTTTTTATGCACCCATGAGGATGACTACCTCCGGGCCTACTGGCACACTAGGCCGCAAGCTTGGAGGCCTATGGCAAAAGCACAGTGGCTGTTCACACAAAATGGCCGCCAACACATGGCCAGGCCACCCAGAACAACAAGAAAAGGAACACAAGACAGACAATGCAGGCCTATGGCAAAAGCACAATGCCTGGCTTTACAAAATGGCCGCCCCCCACATGGCCAGGCCACCCAAAATAACAAAAAAGTGAAGACAAAGGACAGGACCAGGCAGTTGGAGTCTCTGGGCAACTTGCTACCTCTTGGAAAAAATTGTAAAACAAAAAAAAGTGACTCCTTGCTCACCAAACTACATCTAAATGACAACCTGAGGAGTTTTTTGTGCAAAATGAACTAAATCAACATTTTCGAGAAGGTTTTATGATGCTCGAGAGTTATTGTTCGCCAGATTGTAAATTCTGCGTGTTCGGCATCGTGATCGTGACAAAAAGTCGTTATCGCGCGCGCGAAAACGTACATTGAGCGCGCGAAGAAGATAAAAAGTGTAAGTCTGCGTTGTCGCGCAGTGCAGACTTGCCCAAAGTCCGCGAGCTGAACGCCCAAGGTTACCTACTGGCTGAAAAGGCCTATTTATTTAACAAACACCCAAAAAAATAAAATACGCCCCAAAAACCACTTTTACCAATTCAAACCAATGCCATCCATGGATGCCCGGCCTACATGATGTTTAAACTTTAAATTCAACAGACACCACAGAAACATGCACCCATGGGTACCTCTGGCTCTAGTCCGGGCCTACTGGCTGAAATTCCAATCAAAGAAAAACAACTAGGCCCCTGCCGAAACTACAGGCCACAACAATACATTTTAAAAACTATGGAAATCCCCCAAAAAATGTAGGTACAAACAAGCCCCAATCAAACAAACAAGTACACCAATTCTCCAACTTACTTGTAAAATCTCAAATCCAAGAGTCCTCAAATCCAATCCAATGATATGATGCAGCAGACAGACACAAAAAGTGATCCTTCCAGCTCCAAATCCAAATGAAAGTGAACAGCACATGGACAAAACACTGGGAGGAGCCTGCTGGACAGGAACAGGAAGTTTGAGAATCAGGGGCACTTCCTTCCTCTTGGAAAAAAGAAAAAGGACTCCTTGCTCACCAAACTACATCTCTAAATGACAACCTGAGGAGTTTTTTGTGCAAAATGAACTAATTCATCATTTTCGAGAAGGTTTTATGATGCTCGAGATATATTCTTCGCCAGATTGTAGTTTCTTCGTGTTCGGGATCGCGATCTTACCAACACTGCCGCCGGAAGTCAGATCGCGCGTCCGAATGACGTGTTCGCGTTCGCACACTCTCGCGGGATCGTGCGGCCGGATTCCAAATCTCGTGGCGCCCGCGAACGGATAGGAAGTCGCGTCGGCGAACGCAGAATCACGGTAGGTCGTTACTGCGCGCGCGAGAACGTATATTGAGCGCGCAAAGAAGAAAAGCAGCTATGCTACGCCGCAAATTGCGTAGTGCACGGTAACTTCGCGTTCTACGCGAATCACGAAGTTACCGTAACTTCGCAAATTCCGCGAGCGTAGCGTAGTTCACCGCCCAGGGTTAAAAAACATCAATATTGTCTATAGCAGATTGGGGGACACATTTGGATTTAGGTTTAAAATGTGTCCCAAGCAGGGTATCTGTTCTAACTCCAAAGTCCTCCACTGCCTGATCATTATCCTCTGCGTTTGTGTTGTCATGTTCTAAGTCATATACCATGTTCAGCGTCTCCTCATCAGAGACCAATAAATTTAATGTACAAACTTGTCTAGGTTCACTATAGTATGATGGGTTTTTGCTGTCCTTCAACTTGTGAGACTTGTGTAACTTCAATTTTCTACTGAATTTAAAAACATTAATGCGACTTTCAATATCAGTCAGTCACATTTTTATAGTTCGAAGGGTTTGCTGGGTAAAACGATAGTCCCAGATTCAATACACGTATCTCTCGTTCAATCAAAGTTCTTTCCCAGAAGTTAATGACGGTGTTCCTTGCTTGTTGATGATGCATTAGTTCTGCTTTCTCTGTCCCCTTGTTTTCATGGGACTTCGTTCTCTTCCTCCTGTGCCTGCGGCGGTTTTGGTTCTGTTTTTTTTTCCCTTTTCCTTTTGTTTTCCCTTTGTTTTGGGTATTTTTTGTTTGTGTCTCCTGGTTTTTCCACAGTAGCTTGTAATCCTCTAAAAAAGTAAACCTTCTCCCTTGTTTTGCCATCTCTTCCATATCCGTGGAGTCTAGATCAGAGCTTACATCTGACATTGTGTCTTCCAAACTTTTATCCAATTTCTGTAAATTTTGGTCCTGGTCCTGTTGTTGTCAAACCATTCAAGACCTCTCAGTAGGTCGAAACGTGTCAGTTTCTCCCTGGTGGTGGATGATATATTTGAAAGCAGTCATGGAGTGGCCTGCTCGTTTACTTTTTAACACTTGGATGAACAGCTTCATCGAGAAAGGAAGCAGCCGAAACGCGTCTGTTTGTGCCCGATTCCGGTTGAATAAACTGACAGAATTGACCCCGAGAGTGCTTTTTCATTTATGGATACGGTTACCCTTTGGATACAGGAAGCTGAGATTTCTTCGCGGTCTCACCCCCGCGACTATAGCACACGTCCGCGAGTGCACCGACTGGGTGTTCGGAAGCTGGAATATATATATATATATATATATATATATATATATATATATATATATATATATATATATATATATATCCACTGAAAAAAACAAAGGTTACAGGGACATTATGGTTAGGCTAATATTTCACTCGTACAAAACCAGTGAAATTCAGCAGTTATAGTTACCTGAGCTAACTATAACTTATGCCCCCAATGCACTGCTTATGACCTCACATATTACATCACTCATGACATGGTCAGTGACATCACTGATGACATCTAAAATGACATCACTCATGACATCATCAAGTTAGTGTAAGTGTTTTTAAGAGTTTATGGGTGTTAAACATATATACTAACCTACTGCAAAAATTAAATTAGCATACTAGGTGTGTCGTGTAGTTCTATATATATAACCTATACAGAATCTGCACGTTTGGATAACATGAACTGTGGGCTTGGTGGCAGACTGACTCTGAACACCCCCACCGAAAATGTTAGCCTGTTTGCATTAGCTAGCTCACAGTGTCACTAGTGTCTCCTCTTATCGGGGAGAGAATAGTTTCTGGCAACCTAAAAACATGACAACCCTGATCCCTCAGAATCCTGGAAACAATGTACTACTTTTCGCTCAGTCACTCATGCTCACTTATCTTGTCTCAGAGATACACAGAATAAACAGCCTGGGCGTTTCAATAAGGGTTTATTGAACAGTCGTTATTATTGTGTAGAATATATGAGCTGCAACAACCATTAGACAGTAGCAGAGATATATGATTAGCAGTACAGTGAATATAAATGGATAGTACAGTTCTACCATCTTGCACTACGCATGAATAAATACATGAATATAAAATGCATTGATAAAAGAAAGCGCGTACTCCTACGATGCCTATCTAGACCATCACGAAGTGTTGTAAAAACATTTGTCTGAAAATCATTTAAAAACAGTTTTAAAAGGTGAAAAAATCTAAAGATAAAAAATCTGTTTACTTAGAAAATCAGTTTTTGGGATTGATACTTAAGCCGAAGTCCTAATTGAGTTTGTTTATATAAGTCGAAGCACCACAAGCGTTCGAAGGCCATGCTTTTTCAGCGAAAGTTTCAATTTAAAGGAAATGTTCCAATTTTAGTCGAGTTTTGAAAAAAGGAAAAACTGAATTCTTTCCCAGCACACGATGAGCCAATTATAGATTAAGTGTCCTGGCTGGGAGATGCAACATAGTCGTTGCTTGCTGCTGCAGGGGACGGTCCTTGTAACACCTCGCAAAGTACGTCAATAGAGCACAGATGATATTCAGTACTGCCAATAGCTGGAGTAGAGGCAGCCGGTGCTGTAGTCGATACCTCGGTGCTAGTGGTGCTAGCCGTGGAGCTGATGCTCAACCCAGTTGTAAAAGGCAACTCCGGATTCTCGAGGAATGCAGCCATCAAGATGGGAATACACCGGGGACATTGCCGAGCATGGGCCCTCAGCGGTTCCAGCCGGGTATTCAAGTCCACAGGCGTGTCCGTTGCAAGTGTCAGACAGAGGTCCAACACGCATTCTTCACCGCAAAACAGGCATTGAAGAACAGGTAAGATGCAGTCCATCCAGACTGGTCTAAACGATAGGAACCAAGAGGCGATCAGTTCACGTAGGCTAGGTGTGCCCAGATGTTGCACCATGCGCTCACGATATTTGCGCTCAAGGAGTGCTTTTGCCATCTCGTTGGTAATTGGGCTGTCCATTGCGGAGCAGAAATATGACAATCATGATTCCTTCGATAGAAAGCAGGATCAGCGGAAGACCTCCAAAAACTCTTCCCAATACGGAGTGTATAAAATTTGGAATCACTCCGACGAGTGTCTGAAAGGTGCTTAAAAATCCTGACCCTATGGTCTTAAATAGGTGTACAATACCACTCATATCAGACATGTTAAAGATACGACCGACCATTTCTGCGAAATGAAAGGGGCAGTTTGTACGTATAAGTGCCTGTATCTCGGTCGAGGTCCTTGCGATTTGAAGATCAAAGGTCTCTCGAGCGGAGGTTAAGGGTACGGGTTGCTGCAAAAGCAAGGCTTTCAGTCTGCTCAAAGTATCAAATTGTATAAAGGAAACATTCAACGAAGACCATAACGGCGCCTCCTTGACTGTACTTGTTGGGGGAAACAATACTTGCATACAGCAAGTAACCCTGGAGTTCACAATGCCCAGATAGGCAATGCCTGGAATCATCCCACAGCAACCTTGATCGTTCAGCATCAAGTAACTCCTATTCGAGAGCAGCTCGATTACCAGTGTAATCACGGCTGCTGGAGTCCCTTTCATGTGACAGGACAAGTTTGCTATTGAACCATTGCAAGCTCCGTGCAGTGAAATGTCCTGGTACATGAGAGAACCGCTTAAAGCGTTCTTGCAGTTAGTACCGCTTAGAAACACTTCTCGATCCCCACTCCGGCATCGAAATCTGTATGGTAACTCCTAAGTTTCCTTAATGTATTCCTTACCCATCTTTTCATATTTGCCCGCCTGCCTTTGCTCAAGGCAATATTGAAACTGAAAAGTAGTGACCGGTAGAGTGATGTGGCCATGGATAAGCCATTCCGTAGATGGAGATTCTGCTACAGTGAGTGGTAACCTGTCCAGTTTTTCAATACGCAGCATTGTATATTCTGCTCCCCTTTGTGCCATTTCCATCTGTTTATCTGTTAGATTATATTCAGAAAACAGAGACGTACTGTTGATATAACGCCAAGGCACATAGCCTGCACGCAAAGATTGCAGCGTCCAGCTCAATAACATAACAGAACGTAGCTGAGATTGCCCGTGTTGTAATATGGCTTAATCTTGTTCCAGTATGTCTATCGCAGAAGATACAATGTTGCCTAAGGAATATATCCTGGAGGTCAAAGTTGTTAACCCGTTGTCTACCACTGCTAGAGATTTCTCCAAGTTAATACGGTCTATTTCCCGTATTCTCTCTGCGGCCTCTTGTTGGGATATTTTCCAGTTTTCATTATAGGCAGCATAAATGCCAGCATATATGAAACGTTTCTGACGAGGTTTCCTGGGACCTAGTAAAAAATCCCTAAGATCCATGTCTTGTGAGAGTAAGGTTAAGTGTTGTTTCACTTCTGTGAGTGTTGAGGTTTCTAGCCAATGAAGGCACAACTTCCCAACACTGTAGGATGTCACTACCCCTGGATGTTCTCTCTGTACATACCGTGGGTCTGGCCTGTGGATATTGAACCCTTCGGTAATACCCAAGAATCGTTGCTGACATTCGTTCGTGTCTAAGGGCCAAACCAACCAGTCTTTCCAATTAGGGTTTGATCTATTGTACTTTAAAATGTCATCTACTGTCGCCCCTTCCTGTGAAGTCGAATTTTGTCACCCCCCCATCTGTGATGGTGTTGGAAATCGAGGTGTGTTCAGGTCCTTGTTCTTGGCTAGTCCAAGACAGGATGTCTGTTGCACAGTGTTATTTAGAAATATCATCTGCTGTGGAATGAGGCATGCTCTAAATAGTGCTTCCGTTCCCTGGACTTGCCAGTCTCTAGAACCCCAGACTGATTTTAAGTCTATCGTGTCCTTCCATAGGTCAAAACCCTGTTCAGAGAATTGGGCAATAAAGGAAGCAGAGTATATCTGTTTGGTGTTAGTCAACATAATTTTCAGTGCCGATGTCGGTGTAACCTTATAATAATATGAGGCCGGGTTAGTGGTGTTAAAACCTGAAAAATATGCAAATTTCTGTGCAAATTTATGTGAACTACCTTTTGGTGGTGTAGGGCATGTTCCCACTGGTTGTACTCAAAAACATTTCTAGGCGAAATAGATTTGTGTAGGAAATGATGACCATATTGTTGGTAACAGTACAATGTGTCATAGTCTGAATTACCTTCTAACATTTCAGTGTTCGGAAATGCAGCAGTTTTTCTAGATCAGACAACATGTTATTAACAGTTTCAGAGTCCCAATCATCAGAAAATGTACTGGAGGTAATGATATCACTTAATGAAATTTTAAATACATGTGAAAGTTTTAAAAGTTCAGTCGGACCGAATATATCAAAATCAACTTTATCCCAGACTATACCGTCCGGTATAGGAACTGCTGTGATGTTCACTGTTGATAAGTCTCTTTGTTCACGATGCGAAGACTGATGTGGTTTTAAAATCAAATTAACTTTTTGGGCTGTGGAGCTTTGTTGAAGGTATCGTCCATTAATAAGCATGCTAAAAGTTATAACTAAGCCTAGCCAGAAAAGAAAAATAGAATCCCAGTAATTACCCATAGTTCTACCCAAGGTGATACCAGGTAAGTCTTTTTAAGAAAGTTCACAAAGTCTTTAGCTTGCTGTTTACGTGATTTTTGGGCTGGCGTCGTTTCCGGTTCACTTGGATCCAAGGAAAACGTATCAAAGTTCATGAAGTAGCCAGAAGCAGTTCGATCAATTGTAGGAATTGCATTGGGATTTGTTGAAATCTCATTTTGCTCTCGTCGAGGCATGTTGACGTAGACATCTGTATTTGGTCTAATAGCAATTTGTGTGTTGTTTTGAATTGAATTTAGAAGATGAACTTCTGGTTCAAGGGGAACGAGTTCCATAGCATTGTTGCTTAGTCCTTCATTCTGCACAGGAGGCTCTTCAAACGTGATGAGTCTTTCTGTTTGAACTTCTTGGATGGTAGCTAGAGGAGGGTGTCTGCTACTGTGGAGTCCATGAGGCCTACTGTTCAGTATCGGCAACATAGTGTGGTTTGATTAAGTTGATTGAGACAAATCTTTTCTCCTTTTTTCTGGCAAGAGGCCGCAAAAGTACAGTTTTTGTTCCTTGAATTGCTAGGACAGGTACAGGCTTTCTGTATGACGGTCCAAATTCTTTTTTGTCCGCTATTTTTTCTCTGACCAGATCCCCGATTTTTGGGATCCAGACAGGTCTTGCCGTTACTGCCTTGACTTCCTCATTGGCAGGTCTGTTTCTGGAGCACGTTACTTTGTTGTGTCCTGGATTCATTTAGATCTTGTAAAACAGCCAAACGATCATGGATATCAAATGGTTTCTCATCCGCCACTGCGCCTTCATAATCAAGATCAGGTACCCACACTCTCGTCCCAAATAGGACCTCATATGGAGTGACGCCCCCTAGAGAATTTCTTGGCTGGTTATTGCGTGCTCTTTGTACCCCATAAAGGTGATTGACCCAACTACCGCCCTTGCCTAATACCCTAGCAGTTAAAGATTGCTTTAAGTCCCGGTTTTTCCTCTCCACAACCGAATTTCCCTCAGGATGGTACGGAGAGGAGTGCCGCAGTGCAACGCCCATACTTTTCATGGCCTCTTTGTAAGCCCGAGAGCTAAACGCCGGGCCACGGTCAGAATGTAACGTGCCAACTGCGTATATGTCCCGATAAAGACTCGCAAATGTGTGCTGCTCGAATTAAACCTTGCATACGATCCATATTTGGTATTACTCTGTCCCCCACTCCAGGAATCTGAGCAAATGGAATGTTGTTTGCATCTAACTTGTAGGAGTACTTGAGTGGAAATTTCTTTGGTACTGCTCCGCTGTTTTTGCTTGAAGCAATGACAGCGACCATAATTTCACCGTCTATTCTCGTTTTTGAATGAGTGGTTGCAGCTACGGACGCTGTGCGTACAGCCCCCTTTGCGACTTCATCAGCCAATGAATTACCTTCAACGTGAACGCCATCACACTGATGACTCAGTGTATGGATCACGTGAGCCCTTGGAAGTTCGTTCTTTAACTCAACTACCTGTTCCCATAGCATTTTATGCTTAATTGTGCCACCTTTTGCATCTTTGAACCCGTTCTGTTCCCAATGATATAGATATTCATTGTGTGACTGTGCACAGTAAAAGTAATCACACACAATTAGTGTGGGGAATTCGTGATCCGTATTTACAAGTGCCAGTATCAGTGCTTTTAACTCTGCCAACTGAGCCGTGCAGTCTCCTAAGGACTGCGTTTTGGTGCAACTCGGATGGAGCTTTCCATCCCGCATGCGACCTTTAACAATTGCATATGCTGCGCTGTATTGTTGCTTACTCCCTATGGCCGGTTGAGCAGATCCGTCAGTGTAAATAATATATTCATACTGATCGAGAGGCAATATTTCATTAGGTAGAGGATATTCTTGTTCGTATTGCAGAAATGCTTGTGTTTTTAGATTTGGATCAAATCTGTATTCAACGTCCGTTGCAGTAAGAGAATTAGCCCATTGTATCCATCTTGGATGTAAGGCTTTAGCATTTGGAATGCTAGCCTTTGTAACAGCTTCTAAAGCTGGTACTGGGGTTACGACTATTATGCGTTTTCCCTGAGCCAGGGCTCTTTCTCTTGCTACAGCGGTCTGAACTGCTGTCAGGATTTTTTCTGTTGAATTGAAACGCATTTCTGCGCTTGTGTACAGGTGTGATTTGTAAGCGATTGGTACGGTTTCGCCTTCATTGAAGGTTAAGTAAGTGTACCCGCATTGACCCGCTATTACACGGATCACTAGGTTGCGTACGTTTACTCTTGTCTGTAAGTGTTTTGAAGCTATCATGTCTTCTTGTAGTGAACGTAGGATGTTTTTGTGTTCCTGTGTCCAGTGTCTGACTGAAAAGTCAGGTTTGATTAAGTCATAGAAAGGTTTTACTTTTTCTGCGTAATCTAAAATGTATGTTCTGCCGAAATTTAGGAATCCCAGTATTGATTGTAGATTTTTTAATGATTTTGGTGGTTGAAGCAGCGCACATTTTTCTAAAACGTTTGCTGCCAGGCTTTTCCCTTCACTTGAAAGCTTGTATCCTAAAAACAGGACATTGAGGTGGGCTATTTTTGATTTCTTAAAATTAAATTTGTAGCCCTCAGAGGCGAATCCCATAATAATGGTGCTCACCCTGGCCAAGTGCTTTTTTAAGTCATCGTCCGTCAGATAAATATCATCCACATAGGACAATGCTTCTTCATCAAAATTTTGGAGTAACTCTGTTACTCTTGCTGAGAATGCCCCCGGGCTGTTCTTATACCCCTGGGGGAGATGACAAATTGCCGCTGGGATCCCAACGCTGAGAATGCGGTCAAATACCTGCTTTCAGGCGCTATATTTTGGCAGAAAAATCCATTTGAGATATCTAATGTAGTTTTGTATTTTTTCTGCACAATGTTATTCATTAATGCGGCACTGTGTGCGTTTTGGACAGCGAATGTCTTTGTGCATGAGTTTAAATGTCTGTAATCTAAAACTAGACGATATGAGTTGTCCGGTTTTGATACGGGAAACAAAGGGTTATTCATTGGTGAGGTGTATGTTTCAATCACCCCTTGGCATTCAAGTTGATCTAAGATCTCCCTGACCTGTTTTTTAGCTTCTTGCTTTATTGGGTATTGCCTCTGAGCATTTGGTGAAACTTTTAACGGGATCACGTGGTGGGTTGAATCCTCATCCCAACCGGCATGATTTTTGTATAGTGCTGGAGCTAGGGCAACTGCCCACTCCTGTGCATATGCATGTTTAAGATGTATGGGAACGAGGTCAGAGAATGCTGGAAAAATTACCGTTTCTCCCCTAGGGCACTCCATAACGAATGCTGGCGGCCAATCTTGTTCTGCTAATAGGATGTCATAACCAGATAACAGATTTTCCCAAAAGAGACCTTTAACTTTCCTGGGCTTGTCCCCCTCCATTTGGTGTGTTATTTTGTGTAACTTATGTGGGACGCTCACCCTTGTGTCTGGTGTTTCCACCATGATGTAATCATTCAAGTCCGCTGTCACCAGAAATTCCATCAGGTTCTGGCGAGCTATTGTTACTTCTGCCGCACTGTCTAGCATCGTCAGAGCCCTTTCCCCGTTCAGAAGTTGCGTCCTCAGAATTCTGGGCATGTCTGATCTTTATGCCTGCAACTTTCTTCTTCTTAAACTGAGGTTTTGATTTTGGCTTTTCTTCCTTTTTGGAAGTATAGTCTTGAGCGTGCTGCTTGTCTCTGGACTTTGTACGCTCTTCTTTGTGTTCTGACCGTCCTTCTCTCTCTGAGTTTTTCGTCGAGCCCTGAAAGGAACGAGAGGAACGTGTATCAGTATCCTGATACCTGTCAGGTTTCCTAATATTATCCCTATTCCTAAGGTTGTACCTCTTTTCAGAGGGCTCCTGTGGAGGAGATCTGCCTCGGGATTGAGATCTGTTTTTAAAGTTTTGTTGATTTTTATTATTCCACTTCTTTTTAGAAGAAGCAGGTGTCTGCTTGGTAGTATCCTTTTCAGGACTGCCCATCAGTTGTGGTTTTAATGCTTTCCCACCCAAACTGTCTCTGCCTAATTCTGCATACGCAGTTTCTATTATTTTGGGAAGTTCGTGTTGTTGTTCTAACGGGCTGAACTCCCTCAGGCGTTGGCGGATTGCCACTGAAGCTGCTTCCCCTTTAATATTAGCTAGTATTATGGCTGATACCTGATCATAGTTATTTAATAACTTCATCCCTAAGTTCAGGGCAGGTTCTGCTCCGTACTCGTTTTGTATTTGTCTCAATACGTCTGGTACTACTGCTAATGAAGGAATACCATGTGTCCTGGTATATATGGCAGCAAAGACTGTACCCCAAGAGGTGCAATCCTCTACTTGTGGTGTTATCCCCATGGGCAAGCAGATAGTTAGCATTCTGTGTTTTTCAAACGGGGTAGTATTCAGGAACACTGCCTCGAGCTGAGTTATTTTCTGAGCTACCCAGAATGGCATTTGTTCACGTTTCATGGGCATCTTGCCCATTACTGAGTGTAATGTTTGTGGTGTAATTTTAGTTGCTGTACCCTGATATTGAGTTCCATTTGTTGCAACTGATGTTGGTTGTACTGTGCAAGTCCTCATGACAAACTGTGTCAGATTTCTGTAGATTTTGATTAAATCCTTGTGTTGTAAGAGTAAGTCTAGCTGTGGCATTGTGTCAATGTCAGGATGTGGTGTGTAGGCCGCTAATATTGGCCATGTTGCACCGTCTCCTCCGAGCGGGCCTAATCTTACTCTGTTTCTTATATGGGGTAGGGCGCCTTTAAACCAGTATAGGGTTTCCTGGTACGTGAGTGGAATTTTTATGTCCTCGAACGGACCATATTCCTGTGGTGCATCTCCTTCTACATAGTAGTGAAATGTCTGCGTTCTTGCATCTGCTGCTGGGAATGTAACTCACGAATAAAATACCTCTGTTTTATTTGATTCGTGTGCCTCAATCACGAAAGCTACTATGGCACCCCTAGCTTGTAAACCATTTTCTAATAGTTTCAGGGTGATAGTACGTCTAAATTTGGGTGCAATGAGAATTCCCTCCACATCTTCTTCTCCTATTGAGAGGCGTCTAGCCACCACCGGATTATCTTCCTCAGTCATTTTGAAAAGGAGAAATTTTGTTCAAGGGAACTAAGATAAGGTGTTATGCAGAATTTTAGGAACAAAATGTCCTTCAAGCTTGATTAACCAACAGCCAATAAATAGGATTTCTCGCCTACTCAGCTGTGGCGGAGTTTGTGCCCACCCACTCCAGACGTCTCTGGTGTTTTGTGAGTAGGGGTCTCTGAGAATAGCATGACTGAACTACTCAGATTCTACTGTTAAATAAGAGCCCAACCATCGTTGGTGGCGCCATGTTGTGTAGTGCCTATATATGACCTATACAGAATCTGCGCGTTTGGATAACATGAACTGTGGGCTTGGTGGCAGACTGACTCTGAACACCCCCACAGAAAATGTTAGCCTGTTTGCATTAGCTAGCTCACAGTGCCACTAGTGTCTCCTCTTATCAGGGAGAGAATAGTTTCTGGCAACCTCAGAACATGACAACCCTGATCCCTCAGAATCGTGGAAACAATGTACTACTTTTCGCTCAGTCACTCGTGCTCACTTATCTTGTCTCAGAGATACACAGAATAAACAGCCTGGGCGTTTCAATAAGGGTTTATTGACAGTCGTTATTCTTGTGTAGAATATATGAGCTGCAACAACCATTAGACAGTAGCACAGATATATGATTAGCAGTACAGTGAATATAAATGGATAGTACAGTTCTACCATCTTGCACTACGCATGAATAAAGACATGAATATAAAATGCATTAATAAAAGAAAGTGCGTACTCCTACGATGCCTATCTAGATGTACCTATGTGTACCTAGCAAGCCAAGAATCCCTCTAGGATTTAGTCGAACCCCATTACCTGAAGTGAGAGAATGTAGGAGCCCTTCTTGGTCTCGAGCTGGACACCCCGCGAGGGATGTTCAGACCACTGTCAGCTGGAGCGTCTGCATGCAGGAGCCTCAGCGTCTCTGGTCAGTGTATCGGCCTGGAAGTCTCGGTTCCCTCTAACTAACACTAGCAAGATGTGCTGTATTTATACATAAAGTATCTAGGGTTCCTTTGTCCCTTGTTGCTTGTATTAGCCATTGTTGGATGTGAGGATGCCGTATGGGATGAACCGTGTACGTAGATATGGGGAGGAAGGTGGTGTAGCCCCAGCCTGGTTTCTGAGAACCCTTATGAATATTCATTCATACTGTGTGAGTCTATTGATGGAGTTATAGGACTCTATTGTTTAGGAGAAACCCTCCTTCTGCACCCAGGACTAGAACTAGGTAAAGGTTCAATCCTAAAAGGCCCGTTACAGTGTAGTGTAGGGGAGGTAATGTCGGTGAAGGGGTATGATGTTACCCGGGCCTATATTAGGATACCTATATGGAACATAACAGGTGCACTACTAGTGAGTGACACTACTTCTAACATATATTATGTGAGTGTCTGTGTGACTCTATCCTTGTGTGTGTAAGTGGCTGTGTGGGTGTATAAGTGGGTGTGTGAGTAGCCGTGTAGGTGAGTGAGATGCTGTATGAGTGTCCTTATTAGTGAGTGAGTGAGTGGGTGTGTCAGTGGCTGTATGGGTGAGTGAGTGGCGGTGTGAGTGGCTCTATGGGTGGGTAAGTGGGTGTGTGACTATGGTTGAGTGAGTGGGTGTCTGAATGGCTGTATAAATGAGTGACTCGGTGCGTAAGTGGCTGTATGGGTGAGTGAGTGGCTGTTTGAGTGGATGTTTGGTTAAGTGAGTTTCTGTGTGAGCGGCTGTATTGGAGAGTAAGTGTCTGTGTGAATGGCTTATGGGTGAGTGAGTGGATGTGTGAGTGCTTGTATGGATGTGCGAATAGGTATGTAAGTGGTTGGGTGGGTATGTGAGTATTTGTATGGGTAAGTGAGTGGCTGTGTTGAGAGACTATGTGGATGAGTGAGTGGGTGAGTGAGTGACTGTGTAGGAAAATAAGTGGTGTGCGAGTAGCTGTATGTGTGAGTGTGTAGCTATGTGAGTGGCTGTATGGGCGAGTGATTGGTTATATGAGTGGCTGCATGGGTGAGTGAATGGTTGTGTGAGTGGCTGTACGAGTGAGTGAGTGGGCATGTGAGTGCCTCTATGGAGGAGTGAGTGGTTATGTGAGTACTGGTATGGGTCTGTGAATTGGTATGTGAGTGGTTGTGTCGTTGTGTCGCTACATACGGAGAGAGAAACAGCTGATTAGAGGATCAAAGAAAGAAAAAATATTAGAGGAGACTGGAAAATAGATAAATTTTGTGATTCCTGTGGGAAGAAATAAGGGAATTGTTTATTGAGTTAAAAATGTAGTAAGTGAGAAGAAAATATGTCATCAGAAGGAAATAGTAATGAACACAATGTGGTGGAAGGAAGAGTAAGTGAAGATAACTTAAGAAAACTTACTCAAAGTGAGGTTAAAGCCTCTATGAGAGAGGTTGTGGAACTGGTAATAAGTAAAAAAAGGAAAGATTGTACCTCAGGTGAGGAATTTTGGTCCATGTCGGAGGATGAGGAGAGTAGGATATTTGAGAAAAAGGGAAAGAAGCTTAGGAAAACTAAGCATATGGACAAGAAGAGTAAATATGGAGTTAATACCATGAGAAAGGTTGGTATCAGAAGTGGTACACAAAGCAAAGGTGTTCTTAGTGACACACAAGAACAGTCAGAGGATGAGACGACTAAGGATTCAGATGACAACATCATCCAAAGTGTGGGTCAAACATTTGATGAATATGTTCTGGACATAAATAAAGATAATGATTTGAATGATGATATAAAAGTAGATGCATCTACTTTGGTAAATGCTATAATAAAAGACCCATTAGGAGAAGAAATGTTTAGCCCATATAACATACTCCGTCCTAGAAGCACAGATTGGTGGCCTTTTGACCACGTGAGTAGATTCATAAAGCAGTGGATTAGGAGACCTTTGGAAAGAGAGATGAGAAATATTTTGAAAGCAGAAACAAATTGAGGATAAGGTGTGCTACACGCCAAATCTAGATTCGGATATGATTTCATATCTTTTTAAGATGCGGATAGATCCTCGTAAAGGCCTGGAGACGTCACTGAAACAATGTCTGGACCGTTTGCTAGATGTTTTAGGACCTTTGGCAAAGATTATGGACATGGCAGAGGAGGCACATTTAAATGGTGGACGTGTAGGCGTTGATTTGTTACAGAGTTGGAGCCAAAGGGCTATGGTATTTTTAGGTAATGCGAATTATGGTCTTTTGGCAGAAAGGAGAAAATCTGTATTAAGATAATATCCGCTATTTGGTGATATGGCTAGTAAGGAGCCTAGTTCTAATGCAAAATATTTACTTTTTGGAGAAGGCATGGTTAAAAGCTTAGGGAAACATATTTCCACATTCACAGCTCTAGACAAGGCGCAGAATAACATGCAGGAATTATTTGGAGGTGTTTTTGGAAGGGCCAGCAGACGAGGACCTTATGCTGGCCGGGGATATCAAAGGTCCCAATATACTTATTACAACAGACGTTCGGAAGAGGCTTCCAACCTTCGATGGGATTTTTCCCTCACCGTGGACGGTCAGCAAGATCAAGAGCTGTAGGGGGAAGAGGGCATGCATCCTCTGGTTTCCTCGGTGAGTACGGAGATTTATTTTGGTTTTTCCCAAAAAAGAGTAGGAGGACGATTGCAAGATCATGTGAAAGATTGGGAACATATTTCGAAGGATCCATGGGTTTTGAGTATGATCCAGGGTTTCAAAATAGATTTTGTGGATTTACCAAGTCAGGTAATGGAACCAAATGAATTAAAACTAAATCAGGAACAAATGAAGATAGCAGATGTGGAGATAAAGGCTATGTTAGAAAAAGGAGCAATCTGTATGGAAGAAGAACATTTAAAAGGGTTTGTAAGCACGTTGTTTTTGGTGGGAAAGAAAGACAAAGGGTGGAGGTTGGTTATAAATCGGAGGATTGGTTTACAGGCATTTCAAGATGGAGGGAATCCATCTGTTATGGGATATGCTTCCGGGTTGAGACTGCTTGGTGAAATTGGATTGAAGGATGCGTATTTCACAAATCCTATGGAAGTCAACAGTCAGAGTTTTCTTCAGTTCAGATGGAAGAATCAATTATATCAGTTCAAATGTCTTCCTTTTGGTCTTTCTTCAGCACCCTGGTGCTTTACGAGGTGATGTGTGCAATAGTGCCTTTTTTGAGAGAAAGAGGTCACAGGTTGATTATTTATCTCGACAATATTCTGTTGATGTCACAGGATGTGGAAGTACTATTGCTTCAGCTGAAGGTTACGGTTCAGCTTCTGGAGAGTCTGGGTTTTATAATAAACAAGGAGAAATCTATTTTGATTCTGTCTCAAAATGGGATTCTTAGATTTCAAGATAGACACAATTGGGGAATTGTTATTATTATCAGAAAGGAAGATGAAGATGATAAAAAAAGATGTGTTACGTGTTGTAAAGAAGGAAGGATTGACACTGAGGCATTTGGCAAGACTATTAGGATTGTTTTCATCATCGATCCAAGCTATATTTCCAGGTCCTCTGCATTATCTTGCTTTGCAGAGGGTAAAATCAGAGGCTTTGAGGAAATGATTATAGTATGGAGACAGGGTTGTTTTGAACAGAGCCAAAGGAAGAGTTGGATTGGTAGATGCACAATCTAGAGGCTTGGAATGGAAGAGCGATTTTTGGCTGTGTACCAGATTATGTTTTGGAAACAGATGCCAGTTTGATTGGTTGGGGTGCTCTTTGGGAGAGCCGGAGACTAGTGGAACTTGGTCACTTAGGGGGTTGCAGATCCAAAAGTCTATCGGAAATAGCAAAGGAGCTTTGTTTTTTCTGTCTGGAGCACAAGACAGGCTTAAGGACGGAATATTTACCAGGGGTATGGAATTTGGTGGCAGATTGGAATTCCAGACATGTGAAGGATTACAGCGATTGGATGCTGGGTCAGAGGTTTTTCAGGAAGATAGATCTAGTTTTGGGTCGATTGGATGTGGATCTTTTTGCAACAAGATTGACTTTTCAGATTTACAAATTTTCAGTTGGTTGCCAGATCCAGGAGCGTCAGCGTTAGATGCATTTCAACAGAAATGGACAGATGTAAAGGGTTATGCATTCCCTCCTTTTGCAATGATTCAGAGGGTTCTTCTGAAAGTGAGGAAGGAGAGATGTCAGTTGGTACTGGTGACTCTGTTTTGGGTATCTCAAGCGTGGTTTCCAGCTGAGCTGGAATTAGCTTGCGAAATTCCTTTGTTGATTTTGGTAGAGGATGGTCTAATGATGAACAAAGAAGGAGAGGAGCATCCTTTGGTGTTGTGCAGGGAGTTGAACCTTCTTGTAGGGAAGGTGTCAGGGGATTTGGAGCATTCGAGGGATTTTCAAGAGAGGCTACTGAATTGCTTGAGGAATCGTGGGCACCAGGAATAAGACGTACAAAGGTATATGGAAAGTCTGGGTTTGTTACTGCGTGGAAAGGAGTGTGGATCCCATGGAGGCTTCTGTGGTAGAATTTAATTTCGTGGTGGAAAATTTTAAGAGGGGTTTGAGTTATAGGACAGACTTTTACAGGACTTTTACAGATCAGCGATTTCTGCAGGCTATGTATTGGTAGGGGGAAAGTCTGTTGGTAGTAACGTTTTGGTTTTTAGGATAATGAAGAGTATGCGATTGAAAAGACCACCGAAATCTAGGTATGATTTGTTGTGGGATGTGAATATGAAGCTTTTTATAGCATGACAATTGAACAGGTATTTGAGCACAAAAAACCTTTCAATAAAAATGGCTACACTTTTGTGTTTGGTGTCTTGCAGAAGAGTATCAGACGTGAAGTGTCTAGAGATCAATAACAGGTTGCATAACACAGAGGGAGTTCTGTTTGAGATTTGGAAAAGGACCAAAACTATGTCTTCGTCTATTTTTTATCTGAGGTTTGATGAAATTCCGAAGTTATGTGTGATGGATTGTTTGAGAGAATATGAGTCTAGAGTGTTGGAGAATAGAAGGGATTGTGAGCATCAGTTATTTATTTCTTATGTGAGACCATTTAAGGCGGTAAGAAGTTCAACAATTTCTAGATGGGTTAAATTGGTGATGGAACTAGCGGGGTGGATATAGAACGCTATAAAGCCCATTCGGTGATAGGTGCTATGGCCAGCAAAGCCTGTTAATCTGGAGGTAAGTTACAGGAAATTTTAAAAGCGGCTGACTTGTCAAATGTGGGAACTTTTGCAAAACATTATTTTAGACCAATATAGCACGTCAGAGACGGTGTTGAAGGGCTTTCAACATGCATAATGGTAGCCTCCGGTCTTGTAATGAAATGACGATTCTCAGATTTACATGCATAGAGAATCCGGATTTCATTAAAGACACAGAGGCTAACATTATCCTTTCCTCCTCGCCAGTTAAAGAATAAGAATAAGTGAAAACAAAAAAGGGGGAAAGAGGAAATAATATTGTGAGAAGTGAAATTTAGTCAGGAGGTATATATGTATATCAGGTAGATTACATTGAAGGACAAGTTATAAGTATATATGTTATTTTTTTATTGCAGATTTACAATTTTAGGAAGTTGGAAAAATTGGAGTTTCTAGTTTCAGATTGGAAAAAGAATATCGTTTTTCTTCAGTTTCGCTTTTAAAAGAGGAAGAGTGTTCTGTTACAGTGACATTTTTGTATTATGGTGTTCTAATTATGGATTGTTTTAGTTTGCTGAAGTTCTTTAAAGGTGCTGCTGATTGAAGTGGCAATAAAAGAGTATTGCATAATGTTAGCCTCTGTGTCTTTAATGAAATCCTGATTCTCTATGCATGTAAATCTAAGAATCTTCTCAAGACATGATGACATGATGCCTTTTGTCTGTTGTCTAACTAGTATGTTCTCTTTCCCTTCCGGCCTGGCCTTAGTGCACTCAAAGTTAATATTGTCCCAAGATGGCAAGACTTAGAGGATGAGGTGTGACATTTCTTCAGGAATAGACGTATATTTCCTCAGAGAACAGCCCTATAATTCCACAGATAGAGAGAGGCAAACTATCTCTCGCTCCCTCTCTCTCTCTCTCTGTATATATATATATATATATATATATATATATATATATATATATATATATATATACAAGAACAGAGGTTAAAGTGACATTATAGTTGTTAAAAAAGAGATAAAAACTAGTAAAATAAACACTAAAATACACAAGTTATAGTTTACTGAGCTATTTATAACTTGCTTCCCCTGCCATGCAATGGCCTCACATAGTACATCTCTAATGAAATTTTAAATAACATCATTGATGATATATCAAATGACATAGTTGATGACATCACTGATGACAGCCACTGCTGCACATGGCTGAAGGCTGTGCACTGTGAGTAATGACTGCCCATTGAGAATTGGGCATAGGGCCTGTTAGGAGGCCAGATCTTGTGGCCAACCCTTACGGTGCATGGCTGAAGGTGATACATAGTTGGTGTTGGCCACCGTGCGAAGGGTAAGGCGCAGGGACCTTTGGCCAATCCACCTCTACACATGGTCAAAAGCCTTGTACAGCTGGGTTTGACCACCCTCAGATGGTTGGGTGTAGTGCCTTTCTGGAGGCTGAGTCCTATGACCAACCGCTGGTGCAACAGAGCTGAAGGCTGTATGCTATGGTTACTCATGGAAAGTTGAGCACAATGCTTGCCCAGAGGCCAAGTCCTGTGACAAACCCAGCTGCATGCTGCTTAAGGCTGTGCACAATGGGGGTTGGCTGCCGCCACAAGGCTGGCTTGAGCACAAGGCCTGGAGGCTAGGCCCTGCAGCCAAACCCACTTCACATGGTCAAAGTCTCTATGCAGGGGATGTTGGCCATCCATGGATGGTTGAGCTTAGGGAACTCTTGAATGCAGTTTATGGGCAAATATTTGCTGAAAAAAACAAAGATTAAAGTGAAGTTATGGTTAGTTAGCATTATAACACATCAACATATATTTTAAAATCTCAGAAATTCACCTAAAACTCAGTTAAATACATGGATTTGTGAATCCTGTAAAAAAAAAAATGAAACAAGTATTTGATAAACTACTGCTGCGCTTAGCCTACGGTCACGTATGGAGTTTGGCTGTATACGATGGGATGGGAGCAGGACCTGGCCGTAGGGCACACCCTGTGGTGGCTGTATACGATGGGATGGGAGCAGGACCTGGCCGTAGGGCACACCCTGTGGCCATTCCCAAGCTGTGCATGGCTGAAGACTGTGCGTAGCTGGGCTTGGCTACCCACGGAGAATTTGGTGCAGAGCCTAGAGCCAACCTTTGTGTGCATGGCCAAAAACTGTGCACAATGGTTGTTGGCCTCCCACGGAGCTTTGGCATAAGACCTGACCAACCCCACTGCGCAGTGCCGAAGGCCATGCACAGTGAAGGTTGGATGACTGTGGAGGATTGGGCACGGACCTGGAAGCCAGGCCCTGAAGCCAATTCCGGCTGTGCACAGCTGAAGGCCGTGTGCAGAGGGGGTTGGCTGCCCACAGTGGGTTGGGCACTTGGAACTCTTAGTTGTAGTATATTATGAAAAATCCCTTTGAAAAGTTATGGTTAGCTTTGGTTAAAACATTTAAACGTATATTTAAAAAACTCAATAATTCACCTAATTAACACAATCAAAGTGCAGTTACAGTCATGAATGTTGACTTATAAACTACTAAAATTCGCCAGTTATTTTTAGAGGCACAATCCATAACTTGCACAACAGTCATGCAAACCATATTTCACATACCAAATGCAATATATCGTACTCCTTTTGTCAGGATTTCAGAATATCTGTATATAGGTGTTCAATACAGTCCTAAACATCATTTGGGCACTGTACCACTACTTCAACCAACTGCCTCTCTGATGGTTCAGAGTTTGTAAATGTAAAGGTTTCACACTTGAAAGTCCTTGCCCAAATAATATCAGATGCTCAATTTAAATGAAAGTACTGTTGATCCCCTCATGATCGTAGGTCAGTATACTAGTTGCCCATGAACTGTTATGCGCACAAATGTTGTATTACTGCTGAAATGATTCAATGACTCAATTGGGGATTATTGCTTTCTATTGCACTATTAACGCCTAGTTTCAGAGGGATACAGGAGTTTTCCCAATGTGTTTAAGTATAGTATGCAAATAAGTCAAAGAATAGTTTAGACCTACTTAAACCTGTTAGTTTCGCTTTCTTTGCTTGCTGAGGCTTTCCTTTTCTTCACTTGTGGTGCTTTTTTGTTATTTTGTCTGGCATATTTTGGGTGGTGAGTCATGGGCGAGTTCTTATGGCAGACTGGCTTCTTTGGCTCTGAATATAAAACAAGCAGCAAAAGCACAAAAAGGCAGAATGCTTAGACTTAGAGCATCTGCAAGGACGGCCCACAGGAAAGAGCCTGCTTTTTCTCAAATTCCTTCAGTATGGAGGAGTGCCCTTCTGGCAAATAAGATCATTCTGTAGTAGCTGAAATTGTACACATTCACACAATTAAGAGATGATTCTGGGCGGAGAGAAGAGGAAATCTGCTCTCCAAAGTACCACCTGATGGTATCTCTTCAGAATAGTAACCCAATCATCCAAATTCAGCATCAAGCGGAAATGATAGAGTACTAAAAAAAGTCTGCTTGTATCCAACCACCCACTCGTTCACTCACTCAGTGCTCTCACCCATCCATTCACTCATATGTTAAGCCACACACACTCACCTACTCACTCACTAACTCACTTACTCTTCTTCTTAAAACCATGACTATGTTTTACAGCAATGCAGATCACAGGCCATACATACTGTTTTATGAATCTGGATGACCATTTTCAGAAAAAAAAGTTGTTATAAGAGACAAAAATTAGATAAACATAATACAAAAGTAATTAAAATAAAAATAACTGAAAGGTAAACAGGGAACCAATCAGTATCAACATGAAAGGATCAACCCACTTGTAACTTGGAGACGGGAGAAATTAAAACTAACTGAAAGAAGTAATTTCTTTAGCAACAGATGGAAGAGAATTTCATAAATATAGAATTGTTGTAGAGAAAGACGCTTGAATATGAAAATATTTTGGCACATGGGAGTCTCCAATTGACTAGTGTTTTGCTGTATGGTGAGAGCCTAGCAGGTGATAGGGAACAAGTTAAATAGAACACAAAAATATAAAGGGAGACTGTAGAAAGAAAACCGACTGGGGCGGGGGGGTGATTTAGCTTTTTAGCACCCACCACCAAGCGCTTTCATCATCAAACAACTTTCAGAGGAGCCAAAGTGGGAACAGCAAAGCCTTGGACAATAGACCAGAAATCAGAATGAAAAATTAATGGCTTGACTTTCCTAAATAAATGAATCTCAAACTTATAGGGCTTTGTAAATTTAGAAATATGGCATGTCATACAGGGCATGACAAACTCAAATACGTGGCACGGAAATCAATTTAGTTGAAAACCTCAGAAGCTAGATGACAGTGTGCCAGAATGTAACAAAAGAGGCCACTAACTTAAAGAACAGAATAATAGCTCAGTTTTCCTGAATTCAACTTTAAAGAGTGAAGCAAAACCCACTCCACTGTGACACTGAGACAGACAGTCAGGCAGTTGTATCAAACAAGAAGGCAACCCTACCTATTTATTTCAAAATATGCATAACGTCACAAATAATTATAGCATGATGTTTTGCTTTTGAATGATAGAGGTGTGATTGATGGTTGGTTTGTGTGAGATTGTATGAATGAGCGGTGGGATCTCTTTAATAGCTGTTATTATTATGTCTTATTTATTGATTAAATAAATCTATTTTGTTATAAGCTTGTCTCTACGTGTTCTCCTCTTTTGGGGACCTATCCATCAGCACTGGTCATGCTATAATTATTTGTGACGTTATGCATATTTTGAAATAAATAGGTAGGGTTGCCTTCTTGTTTGATTGCCTTGTGTTTTCCCCTATGTCTCCCTATCGCCATCCTTCTCATTTTGAGTGGTAGTCAGGCGGTTGTATGACATAATATCGAGGAAAACAATATCAAACTACACAAATATCGGCAAAACAATATTGATTACCTTAATGTTGCTATCCTATATTTAAAAAGAGAAAACAATAATATTGACTGAAAAAAATATCTCCATCAAGTATATCTAAACTACCTAATGTAAAAATATCGAAACAGTAAATATTGCCACCACAATAAAACATACTAACCATAACAAATTTATTGATAACTAAAAAATTTACAACAAAAATATCAATATTCTAACAATAAAAATAATAAAAGCACCTACAAGAGTGTGTATGCATAAGATTATTACAAATTAATTCCAATACACAAAGCATATGAAAGTAAAAATTATAAACATAACAATATAAATATTTCTTTTATTAAATTACTCTAAAGAATTACTCTAAAAACATAAAATAAAGAATCACAAAAAAATAATGACACTATACTTCAATATAACAACAACAAAAATACATAAATAGTAAATACGTATACGGTGCAATATTAAAAGTTTACATATTTATAACTTTAAAATAAAACACTGGTAGGACCTGGCCAAACAAACACTAATTAGCATTCACCAAATAAGGTTAAAAGATGCAAAACACAAAAACACCAACCAATAAAATTCAACTTTAAAACATTTAACTATTTGCCACACAAATGTTCAATATTTCTTTCACTAAATCCCTGCACTTCAAGACACTGAAATGCTGCCAAATTGCTGACAGACACTACAACATGGAAAACTCCTAAGAAAACAAACAACTTATTTGGAAGTACACTAAATAAATTAAACTTAAATTAAAATAAACAAAAACAACATATGCTTATTTTACCTACTTACTATATCTTTCTTTTTCTCATGGCTCCTAAACACAGATAAGCAAAATGAATCCAAACCGCAAGGAAAACATCACTGAAAATAAAATTCAATGGATATTTAAAAATCAAACAACACAACAAGTAAAAAGTAAAAAGTAAATATGACACAAATATATAACCAAATATTTAACTAAAACCATCTCTTTTAACAGCAAGATAAACAATAATACAAAATAAACCAACTTCAATATTTGCCACATAAAACTAATGCTACCATTTGTTTCAATAGAAACACCTGTAGCAAAAAAAAAGTAAATTAACAAACTAATAATGTCAAGTTTCTAAAAATCATCAAAATCATCTGATTCCTAAGTGTAAATGTTCAAAAATATTTTACAAATGCAAAAATAAGTACCTAGTAAAAATAATTATTAATCATTTATTAATGATTTAATATTGTATAACCCACATATACAATGTCTAACATAACCACATACACAAAATCTCAGAAAGGAAAACTATTATTAAGCCAAATGGGATACACATACAGAAAAGAAAGTACAAGCAGTGAAAGAAAGCACACTAAGGGCCTTATTACGCTAGCGGTTGGACTGCACACCAACAGGCCAGTCGATGGCGGTCCGACTGCCGACAGCCCTTCGGTCCAACTGCCGCATTTCAATGCTGGCGGTCGGACCCATCAGTGGGCGGAGTCTATACCCCTACCTCTGACAGGATTTCAGACATTGTCGGAGCGGGCGGTCAGAGTCGTGGCCCAGAATGCAGGTCGTACCGAGCCAGGCACCGCTGTTGGAATTTGGATATCCCTTTCCGACAGCCTTTTCATTGCGGGAACACTGTCATGTACAGGCTGTTGGAAAGGGATCTTGTGGGCCCCAAACAGGGCCCCGTCCCTCGTGGGCCACTGCAAAGTGGCCTTGGGGGTCACATGTAGTGCCCCCACCCACCTCTATGCACCATGTGCCATGCACAACATGATGCAAGGCACATGGTCCATGGATGTGCAGGAAATGCTCCTTTCCACTGCCGCTTGTGCTGCTGCCTTTTCCTGGGCTGCAGCACAAGCCACCGTGAAAAGGAGCACTTTCCAACCGCCAGCCCAGTGGTCGCATCCTATTGCGGTGGTCGGACCGCCGACTGCTTGTCGGGCAGTCTCCTGACCGCTGCGATAGCGGTTGGCGGTGAGACCGCTATTGTAATGAGCTCCTAAATGTACAAAATATTATTCTAATGCATGTTACAGGAGAGCAACGACAAAAAATGTACTTGTTGAAAATGTTAGGGAGCATAATCATCCTCCGAAAATAACAGAAATGAAAGCAAGAAAGGTATTGCAAGAACTCATGGAATCTAGTACTAGCTAACAAGAGCATACTATAATTCTCTGTGCTCCTGATTATGCTATGGGCCAGATCCACAATTCCCAATCTAAAAAGCCTCATTGTCAGAACTAGAAAAGAAACTAGGGAAACACTTGCTGCTCCAAAAAGATTTGAGGGTATAATATCCCTGAAAACTTAACTTTAACATACAGAAATGATACTTTCCTTTTATGCGACAATGGTAACAACAAGAGAAGAATAATTAAATACTCCACTGACAATGACCTACTAAAACTTAGCTATACCAACACGTCGATGATGGATGGTACGTTCAAATCGTGCCTTCCACCATTCACGCAAATCTACACAATCCATGGACTGTACCAAACACTACCATCCCCTAAATCTACACACTATACCAAATAAATAAAGTGAAACATATCAAGAACTATTAAATTAAATTAAATCCAAACCCAGCAATTATAGTCTTCAAAAGATAATTATCGACTTTGAGGAAGCAATGATTTCTACAGTTTTAAAAATATATCCACATATCATTATTCAAGGATGTTATCAACAGTTTGATCAAAGCATCTGGAGACAAATCGGCATTAAATGCAGAATACACTACTAATGCTGAATTTTCCATGAAATTTAAAAAAACTCATTGCCCTAATATATGTCCCTGAAACCGAAGTAGCAAAATTATACAAACTATTGACAGAATCACCTTAGTAGCAAAGACACAAACAAAATGAATGGACTACTTTGAAGATACTTTGGATGCAGACTGCATCGTTCTGGTCATAGACGCCAACCCAAGCATTCTATACCCAGAGGTTGAAGTGGGCAGGGGAAAGGGTAAACGATATTCCCAAGCTTTACTAATTTGATGAAAACAGTTCCCATACTTTTTATTAAAAAAATAGCCCCTGAATGGTTGAGTTGCCACAGGTTGAAAGGGGAGAAAAAGAGTCTCTTCTACTGTGAAGGGAGAGAAGAGCGAGGCAGCTAAATTAGAAGCAAGCCTTCTCTCTGGGGTCCCTGCTCCTAAAAGAAATGTAAATGTGTGCAATTTGTTTATCAGTAAATTGCAAGGCTGCTTGGGAGCAGTATAGGCTTTAATAGATAGAATCTGGAATTTGTCCTTTTAATGAAAACCTATAAAAAGAGTAGCACTAGTTACAGTCAGCGTATTACTAAAAACATAAAGTGTGAAAGCGCTGTAAATGTTTAAACACAAACATTTTGTGGCATTTTGTTTATAATGTGTCTAATACATTTTAAACTAATGTTTTACATATTCACAGAGCTCTCTGTCATAGGCTAGGACCTCTTGGCATTATAAATACGTGGTACTTTTCCCCAGTGCACTGACCAGGATTCAAATCAGTGACTGTCCGATTATTCCTACAGTGACTGCATTAACCAACCGAGCATTCCTACCAGAAAAATACATTTCTCACAGAAAAAGTTAAGTTGCAATTATTTTTCTTTTAGGTTCTGTGCATTATATTTTATATATAACACAATGGGGTAGCTGTTCCTAAAGAGACTCAAGTCAAGTTGAGGTGGGGAGAGAAAGTTGTTTCAGGATGGATGTTCAAGTGGAGGGGAGTTCCCTTATTTGTTAGTGTTGCCCTCACACACCCGTGAAGGTGTCATTCTTCATCATTGGGTGTTTTTGCTCCTCGTGGAGTCGGCGCTGCAATACCCCACGGGCCCTGCGAGAGGGCTCTTTGGCAGAGATCTTTTAAAGTAAAAAACGCCGTAATGGTGAGTGCAGGTGTGTGGCGCTAGTGAGTAAGTGAGGTGACTGATCATCAATGCTTTTCTTGTGCACCTAACATACTAGTCTCTCCCCGACTAAGACACAGGTGGGTAGTCTATTGACACCCACTACCTAAATTTCCCTCTCCAATTTCTTGGCCGGGAAAGATTTCCCCCTTTTTTTATCTTTCACACTATACTCTGTCGTGATGAAATGGCAAATATCCCTTCTGGACCAATAGGGCGTGAAACATTAAACATAAATGGCGGTCACATCCCAGGCTCTTTGCACCTAGCTTTATTCATAACCGTAGCCACATTACAGGATAACGACTGGTGCAGGATTCTTTGCCCTGACCCTCCCTTTTTTGTGTTCAGGGCGTGAAACATGTCGACCCAATACACTTCACCGGCACTCTTGACCAAACTACATTTCTTCATTATTGGAAAGTAAGAGTTTGGCTTCTGTTTTTACTTTATCCGGTGGGCCCAAGAATAAAAACCTTCTTTTATTGGGTACCACCATGGTATTTTTAACCCACTTACTCACTAGCGCCACACACTTGCACGCACCATTACGGCGGTTTTAACTTTAAATTATCTCTGCCAAAGAGCCCTCTCGCGGGCCCGTGGGGTATAGCAGCACCGACCCCACGAGGAGCAAAAACACCCTATGATGGAGCATGACACCTTCATGGGTGTGTGAGGGCAACAATTCCAAATAAGGGAACTCTCCTCCACTTGAACATCCATCCTGAAACAACTTTCTCTCCCCCCTCAACTTGACTTGAGTCTCTTTAGGAACAGCTACCCCATTGTGTTTTACATACTTGTTCTTAGGAGGTAGGGTACTGGACTTCTTTTTCTGCTCCCCGTCCCTATCTTTTGTGACTTGCATTATATTTTATATGCAGTTAACTGTAGGCGAAAGGCCAACAAAATAGTCACAGATTATTTTGATATTCAAGCCATGTCACTGACCCCGCCCACACTCTTGCTGACCCCACCCTCATTGTACTCAGGATCACAGTTCCTATACTTCGACCGCTGCATACACCATAGTGGAAAATCTAAGGTACCATGGCACAAATGGCAAAAACCAACAGCGCAGTTGTAGGGCGGCACAATTCCTTTCAAGGAACTCTGAAACGCAGCCACCCTACACTATACCAATGTCTAGAAATTATAAGAAATGAACAAAGCTATCAAGAAATAAGAATGGAATAATCACTAACCTAACTACAACCTCCTGATTTCCAAATCACTAAATCGCTTACAGCCGCTACTAGGTGATTTCAATATATTTTTGGGAAAGAGCGGGGATTCAAACTTGATAGTGCGAAAACAACATTTGTGTTTTAAATGCACACTAGTTGGTAACGTGGACCCAATTGAGCAGGTATCTAACTTTGATTATCTAGGGTTAAGGCTAACACCTAGCCTAGCTTGGTCCATGCAGGTCCACAAAGCTGATTGCACGCTAATACACAATTCGTCCCGTCTGCTAAAGATATACAATAAAACTCTTTCAAAAAAAGTTGCCCCAGCGATTGACATCTACAATATAAAGGCTTTGGGGGCAACACTTTATGGAGCAGAGATATGGGGTCACACCCAGTTGAGGCATTCTTTTGCATACAGAGCACAATTTTATTAGGCAGGTATTCGTGGTCCCAAAGACAAAGCCACTGGTTCCATTGTACTTTGATCTGGTACTTAAGAAAGTCACTTGGAAAGCTGAGCTCAGACCCCTACGATACTGGCATAGAATTTGGTCCTCACCCGCCCTGGGAGCCTGTAGAGATCCCCTCAAAGACTAGCCCTACCTGGTACTCTGTTCATACCGTGGCTGGTGTACATCAGGTCCGCATTTAGAAAGCTAGGATTGGAAAAAAGTTTTGGGCAGCACCGAGACCCTCACCCCCGGCTCTAAATTGGACATTAAATTGGCCTACTGGCAGGATGTATATGAAGAATTCATTGGTGATAGTAGAGGTACCCGACCCTCGATTATTCGGAGTTTAAGCTGACCCCCATCTACGCGGATATGATTGATGAGATCACGCTCCCTTTAGCTAGGAAACAGTTTTTACAATTTAGATATCAGTCCCTACCGATTATGGCCTTCTGTGCAAAGTGGGCAAATGCGAAACATAAGAGCAGCGGGTGTCTGTTGTGTAAGGGCCCCTTGAAGATTTACCCCATTTCCTATTCTTTTGCCCAGCGTATACCTTCCAGAGGAAAAGATGGTTATTGCCACTGTGTAGGACCCTAGTTGTTAAGAGCTACCCAGTCGCCACGAGGATTTTAAGAACTGACACCTTGAAGTTGGATGTGTACGCAATTGCTGGGTATCTCCAGGCAGCCTGGATTTGGCGTTTAAATGCATTTGCACAAATGATGCTAGAGCATGTTAAAAGGAGCACTAATAGGGCAAGTTGGTTCTTTCCTTTTGCCATGCTAGCTTAGCAAGGGGCACTGTGCGTTTTGGGACCCACCCCAGGGTGAGGTCTAATTGCCACTTCAGGTGATTTCTTTACATCGTGCAATCCTTCCTATATGATTAATGCACCGTTCCTCTTTTGCATTAACACTTTACACGGCCATGGGTACATATATTACCTGAAGAAATTGTCAGCTATTAAAACCTATTCGCCTTGGGTTGCCCCATCGAAACAGGAGAGAGCACGTCATATTTTGATTTTAATGTGTTTTATCTAATGTATTAAATTTTCTTGGTTGATAAATGGTTAATATATTTTTGAAATCTTTTGTATCGAACGTGCTGAGTGCTGGGGGGGCTGTTATTGTATTATGGAGGAGATGTGGGGTTTTTATGTACTTTTTGATTTTATATGTTGTACTTTTATGATCCATGTGTAGATCGAAATAAAGTTATGATGATGATGATATTTTAGCCATGTCACTGACCCCGCCCACTCACTTGCTCACCCCACCGTCATTGTACTCAGGATCACAGTTTCCATACTTTGATCGCTGCATTTACCATAGTGGAAAATCTAAGAGAGTACCCTGGCACAAATGGCAAAAACCAAACAGCGCAGTTGTAGGGCGGCACAATTTCTTTCAAGGAACTCTGCAACACAGCAACCCTACACTATACCAATGTTTAGAAACTGTAATAAATTAACAAAGCTAGAAAGAACTAAGGGCCTGATTACGAGTTTGGCGCAGCGGTGCCGGCGCAATGCAACACGAGTTCAGCTCGTAATACAGTCAGCGGTTCTTTGCCTTTCCCATGGCGGTGCCTGGAAAACAGGCAACGCAATGGGAACGGCAAAAAAGTTCTGGCAACGGCATGTACGTGGACGTCCGTGCCGTGGTAGAACTTTGTGGAGATACAGACAGGGGGGCACATGTTGTACCCCCCTGAATGTATCCCCATGGCAGGAGGCACATGGGGGCCTTGTAGGGCCCCCTTTGTTCCTCCCCCGCCAGCCTTTTCATGGCGGGGCTCCAGCCATGAAATGCTGGCAGTGGACGAACTCGTAATATGTTGAGCGGGACTGCGCCAATCCCCACTCAGCATATTGCGTTGTGCCGCAGCTGCGCCACCGCCAGGGAATGACTGTTCCTTGGTGCAGCCAGCGGTCATCTGCCGCAACGACTTTGCAAATCATAATGCGGCAGGCGGTGGAAAGCCACCGCGAGTCTGCAGTCGCAAGACCGCCAGACTCGTAATCAGGCCCTAAAAATGGAATAATCACTAACCTAACTAAAACTCAAAACAAACCAAAGAAATGCACAACATGTTGGAAAGCAAAGTCTAACTCTTTGCGAACACTCAAGGCCTAACATACCTGGACTTCATACTAGAGGTGTGCGAAAGTTGCATAATTATACAAAATGCAAATCTGTCATTTTGCACTATATTGTAGTGTAAAATGTGACCTTTGGCAATTTTTGGAATGAGGATGCATTTAAACACAAGTACAGAGAACAACAGCTGCTCAAGTTCTGTTGTTCCCGTGCGTTTGGTGTAAAGGTTTACAGTGAGTGCGCATTTGCAATAAATTTAGGCCATGAAATGTGCGTAAATATGCAAAATGGCATAATTTTGAGTAACAAGCATAAAATGAAATTCACAAAATTACATGAATTATGCTTGTGTCATTTAAATTTCGCCCAGGCCTCCAGAGCAAGAACCTTATTCTAAACTAACTAATTAAAAAAACACCGAAAACAACCCTCAAGAAACCTATAAACAACTAAATATGTTTTTACTTACTAATATATTTGGTATTCAATCTCAATTAAAAATAAGCAAACAAAATTAGTCAATCAGATTGAATAGTGAAAAATACTGAAATAAAAATGAATAAGTAATTAAATAATAATGAAGCAAATACCAACTGTTGAAGCAAGAGCACATAATTTACAATGCATTACAGAATTAACAGAGCATAAAAATATCAACAAAAATTCACATATAATACAAAACAATACAATAACATATCACACCCCTTAAATAAAAAATAAAATGTTTTGTACAGTTTTATAGTTGAAGAGATGACAGATCATGACAATCCAATAGGCAAAGAAAATATAAAAAATAAAAATCCCCACAAAAAATGCAAAAATATCAAAGACAAAAATAAATGTTAAAAAAGTGATAGAAATCAAAGGTGACCAAAACCCCCAAAAATACAAAAATCCACTCCAGTAAAACCAGAAATTAAATGAAATGAAAAATAACATAGGTTAAAAAAGTAACCAAATTTATTTCCTAGAAAAGCACATTGAATCAATGCATAACTAACAAACACAATAAACCTATAAAAACAATATAATGAGGCCTACCACACTCGATTACCAATTTCTAATACTAATTTCTAATACTAGTCAAACAAAATACTAAAAACCACTACCCTGAACCAACTAAAATAATCCTATTACACCCATTAACATTAAAACCCCCAAAACTTAAAAAAAATAATCTACCCTGATACAGAGACTAAGGAACAGCCAAAAATAACAAAGATAGACTACAAAATTATTACTACGGGGAAACCATGGCCTCCAAATAAACATAAAAAACCTTAAACCCCATAGAGAACAGTGCAAAATAAAAACTTATCTCTTATTTTTTACATACAAATATTCAGAAAACTGTTAACCTTAAAAAATATAAGTATACCCAAAAATGTTAACTATAATTTAAATGATGTTTAGTACTGTTTAATATGTTGGAAATATTTCTGAATAAACAATGTGTACAATAAAGTGGATGAATGCAGAAGAAAAAAACGTACTTACCTGTAACTCTGGTTCTCCAGCATTGGTATCTTTCAAAGATTCACATGCCTGAATTATTCCCTGTCGCTAGACTGTGACCCCTCAGTGAAAATGTTAACATAGCAGTGTAGGCCTTGTACTCATTAACATTGAGTTTTACAATGGATTTTAGTAACCCATTCACATCATTATGTATGTGCAGCCAATCAAAGATCAGCCCCCTCAGGTGTTTCATTGCCAAGGGATTCCAAATGTCAGATTTTTCCAGCTCGTAATATGCACTCTGGGTTACTATAAATGAAGCCTCATGACGAGGCAAGGAGAGTAGGTCTCACATGAATCTATGAAGGATACCAATGTTGGAGAACCAGAGTTACAGGTAAGTAGCTTTTATCCTTCTCCAGCATTGGATATTTCATAGATTTGCATGCTTGAATTAAGCTTATCGTGGCAGTGCACAATAAATAGTAGATGGCAGGCATGAGGCTTACCTTACTTGAAATGATTCTGCAGCACAGCTCTTCCCACTGCGGAATCCTTGTCCACATCAACATCAAATCAGTAATGCTTTACAAAGGCACGAGTATTCTTCCATGTGACAGCCTTACAGATCTCCTTGATAGAGAGTCCTGTAAAAAGGGCTGTCTTGTAGAATGAGCTCTGACAAAGCTGGTTTCCCTCTGTGACTTGCACCACAAGCAACAAACAGTTGATCTGATTTGCCAGAAGACTTTGTTGCCTCTAAATAGAACTTAAGTCATAGTCTTCCTCGCTTCGATAAAACCTGGAAATCCACACTGGAGTTTTTATCTACTGAATTTAACGAGTTTACCTGCCCAATGTACCTACGTGTGCTTGGACTCACTAGAGATCCCCCCCCCCCGAGACCAGACGACAACCCTGCAGCAGAATCACAGGATGGATGATGGAGCCCACTAGTCAAGCTTGATAACACCAAGGACTGACCCTCACACAATCCTCTTATGTTTCTCTTCACCTACACTTCTAGCCTCTATCCTTTATCTCTTTTCTAAAAATCTGACGTCTTCCCACCGGCCAATTGGTTGAAGGTGGTGAATTTGTTTCTTCCTTTTGAAAACCAATAAAGAGATATAAACCATAAATAGAACTTAAGGCATTGTATTATATCTAAAGAATGCAAGTATCTTTCCGCTACCATCTTTGGATCCGGAAAAAAGCAGCTAGTACAAGTCTTTGTCTTAAATGGAATATAAAAGGTACTTCGGAATGAACATTGGATTGATCATTAAAGTTACTTTTCTTTGTGCAAAATGCAATAAAGGCTGTTTGCCTGATGTGCTTGCAGCTCACTAACTCTCCTAGCTAAAGGGGTGGCAAAGAAGAAGGCTGTCTTCCAAGAGAGATGTTGTAAATACGCTTTATGTTTCTACTCGAAAGGAAGGGAAAATGCCTCAAACCAGTCAAAACTGTAGTCAGTTGCCACTCTGGTGCCAAATTCGGAGATGGAGGAAAATATTCTGAAAGGTCCCTGCATGAATTCTTTAATTATTTTTTGAGAGAATAATGACAAATTGTTCAACTTCCTTTTGAATTTGGAAACTGCAGCCAGATGTACATTAATTGATACTGCCAACAGTCCATTGCTAGCTAAGCTTAAAAGATACTGCAATAATTCGTAAGGCAACATCTTAAGTTGATCTAACTTTTGCTTTTTGGTCCATACGACTAAACGTTTCCATTTTGCATTGTAGTATGACTTTACTGTGGCACGTGCTCTTGCAGCATCAAGAAACTGTCTACAACCCTTCGGAATCGGCAAGTGATTATGATCCAGCGCGAAGAGGCCATGGTTGGATTATTTACACGCAAAAACTGAACTTTTCAATGGGCCCATATACCTTTATCCGAATACCTTTATTTGTATTTTCCCTGGCCAATTTCCCGCTAGAAGGGGTTTTGGTTTGAATAATTCCACGAATTTTGATTAGTTATTTCCCTGTAACCACAAATCAATTACAGTATCATGTCTAACTAATCTTCACGAATCAACACTCTTCCTCTGGTCAATGGCCCATTAATTGAGTTAGTTGATGGTGAAATTAACAACTTCTTAACTAAAATTCATAATGAAATAACCACAGACTCTGAATATAATAATAATAATACGTTTATCTAAAATTTCAGTCATTTAGTTGAACGCTCATTAATTACAAATACACAGTGCAAGCTTTTTCTCAAAAATGGGAGAGAGAATGATCATGAAACACAATACATTCAATTTCACAAGCCCTCAACAAATCAAATGCACAAGAGTGGATAGATGTAGAGACAAAAGGCACATTTATAATACATTTGCAAAGAAATATGCAAATACTGAATAGAATGACATTTACCTAATGTGGATAACTGGAAAACCACCCCTCTGGCCAAAGGACTGGTGGAGGTCCCCTGACTTAGGATCAGGAGACAAAGATTAAAGGATAGGATCAGGACAGATCTGATACTTACTAGACTTCTCTACAACCCAACGCACCAGGGCGATTCCCTCTCTCTCGCTCTCTCCCTCCTCGATATTCTTCCGCAATCTTCGAATCTATTCAAGCAGTAGTCTGGATCTTCTGAGCCTACACTCGTCTTCTCTCTATCTTTCTTTCTCGTGCTCAGCTCCCAGCAGCGTAGTCAGCATCGCATCGCATACTCTTCTTGATTCAAATCACTCTAGTTATAGTCTTTATTCTTTCATGTCCCACCCTCAAGTGTTGCAGCTTTACTAAACTATGGAATATGATTGGACGGGGTTAGGGGTGTCTTCATCATCCCAAACTGACGTATTAATTTTATTAGTAAAACCTATTGTTTGTTAACCCTGCCCCTTCTACTCATTCATATGTTCTTTTCGAAACATGCATATTTTGTTGCAAATGCCATAATTCACTTAATACATGCTTCTTCTTTTCCCATCCTTTCTGTCCTTGGATTTTGGCAGGCTTTCAGCTCCCTCTGTGTCATTGGTCATTTCATGGTCTCACTAGGCATGCGCAGCTTTCGCCATTTTCTTTTTCGGTCATGGATTAACAGGCCCAAATATACACTATTAATAAAAGAGTCAAAAACAAATGTTATTTTCTTGAACATGTAATTATCACTGTTCACCACCCACTTCTACTCTATCCCAAGTGATTATTATTTCTCTTGGGCATAAGCGTTAATTGCAGCAGCTTCTTTTCAAATCAAGCAAGCGTATGCCGAGCATGCGGTACCTCAAGACCGCTTTTCAATTCTTCTTGCGCATGCGTGAGAGGTTTTTCCTCTCAAAGCGAGTTAGTCACATTATTTCATGCGTCATTCAGGTTTGCACATGCGCAAAAGCATTTTAGCAAGTTAAAGCGGGTTTTAATCGTGCTGCGTTTTATTTCTCATTAATTCAAGCATGCGTAAGCTTTTCTCCCCATGTTTTCTGTGTTGTGTGCATGTTAGTTTCGCATTATCTATCAATTATCGATTAATAAAAGTTAGTGGAAGATTCGATCGAGCAAGTCTCATTTTCTCGAGTCCTTGCTCCATCAATCCCCCTCTGATGGCATTTTTGAGCCATCATAAAATAACCATCATTACCGAGTGCCAACTTTATTCATTTAGATTTTTAGTGTCTTATTTTCTTTCTTCTATTTTCCTTTTCATGCCTACTCCTTTCATTTTGTCTTTTAAACTCCCTTTCATCTCTTCCAGTTCAATCTCCTCTTTGTTTCTCTTTCTTCCCATTCTTTTATTCTTTATTTTAGCTACCATTCTTGCTTTCGTTTTACTCTTCCAACATCTGTATGTCATTATCATCAGCAGAGCTACTATTGTTAAAGAAATTACTGGTATTAGGATTTTTCCTAATAGACTACTCCCTAAAATGGAAAACCAACTACATATACTGGAAATACTTTTACTAAGTCTTTCCCATACACCGTCAACCTCCAGTTGGCTCAAATCATCATGAATCTTTGTAATATTCTTAATATATCCCTCAATACCTTTACTTTTGTCTGGGATATATGTACAGCAATGTCACAGACTCCACCCTCTTTTGCCAATAATATATCAAGAGCAAGTCGATTTTGCAAAACCATAGATTGAATTGCAACCATTTCAGTATTAATAATTCAGAATCCCCCAGCAGTATCTGTCGATAGACGGTCAACTACTGTTGATAATTTGTGTATCTTATGTGAATTCAGTATGACTCCAACTGACGGTATCAGTGCACCAAATATATCACCTACTATTTCTGAAAAACTTGTTCTTTTAGTTCGTTTTAGTCCTTGACTTATTACATCCATTTCATTGTTCTTAGTAATGTGGTACACCTTTGGAAATACTATCCCAAGATAACAACTACCATACCATCGTGTTGGCAACCTATTATACTTCAAAAAAGAGGGAGAAGGAGGATAGGGGCTAGGTTCAACCTCCTGTATGTTCAAAATACAACGCAAAAAAATCCATAGATGATGGATCATAAGAACCTAGCCAGGGAGAGAATGAGGCTTTTGTTCCAATTAGGGTGCGCCACCACAGAAAAGAAAAGTTTCTTTTCTTGAGTCCCCTCACTCACCCAGGGTTGCCCATAGGTGACATGCTTCATCATTGGGGCCATCCCAAGCATCTACTGCTTGGGGCGTGCTGCAACTTGCGAGAATTACGTAGGAGCACTTTTGTGTGAATCTATGTGTAGTGCAGTGTATGGGGGAGTTGGGGGAGTGGTGTATGTGCTAATTAAAAATACCTAACTAGTAAGCTAAAAAATGTTATTCCTGCTCCTAGTTGGTAGGATAAAAAGGGGTAAATACAAGGAAAGACAACTGTTATATGGTTATGATTCCTAATATTCCGTCGACATGTTTCGAGGTGTCCCCTACACCTCTTCCTCAGGACAGCATGGGGACCAGCCCCATGTGTACCACTCCGTGCAAAACCTAAATTAAGGTAAAAAAGGGATAAAGAGTGCACACCTATTGTATGCGCATTTCTGTCATACATACGGTTACCACTGTACCCGCAGTATCTGTATTGAGGGAGAGAAATAAATAGTAAATTAACATATACTGCCTGCCCCAGTGGGCAGGTTAAGGTCTTATGCAGCGCCTGATCAATGTCGTTGGTGCCTCTAAAATTTAAACAATTATAAGTGCTCTGGTGCTCCTAAAAATAAACAGTGGTTAGTGCTCGAATAGTGTGTTGAATTCACACTTGATGTCCCTATTCAAAGGAACTTGTTGAAACCATATTAAAACCATCGTAAATACACTCACTTCACTAGACATACTTATTGACACACATAACATGAAAAATATAACACTATACCAAGTTGTGCATAAACGTACTTAGTTAGTAGCAATAATATGGCCCATGGTCAGCCTGGGTGGAGGGGCCTGTAGAACACTGTTGTGTTAAAAAAGGAAAGGTATTATATCCAAAAAGGGGGGGTTTAGCATTACTCGAACTCCGGAGGTCCGAAATGCGGGACAACTAAACAAATGCAAGCTCCTATTTAAAAATGCAAGTTTCTGTTTTAGAAGGGGAGAGGGGAGGGGTTCTTACTGTGCTCGGCAGCCCTCCGTCAGTATGACCTGTGAGTCCCAGGCTTCGACCGCATCTTGGTGTGTCTGTGCCTCGGTGTTGTTTATGTAGTCAGGTAAAGAGAAAGAAAGAAAGCCGAGTCATGGTCGCATGTCAAAAAAGACTAGCGCGTGTTATTGGTAGAAGCCATTTCTATTGGCTCGTCGTGGGCGCCATTTCGCTAAAGCCCGTGCTCTGAAATCGGGCATAAAGATTTGGTAGAATTTATTGGATATTTCCTTAGTCTGCTTAGTTTATACCGAATTATAAAGTGTGAAAAAATATGAAAAAAATATTCATGAGGAGGTGGGTATCGAACCCTAGTCCGGATTGCTAATTTCGGCGGCCATTTTGGATTGGGCAGTGGGTTAAGCCCGTTTTTTCAAGTCAAAGGGGAATTTTTATATATATATATATATATATATATACCTCTGTAAAAATATATAATATAATATAATAATAACAATAACCACCAGTACCAAGCTAGTGTTGTTTAAATAAAGGGGGGAGGGGTTGTTAATTAGCAATTGACATGTATTACAGGCAAGGTCGCTGTTCTGGGGTGGATAATGAACGTCACAATTAGACACACATAGCATTTAGACATATATCCATTTTGCATAAATCTACCCGATCTCTGGGGTTTTTTCTTCCATTAATTGTTAGTCGTCACTCATCCAAACATTATCCGTGTGATCTAAAGGGATGGTCAGGGAGAGATACACTTAAGGCCACCTGACAAAAAGGAAGGGGTTATGTTGCAACATTTTGTCTGTACAAATGGGTGGTTTATCTCAGGAAATGTCCCCATGGTATGTTCTCGTTCAGCACTACGATGTCCGTGCGTAGTTTGAACACCCATCTCTGTTCTTTTTCTAGAAGGACCTGTTCCAAGCCCTCACATGGTTTGATGTGTTCTAGGACTACCCATTTCATGTCATTTGGGGTGTGTTGTTTATCGTTGAAGTGCGCTGTCATCCTAGTGCTTGCCCTGTGGCACTGGATGTTGCTTCGATGTTCGCAGATTCTCGTGCTTATTTTTCTAGTGGTCATACCCACATAGTGTAGGTCACAAACGCATGTAATGAGGTACACAACTCCCATAGTGTTACAGGTAGTGAATTTTCGCAATTCCCATGATTTCCCTGTGTTGAAAAACACTTTTTTTGTAGTGGTAGTTAGATGGCATACACTACAAATGCCACATGGATGATGGCCTGTAGGTAAGGTAGTAATTACCTGTTGGTTATTCTTGTTTTGGGGCTTGGGGCGGGTGTGTACTAGTATGTCTTTTAGATTTTTTGCCCTTCTGTGTGAGAACATCGGTGTTGGTATATTCAATGTACCACTGTTAATGATCTGCCAATGTTTTTTCACCAGTTTTGCGACTTGGTCTGATGCTATGCTGAATGTAGTAATGCATATTGGTCTCTTGTCTTTCTCTGTCTCACATTTCTCATAGGTTTCCAAAAGAGCGTCCCTGTGATTGTTTCTTGCTCTTTTCTTTGCTTTAGCAATAGTTTTGGAGGGGTATTTCCGTACTCTTAGTTTGTCAGCTAGCACCTTTGCTTGTCTGTCCTAATCCGATGTTTCTGTGCAGTTTCTTCTCAATCTGAGGAACTGTCCAAAAGGAAGGTTCTCTTTTAGGTGGCGCGGATGAAAACTGTCATACAGTAGGAGGCAGTTTTTCGCAGTTGGTTTAAAATGTGTTGTGGTTTTTAACGTTCCTCCAGCTGCAAAAATGTTTAGGTCTAGGAATACTAGCTCAGACCTGCTCATTGTGTGGGTGAATTTCAGGAAAGGGTCTTGTAGATTCAGCCAATCAATGAATATGTTGGCTTCTGTTTCATCACCCTCCCATATCACCAGAATATCATCGATGTATCTCTTCCATTCCAACATTTTTTGGCGATGTGGGTTTTGGTCTGAAAGAATCTTTTGCTCTTCTAGGTGATGGACGTATAGCCCCGCCACACTCGGCGCGAAGGTACTACCCATACTCGTACCATGCTGTTGTTGGAAAAGCAGTTCTTCAAACCGGAAGTAGTTTTCAGTTAATGCCCATTTGCAGCATTCGAGAACCACGTGTTGTGGTGTGTGGTAGGGCCAGGATGATCCGTACAGGGTTTCTTCAAGAATATCCAATGTTTCTTTGTGAGGTAGACTAGTATAAAGGCTTTCTACGTCTAAGCCTATCAGGATATGATTTGTAGGGTCAAAATGGACGTCCCTCAGTAGACATAGTACCGCTTTAGTGTCCTTCAAATAGGTGTTGGTGGTTTGTATCAGTGGTCGTAGGAAGGCATCCGCAAATTTGGACAGGGGCTCCAAAATAGATCCGATCCCCGAGACGATTGGTCGCCCTGGTGGTTTCTCTAAAGACTTATGTATCTTGGGGATTGTATAAAAATAGGGAGCTGTCGGTTGTTTGTTGGTCATGAAATCCCCTTCTTTTTTGGTTATCCAATCATGGGCAAGGGCTTGCTCCACCATGCTGGTAATCCCAATCCTGAGTCTTTCAGTAGGGTCTTCTTTGAGACGTCTGTAGTTCCTTTCATCAGAAAGTAATCTTAGGCATTCATGCCGGTTAGCTTCTGTGTCTTGTACAACGATCCCTCCACCTTTATCCGCTGGTTTTATGGTGATGTTTCTGTCATTGGCCAGAATTTTAATGGCTTCATGTTCTTGTCTTAATGTGTTATGAAAAACTTTCATGCCTGTTGGATCCAAATCTCCCACTTCTCTCAAGACTGCCTTCTCGAAAGCCAGTATTTCTACAGGCAGGGTGGTTGAAGGGGGTGTGAAAATAGATTTTAGGTGGAGATTAGTGTCTCCTTTTTGAGTCTCTATCCTCTCTTTGTTTTCAAAAAACACCATCAATTTTATTTTCCTGATGAACTCATTTAATTCACAGCTAAGTTGGAATTTGTCCAACGTCGGAGTCGGTACGAAACCGAGGCCCTTTTCTAGGACTGCTAGTTGTATTTCGGATAGAGTTGATCCAGATAGGTTTACGACTAGACCCGGTTGTTGCTGGTGCTCGGTTGCTCCGGTGGGCCCATACTCCTCGTGTGGCTCCGGGCTGATTCCAGTGGCTGTGCCCATTGCACCTGGTGTCCTCTTTTCGTCTTGCCTCTTGGTGGTCCTCTGCCCCGTCCTAAAAAAGGCATTGGAGGATATTCAGCTTGAGGGGTGGGTTCCCAATACGGATATGGTTGTCGTGGATATTGTGGTGGGCCGTAGAAGAGTGGTGGATTCTGAAAAGGGGGTTGGTAAGGTGGCCATCCATAGCCTCTCTGGCCTCCTCTGTTTCTCATCCTTCCTCTGAAATTCCGGCGGCCTCTTTGGTTGCTCCTTCCTCCTGAGCTGTTATCAGATCCATTTGAGCTGGTATCTGACCCGTCTGTATCCGTGTTGTATCCCGGATTCCTCCCTGTTAGTTGGTAGTCATCTCTAGTATAGGGGTAGGCCTTCTCGTGACTGAAGTTTTTTCCATCTTTTTTAAATTTTTGATATTTAGTCTCCTTGAGTGTAAACTCGAACTCTGTCATGGTTTTATTGAGTTCGTCCAAACGCTTTTTCAATTCTGCTGGTGTTTGGAAGGTCTTCAATTTGACCTCTAAGGTATGTATTTCTTCTTTCATAGCCTGCGAGAGGCGTGTTGCGGTTTTAATGATCAACACAAGCCAATCTCTTGTGCAATGCCAAGAGATTAGCGACCAGTCTTTTATGAAGGTTTTGTCTTTCTGGAAAATAAACGGCTCATTTCGCACAATCAATCCCCTTGGAGCTGCATTTAATCTAAGATACTCTGTCATCATGATCCCATGAATGATTGTTTTCACTTCATTCCTCTTGAGCTCTGTCAGCTCATCCCAACATTGCGCCGCCTCGTTGCTGTCTCTGTTGGGTGTATCGACAAGCGGGGTCATGGAGGAGATAATTCTTTCTACTTCCGCCTCAGAAAATGTAAGGCTGGTTATTTCTGTCATGATGTTGTGTTGTGGTGTCCAGTAGGCTGAGTGTAAAACGGGTTCCTTTGGAAAAAGACTCCCGCAGCTTTCGCTGTTAAATATTCTTCAAAAAAGAGGGAGAAGGAGGATAGGGGCTAGGTTCAACCTCCTGTATGTTCAAAATACAACGCAAAAAAATCCATAGATGATGGATCATAAAAACCTAGCCAGGGAGAGAATGAGGCTTTTGTTCCAATTAGGGTGCGCCACCACAGAAAAGAAAAGTTTATTTTCTTGAGGACCCTCTCTCACCCAGGGTTGCCCCTAGGTGACATGCTTCATCATTGGGGCCATCCCAAGCATCTACTGCTTGGGGCGTGCTGCAACTTGCGAGAATTACGTAGGAGCACTTTTGTGTGAATCTATGTGTAGTGCAGTGTATGGGGGGGTTGGGGTAGTGGTGTATGTGCTAATTAAAAATACCTAACTAGTAAGCTAAAAAAAATTATTCCTGCTCCTAGTTGGTAGGATAAAAAGGGGTAAATACAAGGAAAGACAACTGTTATATGGTTATGATTCCTAATATTCCGTCGACATGTTTCGAGGTGTCCCCTACACCTCTTCCTCAGGACAGCATGGGGACCATTAGGTGCAAAACCTAAATTAAGGTGAAAAACCTAAATTAAGGTAAAAAAGGGATAAAGAGTGCACACCTATTGTATGCGCATTTCTGTCATACATACGGTTAACACTGTACCCGCAGTATCTGTATTGAGGGAGAGAAATAAATAGTAAATTAACATATACTGCCTGCCCCAGTGGGCAGGTTAAGGTCTTATGCAGCGCCTGATCAATGTCGTTGGTGCCTCTAAAATTTAAACAATTATAAGTGCTCTGGTGCTCCTAAAAATAAACAGTGGTTAGTGCTCGAAAAGTGTGTTGAATTCACACTTGATGTCCCTATTCAAAGGAACTTGTTGAAACCATATTAAAACCATTGTAAATACACTCACTTCACTAGACATACTTATTGACACACATAACATGAAAAATATAACACTATACCAAGTTGTGCATAAACGTACTTAGTTAGTAGCAATAATATGACCCATGGTCAGCCTGGGTGGAGGGGCCTGTAGAACCCTGTGGGGTTAAAAAAGGAAAGTTATTATATCCAAAAAGGGGGGGTTTAGCATTACTCGAACTCCGGAGGTCCGAAATGCGGGACAACTAAACAAATGCAAGCTCCTATTTAAAAATGCAAGTTTCTGTTTTAGAAGGGGAGAGGGGAGGGGTTCTTACTGTGCTCGGCAGCCCTCCGTCAGTATGACCTGTGAGTCCCAGGCTTCGACCGCATCTTGGCGTGTCTGTGCCTCGGTGTTGTTTATGTAGTCGGGTAAAGAGAAAGAAAGAAAGCCGAGTCATGGTCGCGTGTCAAAAAAGACTAGCGCGCGTTATTGGTAGAAGCCATTTCTATTGGCTCGTCGTGGGCGCCATTTCGCTAAAGCCCATGCTCTGAAATCGGGCATAAAGATTTGGTAGAATTTATTGGATATTTCCTTAGTCTGCTTAGTTTATACCGAATTATAAAGTGTGGAAAAATATGAAAAAAATATTCATGAGGAGGTGGGTATCGAACCCTAGTCCGGATTGCTAATTTCGGCGGCCATTTTGGATTGGGCAGTGGGTTAAGCCCGTTTTTTCAAGTCAAAGGGGAATTTTTATATATATATATATATATATATATACCTCTGTAAAAATATATAATATAATATAATAATAATAATAACAATAACCACCAGTACCAAGCTAGTGTTGTTTAAATAAAGGGGGGGGTTGTTAATTAGCAATTGACATGTATTACAGGCAAGGTGGCTGTTCTGGGGTGGATAATGAACGTCACAATTAGACACACATAGCATTTAGACATATATCCATTTTGCATAAATCTACCCGATCTCTGGGTTTTTTTCTTCCATTAATTGTTAGTCGTCACTCACCCAAACATTATCCGTGTGATCTAAAGGGATGGTCAGGGAGAGATACACTTAAGGCCACCTGACAAAAAAGGAAGGGGTTATGTTGCAACATTTTGTCTGTACAAATGGGTGGTTTATCTCAGGAAATGTCCCCATGGTATGTTCTCGTTCAGCCCTACGATGTCCGTGCGTAGTTTGAACACCCATCTCTGTTCTTTTTCTAGAAGGACCTGTTCCAAGCCCTCACATGGTTTGATGTGTTCTAGGACTACCCATTTCATGTCATTTGGGGTGTGTTGTTTATCGTTGAAGTGCGCTGTCATCCTAGTGCTTGCCCTGTGGCACCGGATGTTGCTTCGATGTTCGCAGATTCTCGTGCTTATTTTTCTAGTGGTCATACCCACATAGTGTAGGTCACAAACGCATGTAATGAGGTACACAACTCCCATAGTGTTACAGGTAGTGAATTTTCGCAATTCCCATGATTTCCTGTGTTGAAAAACACTTTTTTTGTAGTGGTAGTTAGATGGCATACACTACAATTGCCACATGGATGATGGCCTGTAGGTAAGGTAGTAATTACCTGTTGGTTATTCTTGTTTTGGGGCTTGGGGCGGGTGTGTACTAGTATGTCTTTTAGATTTTTTGCCCTTCTGTGTGAGAACATCGGTGTTGGTATATTCAATGTACCACTGTTAATGATCTGCCAATGTTTTTTCACCAGTTTTGCGACTTGGTCTGATGCTATGCTGAATGTTGTAATGCATATTGGTCTCTTGTATTTACCCCTTTTTATCCTACCAACTAGGAGCAGGAATAACATTTTTTAGCTTACTAGTTAGGTATTTTTAATTAGCACATACACCACTCCCCCAACCCCCCCATACACTGCACTACACATAGATTCACACAAAAGTGCTCCTACGTAATTCTCGCAAGTTGCAGCACGCCCCAAGCAGTAGATGCTTGGGATGGCCCCAATGATGAAGCATCTCACCTAGGGGCAACCCTGGGTGAGTGAGGGGACTCAAGAAAAGAAACTTTTCTTTTCTGTGGTGGCGCACCCTAATTGGAACAAAAGCCTCATTCTCTCCCTGGCTAGGTTCTTATGATCCATCATCTATGGATTTTTTTGCGTGGCAACCTATTATAGGCATTCTTACCAAACACATAATATATTCCTGGAAAAACAGGATCAGTTCCACCTTTTAGTCCCCATCCTCCCATGATTAGGAAGGTATGTTCACAATCACTAGAACCAATGAAAATGTTGTTATAATCTGTTTTTTGTCTATGTAGACAGAATTATCCCAATTTTGACAAATCTAGGGACATTGCAGCATGAGTCTCGCCTTTCTTGTAATCTCCTTCCTTATTAGTCCATGGAGGTACATGTGACTTCTGTTCAACAGCCTTCTTTTGAAAATCCTGTCTTCTTTCTTCTACTAAATTTAGAAAATCTTTTTCTTCATCTTGTAACATACAGGTTAAATTGTTCTTATGCGCATATGTTATGTCTATTGCGCTTGTTGTCAGGAAAAACTCGCCCATAAATTCTGCATCTTTAGCACTAAGTACTGGGTTTAGGTTTCTTCTAATAGGAATCTCTGGGAATACTAAATCCATATTAGAATAATAATACTTCAATTTGCCTGTTTTATAGAACAGACTGGACACAACACTACATGACACACCATATGTTAAAGGAAGATGGTGATAAGTCACCCCTCCGAGACAGACGAAGGTAATTTCATGCAAACATAACAGTCACTTACATCCATTGTATCAACATATTCAAAAAGAAGTTTAGTAAATACATTTAATGACGAATCACTATTTGATATGTCATGTTGATACATAGTCTCATCTATTTGTCCTAAATTAGTAGCAGTCATTCCTTTAGTACCTGTATTCACTTGATTACTTATATTAGTATTATTTTTGTCATTATTTATCATCAGAATAGGTATTACAACTGTTAGCAATAACCACATTAACATTAATAACAAGATACTGCACAAACAACATTTAACACATCTTCGCTTTAAACTAGATTTTGGATGTTCAGTCACTTCTGTTTCTGCCATTTTTAATATTTTAAATTGACCTATCTCTAACTTGTCTTCTATACCTTTAACTTATGTTAAACTAAGATATGTATAAATGTTTGTGTGATCCCACACTTCAACGGCTTTTATCTTTTACTTTCCCCTTTGTCTTTTAATTTCTTTTCTTCATCTGGTTCCTTTATTTTCTCTTTTACTTATTTGTAAATTTTCCACTTTCTGTGTCACAGTCTTTCTCTTAAGGTGGTCTCAATTTTCTTTCATCACTTCTTTCATTAGTAACATTTTCTTGTTCTTCGTTTAAATCGAGATTCTCAAAGTCCTCATGGAAAACATAGGTCCATTCAGGAGCCTTATATTTTCTATTTGGAGCTCTCACTCTTGTTGATTTTTGTAAAGATTTTCTTCTTGGATGTTCTTCTTCTTCAGTTTGACTTGATATTTCGTTTACTTGTTCTAATACTTTCCCTGTCCTTCTTTTCAAAACATATCTCAGTCCTTTTACTCCACTTGGCCAGTGATCACCCTTTCTGATTCTTTTTGTTTGAACTGCTTTTTCACCTTCTTCACCAATTTCTAACGTTCTTTTAATTTCCTTTTCTTTTAGTTGAGCTTGTTCTGAGGTTTCTGATTTTTGTCTTTCTGTCGATTGAATTTCTTCTTGATCTTTTAATTCTTCTTTTTCTGATTCTGTTTGGACTTGATCTGAGTTTTCTGCAGCAGGTTCTTTTGTTGACTGAATTTGTTTTGAACTTATCAGTTTCTCATCTTCTTCTTCTTCTGATTGAGCTTGATCTGGATTTTCTGTTTCAATTCGTTCTGGTCTTTCAATCTCTTGCTCTTCTCCAGTCACTACAGCAGTTTCTTGAGACCCACTATCCAGTGTCCACCCTACTTGACTTGTACTTGGTTATTCATCATCGATATGTTCTTCAGAGTCTGGTTCTCTCATTTCTTCAACTTCACAACTTTCAGCTTCTGGTTCTTTTCTTTGTTCCACCAGTTGCTGCTCTGGTCGTTCAGGAGGATTTGGGACTCTTTTAGTATGACTGGCATGTATCCAATTTGGCAAGCCAAAACACTTCACTGCTCTTGTTGTGACCAATATAATTTGTGGCGGTCCTTTCCACCTGGGTTCTAGACACGACTTTCTTGTGTGCTTCTTTATCATAACCCAGTCTTCTGGACACAAATCATGAGCTTGATTCCGCTGTGCTGTGGTTGCATCTTCTCCAACCTGGTGAGACACAGAACGTACCAGATCAGCTAATCCTTTACAATAGTCCAACACTAGATCATCAGTTATAGCCATCAGTTTGTTTTCAGGTACAAATGCTTGTCTCATTGCTCTTCCCATAAGAATTTCATGAGGACTCAATCCTGTTCTTCTGTCAGGGATGCTTCTAAGGCTCATTAAGACAACGGGCAGAGCATCAGGCCATTTCAGTGAGGTGGATGCACACACCTTTCCTAACCTGGATTGTATTGTACCATTTAGCTGCTCAACCACTCCAGATGCTTCTGGTCGATAGGCACAATGTAGTTTCTGTTCAATTTTGAAAGCTGTACAGATTAATCGAATTATCTCATTGTTAAAATGAGGTCCTCTATCTGATTCCAAAGTGACTGGACATCCGAACCTAGGGATGAGTTCTCTTAAAAGCAGTTTGGCAACCGTGAGACTGTCATTCTTTCTTGTTGGATAAGCTTCCACCCAACGAGAAAACAGACACACAATGACAAGGACATACTTCAGACTGTTGCATGGTGGCAACTCTATAAAATCAAGCTGCAGTCTTGTAAATGGTCCTTCTGCCTTTCCTATTGTTCCCCAACTGACACATTTTCTTCTACCTGGGTTCTGCTGTTGACATATCAAACAGCGCTGGCAGAGACTCTCTGCAATAAGCCTAAAGTTGGGATTGTACCATGTCTGCCTAAATTGTCTTATCATGGCATCCCTCCCAATGTGTGTAACTCCATGATATACTCTTGCCATTTGTGATAACATATTGTCTGGCATTATCGGTCTTCCATCTGGACACACCCATACCTCATCATCAGTTCTTCTTGTGCAACCTATGTTGGTCCAGAATTCTTTTTCCTTTACGTCTGCCTCATCCTGTAACTGTCTAACTTCGTCCCATGTTTCAAAAGCAGAGAAAAACATTAGTTGGCAATCTGTAGTTTCTTTTTCCAACCCCCTGTTCAAAGCCATTGTATTTCGAGCACAAAATTGTGCAACATGGTCAGCATATTTATTGCCTTGTGTCACATAATCATTTCCTGACTTATGTGCGGTACACTTGACCACTGCAATTTCTTTTGGTAATTGTAATGCTTCCAATAATTCTTTTACATTTTTACTGTTTCTGATAGGAGAACCTGAAGAAGTCAGAAATCCCCTTTGCATCCATATTTGGCCGAAATCATGCACAACCCCAAAACCATATTGACTATCTGTGAATATGGTTATCCTCAATTTTTTCCCAATTTTGCAAGCTTTCGTTAAAGCTACCAATTCGGCTATTTGTGCAGACTTGACTCCCTTTAGACAGGATGCTTCTACAATAGCAGATATAGTACAGACAGCATAGGCAGCACTTAGCTCTCCATCTTGTTTTCGCAAGCATGACCCATCAACGAACAATACATAATCTGATTCTCCCAATGGGACGTCTAAAATGTCTGGCCTAGGCTTTGTACACATTTCTGTTAGATCCAAACAATCATGATCAACTTCTTCCTTCACTTCTTCACAGAATGGGTCCGGCAACAGGGTTGCTGGATTTACTGTTGTGCATCTTATCACACTTACATTTTCAGCTCGTAGGATCACTCTTTCATACTTAGTCAGCCGACTAGGGGTCAAGTGTTGTGTTCGAGTCCTTGTTAAAAGGATCTCGACAGAATGTGGCACATACACTTTCAAGGGATGTCCCATAACAATAGATTCACTCTGTTCCAGACTCACACATGTAGCAGCTACTGCTTTTATGCAGCCAGGCAATGCTGCGGCCACAGAATCCAGAGTGGCTGAAAAGTATGCCACTGGACGTCGCATCAGTCCATGTCTTTGAGTTAATACTGAAAGTGCACATCCTTCCCTCTCACAACAGAACAAAGCAAATTCTTTCATGTAATCAGGCATTCCCAATGCTGGTGCTTGACACAAACAATCCTTTAATTTTATGAATGCATCCTCACTTTCATCATCCCATTCAATTGGGTCCATCACAGCTTTTCGTGTCAATTTTATAAAAGAGGCTTTGCAAGCAATGAAAATCCACTGATCCACTGACTACAATATCCAACCACTCCCAAAAACATTCGCACTTCCTTCTTAGTTTTGGGTAGATTCATCTGTCGAATCACTTTTATTCTCTCTGGTGTCACTTTTCTAACTCCTCTTTCTATCTTGTGTCCTAAATATTTGACTTCTTGTCGGCAAAACTGCAATTTTTCTGGTGACACTTTGTGTCCTCCTTCTGCCAAATGGTTGAGTAAAGCAATTGTGTCTGTGACACAAGCCTCTCTTGTTTCTGATGCGACCAGTAGGTCATCAATATATTGAACCAAAACTGAATTTCCTGGCATAATCAATGTTCCCAAATACTTTTTCAAGATTTGGTTGAAAATCGAGGGACTCTCTGTATACCCTTGAGGAACTCGGCACCATGCCAAAACATGGTCCTCGAACCGAAACGCAAAAAGATATTGGCTACCTTCATGCAAAGGAATCGAAAAGAATGCTTGACACAAATCAATCACTGTATACCAATGTGCATCCCAAGGTATCTGATAAAGAATTACTGCTGGATTTGGTAGTACCGGACAACAAGGTACTACTATTTTGTTGATTTTCCTTAAATCTTGTACTATTCTATATTTGCCATTAGGCTTTTTAAGCCCCATAATTGGTGAGTTGCAAGGACTGCCCATTATTTCCGTCAGAATACCTTGTTCAACCATTTGGTCGATTACTGGAGCAACTCCTGCTTTTACTTCAGGACTCATTTTGTATTGTCGGGTGTTTGGATAAATTGCATCTTCCTTCACCATTATTTTAATCGGGTCTACATTTGACATCAGACCAATTTCTTTTCCTGAAAAATCCCATACATCTGATCTCACTGTGTCTCTCAACTCATCAGGTAGACTGTTTTCAGTTAGAAGTGAAAACATCTCATCCACTTCTGTTCCTTGTTTTGCTAGCATCATCTTGAAAGCGACATCTTCATCAGGTGTTTGAAAAGCAATACCATCAGGGGTACAATAGATGGTACAATTCATTTTACACAACAAATCCCTCCCTAACAAGTTAACTGGACTTGATCACACACCACAAACCGATGCATGTCTTTGAAATTTCCAATATTTACTTCTATTGGTCTAGTAAGTGGGGTTTTTATTTGCTTATTTGAGACTCCTACAACTTGGATAGTTTCTCCCGAGAGGGGTAGGTTTGGAATTTCTGCTGCTCTTACAGTAGAACGGGTAGCACCAGTATCCACTAGGAAAGTGATGTCCTTACCTTCCACTTTTCCATCATCAAATGGACCTGACTGATCTACCGCCAAGGATGCGCCAAGCACGCATTCTTCCTCCCCCCTCAGGCACCGTCATTGGGAAACATCCGAATCACACTCGTTACTGTGCATCCAATATTGTTGAACTGTTTGTGTATTCTTACCACTCTCTCCACGGAATCCGGTGTTCACACTGTATCTCTGCACTTGAGCGTTCATACAGTTGGGCATAGGGGCTTGTGGCACCTGCAACAGTGGAGTAACTACCTGTTGCTGTTGCTGCTGGTTCACAACCACCTCATTCTGCATCTGTGGATTTAAATGTTGATTTACCCCATTATTCTGTTGAACGTTTCTACACTCATTCTTCCAATGCCCATGCTTTCCGCACGCATGACAAGGAAATTTCTTTTTTGCTTCTTCTCTGCTCATTCGCCATTTTCCTTTGTTCCCATTCAATCCTTGACTATTCTGATTTTGGTTATTCGACTGATTTTCAATTTGAGAACCAGTACTTGCCTCTTGATGTTCTGCTAACTTCACCTGTGCCCACATCATCTTTTCTTTCAATTTCTTATGTTTTGCGTCAATATCATCACTGCAATACTTTGCGTATTTTAAAATATCATCAATGGGCTTACTCTGCCAGCAAAGCATATGCTGTTGAATCATTTGACTAATTTCCGATCTCAATCCATACACAAACCTATACACAAAATGTCCCATATCCTTATCACCGATATTTTCAAATCCACGATACTGCTTAAATACCTGTAATAACCTCTTGTAATACGCATGCACTGACTCCTTTGGTTCTTGAGTTGTTCTATCTATTTTAACCCAATCCGTTTCTTTTGGAGGGATTTTCCCTTTCAAGAAAGTAATTACTTGCTGATATTTCTTCATCACATCTTCTGAAGGTGCACCTTGTTGTTATTGTTATTTGATCTTATAAGGCGCACAGCTACCACAAAGGTTTCCCGGCGCCGCTTGACAGAGAGAGGAGAAAGCAAAAAAGTTAATTAAAAAGAATTACCCACGAATTATTGGTTAAACAACCAAGTTTTTAAATGTTTGCGAAAATTGCTAAGGATGTTTTCGTTCCTAAGAGATAGAGGAAGAGAATTCCACAACTGAGGACCTGTCTTTGCATCTCTTGGATATTCTTCAGTTGGCCAATCAACCGTAATCTTACATTCTGTCCATAAATCAGCTGGCACCACTATATCAAACAGACCATCGAAATCCTTCAACAATACTTCTGAAACTTTCACAAACCTCTCTACCTGCTTATACCATTCAACTGGCTTCTCCCTTAATCTGGGGAAATCATTTGTAAAAGACATAATATCCTGTCTGGACCAAGGAACATGAACATATCCACCACCAGGAACTTCTCTCATGGGACACACTCTTTCAACCTGTTCTGTTTCTCTTAATGGGTATGCAGATGCCTCCTTTGTAGCTGCTTCATCCCTTTTCTTTGTCCATCTACCTCTCCATCTGGCTACATCTCCCCATTTCTTCAAAATATTCATTAATTCTTTGATCTGTAATCTCCTTCCTGACGCATTCAAACTTTCTAAATCCTTGTCATTAAATTCTGCCCTATATGGTTTCTGCAATAATTTTGATTTTTCTACATCTCTTCCAAATTCTGAAGCAACCTCTACTATTTTCTCATGCAGATTCTTTGCTCTCCATGTTATACTTTTACACAAAAATAACAATTCATCATCTCTGTATGTACCTAATCTCTCTGGGCTTATTGTTGCAATGATCATTTCTTCTAGATCCACTTTTAATTTGGCCACATCTATATTTGGTGTCCGAGGTCTCTTTTTGTCTAATCCTTTCGCCCACTCCTCTAGTTCTCCTGGCGAAAATCCTTTAGAATTTCCTGCTACAGGAGTGACAATCAGTTCCTTTCTCCTTTTATTTACTGGTGAACCTCTTTTCTGAGTCTCCGTCACTGTTTCAATATTAGGGAGATCTAGTAATGATATATTTGAATCAGTCTCACTGGTTAGATCTTCTGACATCGCTACCTCTTTTCTGACATTATTTTGCGGGATTGTCACTGTTTGTAATCTAGGGGTGTCTCAATTACCCCCATATAATGGAATAACCGGACCTATCGTTACTGGCACTGTCAAAGCTTCGGCATTTAAACCTAACTGATTTATTTTTAGAATTATCTCCTCTTTTGTTCTATTTAATGCATCCCTTTCCTTTTCCTGTAATTTTTTGGTAACTGTAGGATCATATAAAACCTGCGGAACTAAGGGAGTTCTCATCATTGGTGCACTTGGAGTTGCCTCTCCAGCACTTTCTTGATAAGGTGGAGGTCTTTTAACTAAAATGTCCTCTAATAACTCATCATCCGTTTCATCACATTCTGTTCCTGCCTAGGTGTTTCAATTTTTCTTTGCATTTACTCCCTACTTGATCTTCAGCCATCAATACTGGATACAACTAAGCCTGGGCGTAGTTCGCGAAGTAGCGCTACGCGAAGCTACGCAAAGTGCAGTTCGCACTACGCGAGCTACGCGTAGCACTACGCGAACTGCGTAGTGCACTGTTCGCAATGATTGCACAGTGCCGGATGCTTGTCCGCACTGTGCAATCATTGAAAACGGCATCTTGCACAGTGCGAGCTGTCTTTTACTGCCGCTCAAGTAGATTTTTACTCGAGCGGCAGCTTTCTCAACGCGGACTGGTAGTTTCTCATCGCGAGCGGTCGGGAGCATACGTGACCACTCGCAATGAGAAACCTGACCACCCCGCGTTGAGAATCTCGCCGGGAGGTTTATTTTCCACGCTCGCGATCGGCAACTTGATGTTGCTGATCGCGAACGAGGAAAAAGTCTCGCCGGGATGTCATTTTGCTTGCTCGCGGTCGCCAACTTGACGTTGAGGACCGCGAGCAAGCAAAAAATGACCGCTGCACTACGCTACACGTGTTTGCACTGTGCTACGTGCAATTCGCGGTGTGCGAAGTAGCGCAAACTTCGCAAACTACGCGAGCGTAGCATAGTGCTTTGCCCAGGGTTAGATACAACCCTTCTGTTACTACAGCTCTTCTCCATCTTTTCATCTCATCTCCTCGAGTATCAAACGGATATCTTGGCAAAAATCCCCTATTTATTCTTCTACCACCTCTGTATTTCTCTCGCTCAAATGCCTCAACTTCCCATTCCTCCAAAGCTTCATACTGCATTAGCCTAGGACTAGATTCTAATGTATTCATCCGATTTCTCAAATTCTGAAGAACCCTTACATTAAAGGTACCATTTTCAGGGAAAGCTAAAACTCCATCACCTTTCGTATATTCCATCCAATTTTCCAACCAAACACACGTATGGTATCCTCGTTCCAACATCATAAAGGAAGCAGGTGTATTAGGGGGTGGCATAAGAATCCCTTCTCTGGTTACTACACACTTATCCTTTTTAAAGAAATTCTTGATTTTATTAATCAACTTCATTTTCCCAATCCCTGTTTCTAAGAGTTTTCAGCAAGTTAAAACTAGAAACTCTCTTCCGTATTCTCATGTATCCTGTTTCCCAACACTCGTCCTATACCAGCGCGACTCACACCAACGGTCCAATCAGGGTTCACTATGTATTTTCTTCCACAACCAATACCTGTGCAGGTATTGTATACCAACCAATCAGAGCTTTGCACACACCCACTTGTTGCAACCAATACCTGCGCGGCTCTTTGTGACGTCAGTATTACTCCTACTACTGACCCTCCCTTTACAATCGGCACTTGTTACACGCCCGCTGTCTCAACCAATACCAGCGCGGCTCTCTGTGACGTCAGTATGACTCCTGCTACTGACCCTCCCTTCACAAGGTAATACGGCAGTGTTTTCTCTAAACTTTTCTTAATATCTTTTCTGTTAGTAACAGCGTAAAAACAGCGCTACTCTGTCTGCACCGCTAATTCAAAAGATCGTTTATTCACTTGCTTACTTCCTTATACTACGAGTAAAAACCACTGTTTACCCTTCACTTAAGCTGGGGAAAACCTATTACTCCTCGAGGGATACTCCTTCGGGTAAGGCCAAAGTTTCACAGGTAGACCCTTCGCTATCACTCACACTCTACTTTTATACGATATAATCCCTAATATAACACCTACAGCCCCCCGTAGCTTTTAGGTATTATGACAACAGACGAGTAACCTTCTGCAGTGTGATTTCCTTAACACACTCTTCAAAGTTCAATTCCCGGGATTCACAGGTATTTCTATACCTGTACTTCCAGACAACATAGAACAAGACACTAACTTTTCATGTTAAGAACATATAGTCAATAATCAATAATCACCAAACTAATCAATAATAACCATATCTCTGCTACCAGAAAAACTGATCCAGCGCGAAGAGGCCAGGGTTGGATAATTTACACGCAAAAACTGAACTTTTCAATGGGCCCATATACCTTTATCCGAATACCTTTATTTGTATTTTCCCTGGCCAATTTCCCGCTAGAAGGGGTTTTGGTTTGAATAATTCCACGAATTTTGATTAGTTATTTCCCTGTAACCACAAATCAATTACAGTATCATGTCTAACTAATCTTCACGAATCAACACTCCTCCTCTGGTCAATGGACCATTAGTTGAGTTAGTTGATGGTGATATTAACAACTTCTTAACTAAAATTCATAATGAAATAACCACAGACTCTGAATATAATAATAATAATACGTTTATCTAAAATTTCAGTCATTTAGTTGAACGCTCATTAATTACAAAAACACAGTGCAAGCTCCTTTTTCTCAAAAATGGGAGAGAGAATGATCATGAAACACAATACATTCAATTTCACAAGCCCTCAACAAATCAAATGCACAAGAGTGGATAGATGTAGAGACAAAGGCACATTTATAATACATTTGCAAAGAAATATGCAAATACTGAATAGAATGACATTTACCTAATGTGGATAACTGGAAAACCACCCCTCTGGCCAAAGGACTGGTGGAGGTCCCCTGACTTAGGATCAGGAGACAAAGATTAAAGGATAGGATCAGGAGAGATCTGATACTTACTAGACTTCTTTACAACCCGACGCACCAGGGCGGTTCCCTCTCTCTCGCTCTCTCCCTCCTCGATATTCTTCCTCAATCTTCGAATCTATTCAAGCAGTAGTCTGGATCTTCTGAGCCTACACTCGTCTTCTCTCTATCTTTCTTTCTCGTGCTCAGCTCCCAGCAGCATAGTCAGCATCGCATCGCATACTCTTCTTGATTCAAATCACTCTGGTTATAGTCTTTATTCTTTCATGTCCCACCCTCAAGTGTTGCAGCTTTACTAAACTACGGAATATGATTGGACGGGGTTAGGGGTGTCTTCATCATCCCAAACTGACGTATTCATTTTATTAGTAAAACCTATTGTTTGTTAACCCTGCCCCTTCTACTCATTCATATGTTCTATTCGAAACATGCATATTTTATTGCAAATGCCATAATTCACTTAATACAGGCTTCATAGTTGACTGTTACATCTTCTTCTTTTCCCATCCTTTCTGTCCTTGGATTTTGGCAGGCTTTCAGCTCCCTCTGTGTCATCGGTCATTTCATGGTCTCACTAGGCATGCGAAGCTTTCGCCATTTTCTTTTTCGGTCATGGATTAACAGGCCCAAATATACACTATTAATAAAAGAGTCAAAAACAAATGTTATTTTCTTGAACATGTAATTATCACTGTTCACCACCCACTTCTACTCTATCCCAAGTGATTATTATTTCTCTTGGGCATAAGCGTTAATTGCAGCAGCTTCTTTTCAAATCAAGCAAGCATATGCCGAGCATGCGGTACCTCAAGACCACTTTTCAATTCTTCTTGCGCATGCGTGAGAGGTTTTCCCTCTCAAAGCGAGTTAGTCACATTATTTCATGCGTCATTCAGGTTTGCACATGCGCAAAAGCGTTTTAGCAAGTTAAAGCGGGTTTTAATCGTGCTGCGTTTTATTTCTCATTAATTCAAGCATCTGTAAGCTTTTCTCCCCATGTTTTCTGTGTTGTGTGCATGTTAGTTTCGCATTATCGATTAATAAAAGTTAATGGAAGATTCGATCGAGCAAGTCTCATTTTCTCGAGTCCTTGCTCCATCAATGGAATTGTAAGTCCTGATGAGCAATGCTGTCAATTTTAAGGACTGAGGATCACGATGCAGCATTTGTACATTGTTCCTTGACAATAGACATGGAATGGATTTGAACTGGGACGGTGTTTGAGCCGACATATTCCATAGTTCAGCGTACCAATCCTAGTGAGGCCTAGCTGGAGCTATCAAAAGCTCCATACATCGTTCCGTTTTCATTTTGCAAATTACCCTCTGTATCAGTGGTATTGGGGGAAAGCCATATATGAACATCCCTTTACAATCTATTGCAAAGGCATCGCCGCTCAAACCTGGACACGGACATCTACTGGCGAACATGGTGCATTTGCTGTTCTTGTGTGCCACCAATATGTACCACTGAGGGGTGGCCCATCTGTGAAATATGAGATGCAATTGATTGTCGTTCAACTGCCATTCCTGAACATCTGAGTAATGTCGACTCAATCAATCTGCTATTTCGCTGTGCACTCCCGGAACATATTCTGCTAAAATATTCACATTGTAATTAATGACCCATATTCATAATTTCTGGGCCTCCATTGAAAGCATGAGTGATCTTGTTCCTCCTTGTTTCAGGATGTAAAACACTGTTGTGATGTTGGTTGTTCAAATCCTGGTATGAGTGTTCTGCACTTGTGGCAAGAAGGCTTTTTTAATGCTAATCTTACTACTTTCAGCTCCAGGATGCTTATGTGCATGTTGCATTCTTTTTTTTACCTTAAACCATTTGTTTCTAAGCCCTGGAGATGAACACCCCATCCCAAGAGAGACGCATCCTTTGTCAAGAACAGGTCGAGGTATTACTGGATTTAACAGTTGACCCTTGAAAATGTTGTTCTCTCCTGACTACCACTGAGCGACTTTTTCATAGGAGATATCATCATCCCAAATGAAGCAGGATAAACACTCGCCAGCCTACAAATTTTTGGAACATGCGTTAAAGGTTACCTGCACAAATGAGTTGTGGAACAAACAAATGACCTACCAAACATTCAAATTAACACTAAATAAGGCTGCAAAGTTCCACTCGCTGCTGGTTGATAAAGACATTTTTTCTACAAGAAGTCATTCATGGACAGTGATCAACACTTATAAAACACTGAAACAAGCGGCCTATCTGGACTCCACTTTCTCTATTTACGTAAAAAGAAAATTAATAACATTAAGGTTTGGACAGTTCCCTACTCTTGCGGATGCCCCTCATTGGATACACAGGGAAAATGAAAATTGCCGGCACTGTGGCTATAAAAAGGAAGACTTGATTAATCTTGTATGCCACTCTAAGATACTGCAACCAGCACGAACCACAATATTACGGCGAGCATTCCTGGACAGGGGCATAAAGTCATGTAGAACAGCTATCATAAGAGGACTGGATTCCACCGACCCCCAAATGAACTGTAAACTGATTAAATTTTTACGTATTCATGAACAAGAACTGAAAGCTAAACCTGAGTAATGATAAAACAAGAAGTATATTTTTATAATTACATACATTTTAAGATGTTTTTAGAGAAATGTAACTTTTATGCAATATGCTCTTTTTTAAATAGTGTTTGTAATCTTGTTATGGTTTTAATTAACTGAACAATAAATAATAAATTCAAATTCAATCACCCAGTCTCCTGAAAACTGTTGCCAATGGGCATTCATTTGTTCATGGATAATCCTCATGTGTAAATGGCATTGTGGTGCCTAAGACCACCTGGAGCAGCCTGATGATCTGTGTCATCATTGTCACTATCTAATGTGTGACAATGTGGTGAGTCTCTACCATCTGTTCTGCCCGAAACTTCAAGGGCCCCTGATAAACCTAGTTGGTCATCATCTGAAGTAGACATATCACCATCAGTCAGTAGATAACCTAATGAAAGAAGATAACTTATTTTTCGGCTCCTTTTTATCCAGGGGCTTTGTTTTGGGCATGCTTGGTGGGACTGAAGCTGGAGCCACTGCCAGTAGATTAGGTGATGTGGGATTGGTGCATCCAAACCTGAACCTGAGAGCGGTGGTAATCTTTGATAGATATCCTTGACCAATTCATGGAGATTGTTGAACATCTGGAATCTGTACCATTTGTGTCATAGGTTGTTTTGAACCATGACCCTATTGACTGTAACTGGATAACCTATGTGACTTTAGCTCTCGAGATTTGCGTACCAGGGTGCATGGCCCAAAATCACTATATGAATCCACATATCTAATTTCAAGATCTAAACGACCTCTTGGTCAGAGTCATGGTCCTCTTTGCAGAAAAAAGTATTTCATCTTTGTCCGGTTCACTTTTTAATTCTGGACCTGAAGACACGTCCTGCAACAACTTTCTTGGTGGAATTAAAGACAACAGAGATAAATGTGCGCAGTCTGTGGGCCCTGTTGTGGTAAAATTGCTGTTGTCATCAACAAGAGATTTACTTGTGTCATCGATGTTGTTGGAATTGTCGTTGACGATTGCTTCGTCGACGATGTAGTCCTTGTCTTTATCAGTATTAAGTTTGTCAAAGGGCGTGTCGACGGAGCCGGCATCGCCGGTTGCTTTGTCAATGATTTAATAGCAGCAGACTGTGTTGTCGACGAGTGTGTTACCGTCAAAAGTACTCGCGGTGATGACTGACCTGCAGTCAACAAGTGCTTTGTTGTCGATAATGACGAGGTTAAGTCCTTTATAGACTGGTTCCCAGTTGTCGACAAGGATTCTGTAGCAGAGACCCACCTTGCTTTTGGTCTTTCTGTGTAGCTGTGTCTCTCTGAATGACCAATATAAGTTTTTTTAGTCAACGGCCCCTCACCTGACTCAGCTTTTCACTTTACATTGTCAGTATACTTCTTAGGTTTGCAATTGTCTTCCAGATTAATGACAGACAGCAGCTGGCCAGTTGTCTGACACTTAAAAGCCATGTCAGAGGGTCTTTCAGCCTGCTTTTAAGTCTTGGTGAGGGACTTCATTGAATGAGGCCCAGTATTCTTTTCCTTACCTGAGTGCAAGGTCTGTAGCTTATCCTCTAAAATGGCTTAATACAATCTTATGCGTCTGTCTTTAAGAGTCTTTGAGTAAAAGGTGAGATAAAGGTCATATTTTTTAGGATTATGGCTGGGGTGGAGGCAATAAGGACATTTAGAGTGTGGATTATCCATGTAGATCTTTTTCTTTTCACATGCGCTATATGCCCTGAAGAGAGATTTCTTCTCTCCCTGCACTGCCATGTTGAAGAAAAAAAAGTGTCTGGAGTTGAATGTGCTGAAGACAAGTCTTTGAATAGAGAACATCTTCTAAAGGTTCCTCACTATGAATGTGGTAGAAAAATATGAGATTCTGGCAATGGAACATCTTAGGGTGCTGATCTCTGTAGTTTGGGTCATATATATAATGATGTTAATAAGTTACTAAAGCCTATTGTAAAATTCAATGTATTTGAGTGTAAGGTCTACTTTAGTGTGTTAACATTGTTACCGAGGGTTCCAAGTCTGGTGACGGGGAATAATTCAAGCATGTAAATCTAGAAAGATCCATTCCTAGAGAAAAAAATTATATGTGTGAAAATTATGTGTAATAAATATATGTATTTAAAATAAGTAAAAATTTAAAATGTTCAACATGTATGTAAAAGAAATGTTTTAAAATGTTCATGTTGATAAAAATGTATATACGTAGCAACTATATTAAAAATATATGACACTGTATATTGAAAAATAAAATAAATATAAAATGTAAAAACAAAATGCAAATAAATTTAACATTTTAAAACAAACATTAGAACAAACAAGTGTATGTTACTAAAATGTCTACATGTCAAAAAAAAAATTTAAAACCTTAGAAGCACAGTGTGTCATTCTTGAATTTTTACCTGGTAATCGAAGATGTAAAGCAAAACATGTTATTAAAATCTTCATTTTTCATATATATACATCTTTCATCTATACAAACAACAAAAAATATTGAAAATGCTTAAAACACAATATTTCTTCCTTACTAAAGTTGAAGACACTAAACCAAGTGTCCAACTTACAAGGCTGTAAATTTAATTTTTTAACCCCAAACTAAAATACATTGAAGAAAATTCTAAACATTGAAGGGCGTATACTTACTATTCCCACTCAAATCTAAACCTCACTGCGTAAAATGTTGGACTTTGAGGGGAATAGTTTCACTATTCCTACTCAAATCGAAACCACATTTGGGAAAGTGTTGCTTGTTGAGGGCAATAAATTTACTATTCCACCCCAGTCTAACCCACACTTGGGAAAACATTGGACTTTCAGGGAGGTAGATTTACTATTCTCACTCAAATCTACGCCACACATGGGAAAGTGTTGGACTTTGAGGGGGTAGATTTACTATTCCCACTCTAGTCTAAGCCACACTGGGGAAATCGTTAGACTTTGCTGGAGGAAGATTTACTATTCTCACTGAAATCTAAACCAAATTAGGGAGAATGTTTAACTTTGAAGAGGGCAATTTGCTATTTCCATTCCAATCTAAACCACATTGGGAAAAACGTTGGACATTGTGGGGGTTAGGTTCACTAATCTCACTGCAATCTAAGCCATATATGTAAAAAAGCTAAACTTTATAAAATATACGTAAATATTTCCCATCCAATACAAAACATATTAAGAAAAACACTATACTAAAAAAAACCTATAACCAAACCATTAAAAATCTTGCAATAGTTAAAAATGTATATAAATTAAATGGAAAAACATTTATGAACACAAATTAATTACAATTAATAAAATGTCAACAAAATGTTAATTATTACAAGAATATATTAATTAAATAAGCCTAAATTAATTATCAACATACAAAAACACATAAAAACAAAAATACATTTATAACATACACTTTCACAAACTTGTTTTCAAAAATGAAAAATAAAAATACTAAAACATTAAAAAAGTGAAATATATATAAAAAAAAATACGTTATGTTAACTTTTAAATTCAAAATAGTATTTAACTAATTTATTAAAATAATAATACTTAAAAACGTATAATCAACCGATAAAAAACAAATACTTTACTGGCTTATAGATATTTATATAATTATATAATTATGAAACATGGTAAAACGTCTAATTTAAAATATTTTTTTAAAACTCGCCCTCAATTCGCCAATAAACCATACATCCCACTACTAAAACATTTAAAATTATACACGAATATACAAAAATATAAAAATATATGCACATTTTTATATTACAATAAAAAATTCAAAGAATCTAGAAAAATATACATACTTTACCAACTACATGCATTTTTAAAACAAAAAAGCCACACATCCCACTCCTAAAAATTTCAACTAATTCAAAGATAAGTATAACAAAAAATGAAATAAAAACATAGTATAACACAACAATATTAAATACAAAGCTATTTCAAAGAGCTATATTATTAACAAGCATAGTAAAAAAAAAACCTTAAAAACTAAGCACCCGATTCACAAAAGTAATCGGAGACAAAATCCTAACTTTACGACTTTCGGTATTCACAAAGGGCATTTAGGAGTAGTAAAGTTAGGATTCCTAACTTTACTACTCCTAAATGCTCTTTGTGAATACCTAAAGTCGTAAAGTTAGGATTTTGTCTCAGTTAAACTTAAGTTTGGATAAACTTAAGACCAAAACTTAAATTTAATTGAGACAAAATACTAACTTTACAACTTTCGGTATTCACAAAGGGCATTTAGAGTAGTGTAGTAAAGTTAGGATTCCTAACTTTACTACTCCTAAATGCCCTTTGTGAATACCCAAAGTCGTAAAGTTAGGATTTTGTCTCAGATTACTTTTGTGAATTGGGCCCTATATTCTTACCTGTGCTATTAAAGTCAACATTTTCAACATCACAATATTATTGTTATGATATTCTTGTCTCACAATATTTTTAATTTGTTATTTTGGCAGAGGACTTCCTCCATTGAGCACACTTATAGCTATAAGAGAGTACTGTAAGCATACTGGTGCAAGGTAATGCCAGCACAAAGACCCTTTTCTGCCAGAACTTCCTACAAATGCAGAGACACTAGGCAGAGCAGGGGGATTGGCCCTGACCAGATGTCTTCCATTGGAACCAACTGGAATCTACCAGTTAGGAAGGAGGAGAACCACTTCATTACAGTCTTGGCAATACGCATCCACAGTGTCAAGATTTGTAGGGACTTCTCCATGATGTTAGAGTTAAAAACCATTAAGAGATGCAAAAATTTACGCCCCAATACTTTTAGGCCTTTCCTGTAGGACTTCAGTCTTATCCAATGAAAACAAATGATTGCTTGCTGATAGTCAACTTTTAAAAGCTTAAGCATTTGCCATACGGTTCTTCAATGGCATGGCCTGGACTTCCTTCTGAAATCTTTTTCTTCTGAAGCAGTTCACAGTCCGAGCTATCATTATCAGCTCACCTCCTGATGAGTCCCAAGATTTAGAAAGTTCCCCAGGGTGGCCGCTCCTTTCCTTTGATAGCTGCTAAAACCTGCAATTTTCTCCAAATCAAGGTACTTGTGACTACGTACCTTTTCAAAAGCTGTTGAGAACATGGCCTTTTCAGCAATAATTGTTGCAAAATCTAGCCAGCTAGTCGTTTGCTAGTACCAGAAGGCCATGTTCTGTATTTAGACGCCTTGTAAACTAAATCAATAAATAAAGATCTGATAGTAGTGGAAGAAAAGCTCTTGCCTCCTCCAACATGATCATCCAGTCATCTACCGCTTGAATAGGGGCTGTCTCCGTTGCCGAGCTGTATCAGACATGTGACAGAAAAGTTTAGAGTAGTTTATGATCCGAAGTATGAGAAACAAGTAGAAAAGAAACGCATTTTTGCTGGTATTTTTCTAGAGCGATAGACCAGTAAGGGGCCAACAAGGGCCTCGGGACTGAAAGCATTGGAGCATCAAAGGTTTAAAGGTACCTGAAACTAAGGACTAATTAAATAAATAAACCCAACAAAGACCAAGTGCTGTAAGCATATTTTTCAAAAACAAGACAGAAATGGATCATTCTGGCACTGTCCTGCTCACCACTAAGATAACTAATGAAAACAAAGTTCATGGTGGGACTTAAAAATAACAGTGACAAAAGTATTCAAAGTAGTTCCAAAGTTTGGACCTGCTCCATGCCATCACTGATGATATGGTCCTTTTTCCCTAGCTGAAACCCAAAATGTTTCCCCAAGATGGCCCCCGTTACCCAGGAACCACCACAAAAAGGAAGGAACTAATGAGGCACTTCCTGTAACATACCACGCAAAAAAAGACAGCAGTAAAACAGGAAATAGTCACCCGCCATGCCCGGGCAGGAGGGTGGGACTCAGGACTGCTTCCAGGAAGACCAGGACTCTGAGTAATGAAGATTACTGGTAAGTAACCGGGGCATTATGCACTAGCCAGGTGAACATAAAAACATTTCAAATAAACTAATAAACATCATTACTGCACAGTCATATTTTTCGTTAGCCGTAACACAGACCATAAGAAACTTGAATATTGCAACAAATCTGTAAAGAATTTAGTTGTTGCAAGAACAGTAGAGCTCGCTGACAATGTTTAAAATTAAAGTCACGCAAAATAGGTAAAATGAAACGTTTACGAGGCACAGCATGATAAGGACAGGAAAACATAAAGGGGCCTATTACGATGGCGGTTGGAAACCGCCATCGTCGGTTTCAATGCCGACTGGCTGATTATGAATCATTCTGCCTGGCTTCCGACAGGCTCAAGGAGCCCATCAGCCAGTTGGAGGCCGGCTTATAATCGCAAAGGGCAGACTCTCTGCCCTTGGGATTACAATGCACGGTTTTCGGCAGGGTTGCCTGCCGGCCTTTCTGACATGAAAACCCTGTCAGAAAGCGTGTTTGGGGGGCCCTAGCAGGGCCCCCTTGTGTGTGCAGCCTCCGGTTCGGAGCCTAGAGGGCACCTACGGTGCCCCCCTGTTAATCCCTGCACCCCGTGGCAGGCACTTTGAGGTGCCTGCCAAGGGGTGCAGGGATTTACACCACCTCCCATTTCCCTGTGAGAGCATGTACTACAGCCGTTTTACGGCGGTAACACATGCTCCCAAAGGGAAATGTTGGAATGCGACCGAACAGTGTTAGGTCGCATCCAAATCAGGCGGTCGGTACCACTGACCGGAGGTCGGACGGTTCCGTTTACGAGACGGTGTTGGGCAGAAGCAATTCCACCCAACATCTAAATTGGCCCCAAAGTGTAAGGTGCATTGCATGGTGATACAGTAAGAGCCAGTTTTAGATAAGGGCTCAGGAATATAAACTCTGAATAATGACTTAAGGGCTTCTTGTAGATAGCATTTAAGGGGAACGTAAATATGACGTAAATATTGACTGTAGGTAATTGAGAAGGAAAGCAGGCTATAAGATGACTTAAGACCTGGTTGTAGGTAAAAGTAAAGGAGACTGGGTTGTAAAGATAATGTAAGAACTGGTTGTATGTAAGTGAGTGTAAATATGATCCAAGATATGGTTGTAGGTACCAGTGAGGGAGAGTAAGTTGTTAAGAATGAAATAACACCTATGCTTCTGTAACAGAGAAGAAGAATGCATGTTATGTAATGTAAGAGCTGGCTGCATGTAACTGTGAAAATGCTTGGCGTAAAGATGACATAAGATCTGGTTGCAGGTAACAAATAAGGAAAAAGTGCTGCAAAGATAATATAGGAGTAATTTGTAGGCAGCAATGAAGGACAGCAGGCTGTAAAGAAAGATTGTGTGTTGATTGTTGGTAGTGGTGCAGCAGAATAGGATGTAAAGAATGATGCAAGAGCTGGGTGGAGGTAATGGTGCAGAAGAATAGCCTGGGAAGAATGACATAAAGGCAGGTTGTAGGTAATGGTGAAGGACTTTGATTAATGATATAAAAACTGGTTGTAGAGAATGGTGCAAGAAAGTAGGCTATGAAGAGTGACATAACAACCAGTTGTAGGTAACAGTGTGAAAGTGCAGGCTGTGAAGAATAACAAAAAAACAAGTTATAGGTAATGGTGCAAAAGAATGGGCTGTAAAGAATGATACAAAAGCTGGTTGTAAGTATTGGGGCAGGAGAGCAGCTTTGGAGGATGACCTAACAGTTGGCTGTAGGTAATGGTGCAGGAGGGCTGTGGGGAAGAATAACCTCAGAGCTGGTTTTATGTAGTGGTGCAGGAGAGCGGTGGGGAAGAACGGCAGCAGAGATGGTTTATGTAGTGGTTCAGGAGAGCGGTTGTGAACAATGACCTCAGAGCTGGTTTTATGTGGTGGTGCAGGGGGGCAGTTGCTAACAGTGACCTCAGAGCTGGTTTTATGTAGTGGTGCAGGAGAGCGGTTGTGAACAATGACCTCAGAGCTGGTTTTATGTAGTGGTGCAGGGGAGAGGTTGTTAACAATGACCTCAGAACTGGTTTTATGTGGTGGTGCAGGGGAGCGGTTGTGAACAATGACCTCAGAGCTGGTTTCATGTGCTGGTGTAGGGGAGCGTTGTGATCAATGGCCTCAGAGCTGGTTTTATGTAGTGGTGCAGGAGAGCGGTTGTGAACAATGACCTCAGACCTGGTTGTATGTTGTGGTTCAGGAGAGCGGTTGTGAACAATGACCTCGGAGCTGGTTTTATGTAGTGGTGAAGGGAAGCGATTGAGAACAATGACCTCAGAGCTGGTTTTATGTGGTGGTGCAGGAGGGCGGTTGTGAACAATGACCTCAGAGCTGGTTTTATGTAGTGGTGCAGGAGAGCGGTTGTGAACAATGGCCTCAGAGCTGGTTTTATGAAGCATGCAGGAGAGCGTTTGTGAACAATGACCTCAGAGCTGGTTTTATGTAGTGGTGCAGGGGAGCAGTTGTGAACAAGGACCTCAGAGCTGTTTTTATGCAGTGGTGAAGGGGAGCGAGCGGTTGTGAACAATGACCTCAGAGCTGGTTTTAGGCAGGGGAGCGGTTGTGAACAATTACCTCAGAGCTGGTTTTCTTTAGTGGTGCAGGGGAGCTGTTGTGAACTATGACCTCAGAGCTTGTTTTATGCAGTGGTGCAGGAGAGCGGTTGTGAACAGTGACCTCAGAACTAGTTTTCTGTAGCTGTTCATAAGAGCGGTTGTGAACAATGACCTCAGAGCTGGTTTTATGCAGTGGTGCAGGGGAGCAGTTGTGAACAGTTACCTCTGAGCTGGTTTTCTGTAGTGGTGCAGGGGAGCGGTTGTGAACTATGACCTCAGATCTTGTTTTCTGTAGTGGTGCAGGAGAGCGGTTGTGAACATTGACCTCAGAGCTGGTTTTATGCTGTGGTTTAGGAGAGCGGTTGTGAACAGTGACCTCAGAGCTAGTTTTCTGTAGTGGTTCAGGAGAGCGGTTTTGAGCAGTTACCTCAGAGCTGGTTTAATGTAGTGGTGCAGGAGAGCGGTTGTGAACAGTGACCTCAGAGCTAGTTTTCTGTAGTGGTGCAGGAGAGCGGTTGTGAAAAATGACCTCAGAGCTGGTTTTATGTAGTGGTGCAGGAGAGCGGTTGTGAACAGTGACCTCAGAGCTAGTTTTCTGTAGTGGTTCAGGAGAGCGGTTGTGAACAATGACCTCAGAGCTGGTTTTATGTAGTGGTGCAGGGAAGCGGTTGTGAACAATGACCTCAGAGCTAACTTTATGTAGTGGATCAGGAGAGCGGTTGTGAACAGTTACCTCAGAGCTGGTTTTATGTAGTGGTGCAGGAGAGCGGTTGTGAAAAGTGACCTCAGAGCTACTTTTCTGTAGTGGTTCAGGAGAGCGGTTGTGAACAATGATCTCAGAGCTGATTTTATCTAGTGGTGCAGGGGAGCGAGCGGTTGTGAACAATGACCTCAGAGCTAGCTTTATGTAGTAGTGTAGGAGAGCGGTTGTGAACTATGGCCTCAGAGCTGGTTTTATGTAGTGGTGCAGGAGAGCGGTTGTGAACAGTGACCTCAGTGCTAGTTTTCTGTAGTGGTTCAGGAGAGCGGTTGTGAACAATGACCTCAGAGCTGGTTTTATGTGGTGGTGCAGGGGAGCGGTTGTGAACAATGACCTCAGAGCTGGCTTTATGTAGTGGTTCAGGAGAGCGGTTGTGAACAGTTACCTCAGAGCTGGTTTTATGTAGTGGTGCAGGAGAGCGGTTGTGAACAGTGACCTCAGAGCTAGTTTTCTGTAGTGGGTCAGGAGAGCGGTTGTGAACAATCACCTCAGACCTGGTTTTATGTAGTGGTTCAAGAGAGCGGTTGTGAACAATGACCTCAGAGCTGGTTTTATGTAGTGGTGCAGGGGAGCGAGCGGTTGTGAACAATGACCTCAGAGCTAGCTTTATGTAGTGGTGCAGGGGAGCGAGCGGTTGTGAACAATGACTTCAGAGCTAACTTTATGTAGTAGTGCAGAAGAGCGGTTGTGAACTATGGCCTCAGAGCTGGTTTTATGTAGTGGTGCTGGGGAACAGGCTGTAAAGAATGACATAAAAGCTGATTGTAGGTAATGGTGCAGGAGATAGGGTTGCCAGATATTGTTAGAGCTGGTTGTAGGTAACGGTGAAGGATGGTGGGCTGTAAAATTGCACAACAGCTGGTTGTAGTTTATGGTGCAGGAGAACGAGCTGTAAAGGATGATGAAAGAGTTGTCCATAGTGAACGCTGTATGCAAGTGGGCTGTAAAAATGATGAAACAGATGGTTGTAGGTAACGGTGCACTAAAGTGACCTGTTAGCTTTACAAAAGAGCTGGTTGAAGGGACCGCTTACAGAGAGCAGGTTTTAAAAATGATGTAAAAGATAGCTGCGAGTATGTAAGAGCTCGTTTTAGGTGTCGTTTAAGGAGAACCGGCTGTAAAGATAACCTAAGAGGTGGTTGTAGAGAATGGTGCACAAGAGAGGTTTGCAAAGATGACGCAAGAACTAATTGCAAGTAACTCTGAAGGACAGCAGACTGCAGAGGTGGAATAAGGGCTGGTTGAAGGTAAAACTGAATGGGAGCGGGATGTAAAGATGACATAAGGGCTGGTTCTAACTAATGGAGCAGGCTGTAGAGATGATATAAGTTCTGATTTAGGTAACGCGGATGACTGTAGGTTGTAAAAAGGATGTAAGAAATGGCTGTAGGCAGGGCACGAGGTGGGGGTACACGCGGGTCGACAGCGTCCACCCACTTTTTTCACAGGGTGAATGCCGTCCACCCTGCCAAGAATTTGGGCCCCACTCAATGATGTGCTGAACTCGTCCCGGTGTAATTTCCAAACACCGGGACACTTTCAGCAGCGCCTGCACGTTGTCTGCTTTCCATCTGCAACAAGCAACAACGTGCGGGCGGGGCGTTCTTATTTAAGACTCCTGCTTGGGCCATAACAAATGAGTGGTCACAGTGGGAAAAACATATTCATTCTAGTCATATCGCCCAGAATAACCACATTAATCACTTAGTTTTCAAATACAAAAGAATATTTTATATCAGCATTGCAAGTAATTGATTACCTGCAATGCTGATATAAAATATTCTTTTGAATTCGAAATCTAAGTGATTAATGTGGTTATTCTGGGTGATATGACTAGAATGAATTTGTTTTTTCCACTGTGACCACTCATTTCTGTACTGCAACTGACCCAGGTCCGGTGGATTTTTGGGTTTCCCCGTTATTGTGTAACGGGCCCATAACAAAGGCCGAATTTGAGGGGTCATAAGGCCTCAATTTGTTTGAGTCTCTTGGCTGGGAGCAGTCAGGAGCCTCACACCTGATGCAAATGAAGCGGAGGGGAAACAAAGGCTCACACCTTGTTAGCACTTCGCACATACTTAAGAGGCAGCTTTTCACTTTGTTCAGTCCCTGTTTAGGAGATATGCATGCACTGTAAGAACGTCAGATGTGTTGGTCTTTCCCAGTATTTACACAAAGCAAATTGCATTTATATAGAGCTTACTTTCCCTGAGGAGGCGTTAAATTAATTTAAGTACCACTATTTTTTCTTGTATAGCCCTACTCATTCCAATGCAGGGTGTCAGCGCGCTTTACATCAACACGTGCATATTACATGAACAATAAATTATATAAGTTTGCAAATTAATCTACAGGATGTGTTACATAAAACTGGGGGATTGCAAGGTGTAGAAGTCACATATCATCTTCCATAGCTCACTGTGCTATTATCCTCACAATGCGCTCAAACGTACACATGATAGACCTGCTAAACACATATGTGAGAGCTTTAGATCTGATGTCACTTCTTGTGATGCCACTTCCTGTAGAGTCGTGGTTTGTGATGCCACTTTCTATGATGTGAATTCCTGTGATGCCATGTGTGATGTCGTGCTCCGTGATGTGGTGCGCCGTGATGTGGTGCGCCGTGATGTCATGTTCCGTGATGTCGCGCGCCTGTGATGACGCGGCCGTGATGTCACTTGCATACTGCCAAACTAGGTCAGTCCCCCCACTTCTTTTTTTAGGACTTGTGCCCTGGCTGTAGGTACGTAAGAGCTGGTTGTAGACAACACTGAAGGTAGGGTGACCAGATGTCCCGGTTTTCACTGAAATTTCCCAATTTCTGAGGACTGCCCCGGCATCCCAATGCTTTTCTCAGTTTTTAATACATGTCCCAATTTTTGGGACAAATATAAAAGTCACCCTGCAACGCAGAATTGAAACATATGCTCTCATTCCCAGAGGCACAGAGTCTGAAACAACTGAAGTAATATACCTTTACTGCCACACACTGCGTGTGCCTCTCCTCTCTGTACTTTGATCATTGGGTTGGCAGCTTTTAGTCCTACCTCTATGGCTGGTCACCCTACACTGAAGGGGAGTGAGAAGCAAAGGTGATATAAGTGCTGGCTGTAGGGAATGGTGCAGGCTATAAAGATGATGTATAAGATAGTTGTAGGTTACGCTGAAGTAGAGTGCGTTGTAAAAAGGATGTGAGAAATGGCTGTTGGTGAGTAAGAGCTGGTTGTAAGTAATGGCGCTGGCTGCAAGCTGCTTCAAAGATGGCCGGCTGCCGGCAGCAGTGAAGGCTGTGTACAAGGTGTACCTCCCTTCTCTGCAGCTTTGTGCAGCCTTCTGCTGGAGCTTGCAGTCTCCTGACTGTACTCTGACACGCAGGCCTCGCAGGTACAGGGAAGCGACTTGTCAGTGGCCCGCATTCATTCTCTGCATTCTCACTTCTCACAGCCACGGGGCAAGTTCTTTTCAGACAGTACTGGCCTGGCTGGAGGCCAAGTTTGTAGAACCAGTCTCAACAGAGACCCCACGCCTGCCTTCCTATCGGAGGAAGGGAGGGTCTGTGAACAGAGACAGTGCCTTGAGTGAGATTATGGTGGGGATGTGAGAGACTGTGTGGGAGAAGAAAGGTCCATAAAATATGCAGGATGAACAACGTGTATATTTTGGGGTGGTGGAAAAGCGTGATGAAAGTGCACAAAGTGAAGAGGGGAACACGTGTGGGTTAATCAGGGAGCAAATAAAATACGCAGTGCTTGATATGGAAATATAGAAGTTCGGTTGTTCCATGTCACAGATTACTTGTTTGCTGCTGAGAAGTGCTGGTATTCTCCCACTCAAAGTGCTGCAGCAATGCTGCAAAGTGCTAGCACTTTCCCTTTCATTTTAAAATACTTCAGGCTTTGAGCAGCTGACAGCATCTGCCCATTTAAAGCACTTAAGATAAAACAAATGTGCAGGACAATGCACTGTGTAAAGGTCCTGTTCTTCTGCAATGTAATGAGACTCAAAACCTACTTACTCTCAGTACTCTATAAGGAAATAGTATGTGTGTGTTTATAGCCGTGGAGAGGAGGAATCCTGATAACGATATACATTAATATAAATATGTTCTTATGCATGCTTGCATCATATTTGCATTTTGATTTTAAACATTTGTTCCTTTTACATTGCTCTGCTCTTAAACTCTGTAATCATTACTCTTGCTAAGGACTTGTTACAGACGTATAACATAAACTTCCTCTGTATTTACAAAATACACTAGGAATGTTACAGGTATTAGACACTGCACTTCTGGTTTAGAAATAACATCATGTTTCACCCATGCAACACAACTGAACGTGCTCTTCCTCAGGACCTCAACACATTTAGACTTGATTCAGTCTAGGCTGCCTCTCAAGAGTTAAAACATGTCTTGTGTGCACACATACTAATGGAAACATTGACAGGAATTTTGGAGCCATAATGTTCACTTAATTCATTGACCAGATCTCATATCTCAGGGCGCACATTCCAACTGGCTACGTCTGCTTTTTTAATTCAGACAATAAGCCCCCAGCTTAAATAGGAGCCTTTGGTAACTGTATGTTGGGTCACAGCAGTGGAATAACAATGGTAATACTAATGCTAATAACACGAAACAAGACTTTTAATAATAATAATGATCACGACGAGGATGAGACTGTGTGACCTGCATGTCTGCAGTGGCCCTGTTGTTAGCCCACCTAGTGCGCTTGCACGGGTTCTCAGGTTCATACTTGTCATGGATGGTTTGTATGAAAAATATCAGCTGGTTCTGGCCATGAAATTACAAACGTTTTAGAAAAAGAGAATTCAGATGTTTCCGAGGCGCACCTTGGCGTGTGAATGGCGTGTGCCCAGAAACCATCACAGATGCCAACGTGAAGGAGGGCACGGGCGTTCTGTGGCGCCCAGCCGCGCGCACCCTTGAGTGTTGAAGTGGTAGAGAGCAGAGAGGTCTTAGCTGGCAGCGCGAGCAGCGGGCGCAGCCCCGCGAAGAGCAGCTCGGCGGGCTAGTTTCTTTTCCCTTCCCGAGACGTGGCAGCCACAGGCTGCTTCCTTTGAAGGGAGCGCGCGCGGGGATGGGTCTGTCTGGCAGCGCACGGAGGGTGACGTCGGCAGCCGATGGTGGCCACAGCCTGCCCTCTCCACGAGCCTGCGTGGATGGAGGGAAGGCCGGGCGGGGGTGTGAGGGTTTGGCAGCCCCGGGGCTTTGGGGAATGCAGACACTGCCGGGCTTTTAAGAGAAAAGTATGCTGCTGCTCAAGGCTAACGGAGGAAAACAGATTCGTTTTTGAGATGGGGCAGGCTATATCGAAATATATAGATTTCTCGACAGGCAGGTGCCTCTGAAAGGCAATGAGATCAGCAGAATCGATGAGTGTCAAATCAGGAGTTCAGGGGTCGGGGGGGAAAGGTCAGACATGTCAGAATTTAGGAGAATTCTTCCCAGGCTGCCACTTCCAAAGGATGGGAGGGCTGGGTCATAGGGGATCGCTTGTTAAATTAAAACACATCACAAGCTGTAATCTCCAGATTCTGGCCCCGATGTACTAATATTTTGCTTTGGGGTTCCATCACTTTTGGCGCAGCCCTGGTGCAAAATCTTTTTGGGGATGTACAAAGGGACACAGTGCTGCTTTGCGTTATCTTGCATCAGGTAGGCGTTACATGGGTAGAGCATGGACATTCCCGTGCATCCACACATCTACTTTTATGCAAACCCTTATTTACAAAGACTTGTAAACATGGGTTTGCACCAAAATGGTGCGCCTACCCGAGGCTGGCGTAACGAGGATAAATATCTTTATTTCTCCTCTTTTTTCCAACTTGTATGTGTGCTGCAGAACACAGAGGAAATACCGTCATAGGATAGTTTTTGTGCAGGAAGGCATGCCTTCATGCACAGAACCTTTCCTGACCACAACACAATCACCCTTATGACATGACGTAAGGGTGCGGCGCTTGGCAGCCAAAAGAGATCCAGCACTAGGAGAGAGCAAAACTGTGCCATATCTTTGTAGATGTGGTGTAGGTCTGCTCTAGCCCTTACACGCAATGCAGCGCAGAAGCTTCCCTTGGCTGCGTGAAATATTAGGTAATATGCCCTGCTGTCCGCTTTATTTCAGCGGTGCATGTGACCCCTCATGGTTATTACAGCTGGTGATATAAGAACTAAATGGGATGTTTCTTTCACGTGCTTACTGGCTTTAAGTTCGAGTTTTGTTTTAGCATACGTTCATTGACAAAATTGACATAATTCCTAAGCCAGGCGTTGGCTAGAACTTGTGAACCCAAGGTTTGCTGACAGTTCTCCACTGGCACATTGACCGACCAAACTACCTCATCAGAAAAAATTGACAAACACAAGTAGAAATGTGTGCCAGGGCCAATGAATTAGACTCAACTGTTTGTCCTGAATTCAGTGTTTTTTACATGGCACAAACCTAGGTGTATAGCAACGGAAACACACATTTGGGATTCAAACCTATGAACGACACAATGAAATTACATTTCACACATAAATACAGTTGTGAGCACAGTGAGAGTGATATTCTCAGTCATGCAATTTTCAGTCAAGTGCCAGAGCCAGGATTAGAAGCCAGGTTTCAGAGTCAGGACATTAGCCGCTACACCCCATCTGCCTTTGCCAGCAGAAGTGGTCGCCTGTGATTGGCTTGTTAGGAAAGTGCTCATCCACACCACTGAACTATGATGCCACCAGTGACCACTGTACTCCTCTGACAAGTTGGCTGCAAGTGCTTCATTCCTGTAAATGTTATATTTTTCTTATGAGAAACAATAATAGCACAGATTTTCCTCACTCTGGCTCAGTGGAAGATGTGTCTTTCTATTGGGAACATGGTGCATTGGTGTACCGATAGTTCCGAGTGTAAGCAGGTCAATGCGGAGGTGCAGAAAAAGCCACGAAGCGCAAGCCATAGAGTAATACATCAGACAAAAATACTATCTTCCAAAGAATGTCGAAAATCAAATCTGACTTGGAAATCTGTCAAAGAGCTAGATAAATCACACCTGCTGCACATATCCATCCAAAGTCATATATAAAAAAAATCATCTGATTGATGAATCACTCAAAAGATCTGAGAAATCACATCTGGTGCATTAATCACTCAAAGGCGTGGAAACCCATGTATGGCACATGGATCAGTCAAAGGACACAAGAAATCACACCTTGTGCTTGGATCAGTCAGAGGCCTTGAGAAAAGACATCCAACAAGTGCAACGGGCAAAGCTGACCTGGTGCATGGATCTGCATCATGACTCCATAAATGACACGGGAAATCACATCTGCTACCTGCATCCACTGAGAAAACACTTCTGATCTATGTGTAAGAGAAACAACATGAAGTATGTGGGTCCATCAAAGGCCCCCCAAAGTCACACCTGCAGCATGGTCGAAAAAATCGCATATAATGCATGGTCTGAAAATCACCTAAGAAAACAGGGTTCAGAAATAAACTGGGTGTAGCAAACATTTTTGTAGGACCATTTTTTCCCCAGAAATGACAAGTGCATTCAGCAGAGAGCACAAATCAGAAAAAAAACTGGATACACAGGCCATCAAGTCTCTCAAGTACTGAGAACCACACCCGCCATTGTTAGAAAGCACAATACACGAAAATTGGAATGAGTATGCAACAATTTTCCATACCTATGTGGATATCCCCTCCAGAAAGAGTTCAGGGGTTGGACAGGTGCAATTTCACCCCTCACTTTGTACTTCGATACATGCCTAAGCAGGATCAGAGATTGGACGTCAGGTAGACAAAATTCTGTTATCATATCTACATTTATAGACCTCATGCCTATCCCAGGTGGGCATAAGGAATGAATGTGTATGGAGGCATAACTTCTTCACATCTTATAGTAGCCACCCCTACACTGGAAGAGACCAAGGATTTGTGACGGATAGAACAGGGAAGAATAATTGCCATACAACATCTAGGGCCACATGTATCAAGATTTGGAATAACGATTACCTAATTGCGATTTTCAAGGAATCGCAATTAGGTAATCGCTATTTCAAATGTATGAAACTCCAAGAGTTTCATTTAGCGATTCCTAGGGGGTTGCGAATCGACCAACCTCATTAATATTAATGAGGTAGGTCACAATTTGCGACCCCGTAGGAATCGCTAAAATTACGGGGATGGTGGTCTGCTGGGGTCAGCAGACCACCATGTCCGTGATTGCTTTTTAATAAAGCAATCTTTTTTTTTTTGTAAAGCAACCCGTTTTCCTTAAAGGAAAACAGGATACATTACAAAATAAAAAATTAAAAGTTTACCTTTCATTTTTTAAGAGCAGGCAGTGGTCCGTGGGACTACTGCCTGCTCATAAAAAAAGTTTTTGCATACATTCACAAAGGGGTAGGGGTCCCTTGGGGACCTCTTCCCATTCGTTAATGAGTTACCACCAACTTGAAGTTGGTGGTAAATTGCGAATGTTTTGCAACCGCATTCACGGTCACAAAACATTCATACATACCTTTACGATTCGGTATTTGGAAGGGACACTGTAAACACGCCCCTTCCAAATACCAAAACGCAAACTCAAAATAAGGTTTGTTACATGTGAAAAGCATTTTTTGCGTTCGCAAACGGCCCAATTCTGAGAATCGGCCCCTTTGCAAACGCAAAAAATGTTTGATACATGTGGCCCTTAGTCTTAAAAAAGTGTGCTCTAATCACCTGAGGACTGGGAGGCAGCCGACTATTCCTATGCCCCAAGGCACAAGGATTGAGTGGACTGGAGGGCATGGCTCCCCACTCTCGTGCAGTGGTGATAAATAGCCCTTGCATAGAGAAGGTGGATAAGTCCCTGCTCTCCCAAAATGTAGTCTCAAAAGACAGCTCAATCATTGGGCGGGATTTGAGAATGAACTACCACCTCAGTCTAGTAGTGATCCCTGCAGGTTATAGGGCATTAATGACCTGTCTGGAGACTAATGTTTACCCACTATGAGAAGGAAGCTGGGATGCCTGATCTCTCCTACATCATACAATGATTCCTAAACAAAGCACCTTAAGGTTGGAGGCCAGCTCTTCACCACTTATGATAGTGCCTCTCCTGCGACCCTATAGATCACATGATCCTTGTGAAGTGAATCCTAGCACACCCACCCTAAAGGAAGCCATGGAGTACACAGGCATTGGTGCATCACTCCTCTTGCACACCAACAAGTGACTACACAAAGTAGGATAGCGAGGTCTGAGCTGCTTTTATCTTTTGAATAATACTCCACAAGGAGAAGATACTGTCCGAAAGTGCATTATGGTTGAACTGAGCTACAGCTGCCCTTTCGGGGTTATCCCGAAAGGCGAAAAGTGAACCTGAAATCCTCCTTCACCCCAAATGGTGAAACAGACAAGAGACAAAGCATGGTTGAGTTTGAGGAATCTTACCCTGGGTCAGCAAAGGCTTCCGCACTGAGGGATGTCAGTCCTTTTCAGCAGCTCTGAAGGACTACATATTATTTTCATGAACCAAAGACAACGACTGATTTTGCATCGACCTCTCACTACCCTGTTCCAGTTTCTGTACCACAGTTCAGTGAAACACCAGACTTGCCAAACAGGAACCTGCTGTCCATAGAATCCAGAGGCGCTCCCACAAATACTGTTTGTTGATTGCCACATGTGCAATTTTAAGTCCCTTTAGCCATCTTGCTGTAAATAGATCTTTTCAAGGCTTCAAGCCGATGAATATAGAATTGTTTCCTGATTGCCATATATTATCTAGGATAATAGAGACATTCTAAGTAAGTGTTATTGCCTTCTGCTTGAGACATTAACAGTGGATACCTTCCACTGGAGAGGGAGTGCTTTGTCAGCCTCATAATTATGAACCCGAGCTGAAGGTAACAGCACATAATGAGGGGAACTAACAGTTAATATATCGACTGCGTGTGGGCAATAAGACTCATAATCTCATCCTACACAGGCAAATAAACATGCTTGCTATATGTGCTCCATGTCCCTGCCATTGAACGTAGAATGCAGACAATCAACAATATTTAGTGAGCGCGTTGTAAGCATTGTTGGCCGAAGCACCCGCGTTGTAAGCATTGTTATTGGCCGAAGCAATCTCAGCATTCAATACAAGCCATTGGAAGAGGCAATATGATAGTTCGTAAAGTGCGGTCTTAGGGCAAACGGCAGGAATGGGGTCCCTAGTAAGAGATAAAGTCTTGGGTCTGGTTGTCTCCATGCCCACCAAATGCCGCTTTAAAATGACATTGTAAAACAAGAAATTGGGATGCTCCAGAGAAGGTTTCTCTAAATGATAATAGGGCATGCATCAGGCTTGAGGCAGTTTCCAAGACTGGGAAAGGAGAGATACCAACATTCGTTCTATTAAAGGACTTGATCCCAGGGTTGGACTGGGATCAAAAATCGGCCCGGGCACACCAAAAAAAAGTGGCCCACATTTGCGTATTGCCTTTCTGCAAAACACTGCTTCAGCGAAGTTTTATGAAAAGAAAGGGGGCGGGGGACATGTTTTACTAACTTCACTTAGATATTAAAAAAAGGCACAGATTAGTTTACACTGCTGAGCCGCAAGTGAGACCACTTCTGCTGAGGCCCCCTGCCCCCGCTCAATCAGCATACATTAATGGGCCGGCCCAGCGAGAAAAGGGAGTGATCCCTCCGTCCATCTGCCTTTAGAAAGGCCACTCAGGTACCCACTGGGCCGCTGGCGGCATCCTAACAGCACAGACAGCCCCTGGGCTGCCAAAAAAAGCAGCCCACAGCTAGAACTCGGATACCGGCCCTTCGGCCATTTCCCAAGTGCCCGCGTTACCAATCCGACCCTGCTTGACCCTAGAACCTGCAGAACATTCACTGCTTGGCCGGAGCTCCCGCCTCTTCATTGTTTACCCGGCACGCCAGCATGACCACAAGGAGACACTGAAACACTATAATCACCAGTCGCGGCTGGCACCACCAGAGAGTGGTGGGGCAGGCAAATGGGCGGGGGACACATTAAATAAAGAAAAAAAAATCTCTTACCTGCACGAATGTCCTCCGTGCTTTTCTTCTCGTCTTCTCCTCCAGTGCGGGACCCTCAACAACTCCCCTAACCAATCCTGGGGCTGCTCTCATGCTGCATTAGAGTAGCCACGATTGGAGGAAGCAGCCTCTCCCGCCGCTCCCGACGACACTGGAGCTCTGCACTTGCTCTAACCCAGCTGTCTTTGGACAGCTGGGTTAGAGCTTTCAAAGTCCACATGTCTGGATGGCCATCGCAAGACGGCTGGCCAAAGGGACTTGTGCACTTGCAAAATGCACTGGCAGCCCACCCTCCTCCCTGCTGCTACCACGCAATAAGCCCTGCCCCGTCCTGACACTGGGTTCAGGACGGGGAGGATGAAAAATAAAATGGTAATAAATCAACTTTCTTACCATCGTATTTTTAAACTCTGGGGCTTTTTTGGGGGCATTTTCGTTCGTGGGGCAACGCCCCTCCGCTCAAACGGAGGAGCCGCTCCTGATAATCACATACCCTGAGCACAAACATTCATTCATGACTAGAAAGATGATTATATCACAGTGCATCTTGCCAAATTACCTTATGTGAAGTCTTAGAAAGGCATCATATAAAAGACGACTGCAGCTCAGTTTATCAGGGCAGATCTCGGTGTCCCTTCACTCTTTTTCCTTTCACCTGCTACTTCCCTCGGATCTGTAAGATATCAGAGTAAATGAACTCCTGCCATAGCCAGCAGAGGAATTAGGAGAACAACATAAATGGAAAACTACCTTCACAATAAAGGAACTTGCAGAGATTATCAAAGCTGCCACCATACCACACACTATAAAAATGTGTGTCTATCTGCAACGCTTCCTTGTCCAACACAGCAACAAGAGCTACATCCCCTAACACAATAACCGCGCTTCGATGTTCATCACGCACAACATGGAAATACTTCCTACATAGGCTCAAAGGAAAGACAACACACTTCCAACCACACACACTTAGGGCCTGATTACGAGTTTGGCGGTGCAGGAGCAGGACCGCCCACCACCGCCGCATTGCCAAACCTGTGTGCGCACCGCCTGCCATATTATTACTTTTTTAGTCACTGGCGGGTGTTTCTTTGGCGTTCCCTCAGTGGTGCCTATGAAATAGGCGTCACAATGGGAACGTCAAAGGCAGTACTCGCACGGCATGGACTGGTGCAGTCCATACCGTGCAGGCACTGGGGTGCATGCACACAGATGGGCACAGCATATGCCCCCCTACATGCACCCCATGGCCCTGAGTCAACAGGGGGTCCTGTAGGGCCCCCTTTGTTTCCTCTCTGGCACAGTTTTCATGGAGAAGGAACCGCCATGGAAACCGTGGCGGAGAGGAAACTCGTAATATGCTTGGCAGGACAGCGGTGGACCCGCCAAACATATTTCGGCCTCAAGACCGCCATGCCACCACCAGGGATCTCTGATCCCTGGCGGTTGCAGCGATGCAATGGCGGTCCGTCCGCCATAGTCGTAATAGGGTGGTTGGAAGACTGCCACGGCCAGTCTGGCAGTCTGTGGACTGCCAGACTCGTAATTAGCCCCTAAGTGTCACATGCTACCCGTATGGATCAGCTACTTAACGCCCCACTTAGGGTAGTAAGAGCTATATAAATGCTATGATAAAATAAAATACAACACAATACAGAACACCCAAATAAATAGAAGGTACAAGGGGATGGGGTCTTGCGAACGAAGGAGGCAGTGTGCCTAGGGGGGCTTAATAGTTAAATTAGTTTTTGGCCCCTGTGTAACCTGTGTAACCTGTACCGAACTATAGGTACTAAAGTTTGAATGAGGTGCTGTGGCCTACACAAGTATCTGGAGAGGGGTGAGGAGGCAGGAGTCATACAGACATCCTTAGACATCCTTAGATAAAGTATTTGTTCAGAGCAAATGCTGCAGCCTTCACTCAGCGAACAAGCAGAGGCTTGAGCGACCTGCAGGTGCTGGGAGTTATCTCATAAATTCAATCTTCATGACTGCGCTGGTGGGGGAGGTTGGATCCTGAGGGAGAAGAGATAGAGAGGGTGTTACGTTTGCACCTCTACACCACTGCACTCCATATCCCCGCAGGTGGCTGGAAACACAGCTTCAAGTCACCTGGCTGCTCCATGGAATGGGAGCTACGTTTATTCTGAGCCTCTGATATTAACTGGAGGGGAATTCCTTCATTTGAAGTCTATGATACACGAAACCAAGTGCACTGGGCCATTGTTTATGAGAGGGCGACCATGAACCCGGAAGAGACTGCTGTAGTCAACTTCCGGTATAATAGCTCATTAGTTTGAAGCAAGGCTACCGTCGAACTATTGGGGCTTCCTGTTCAGCAGGTAGGAGTTTCAGCCATGGCTGTTAGAGCAATCATATCAGAAAGCGCCTCGACCGGAAATTCCATCCTCATCATCAGTTGTGTCCAAATTCCGGGGATGCAGCGCCTGTGTGCTTGGAGTCATTATGGGTCGCGTTGGTCAAAAGAAGTAGAACCGACGAGAGTGATGAAAGTTAACAGGCTACTGGGAGAGTGATGAAAGTTAACAGGCTACTGTATCCGTTCACTGTAGCTTGTCATTGCTCAGGCCTCTACATGCAGGCACCTCCAGGCTGCAGAATAGTTTCTGACGAAGCCGTGTGAAGCGCACACAAAAATCTCAGTGCACAGCCACACAGCCTTGATGCTGAATTTGCTCAAATTGTTGAGAGTCGCCGATGACCTTAAAATGAATGGGTGCTGTACCCAGCTACATGTGCACAACTTTTATAAACATGAAAAGCTTCTTCCTTGGGCCTAACAAGGTCAAAGGTGAGGTGGTTCTACTGCCCATAGATCCTTAAATCCATACCCATATATTTGTGGGTACCATCCTGTGTGATAATGAGTGCCCCCCTTGAAGATAGCCATCCTGGGGGGTGGCTGGGCGGTCCTTCAGAATTCAGGCACCAGCCTGGCTGCCTTGAAAAAAAACAATTTAAATGATGTTTTTACGCCATTTGTTTGAGTAGTTCCTCTCCAGATGTTCCCTTGTCTTAACAAATGCAGAGCCCTTCAAGGAAGTTAGGGGCCAGATGAACTAACATTAGGAATTGGGATTTCCAAATTGCGATTCTTACCAAATAGATATTTGGAAATTGCAATTCCTAGGGCCACATGTATCAACCAATTTGTTTGCGAATGCAAAAAAGGCTTTTTACATGTATCAAACCCTATTTTTGCGTTTGGTAACCTGTACCGATTAGCAAAATGGGTTTGCAATTTGGTATTTGGAAGGGGCGTGTTCAGGGCGTCCCTTCCAATTACCGAATGTATGTATGAATGTTTTGCAACTGAAATGTTGTCGCAAACCATTCGCATTTTTCCACCTACTACAAGTAGGTGGTAACCCATTCGCAAATGGGAAGGGGTCCTCTAAGGACCCCTTCCCCTTTGTGAATGTATGCAAAAACTTTTTTTAAGAGCAGGTAGTGGTCCCACGGACCACTGCCTACTCTTAAAAAATGAAAAGAAAACTTTTCATTTTTTTTTCTTTAAGGTAAATGGGCTGCATTTAGTCACACACAAAAAAAAGATTGCTTTATTTAAAAGAAATCACTGACATGGTGGTCTGCTGACCCCAGCAGGCCACCATCCCCGTCATTATAGCGATTCATAGGGGTCGCAAATTGCTACCTAACTCATTAATATTAATGAGGTAGGTCGATTTGCGACAACCTACGAATCTCTATATGAAACTCTTGGAGTTTCATACATTTGTAATAGCTTTTACCTAATTGCGATTCGCAGAAAATCTATTTTTCTTTTTTTTATGTTTAATAAGCTTTATTAAGTAAATAACTGTTACATACAAGATAGGCCATGGAAAACAATATAACTGTAATATAATAGCAATGGGGAAACAGGCTGTCAATAGAGTACAAAGCTGTTTACATTTTAGCAATAACATAGGGAAGAAAGGGAAAAAAGGAAAGAAAAAGAAAAGGGGAAAATATAATACAATTCTCTAAATTGAAGAACGAGTAAGCAAATTGTAAACATAGTAAGGAAGAAGCAAACACCTAAAATATCAGAAATGCAAGTCAAAAGTGAAAGGAAACAGAGAAAAGTGAGGGAGAGGAGAAAGCAGAGACAATAGTGATTTATGGAGGTTGAAAATTCTCAGAACGATTACGTAATGCATGCATTGAACTCTTAGTTAAATAAGTGGTTAATGAAGACCAAAATAAATCGCTATTTACATATGGTTTAACAGAGGAGGCAAATGCGATATCTAATCTATAATAATGACAAACATTATTCCACCAAGACTTCACTGAAAGTTTAGTTGAGCATTTCCAGTTAAGTGTGATTTGCTGGAAAGCTAAGGCCAACATCAAGTCAAATAAACCTTTTTCATGAAAAGACAATCCCAATGATTCCGATCAACTACCTGTAAAAAGAAAAATATTTGATAAAGGCGCATGTAGGTTAAAAATAGCTGAAAGGTGCGTCCAAATATCCTTCAAAAAGGAAGAGACAGCGGGACAATAAAATAATAGGTGCATCAAATCAGCCATAGGAGAAAGACAGGACCAACAATCCTTATCAGTAGTATGAGTAAAATTAGCTATGGATGAGGGTGGCCGCAGAGTAGGAGCTCTACGCCAGAGCTCCCGGGCTGGGGACTACCAAACCGGTAGATATCCCCCTGTTTGCCCGGCCTTTCCACCCTCCACCAGGATTGTAACCACCTAACCTACATGTTCCACCGGATCTCCCACTTACCTGCGGGGACGATCTTCAGGAACTCGTCGTCTGCTTCTCCACTCATCACCAGGACCGAGCCCGCCTAAGGGGATGAGCGGCGACTCCTCCACCTCCAAACAGACCGACACTGTGTCACTACTCCATTGGTGGCTCAACATCGAACTCGCTGCTCCACTGCCGGACTGTACTTGTTTCTGGGGTGAGCGTGTTTTCTTTTGCACGTCTGCTGCTCCGCTCCCTGCCAGGTTTGCACCCACTGAAATGAGCGAGCTGCTTCCCCCACCGCCAGACGGACGGGCTATTGTCGTTGACGGCTCTTCCCTGGGGTGAGCGAGCTCTTCGCATTGTTCTCCGGCCGCTGCTGATATGTAGAAGCCGGCTGCGACACTGCGGTGGCCTGGGCGGTGGTGCCCTGGTCCGCCATCTTGTGCAGATTGCTCCGCTGCCGGGACCACACACGCCGAGACGAGCGAGCCGCTTCCCCCCACCGCCAGACGGACGGGAGCTGTATCAGGGGCGGCTCTTCCCTGGGCTGGAGTGCACCTACCTGCGCTCCCCAAGGCCAGTGAGGCATAGGCAAGGAGGCAGCATCAGGCATGGAGCAGATTTGGAATCATGCGGCGCACCTGATCCTAAAATGGCGGCCGCAGCACCAAAGCGGGCAAACCTCAGTAGCAGAGGCCCAGGATGCTCCAGATAAGAGGGAAGTCACAAGCGGGAGGCCTCTGGGACCGCAGAGGAACAGTGTGAAGACCAGACGCGAGGAGTGTACTGAGCTGTACCCAATGCCTGACTCTAAGATGGCCGCCACTGGGGACATCTGACACACCAATTTTCTAATAATGGCCACCATGAGTGGGCCCCTTTCCAAAGCACTCCTTCTCCACTTGTTGGGGAGGGATCCAGCATTTATACCCTGGAGTCTCAGAGACCCCTCTGAGAGAGTCCACAGCGACAAGGGAGTCTCACACAGCGGAGGCCTGGGTTTTTATCCCATTACCGCTGAGAGCACAGCACCGTACACCTTGACCGGCGCGCTCGATGGAACTTTTGGACTATGTCCCCCTAGGCGGAAACTATAACCTTTCTGTATGTACTGCGGTGCCCGAGCAACCTTTGGCCGATGACCGGTGGAGCTGTCCCACGCAGCTATAGAGGAGTTTGGCTCTGGTTCACCCCTCGGCCGTCACCTACCCAGCCGGATGTCGGACACTGTTTTTCCTCGTCTCCCCGTTGTGCCTCCTACACCCTCCCCCTCCTCTTCCCTCCATTATTCTCCATCTACCTCCCCTATTCCTTCCCTCTCTCCCCTAATCTTCTCTCCCCTGGTCTATTTTTTACCTTATGTTTATGCTATGCTTTTGTACTCATGTAATTCCGGTAACTACGCTCCAGTAACTGATGTAACTTTGTAACCATGTTCTGAAACAATGTTTCTTCCTCATGTAAAGCGCTCTGATACCTCCGGGTCTAGCCAGCGCTATATAAAACTCAATAAATAAATATAATATAATCTATGGTAGAGAAAGAACAGGGATTGAGTAGTGGATGCAGATCTAGAAATCTTTAAAGACCTGGCCCATAGTTTGTTCCAAAAGTCTATGCTCCAGTCACAATCCAGATCCACCTCCCAAGCAGTTTCTATCTTAGATTTAGCTCGAACACCAACAGGAGTAAGAAGATGTTTATAAATCAAGGAAGCCTTAGGAAACACAGTTAAGACTCTGAGTAGTGGATCCACTATGGGAATAGGTTCAGTAGGTGGGAGAGAATAAAACACGTCAAGGATTGTTTCCATGGGGGATGAGAATTTGTGCCAGAATGAACGCGGGCATTTAAAGGTGTCCTGAAATTGAGGAAAGGAACATGGAGATAAACCATCAAACACATCCCAAACCCAGATAATACCTTTAAGTCTCCAAGACTTCCAAAAAAGAGGCCTATTATTAATGGTGATAAGACGATTGTACCAAAGAGGAGATTGAAGGAAAGGATCCCTAGAGATAATTTCCAATTGATAATGAGGTTTTAATAATGAACAAGTATGTTTAAACAGCGGGAGAGAAGTAGCCTTGACCTTCGTTGTGAAGGCAAGGACTTCCTTAACAGAAAAGGGTGCAAGTAAGGAACGTTCAATTGCAACCCACAAAGGTGTAAAAGGGGAGATATCCATAAGAAGCCATTTAGAGGCTAGTCGAAGACAAAAGGCCTTATGATATAATCGGAAATTGGGAACGTTGACTCCTCCCACAGATTTAGGTTTACAGAGATGTGACAGAGAAATTCTAGATTTTTTATTATTCCATAAAAATTCAGAAAGAAGGGAATCAAGTTTTTTAAAATAAACGTTTGGGATGTGAATCGGAATAAGTAATCATCATTTTAATAGAATCAAGACGTCCCCACCAAGAGAGAAAGAGAGGATTCCAGGAAGAGATAAGTTTAGAAATACGATCAATCACTTCCTTCATATTTAATTTAACTGAGTCTAATATGGAATTATTAAACCAAATGCCTAAGTATTTGATTTTAGAACTGTTCCAACGAAACCCGGTGGCATGAAAATGTTTTTTAAAACAGAATTTGGTAATGGGTAGAATTTCTGTTTTGTCAGAATTAATTTTATTCCCTGAAACAAGGGAAAAATCTGAAATTTCTTGAATAAGGGGAGGAATAGAAGTTTCAGAATGAGATATAAAGAGTAAGATGTCATCTGCGTAAACAGATAACTTAAAATGTTGATAACCATAAATAAAAAAAGAAATAGAATAAGAGATAAAAAGGGTTCAAATGATAAAATAAAAAGAAGGGGTGAGAGAGGGCAACTCTGACGAATACCACGCTGTAAATTGAAAAATTGAGATACAAGACCATTAACTACAACAGAAGCTTTAGGAGTTGAGTATAACAAAGAAATCAGAGAAATGAATTTAGGGCCAAAACCATGCCATTGAAGAGCTTTAAATAAAAAGCACCAATTCACTCTATCAAAAGCTTTTTCTGCATCGATGGAGACTGCAGCTAAAGGATATGGAAGAGTTGAGGCCTTATTCAAAACATTAAATAATAAACGAGAATTGTCCGATGTTAATCTACCTTTAACGAAACCACATTGCTCTAAGCCAATTAGTTTCGGTAGAAGAGGTTCAAGGCACAACGCGAGCATTTTGGCGAAAACTTTGTAGTCCACATTCACTAAGGAGATAGGACTGTAATTTTTACATTGTTTGGGATCGCGACCATCTTTATGGATTAAACATATTGTAGCTTCTAAAAAAGTGCCCTGTGCCTTACCAGAAGTATGAAAATATTGAAAGAGCTGTAAAGGTTTTGGAAGAAGAAGATTCGAGAAATGTAAATAAAATTCTACAGAGAAGCCATCCGGGCCTGGAGTTTTATTTTTCTTAAGAAGACTTAAGGATTGAGAAATTTCCAAGATAGACAGATCAGATTCCAGAGGAGCAAAATCCAGATTAGCCTGAGATGGAGGTGGGACGTGGTTAAGATATGTATCAATAGAAGAGGGATGTGAAGAGGACTCTGGGGTATATACATTTTTATAAAATTCCATGAATTCATTTAAGATGTCTTGGTCTTTAAAGAGGAATTTCCCGTCTGATGAATGAATAGAATCTATCAAGACACTTTCTTTCCAAGACTTAAGCAATTAGCCAGGAGCTTGCCAGATTTTTCCCGTCCACCATAACACCTAGCACTCGTTCGGAGAACAATAGACGAAGCATTATCAGTTGATGTTTTATTAAAGTCAAGTTTCGCGTGAACAAGCTCCTGTAGGGCAGATTCAGATGAGGATGTATAAAATTGATGCTCTAAACGTTTGATATTGGCTAACAAAACTTTCTGCTGATTAAGTAATCGTTTCTTTTTCCTGGAAACAATGTCTATAATGAAACCAGGTGCTGTAGCTTTAAAAGAGTCCCAAAGTAGTGAAGGAGAGGTGTCTGGAGACGTATTTAGAGTAAAGAATTCCTCCGTAAAGGAAATAAAAGAAGAAGAAAAAAGTGGATCTTGCAAGAGAGAATTATTAAACCTCCATCTAGAAGATCTGGGTTGTGAGCGGAGCAGATCAAAGTCGGCAACAACCGGGGCATGGTCAGATATGACAATGGGTTCGATTGAGGAGGAAATAAGGTTCTGTGTTAAAGCAGGAGAAAGAAAAATATAGTCTAAACGGGTCAGAGTGCCGTGTGGGGGAGAGAAAAAGGAATATTCTGTGCTTTCAGGATTGCAGAGCCTCCAAGCATCTACAAGGTGTGTCTGAGAAATTGTACTTTGAAATTGTTTGTGGGTTTTATGAGGGATGAAACGGACTTGGGATTGTCGATCGATGAAAGGGTCAATCACTTGGTTACAATCACCCCCTAAAATTAAGAATTCATCTTTATGTTGAATGCATTTTGTTGTGATATTAGGCCAAAAGGAATAATCTGGTTGAGTTGGACCATAAATATTAAAAACTGTAAGAGAAATATTGTTAATGAGCAACTTTAACTAATATCTATATACCTTCTAAATCAATTTCTTTAGAGATAACAGAACATTTCAAACGTTTATGAACTAGAATAATTACCCCATTTTTCTTAGTAGACGTAGGAGATACCAAGACTAAACCTACCCACTGTCTTTTAAGCTTTAAAGCCTCTATTTCTGTCAAATGAGTCTCTTGCAATAAAACTAAGTCAGGATTATATGAGGCTAAATGAGATAATATTCTCTGCCTCTTTATAGGATTAATAAAACCTTTCACATTCCATGAAACAACTTTGAATGTAAGAAAAACTGAAAAAATTTAAGAAACACACGATCCACATCAATGAAAAAAAGGAAGAGTAGTCTGGAAAAGAGAGAAATATAGAGTAAAATATCCAATGAAAACATTAAGAAAAAGGAAAGGGGAAAAAAGAGAAGGAATAAGTGAGATAATAAGAGAAGACAGTACATGTCATACAAAAAATGACGACTAAAATACATACCTGAAGGGGAAACAGACAGAAACTAGGACTAGCGACAGACAACAAAGACGGCACACCCAACAGGGGAGACGAACCACGTCAGGAGATCAAAAAGTAAGGTGAGGTTATGGAAATAAATATGTAAGGATTCCAAACTATCTGTAATAAAGAAAAAAGACACAACATGAATGACTATAAACAGATATAATTACCAAAAACATAACCTGCAAAAGAAATGGTTAATGAGGGTTAGAGTAAGCGTTACAGGAGGCTTTAAAAAATCAGAGAAACTTTCACTTAAAAGTCATGTTATGGAAGGAGGACCGGCTGTATCCATGGTAGTCGAAGAGTGTGAATGAAGAAATTTTCGAAGGTCTGCAGGGTCTTCAAAAGTAGAGGTGTTGTTTTGAAAAGTAACTTTGAATAAGCATGGATGGAATAGACCATATCGGGCACCAATTGAGCGTAAAGGCTGGTCTAAGGTCTAGAAATTCCTTCCGTCGTTTAGCTGTTAGTGTTGAGACGTCCTGGGATATGAACACTTTAGATCCTAACCATATTAATTGCTTCTTAAGTTTGGCCACATTCAGAACTTGCAGAAGGTCTGTAAATTGCAAAAAAAGAAGGATCACGCCACGAGGTCTTGAGGGAGCAGATGCAGAGGAAAGGTGAGGGCCCAGCCTATGGGTACGTTAGATATTCAGAGAAGTCAAAGCAGAGAGGTCTAAAATCTTCGGAAGAAAAGAGGTGAAAAAAGTCACAGGGGCGTCTCCCTCGATACCCACAGGAAGACCATACAGGCGCAGGTTGTTTAGCCTGTTTCTGTTTTGAAGATCTTCAGCAGATTTTTTCAAGAGAACCACCTCCCTTTGCAAAGATGACATTTTTGTAGAGGAATCTTGAAGGTCGCTGACGTGTTGTTCGACCGTGGATAGCCTGGAATCAAGCGTAAACCATTTAGTATCCAATACCTGTAGGTGTGTATTGGTTTCCTCTATAAATGGGCGTAAAGCACGTATTTCCTCAAGAACAGTATCTAAAGACACAGGCAAAGCAGGTTTCGGTGGGGAGGGAGGATCTTGTTTGAGTCTTTTGTTAGTAGATGAGGGCGAATTTAATTTTGCAGGCACAATGGATGAAGAGGCTGCTCTGGAAGAGTTATAATGAGCCATATTGACCGGATTGCGCAAGTCATCCATAGAGGGTGCCAAGGAAGCAGCTCAAGAAAACCAGTAGTAGACTTTTTGCTAGACTGCAACAGCTGTTTAGATCTGCCCATGTAGTACAAAGTTCCAGTAAAACCAGCGCGAAATAGGTAAATAAATAGTAAGTGTTCTCTTTAATGAGAAATAAAAAGACCTGCGGCGTGAAAAATATCCTTTTGAGAATAGTTGGAGCAAACTGTCTGGAGTTAAGAGATATAAATCTCAAGAGTCTATGAGCAAAACACAGTACCTTATGTTAGAAGCAGAGCTGAAAGGAAAAATCCAGTCAGGAGATGAGATAAAATGGCGGCCGGAAGGCAGGAGAAAGTGTCTCACGACATTTCACATCACCAAAGGGATTAAGAAGGGTCCAAAAAACAGCCTCATGGTCAGGGGACGTTCCGCAATGGAAACCTCCCCCTGGAATGCAGAAAATGGCGCTGGAACCACTAAAATCCCCTGGCGATCTCCCGGCGGAGCTCGGAGCTCAGGCGGCCATCTTGAAAGGCGCAACACGCGCGTCTCGCAGCCTATTTTTCTTAAAGGAAATGAGACCGCATTTAAAAAGAAAAGTTTCTTTTTTTTTTGGGCTTGTTTAGGAAGAAGTGGTGGTCTTGTGGACTACTGCCTCCTCTTAAACAAACATTTTTCTCATTCACAAAGGGGGTCCCTCAATATAAATGTAAAATAAATCATAATGCCATTGTTACATTAGAACTAATAAAATAACATTTTAGAACACATTAAACTCTTCAGAATAACTATATATTTAGTCATTAAATAATTTAGGTCTATTAATCTTAACAAACAAATAAAACCACCTTCACTAGCACTTTTGTTTTTAATTCTTATTTAGTAAATTTATTTAAAAGTTGTGTAATTAATGTAAACGAATGTAACATTTTTATCAAGTTAATTATAAAGTTTAAAGATAATCAAATATTTTATTACTAATTTTGTATAAAGTTTTAAGACTTAAAAGTCACTCTCGTCAAGGGGGTGACAAACTTAGAGTGTGATAGTCAGTGGCGTAGGAAGGGGGGGGCGGTTTGCCCCAGCCGGCACGAGTTTTGTAGGCAGTGTCCTCCCCTGCTCTTATCTGCGGCCACCGCGGGAATCGCTAGCACCCCCCCCCCTCGCTCTTACATGCCGTGCCGCAGGGCGGCACATGGTCTAGCTACGCCACTGGTGATAGTAAGTACGGTCTGACATGATTATTTAAATCCCCTGCGAAGTAGATATGTAGAGAGCGACAGGGGCGTAACACAGGCCCCCGCAGCCCCCGCAGTGCAGGGGGCCCCCTCAGCACTGTACTCAGGCCTGACAGCTCCGGATTAAATCCGGAGCGGGGGCCCCTCTGTGTACCTTGCAGGGGGCCCCTTCAATTTTCGTTAGGCCACTGGAGAGCGATCTTATGTAGCAAATTAACTAATTTCTGGAATGGAACTGATACTTCTATGACAAACGCTGGGCCTTTTAGCCAGGTGACTAGATTCACATCAAGAAGTATACATCCAAAGCAAGAACATGGACTGCCTGGCACAGCTGCAAACTCACTTCTTGATGTTACATATTCAAAAAAGACCAAGGTCTGTCTCTTTGATGGACAATTAAACTCACATAGCAACACAAAGGCCTGCCTAATTGTCAACTGGGCTAGTGTATGTCAGAATTCTGAGGTCTATAATATTGACTCACTAATATTGATTCTAGAATGTCGACTATCAACACATTGTCAATGGAAGCAGATATAGGGAAGTATAGATGTACTGTTCTTAACTTCACGTCTACTTACCTATGTTGATAGTCGATGATATGGAGTGGATATAAAGCAGGTTAATATTAACATGGATATATTGGTGGAACGCCAACTGAACTCACATCTGGTGGTGATAACTCCAGACAAGCCAAGGCCTGACATGGTGATCGAACTCAAGCCTGGGGGTGAGAGAGCCAGAGAAACAGTAAGGACTGCCTGGCACCTGTCTGGAGAAGAGGTAAGATTAAGAAATGGTTGAATGTTCACCATGCACTCTGGTTTCATTCTTCTGAACAATGATTTCGAGCCTTTTCAGGTCAATGCCAACCTCCTCCTATACTGCCCTCATGTGCAGGTATGCACTTGGCAGCAGTTTTTGTGTTCCTATATGAAGATATGTCTCCATGATGTTAATATATTTTTGACCTGACATCCATCAATCCAATGCTGATTTTTAAATAATGGGTTTAATTTGAAGGGGAAATCAGTGTTTGGCCTGTGTTTCACAGACCAGACATTAACATATTTTAGAACTACAAGAAAACATATTTACTAATATATGTGTGAAAATGATTTGCAGGCATAATCATAAGTAAAACCAATAGCCTACACTTCTGGCAATGCAATAAAATAGTAAATGGATAGTGTACCAGACTAGAACCATACTAATCCGCAGACAGTTGTGGAGAGGTGTGGTGCAGCGGCCAGGGCAGCTGACTTCGGAGCACAGGGTTCACGGTTCGATCCCCGGCTCCGGCGGCAGCTCAGCTCAGCACCATGTGACTCTGGGCAATAGCTCACTTAATTTCCACTCCGGCCCCCAGCGCCTTGAGACTTGTAAGGGTGAGTAGCTGCGCTATATAAAAACGGATTTACAGACTGTAGCAAACAGAATATTCTACATGTAGCCGCTGCATAGAACATGAAGTTCTGGCACTTTTCACTGAAGCGAGCCAAGTGGCCAGTCCAAACACCAAGAGCCTTGAACTGATAACAACAGTTGGTGCCTACACAACATGTGTCCATGCAGGTTGTTAAGAACCAGAAATGTGTGGTACCAAAATATCTTCACCAAAATATTGCCTGGCAGAAATACTGCATCAGCGATTTCATTTACAGAACATCACCTCGTGGGAGGTAATCTGCCCTTCACTTTCGAAAAGATCATCCATAGGCGAGTCATTTAGAGCACGCAAAGGTCAAAGGGTAACCGGGTATAAACATTAGAATACATAATCCAGAAACTGGCTGTTTAGGGTTTTCAATATTCAAAGGTTAATCTGTTGTAAACTATAAAAAAAATGTGATAAGTAGGTAGATTGAGTAGAGCAAGCAGAGGTCAAAGGGTGATTTAACGTAAACATTAGAATGATTAATCTATATGCAAGTAATTTAGAGCAAGCAAAGTTCAAAATGTAATCTGGCATAAATATTAGAATGGGTAATCCATAGGCAAGTTGGCTAGAGCAAGCTAAATCACCCCTTGTTAAAGAAGCCACAAGACGATCCTAACATATTGGCTAACAATGTCCTGCTAACTAATCTGCAAGGTCATAGGGAGATGTGTGGTCATGCAACTCACCACTCACATTGAACAGAACAAACTGTTGACCTTCTCCTGTGCCAATATGGATTTCGTAAGAGCTGCATCATGGAAACAGCAACTCCTAAAATCTTGGATGACATTCACTGCATATTGGATGATGGTGCTGCCTGCTTCCTCATTCTTCTGGATTTGTTGGCTGCCTCTGACAAAGTTGATCACCATAGACTCCCGCAGATTCTGAAGCAACACGTGTATCTACGCAGTGAGGCCATGGACTGGGTCTCATCCTTCCCGACAAATTGTATGCAGACGGCCAGGCTTGGGAGTTTTGCCGTAGATCCTGCCAGAGTACCTATGCTGTACAATCCGTCTACGGAGCCATTGGGAATCTCGATGGACATGACTACTAAAGATTATAATCTACTCACATGGAATGTGAGGGGTATGGGCACATATAGGAAAAGACATATGATTCACTCCTATCTTAGGAGGCGTCACATTCAGTTTACTTGCTTACAGGAGATACATATAATCGCAGGAGAAGTCCAGAAGTTGTGTAAATGTTGGCGACGCCTTGTGGTGGGTACCACTTACTCTGCTTAATTGACCCTGAAGGCAGGTATGTCATAGTGGAGGGCACGTTGGACGGGGAACCTCTTACTTCGTTGGCGCTTTACGCGCCTAATGTGGGTCATTCTCTCTTCTTGACCTCATTGTCACTGGCCCTTGTTCGTTCACCACAATCGCCCACATTCTGGTGCGGAAATTTTTATTGTGTTCCTGATTTAGACCTTGACACACTCCTCCAATCTTGGGACACAATCTCACACTACCTCCAAGCACCTATAGCGTTGGTCACAGAACATACAGGGGTTGGATATCTGGCGCACGCTGAACCCACTTAAACTGGAGTATTCCCATTGCTCTGCACCACATGCTCTCCACACCAGGATAGATGTAATTTTTGGCTCAGGCACACTTGCAACTAAAGCAGACGGAGAATATTTGGGGCAGACATTATCAGATCACTGTCCATTGGTGGTAGCTTTCAAGTGGGGAGACCTCATCCGACCATTCCCACCTGACACTTGCAATCACAGGCATTGTCAGACACTGTATTTAGGACTACCTTTGAGGAACATGTCAGTAGATATTTTACGGAGAACGAAGGTTCTTCTTCAGGTGAAGGGGTGGAGCGGAACGCCTTTATGGTGGTGGTTAGGGGGTCGACTCAGTTCGGAGTACGCCAGAGTACAGGGAGAACTGCTGGCTCTGGAAGACAGAGTGAGTGGGGCGGAAAGGGATTGAATAAATGATCTGATCTCCTACCCGGTACTAGCCGACCCGGCACTAGCTGACCTTAGGAATGATTATAAAGCCCTATCTGAACGACCGGTCAATTTTGATTTTAAAGAATACACCAAGCGACAGCATGAACTGGGTGATAAAGCCAGCAGCTTATTGGCCTGGTTGTTGAAATCCAACGCCCCATACCACAGTCGGTGCTATTCGCACTCGCACTGGTCACATAGTGAACTCCCATTTACACATCAATAAGGAGTTTGAACTTTATTACAGGAACCTATATCAGGCCCCACAGGATGTGACTCCTGACGCAATTCTGGCCTATTTGCAACCTATAAACCCCCCCCCCTTCTCGCTCCCTTACTGATGGGCTACCTATTGAATTTTACGCCACATACTGGGCAGTCTTGGCACCACGTTTATTAGCGCTATACAAGTGAGCCAAGTCACAGGGTAGTCTATCGGAAAGCATGTGAGTGGCCCTGGTCACTGTGCTTCCGAAGCCATGGAAAGACCCTCTGGAGGTAACATCTTATCATCCATTGTCTCTTCTTAACCTAGATTACAAAGTACTGGGTAAGGTTTTAACGAACCGGCTGACCCCGATGGTGAACACGGTGATTCATACTGACCAAAACAGATTTATTCTGAGCAGCAATAAGTTCCTTAATATTCGTCGATTATTTCAATGTAATGGATTGGGCGTGCAGGACATCCACACAGGGGTGGGCGGCCTCTTTAGACATAGAGAAGGCATTCAACACCATGGTGTGGGCCTACCTACAGGGTGTCCTGCAGAGATTGTGTTTTGACCAGGATTTCTGTATGTAGATATAGATACTTTATACTGCTCCCATGGCCAGTGTATGCACTGGTGATATTGTGTCAGACAGTTTTCTGATTGGGCGCAGGACCAGTCAGGGATGGCCCCTCTCCCCCTTACTATTTGACCTGGCCATGGTACCATTAGCCTGTATTCTCAGGGAATGAGTGATCGAATGGGGATATCAGACGGTGGATTTATCCCAGATAGTTTACATGTACGCCGACGATACATTGATTTATTTGCAGGCCGATCCATTGCTTTTGCCGGCAGTCATGTCGGCTTTGGATGATTTTGTTCGAGTATCCGGACTGAGAATCAACTGGGGGAAGTCATGCCTCTTTCCCTTATTGAAGGTACTCTCAGGTCTGCGGTAACTGGAGATACACTCCCCTTTACAGTGGGCCCCTGACACATTTAAGTACTTAGGATGTTTTTCACATGGAGAAAGACTTGGTGGATGTTAACATCCATCCGTCAATTGTTGCCCTTCTGGTCACAGCTGCCACTTTCACCAATGGGCCAGATAGCCATTGCTAAGATGTTAATACTCCTGCGCCTTCTTTTTTTTTCCGCGTCACTTCCGGTAAGTTAAAGAAACCCTTTTATTCAGGAGCTCCGACGTCTTCTTGCCTCCCTAATCTAGGGCCCTAAGAGACATAGAGTCAAGATCGAAGCGATGACCCCGAAATTTGAGATGGGAGGCCTGGGTGTTCCCAATTATGAGTTATATTATGCTGCTGCTCAGCTACAGTGGCCACTATGGTGGATACACGCTGTGTCATGCCCTGAAAGGGAATCACTGGGCCTTGATTTGGGTGGCCGTTCCATACTTGGATGGTTAATAACGTGCCCCTCCCAACGGTAGACCCCCAATGTTTTAACATAAGTAGCTGCATGGTGCTGGAGGAAATACATTTATAATGGCCGGAGGGATGTCCCGGAGGCCCCTAGTTTGCCCCTATGGGAACTACCACTTTGCAGATCTTTACGGGCCTTCTATTGTGTAGATGACTGGACGACAGCTGGTGACACGACATGGGGGACGTGATGGTGGAAGGGACTATGCGCACATTTGAGGACTTAGTGGAGAGTAGTGGCCTTCCACCGGGACAGTTTATGGTATATTCGGCACTTCGGGATGTGGCCGGCAAGATGTGGAATGCCGACATAGACTTAACTTGAACAGATGCTCCCCTGGAGCTGATGCTGACTACCACGATTCGCACCAGGCAATATCTGTCCTATATAACAACCTGAACCATGGTCTAGTTGGTCCGCACTCCCTTGCCCTCAGGGAATGGTGGGCTGCCCAGTTGCCCACGGAGTTAACGGACCCTGTTTGGCAGAGATGTCTTGGTTCCCTTAGACTGATATCATGGAACGCTTAATTCCGATACATGCAGTTCAATTATCTGCATCACACATACCTTTCCCCAGACATAATAGTCAAGATGTACCCAGGGGTTAGTACACACTGTCCGAGATGCAATCATTATACAGAGGACTTTTTTTCATATGGTGTGGATGTGCCCAGTGATCTTGAATTACTGGCAAGCGGTGACATCTAGTATTTCAGCCGTTACGAACTCCGTCCTGCCGTGCGACCCCACTCGCTGTCTCCCTCATACAGGGGTGATAACCAAAAAGACTAAACAATTACTGTGCTTCCAGAGCCTGGCACTGATCTTGGCAAAGCGACACGTTGCCATGTCCTAGAAAGCAACAACTGCCCCAGTCATTTTAAATTGGCAGACGGATGTGGTACGCTGGGCGTCAGCAGAACTGTCTATTAGAACTGATACCCGGGATAGGGATGGGTAGTGCAACCTTATGGAACAATGGTAGATTATATTTCCAAACTGAATACATTGTTGTCCCCTAGTGATTGAGCTCCTGGGATTTGTGGCAGGGCCTGTGCGATTCTTTGATCTCCTTTAATGCTGTCATGACACATTAAGGGGCCGTTTCCGATCTCGGCCGGTAGGGCTCCGAATCGGATTCGGCTTTACCGGATCCGATTCGGAACCCTGTTTCCCGACCGATTCGTACTCGCGTCCGGCCGAGCGAGTACGATGCGAGCGCCCGCGAAATCGCCGACCGACTCGTACGCGGGTCCAACACGCTCCGACCGACTCGCACGGACACAACTCGCACCGCGCAATGGAGTCGTTCCCCGGCCGGGCAAGTACGATGCACGCCGCGAGCAGTCCGACCGACTCGCGCCGTCCGGCTTGAAAGAGCTGTCGGAGCCGGACTTTGGGGGTCCGCCTCGAACCCCCCTGTACGCGTAGCCATGCGAGTCGCACACAGGGGGGACCCATGGGTCCCCCCTACCTGTGCATGTACGGCGCGATGCACATCGACGCGTACCCGCTGTAGGGGGGGCCCTTGTTCGCTTCGCACCCATTGAGTCAATGGGAGCCCGCGTACGCGTTGTACGACCGGCTCCCATTTACTTCAATGGGAGTCCGACCGACTCGAGTCCGGGTGCATGCGTGCGCATCGTACTCGTTCGGTCGGACTGCCAGAGTCCGATTCGGTCGGAAATCTCGCCGGGTCCGGCTCGGTCGGAGAGTTTTCCGGCCCGAATCGGAATCGGCTCCATAGTGTAAATAGGTGGGGGGGGAGGGGTGGGAGAAGCTGATGGATGAGGATGGCAATTATAGGCTTGGTTGTCTTTTGACTGATCCAATGTGAAGTTTGATCTCATTATTTGTTTTTTTCCTTAGACAGTTGTCACAATGCTATTACTTTGATATAATGTATGCACATTTTCGTCAGTGAGTTATCAGATATACGTGTACTACTAGGCACCGGAATGTGACTTATGTTATTGTCTTGTATACTATGGCTACTATCGCACGGACTCATTGTCCACTGATCTTTGATCTGTATAAAATCAATAAAAAGATTTTTTTAAAACATTGTCTGAGCAAAGGTTTCACCTAATTAGTATCTGTTGAACACCAAAACTAAGCAGTCACCAACTGAAAGGTGACCAGTTAACCTTTGCAAATGCCTGCCACTGTGGGAGTGTTTTAGTAACTTTCTTATCTAATTTAACGGGAAACAATTATTTTTGTTAAAATCTATAAATTATGCATCAGATGATGGATTACGTGGCAAATCCATCACTGTGCACAAAACGCCATGTCTGCAGAACCACATAACTCCAGTGGCCATCACTTTAGCTCATTCGCTGACTGGGGAGCATGCACACCTCTATAACTGGGGTTACTTTTTTAAAAATGTCCTTAAGGTCGTTCAAAAATATGTAATTCCATTAGGCAAATTAACCTCATTCTACTTTATGGCCATTCATGTAGATGCCCACAAACTATTCATCATGCCCCTGCAGTTAAAAAACATAACTCACTCAGCAAATGCACTGCTGACCTCAGAATATTTCTTCCAGTAGATAATAGAAATTAACAACTTAACATCATTAAAAAATATACATGCAAGCAAATAAATTATACTGTATCCATAGAGATGTCATCAATAATGTCCTTGGTAAGGTGAATTGTAATGTCACCAGTGAGGTCATAGATGGCATTTGTGATAGCATCCGTGACATCAGGTGTGAGGTAGAGAGCAGTTTATTTGGGGTGTAAGTTATATTTTTTATGTGAGGGGCACAAGTGATGGTTTGTATACCTATTTTTTTTTACATATGTTAAGGTGCTATATATAGTGCTCACAGCATCTGCCTTACAGCCCTGGCGATATTTGTTCACTTATCTGGCATAAGGAGCCTTGTAATAAGAATTTAGGACCAGTGCTTGTCGTGGCATGAAACACACACACTCCGGAGCTCTGATGCAAGATTTAATCAAAAGTAAATAAAAGTAACACGCAATCTGATTGACTGGCCTGAACTTGAAGAAAAATGACGCGCCACCATTACAGGGCATGGGGATTCGGTCCCCAAGTCCTGGATTTGTAAAAAACAAACAAAAAAACATATGAGGCGCAGATTATGGACACCACCATGACCCCCTGGCATACATGGGGGGGCCCAGAGGGACCACCTCCCCAGGGCAAAAAAATAATAATAATAACAAAATTGTAAGAAAAGAAGCGTGTACGGCCCCATGGTTCCATGAAGGTGATGCTTGAGTGGTGGTACCATGGTTGTAGAACGAAAACTTTTAAAAGTTACAAAATATACATGTTGGATGGGATCCCACAACAAATGATGTAATTTGACATATTATGTGTATTTGTGTACAGCTTGCTCCCCCCCCCCCCTCTCCGGTGCTGTGCACTGGCACGGGGAAGAGGACACTGTTGCCCCAATGTCATTATAGTTATGTCAGAGTTTCCATAGAAGGACCAATAAATGTTTTCTTATTAACTTTGGTGCCATTTGACTAATCTGCTCGAAACTTTTCAAATTAGAAAGTTTACCCACCTTTTTCTGCTTCATGAAAATTTTTGCTACATCACGTGAGGGACAAGAAAAGGCAGGAGGTCCCAAAAGAGCAATTTCCCATGTACATTCCGATACAAAACTTTGCTTTCAGACAATTTGGTAAAAAGTTAGAAACGTACTCAGAAAGCGTTGTGAGCTGTTTGTAAATCAGTGCTAATCCATCCAGCTGTGTTGGAAAATTAGCATTTAAAGAGGGGCTTGGGTGGGCATGAAGAGGTAACCTTCAGAAAAATGTAGATTGGGTCGGTGCACTCCTGCAGTACCAAAATTTAAAAAAAAAGGCAGAACCTGATTGGTCAAGGGAGCATTTTCTGCCATTGACCATTTTGGTACTGCTGTACCTGTTCAGCAATACAAAAACAATCTGATTGGCTGGCCGCAACATTAAACAAAATGATGCAGCCACTGAATTTCAAGGAAAACAAGCATTGGCATAGCCAATAGGTCTCGCCTTTGGGGCCTTATAAGTGTTTAGCCAGAGCTATTGACTTTGCCAATGTCTTCAAGCTGTGCTGTAGAGAAGTGTGGCTGCTGTGCAGCATGCTGAAAAGTTATAATAAAAAAGTGTCAGAAGCATTTTTGTTACTTTATATATGACCAAGAAGACATTATGTAAAGCTGAACGACCATATTAAAAAACGTATTTACAATAAAAAATTTCCTCAGTTTTCTTTTGTTCTTGCAATGCTGGCAACTTGTTTCTGCCTATTGCAATGGTTGTTTGTTAAAGCTTTTTTTTTGAGGGGGCATAAACAATCGGAGGGTGAAGGTTGGGAACTAGTACCTGTATTATAACACTAGCAGCGGCCAGACGCTAGGGGAGAATCAACAGATGCCAGATTCAGAGAGCAGGCTGAGGTGGTGCTGAGTGATGCTGAGGTGGTAGTGGTGGTGGTGGTGACTGTTGCGGAGACGATGCTGAGGTGATGCTGAATGATACTGCTGTGATGCTGAGTGATGCTGTGGTGGTGCTGAGTGATATTGTCTTGGCGCTGAGTGATGCTGTGGTGGCCCTGAGTGATGCTGTGGTGGCCCTGAGTGATGCTGCGGTGGCGCTGAGCGATGCTGTGGTGGCGCTGAGCGATGCTGTGGTGGCACTTCCAAAACCCACTTACTAAAACTCTCGGCCAGACCAGCGCAAGCGCTGGTGCAGGCCGAGACCTAATGAACATTTGGATTTTGGCATGATTTAGTTCTAATGCATTATTAATTACCACCAGCGAGAAAGCTGTGGAGCAGGCTGTTTTTAAACCTCCCATGAAAAAATAGTTTTTTTCCTGCTGGGAATTGCCTTAGACTTCAATTCTAGGCAAAATCTGTCACTATAAATGTACACAATTAATCTAGTGCGTTGTTAAAATGACTGCTTGAAACTGTCCTTTTCACACAAGTAGGTCTGCTCATTAAGCTTGAACGAATATTCATTTAAAAAAAAAGCGAACAACACACTAGTGTCACAATATTAATTAGCAACATCCGGGTCCATAGTCAAATTGTGTTTAGTCAAATTAGCTGCGCATTTAAAATGAGCCTAGAAAAGAGAAAATTTGAAGCAATGGTGCTGTCCAGCCTTACTTTAATTATGTAAATCTGAAACAGTCTGGTTACTAGTAGAGACCGAGTTCTTAAACTTTCATACAGGCACCTTGAAGTAAGGTCGGCGCCCTCAAAGTTACTCATTAGCAATACGATTTTTTTCCCCAAAAATGCCTTTTCTAGGGGGCTTTTCTAAAGCTAGTTAACAGGCCTTTCCACTGCAAGGCTGCTACAAGGGAATCGATGACGTCCAAACCAAACACAGTGCATCCTTTCCCCCCCACTAATTTAGCGTTTTCAAAAAAACTTCTCAGCTTGTGTTGACACGGCTTATAAACAAATACTGATCACAGCAAATGACCCGCTCACAACAATCACGACATGTAACAGTAACGTGTGTCTTGGGTGGCAAATTAAGTAGACACAAAAAAACCTGAGGAGTGCATCAGCACTTCAGCTTTACCTCACCTTTGTTATTGTCGTGTCGTCCTTCCTGGGAGTGAAACTTCCAAAGAAGCTGAGGCTGTAGAAGCCGACGACAGAGGAGACCATCAGATAGCTGTGAGAATCAAGGAAAAGAGCCCCGCGAGGAATGCATTCCGCTCTCAAGCTCTCAACAGCCGCCAAAATGCCTAAAGACACCGAAGGACAAACAAAAACATCTCGAGTGGCCGAGCAGGAACGACCTGCCTCCGCTTCTTGGTAAATGACCAGTGTCCCAGAAAGCCAACAGAATACTTGTTAACAGACAGAATTCTTTCCAACATAAAGGATACAAAATCAGAATGATTTCGAGGGCCGCGCCGACAAAACCAAACGTGAAAAGCGAGGCGTCCCCTAAGAAAAACAAGCAATGGCCGCGCGGCCGTGAAACTGACACGGCCACGCGGCCGCGAAAGTGAAAGTAATCGCGAGGGAAGCCACATGGCGCCTGATCGCGCGTGCACGCTCGCGTGAACGCAAGCTGGTCGCCAGCAAACTGCTGTTTGCACTTCCAAAACCCGCTTACTAAAACTCTCGCCAGAGCAGCGCATGCGCTGGCTCAGGCGAGACCTAAAAAGGGCACATAAGGTCGGAGGGAGAGCACACCCTGACCCCAGGTCTATGTGGGGTCCGTAGGTACCCCCCGGTAGGTAAACTTTAAACCATTAACCAATTTTGTCAGCAGTACTGTGGTACTAATGCAGGACTCAGCATGGTCCCCTAGTTGATGCCCACGCCACTGCAGTACTGCGGGAGTCCTGCAGTATTGAAAAGAGTGATCATTAAAAATGCTGTGAACAGCTGGGGTTGGGAGTCCTGTGGCGGGTTGGGTGTAGGGATTGCAACCCGTGCTGCACACAGACAAAGGTCATGCACAGTGGGGGTTGGCAGCTCCTGTGTGGATGGGCGCAAGGCCTGGACGCAAGCCGTGCATTGGGGGTTTGCCGCTCTGGGGGATTGGCCTTGCGTCAGTGCTAACACACATCAGGCTTGTTGCTTCTGTGCTAACACACTAGGGACATAATGAACACTGCAAGAGTCAGCACAGAAAATACTGGAGTAGAGGTAGGGTTTCTACCTTTCCCTGAGAAAAATGTCAGCCCACTATTCACTTTTAAGATTCTACAAAGGCCTACACTCGATTGTTAAGTAAAACTTTATATGAAATAATCTGTATTCATTTTAACATTGCCTTTCTGTCTTTATTTATTTACGTTATCAGTCAGGGGTCATTAGGACTGCTGTAGAACACATTCCAAAGTGTTTTCTTTTAAAGTATGTAACGATAGGGGGAAAAACATAAGGCCAGGACGGTAAATGCTAGTCACTGCAGGTGATTTCACAATGTGGCCATTTTAGGAAATGATGGAAACCCAGAGTTCTTGTTTCTCTCAGACATGCTTTGAATAACTGTGAATAATATGTCAGGCCAAAGTTAAAAGCAATATGGAATAGATAAAGTGTAATAATAATTTGCAAATATATACAAATAAATGCACAGCATTGAAAAACAAAAGTGACCAGCTTAATGAAATATATACAAGTGGTTCATGTACTTTTTTTAAACCAAAGGAAAGCCTCTGTTTTACATTAAAAAAATCAGTGAATTCAATATTTAAATAGCCACACTATGTTGCAAGATTCTAAAGCAGAGATCTCAACCACTCTCTTGTCAGATGTATCTTGTTTTTTAAACCTGGCTCTTGTTATTTAGCTTTTCCCATTCTTGACAGGACTACAAGTACCAGAGTGCATTAACTACTCGTATCTGAAATGGGACTATGCAAGGTCACTGTGCAAGGTCTAGTTTGATAATTTCTTGTACACATAAGGAGCTTGGAAGCCTTTTCCTTCATTGTTTCCACAAAGTACGTTTGTGTTTTCGTACTGGTACCTCCCATATCAGGAATGTACAGCACCATTGGTTATTTTAGTTTCCAAAATGAAATCCTTTGCTCATGTATAACAAGACAGTCAGTGATACCAAGGCAGTGTGTATGGGGCTGCGACGAAGCAGACCAAGCACATGATTTTATTTGGCCAGTGATCATAATGGCAGGCGGCCGTAAGGGAATTATTTCTGAAACGGAAGTTATGATATTGTGAGAGGTCCAAATGAAGTCAATTTGTATTGCAAGGTAAAATTCCTGACACAATTAGAGTAAGTTACCTGCAAAGGGTCCTTGAACGTGCATTCCTGCTGCATGTGCATAAAAATTATCTGCTTGGGTCAAAGACAAAGTTTTCTCTAAGGTGTCACTCAGAGTGTCATTCGTGAGGCCTGAAAATGTCACACATTAGCTGCTGTAAATAATAAAATGTCACACAAAAGGTGACTTAAACTTAGTAACCATGTTTGACATAGTTAAATGCAGTCATGGTGCCCCCTGCATATGAAATAAACTAAGGGGAGAAGTTCTTTTGGGACACGTGATTTATTTTAATCCAAGGAGATGCATTGAAAAGGTGACCACATCTCTTATACTAAGGCCTCGATTACAAATCTGACAGTCCACGGACCGCCAGACTCACGGGGGCATGTAGGTGTCAGTTTCCTGACCGCCCCATTACGAATAGGGCGGTTGGACCACCATAGCCCTGCCGCAACTGCCAGGGAACCACCGTTCCCTGGCGGTGTTAGGGCGGTCAGGAGGCCGCAAGATGCTTGGCGGGACTGCCGCGGTCCCACCAAGCACATTACGAGTTTCTCTTCCAGGGGATCCCATCAATAGTCATAAGCACTGAATTTTCCCGCCCATACGCGGGAACCCCGGAAAACTATAAAAAATTATATATAAAAACATATATATACAGCTCTATATATATACATATATCATTTTTCCACACATCAATACAGCCTTCAATAAGACAAAAAGTCTAATCAATGCACTGACAAACACTGTTTTTGCCACCAAATAATATAGAATATAGACAACAGGAGGAAAAGTATTACTTGAACTCTCTCTAATGAGTAGAATCCCCCCAAAAAACTCCATCGGCAAAGCAGCAGTCACTATTAGCCTATAGGCTGCATTGAAAAAACACTAGCATAGAAAATGAAAGCAACTGTAAACATAAAAACTGGCACCGTGCCTTTAAGGCAGCCATGACCCCCAGCTTCCCATCATGCTTCAGGGGTGACAGTTAGGTCAGTTGTTCTTTCCGGCTCCTTCAGTCAGGACCCTGGAGTTTTCAGCTCAGACTAATTTTGACTTTTTGTCTATAATTTTCACTTTTATTAGTGACTTTTTACCTTTCACTCAACGTTTTTCACCTTGTAGAGTGAGGTACTATCACTTTTCTGACAGAAGCTTGTGATTTTTCTGTCACAACATGCTTTCTCTTTTTGACCCTTGTCCCTCCTGTGGCAAGAAGAAGGCCAAGACTGACACACTCTCAGTGTGTATACTCTGCCTACCGGAATCCCACTCCTCTGAAGCTTGCCAACACTGCAGAAAGCTGTCTAGGCGTACTCTCAAGGAGAGGGAGAGAATCCATCTCTATGGCCTCTCAGAGAAGCAAAAATCGACTCCCAGAGGAAGATCTCAGTTGAGGCATCAGATGAAGAGGTCCAGATCGACGTAGAGAAGTAAGGTCCCGATCTGTTCCCCATCAGCATCAGGATCGGTGTCGAAAAGACCGCCAGCGGCGAAGAAACGGGTATCTCCGTCGTCGAGACCTCCACCGTCGACGGTATCAGTGCACCACACGACGACGAAGAGCAGGCCGAAGACGATGAGTTCAACGTCGAGCCATAGACGTCAATCACAGGTATCAGATCAGCCTCCTCTGTTGACGTCAACTCGCCGCCGTTCAACGTCGAGGAATAGGTCTCCGTCGACATTGGCCCAACGTTCGACTTCGAGGCACAGGACTCCCTCGGCGTCATCACATAGATGTTCAACGTCGAGGCACAGGACTCTGTCGGCGTCATCACATAGACGTTCAACGTCGAGGCGCTCCTCTCCGTCGACGTCAACCTGGCGACGATCGACGTCGAGGCACAGATCCACAATGAATTGACGTCAGTCAACTTCCAGTAGATGTTTGCCTTTGGCAACGCATCGCTCGGCGTCGAGACATCGGTCTCCGTCGGTATCTGTACGATCGACATCAAGGCAGTCGCCGTCGAGATCGACATCGAAGGCTAAAACGCAGCCGGTGCACCACTCTCCATCGGTTACTTCTCTTCCGACGTCAAGAGTTCAATCGCCATTGGTAATCCAAGAGACACTGACTCCACGTTCGACGTCAAGACACTCGCATCAATCGACGTCGACCAATCATACACATTCTGGCCGATCAAGGTCAAGACGCACGGCGTCGTCCGCCTCGAGGTCACTGGAGGTTATCCTATCGACGTTGAGCAGCTCAGCATCATCTCCTGAACGTCCCCGTCCACAGGAGACAGAGGCCCCTACACAAGAGGAGACAAGGAGGCAAACATCACCCTCTGTGCATTTCTCTCCTAGGTCGATGTTAACACTGCATCACTGGCAGAAATCCACAACGGGGCAGGTACGAGAACCACAGGACTACTCCAGTCCTCTACACAGGTCACCACTCGTTCATCTGGTTCAAGCAGTAGATCTCTCACCTACCACTCCTTCAAGGGGTCAAGATCATGCTCGCACAGTGACAACTTCCTCAAGAAGGAGGTCTACATCTCGTGGGCATCGGAGAAGATGCAGATCACCAACACCTTCTTCGACTCAGTCTTCGAAAAGGGACTATTCTCCGACCCTAACAGACAGTCCACCTTCGAGGGTCTATCCAGTGGATGATGTCAGTACCTTCCAAGATGTATTGGCCAGGGGAGCAACAAAATTGAGCATTGATATGCCTACCCCCCAAACTTCATCCTCAGTGATTTTTGAAACATTACATCAAAGATCAGCAGCCAGGCCTTTGTTGCCTCTGGTACCGGGGCTTCTGCAGCCTTTTATGGATGTGTGCCTCACGCAAGTGATGGAGCAGGGAAAATAAATTTTTTTAACCCCTAACAAATTTTATAATTAATTAAATAAAATGTTCGTTTAAATGTATTAATCAACACTGTATGTATGGGAATGGTAATATGCCAATGTATGTGCTCAATAATCTATTAATGGATGTCCGTGTGTCTAATTATAACATAAAATTAAAAGCGTACTAATTACAATAAATGCATGTTTGTGCTTCATAGAAATAAAAACGTGTCGTTGCAAAAACAATAGCGATGGTAAGTAAGGAACAGCTTAAATGTTGCTTTCTGCTAGGTAACAACTAATTGGGGTACGTAGACGACGGGAGGGAAACGAAAGGGATATTTTTCTCTATTTTAATTATGTTTTGTTTGCCTCAAAATAGTGCTTCTAAAAGTATAACCGAGTGGCGATATAAAATGGCCGCCAGTGGGAAGATGTGCGCAGGCGCAAGGGGACACGTGATACGGGATGAAATTGGAGAAATCCGGAACCTCGTGATGTTTCTGAGAGGCTAGGATGCAAGAAATGGTCAAGGCTGGTGTGACCTAATTGAACTGATAGTGTGCCATGATGATCAGCAGAAGGCCCGTGGGAAACAAGTTTAAGAGAAAGGACAATGACTGCGGAGTTCTCGAATGTGTCGAAAGAAGTTACAAATGAACTGATCGAATCGGATGGAAATGTTTAAGCGTATGGGAAAGGAAATGATCCAAGGACCCTTGAATCCAAGAGAACTTGATTAAAAGAATGAATAAGCTGACATGCATGGACCAATGAAAGAAAAGCGTGATATTAATGTTGCAACAGTTAGTTAGCAAAGTTAGAATTAGGGTATAAGAGGGCCTACTCTTAGTGGGAGGGGGTCAGTCGTGGTTGCAGTCACAGTCAGGAGAGGAGTTGAAGAATCGCGTTGGTGGCTTCCAGTGTTGGGTGGTCCTGATCGATCCCTTATTGAGCGGGAGATGCTGAAAGACTGTTAGAGGAGACGGGTTGCAGGTAGCTGATGCTGACGAGCTGAAGTTGCTGTTGCTGTCTTAATTTTACAGTTGAGTATGAGAATCAGGCTATTTCTAATTCCTAACTTAGGTTAGAAATCATTAGGCTAAATTAGGAAGCTAGGCAGGTAATTAGGGTTTTGGCTTCATGACAAAATTTCCTTTCTGCAATAAATTGATTATGCTTAATAAATATTTGAATTTAAGAATGAATAATTGAAATAAAGTATTAAAATTCTTTTCATGCTTTTAAAATTATATAAAAATTAAGATTCTTTAAACTCAAAAGGACTCAGTGGTTATTTTCCTAAATGATTGTGACATAAGTAATTGGTTATTGTGATTCAGCTGGTCTTAATCACTATGAACTAATTTCTTAAATGAATGATCCATCGACAAAACAATGAGCAGGAATATCTTAAATAACTAAAAGAAAGTGACAAATTAAGGTAATAAGATATCCTGACTCTTCCAGCGGTACATAAATGGTGTTCTCCATTTAGTTCTCATGCTTCTCCTAGGAGTACAGAATTTCATAAAAGTGTAAAGGAAATCCAGGAGTGTGTGTGTATGTGTGTGTTAGGCGATGTTTATGGGCCCCATCGTCATGTGGATATGAGAAAATATAGTTTGCCCCTGGATGACCTATAAGTAACCTGGGAGGAGAATAGTTTTTATTGTACGCGCTGCATCAGATTTCTTGGTAGCAGAGTTATGGTTTTCTATAGATTAGTTTAGTGATTATTGTTTATTGATTATTGATTATTTTTTGATGACTAACACTATATGTTGAGTCACGTTATGTTATATGTAAGTTTTCACGCTTCTGGGATGTAGGAAGTGGAACACGTGTGGCAAGAGAAGTCACATGGAATTTGGTACATGGTCTGAATTCATTTTGGTAATAACGCAGGTTGTGTTATGTTAGGGATTTCTGTGCGAAAAGTGTGTAATTGAAATAGCAAATCACGTTTACTTGTGAAACTTTGGCCTTAATTCTCAGGAGCCTAGTCTCCACATGTGTCTTATCCCCAGAGAAACGAGTAAATTGTTTGTTTGAAAGAAGGGTAAGGTAGAGGGAAGTGCTACTTTATCGGCGAGAGTAAATAATTCTGTGGTAGGGTAGAGGTAAGCGCTGCCTACTGGAAAAACAGGATTCTTGTGTAAAAGGACAAAGCTGTCACTTTTGTTTAGCGAATCAGACTATGGAATTGTTTTATTGTTGTAACTAACGAAGAAAACAGCAAAAAGAAAAAAATTGCTGATAAATTTTGTAAAGGAGGGGTAAAGAGTAGAAGTGACGTGGAAAAGTGCCGCGCTAGGATTGGATAGTGCACGAGTCACGTGAACACAGAGCAGGAGTGACGTAGAAAAGTGCCGCGCTAGGATTGGTTGGTTCGCGGACGGTGGGAATTGTTCTGATTGGTACGTTAGTGTGAGTCGCGCTGTAATTGGTCGAAGTTCCGTACACAAAACAGCGTTAGAGTAAAGAGAAAACAAATAGAAAACATGCCGTATTACGAGTATGAAAGGGAGAGAACGTCATGGACGACGAAATTGAAGAATTTCTTTAAGAAAGACAAAAAGGTTGTGACTAGAGAGGGACAAATAATTCCTCCGCCGAAATCAGCAGCTTCACATATGATGCTTAAATATGGATATCATACGTGCATATGGTTGGAAAATTGGGCAAAATATACAAAGAATGATGGAGCATTGGCTTTTCCTGAAAATGGTTCTTTTAGTGTAGCGGTTTTACGGAATTTAAGAGAAAAAATGTTTAAATTGGAACCTAGACCTAGACCGACACAGTTTGAGGCTTTAACAGAATGGGAAGATGAGATGTACGAGCGAGAAAGATTCAGAGGAATGAAAGGTTATGAGTTTATGCCTGGAAGATTGTGGGGAGTGAATCATGAGGACAGAATAAAACGATGGAGATGTGCTAACATGACAGGAGGTTTGTTTCCAGCTTTTACAGTTGAGGAAGGGACTAAGAAAAAGCGGACTGAGAAAAAGAAACATATAGAGAGAGAAAAGTATATGCATGAGAGCGAAACGGATGACGAGTTGCTGGAAGATATTTTAAATAGAAATCCACCTCCGTATCAGCAGAGTTCTACAGTGGTGACACCAAATGCGCCACCAATAGAGACTATGCGAAATAAAAATCCGGAAAAGAGAAATGAAGTAAATAGGTCACAAGAACAAATGAGAACTTCTCAAAATGAGGGAATAGAAAGCGACAATGCAAGCGAATTGGCAAGAACCACAAAAGAACTAACTGAGAAGATTAGAGAATTAACGAAAAATATGGAAGCAGTTACTGTGCCTGTAACAATAGGTCCAGTGATACCCGTTTTTGAGAATCAGAAAATTGATGAACGCTCTTTAGTGAATCCAATGAATTCAAAATTCCAAAGGGAAAGAATGGAAACAAGTCCAGGTACAAGCAATTTGGCTAGTGCTTACAGACCAAGTCCACCTGAAAATTTGACAGTAAATGAGTGTAACGGTAGGAAAATACCTATGGTAACTGAATCTGCAACAGTGACACCTGAAAAGAGTGGAAATTGGACAGAAATAAATAGTACTCCTATTGGCCCGACTCCGGATGAGTTAAATGAATGGATGAAAGCATTTAAAATAAAAGAACCAGAAGAAAAACCATTAGATGTAATTAGGTTGAAAATAGATATGGAGGAATTAATTTTAGGAACTATTGGAACAGAAAAGCTGAAAAATTACCAGGATGATGAAATAATGTTTCTATGCAAAAGTATAACATGGAGGGCAAAGAATTTACATGACAAATTAGAAGAAGTGGCTAGTGAGATTGGAATAGATTTTGCAAAAGTGAAAAAGTTGCAAAAACCATACAGAGTAGACTTTTGTGAAAAAGACATTGAAAATTTGAACACGGCAGGAAGGCTGACACAGATAAAGGAGTTAATTGTGTTGTTGAGAAAATGGGGTGATGTGGACAGATGGAAGGTTAGATGGACAAAGAAGAACGAGAAAAGTATAGACAAAGGTTCATTGGCTTTTATGGTAACCGAAAAAGAATCTGTTGTCAAAGAATACCCCATGAGGGAAACTCCAGGTGGTAGTTACGTGCATGTTCCCTGGACTAGGCAGGACATCCTGTCATTTACAAATGACTTTCCAAAGTTAAGAGAGAAGCCAGTTGAGTGGTACCGACAAGTAGAAAGGTTTGTAAAGGTCTCAAAAGTGTTGTGGATAGATTTGGATGGATTGTTTGACATAGTGGTAGCAACGGATCTGTGGTCAGAATGTAAGATTACAGTTGACTGGCCAACTACAGAATATCCAAGAGATCCTAAGACAGGAGCTCCAGGTCCTGATGTGATGAAGAAATACGACAAGGTGATTACCTTTTTGAAGAATAAGATTCCTCCCAAAGAGACAGATTGGGTTAAGATTGATAGAACTACACAGGAAAGCAAGGAGTCTGTACATGCATATTATGAGCGATTGTTATTGGTTTTCAAGCAGTATAGTGGTTATGAGGAATTGAGTGAAAAGGACATGAGTCATTTTGTATACCGATTTGTGTTTGGCCTGAAACAAGAAATAAGCGATATGATTAAGCAACATATGATAAACTGGCAGAATGGAAGTGTAGATGAGGTGCTGAGGTATGCTAAGTATTGTAGTGATGAAATAGAGAGTAAGCAGCGTAAATTGAAAGAAAAGGCAATGTGGGCACACGTGAAGGTGGCAGAAAAACAAGAAGCTCAATTGGACAATAATAATGGAAACGAATCAGGACAGAATAAGATGCGACCAAACATAGGTAAAGGAAAGGGTCAAGTGAGTCTAGAAGAGGCAAAGAAGAAATGGCCATGTCATAATTGCGGAAAATTAGGGCATTGGAGAAATGAGTGTAAGTTCCCACCTAAACCTAATCCGGAACATCAATCATTAACTCCACAGGTGCAGAATGAGGTAGTTGTTCAACAAAGTCAGGTGCCACAACCACCACTTCCCAACACTGTTAACCAGCAAAGATACAGTACAGAAACAGGATTCTACGGAGGAGAGCAGGTAACACACTTGCCGCGAGCAGCTAACATTTCTCAGTATTTGTTGCGTCAGAGTGAGGATGACCCGGATGAAAGTTTCTGACGGTGCGCAGGAGAGGGGAAAGAGTGCGTGCTTGGCGCAACTCTAGAGGTAGATCAGTCTGGTCCCTTTGTGGATGGAGAAGTGAATGGTGCAAACGTAACATTCCTTGTCGATACTGGAGCTACCCGTTCTACTGTTAGATCAGTGGAAATTCCAAACCTTCCTCTCTCAGGTGAATACATCCAAGTGGTAGGAGTAGCCAATCAGCAGATTAAAACCCCACTTACTGAATTGGTGGAAGTAAAAATTGGTTCTTTTAGCAAAATGCATAAATTTGTAGTGTGCGATTGTAGTCCTGTAAATCTTCTAGGTCGTGACCTTTTGTGTAAAATGAATTGCACAATTTATTGTACGCCAGATGGAATAGGGTTTCAAACTTCAGATGAAGATGTTCTGTATAAAGTAACTTTGATGAATCAAGAACCTGAAACGAATGGTTTATTTCCTGCATTTGATGCAGAAAAACTTCCAGAAGAACTAAAAAGGACAGTAAAAGAAAGTGTGTGGGATTTTACAGGAGAAGACATTGGATTAATGAGAGAAGTTGATCCTGTAAAAGTGACAGTGAAAGAAGGGATAATTTATCCAAACACGCCACAGTACAAATTAACTCCAGAAATAATTGAAGGAATAACTCCTGTGATAAATAAGATGATTGAACAGGGAATTCTGAAAGAAATCATGAGCAGTCCATGTAATTCACCTATTATGGGACTGAAAAAGCCAAATGGAACATATAGAATAGTACAGGATTTGAGAAAGATCAACAAAATAGTTGTACCATGTTGTCCAATAGTGCCAAACCCTGCAGTAATTCTATATCAAATCCCGCATGAAGCTGAGTGGTACACTGTGATAGATTTGTGTCACGCATTTTTCTCTATTCCTTTGCATCCAGATAGCCAGCCATTATTTGCATTCCGGTTCGGAGAGCGTATTTTGGCATGGTGCCGAATTCCACAGGGGTATACAGAAAGCCCCTCGATTTTTAATCAGATTCTAAAGAAATCTCTGGAAGATTTAAAAATGCCAGAAAAATCAGTGATGGTGCAGTATATCGATGACCTATTGGTGGCATCGAAAACCAAAGAAGCATGTGTAAGTGACACAATTGCTTTACTGAACCATTTGGAGAAAAGAGGACATAAAGTGTCCCCTTCAAAATTACAGTTTTGTCAGAAAGAAGTCCAGTATTTAGGGCATAAAATTGAGAAAGGAGGGCGGAAAATAGCGACAGAGAGAGTAAGAATGATTCAAGGAATGAGAGCACCAATGACTCAGAGAGAGGTAAAAATGTTTTTGGGAATGGTTGGATATTGTCGACAGTGGATAAGTGGTTTCTCTTTGATTGCAAAACCCTTACAAAAATTGACAAAGAAAGATGTAAAAGACCCTTTTGAGTTAAACAAAGAAGAAATGAAATCTTTCAAAGAATTGAAAAAGAAACTGTGTGAGGCCCCTGCTTTAGGCATGCCTGATTATGAGAAGGATTTTGAATTGTACTGCAGTGAAAGAGATGGATGTGCATTTTCAGTACTGGTACAAAAACACGGGACCATGAAAAGACCAATCGCTTATTTTTCAGCTGTTTTAGATCCTATAGCGAAAGCATTGCCTGGATGTCTGAAAGCAGTCGCTGCTACTTGTGTAAGTTTGGAACAAAGTGAAGGTATAGTGATGGGGTATCCACTGAGAGTATATGTTCCCCATTCAGTAGAAATTCTTTTGACAAGAACAAAAACACAGTACATGACACATAGTCGGCTGACTAAGTACGAAAAAGTCATCTTGAGTGCTGAAAATGTGACCATAGATAGATGCATAAATGTAAATCCTTCTACATCATTGCCAGATGAAGAGAGTATAATTGAACAAGACGAAGTAGATCATGATTGTCTGAATGTGCTGGAATATTGCACAAAACCAAGAGCTGACATAAAAGATGAACCGTTAACGGAATCGGATTATGTCATGTTTGTAGATGGTTCATGTTTACGCACAAAAGAAGGAGTGTTAAGTGCAGCTTACGCAGTATGCACAGTGGCAACTGTGATGGAAGCGTCTTGTCGGAAAGGAGTTAGGTCTGCCCAAGTTGCGGAACTAATTGCTTTGATTCAAGCATGTAAATTGGGGAAAAATGTACGAATCACGATTGTGACCGATAGCCAATATGGTTTCGGCATCGTACACGATTTCGGTCAGATTTGGTCACAAAGAGGATTTTTGACATCTGCAGGAACACCTATCAGAAATGGAGATTATGTTAAAAAGTTGCTTGAGGCGATACAGTTGCCTAAACAAATAGCTGTAGTAAAGTGCAAGGCGCATAAGAAAAACGAAGACTACATAGCGGTCGGCAATAATTATGCTGATGAGATCGCTAGATATTGTGCGGAAAACATGGCGTCCCTGAACAAAAATAGAGAAAGGGAGCATGTCTCTTGTCCTTTGCTTTTCACTAATACTGTCGAAACATGGGATGAAGTAAGGCAGTTACAAGAAACAGCAAGAGATGAGGAAAAAGATTACTGGATAAAAGCAGGATGTAGAAGACAGGAAAATAATGGTGTGTGGGTATACAGAGATGAAAGACCAGTTATGCCTGATAGCATGATTGCAGACATGGCACGGATGTACCATGGACAAGCTCATATTGGGAGAGATGCAATGATCAGACTTTTTAGACAGACCTGGTATAACCCAAAATTCAGAGCCATTGCTGAAAGTCTTTGTCAAAGATGTCTTATTTGTCAACAGTTTAACCCAGGAAGAAAAACAGTAGTGAGTCTAGGAACAATAGGACGAGAAGGAGGTCCATTCACAAGAATGCAGTTAGACTTCATCGAGATGCCCCCTAGTAACAGACTAAGATATGTTCTAGTGGTCGTCTGTTTGTTCTCTCGTTGGGTGGAGGCATACCCCACAAGAAGGAATGATGGAACAACAGTGGCAAAACTTATGCTGCGAGAGTTCATTCCAAGGTATGGTTTTCCAGTCACGGTTGAGACAGATAGAGGAACACATTTTCAAAATGAGTTGATCCAATTGATTTGTGAAGCATTGAGTATTAAACAAAAACTACATTGTGCTTACAGACCAGAGGCTTCTGGGGTAGTAGAGCAGATTAATGGAACAATTAAAAACAGATTAGGAAAAATGTGTCAAGCTACAGGACTCAAATGGCCGGATGCACTGCCTCTTGTTCTGATGACCATCAGAAGCATCCCTGAAAAGAAAACTGGACTCAGTCCTCATGAGATGATCATGGGACGAGCAATGAGACAAGCACACGTACCAGTCAACAAGTTATTAACTATAACTGATGATCTAGTACTGGATTATTGCAAGGGACTGGCTGATGTGGTGCGTTCTGTGTTTCATCAGGTTGGACCGGATGCGACCACTCTTGAAAGAAAACCAGCCCACGACTTGAATCCAGGAGACTGGGTCCGCATAAAAGTCCACAGGAGAAGAAACTGTCTAGTTCCGCGTTGGGACGAGCCAAGACAGGTAATCCTAGTGACAACGACTGCCGTCAAGTGTGCAGGAGTGAAGAACTGGGTTCATGCCAGCCACACAATCAGAGTTCCAGAACCTACAGATCGACATGTGAGTCGGCGTCTGGAAGTGTGGGATAAAAGTTTAACGGCTGGGACAACCAAGATAAAAGAAAGGGTGCCAGAACTTGAAGATCGACCTGAAAGTCGACATCTGGAAACCCCAACGACAAACACCTCTAGAGAAGAAGAGGAAGAAGAAGAAGAGGAAAGAAATTCAGAAATTCCAGAACCTGAAGATCGACCTGTAAGTCGACATCTGGAAATATCTGACACAACTTCAGACTCTGATGATTCAGTTGAAAACCGTGAAGAATTCCTAAGGAAAACTTGGGGCTATAAACCAATTAGAGAAGAAACTGAGCAAGAAATTGAGTTAGATGAACAACCAGGTACAAGTTATGGTGGAACTCCTTCAGAAACAATATTAATAGATGAAGTAGGGAAAGAAGTACACAAAAAGTTAGAAAATCGAGAAGAACCCCGAGGAGCAATAGGGATAGATAGAGAAACAGAAGAACAGGGAAATTTAGAAACAGAAAAGGAGAAAAACACCAAATCGGAAGAACCCCGAGGAGGGACAGTAATAAGGGAAAACAAAAAGGAGAAGACAGATCCACCAGTAGGAGATGACGAGATTATAAGTTTCAAAATAAGAGACAATAGTGAAACAGTTGAAACAGAAACAGAAGAAAGTGGAGGAGAGGAAAAAGCAAAGACTGAATCAAGAAAAAGAAATTGGAAATCGGAAAGAGAAGAAAGAGAAGGTGAGGTCAAAAGGCCAAGAAAAGGAGATAATTGGCCCAACAGCTATGTAAGAAAATTGAGATATAGAATAATAAGAGCGGAAGACGAGGGTGCTGAACAAGTAAATGAGGTAACAAGTCAAAAGGGACAAGAAAAACCCAGTGGAAAAAGATTACAAAAGTCCAAAAGGACAAAGAAAGTGAATTCAAAATTTAAGTCACCTGAGTGGCTGTATATTGCATTAACCGATTACAAAGAGGAAGAAGAAAACACTCACGGAAACCAGAGACTGAGAAGTCGGATGGGAAAAGGTGAGATGCAACAAAACTGAAGTGAAAGCTAATGGTGCTTCTGCCGGACATGACAATTTTACTGGATGTGACAAATCACCGGATGTGACAACGAAAGAATTCTGGAGAGAATTAAAGAAAGTACCAAGCAAAGACTTTTGAAAGCAGAGTGGCATCCAAGTCATTTCTGAGGTGTAGTGACACAATTTTCTGAAACTTAACAAATAGAAAAAGAAAAATGGAAAATAATGAGAATAGAAGAGATAAATGTGAATTTATAAAGAGATGGTGCAAAATGTGCTGTTTTTGTACAGGGTTATTAATGACCATATGGATAGTTTTAGCAATCACAATTCCTATTAGTGTAGCTGTGATAGAAGCAAAAAATGATACTAAACCAGAAAAAGAAACTAATATTAAAGAACCAGTTATTTTAAGAAGTAGTGCAGAGTTGCATAAGGATAAGTCAGTAGCAGATTTTTCAAAGAATGTTTTTACAAAATTGTTGTATGAATACGTAGAGACAATGGATGTGAGAGATTGTTATGTTTGTATGCAGTTGCCTGCATCAGTATCAGAAGGTGTGACTTATCATCACCTACCTCTGACTTATGGAATAACATGTAGTGTAATAGCGAGTTTATTTTATAAAACAGGTAGATTAGAATCTTATTATACTGATATAGATAAGATTTTTGCAAACATTCCAGTAGTACCAGAACTTAACAAAGTAAAACCAGCAAAAGTTTTAGGAGAATTCTTTTTAGAACATAGAAAATTAACGTTAGAAGAAATAGTTAGTAACAACCTTACCTGTGAGTTAAAGAAAGAAGAAAAAGTATTTTTAGAAATGGTTGAAGAAAGAAGAATGAAATTTCAAAAAGAAGCAATAAAAGAGGAAGGAAAACGCTTATGGACGTTTGAGGAAGGAAATCATGAAGGGAAAAAGATAAATGCAGCAATGACATTAGACTGGCCGCAAACAGGAAAGTTGTGTATTAGGAGAAATAAGACAGTCTATGACAATTACTTTGTAGGTTCCAGTATCTGCCATGACAATTATCAAATTCTGGGAGGTTGGGGATTCAAAGGTGGAAAAGATCCAATATTTCCAGGTATCTATTATATTTGTGGGAATAGAGCTTATTACAGGTTACCGGACCATTGGTATGGAACTTGCTATGTAGGCCTGGTCTTTCCAAAAAATTTCACATGGACAGAGAAGAAAAGGGAACATACAAGATGATTAATAGTTTTACACGTAGAAAGAGGGAAAGTTTTTCAGAAATTGTAGGTGATATTTTTGGAGCATTGATACCAGCAGTGGGAATATCTTTGAATGCATTTAAAATTCGGAAGTTATCCACAGTAGTAGATCGTTTGTCTACGGATACTGCGGGAGGGTTCTTAATGGTAAATACCGAAATGGTTGCCATGAGAGCTATGGTGATGCAAAATCGGCTTGCCCTTGATATTCTTTTGGCAAAAGAGGGTGGAGTCTGTGGAATGTTGAAAGTCCAACATTGTTGTACTTACATTCCTGATAACAGTGAAAATATACAGAAGTATATTACAAATATTACAAGTTTGCACAAAGAACTAGTTCCACTGGAGGTTGAAAGTGTTTTGGGAAAACTTGGTAGAGGGTTTTCTTCAGTAGCAAATTGGTTAACTAGGATGAGTAGATTAGTGATAGGGAAAGTTATAATAGTAGCAACTATAGTAATACTGTTAGCCATGGTATTGAAAATAGTAATAACATGTATAAAGAGAAAAGTAAGACAAAATAAGATAAAAAGAAATAACAGAATAATGAGAGAAAGAGAGAGAGAAATGGGTGAAATTGAGTTGGAGAAAATGAAAGAAAGCATGTATAAAGAGACTAAAAGGCAAGATGAAGAAGAAACAGATGTGTAAATAACTGAAGGCAAAGGATGAAAGACATGCTGCCTGAAAAGAAGTATGACTTGGGTTTTATGTGGTGATTTAAAAATCACCAAAGGGGGGAGTTGATGGAGCAGGGAAAATAAAAGTTTTTAACCCCTAACAAATTTTATAATTAATTAAATAAAATGTTCGTTTAAATGTATTAATCAACACTGTATGTATGGGAATGGTAATATGCCAATGTATGTGCTCAATAATCTATTAATGGTGTCTAATTATAACGTAAAATTAAAAGCGTACTAATTAAAATAAATGCATGTTTGTGCTTCATAGAAATAAAAACGTGTCGTTGCAAAAACAATAGCGATGGTAAGTAAGGAACAGCTTAAATGTTGCTTTCTGCTAGGTAACAACTAATTGGGGTACGTAGACGACGGGAGGGAAACGAAAGGGATATTTTTCTCTATTTTAATTATGTTTTGTTTGCCTCAAAATAGTGCTTCTAAAAGTATAACCGAGTGGCGATATAAAATGGCCGCCAGTGGGAAGATGTGCGCAGGCGCAAGGGGACACGTGATACGGGATGAAATTGGAGAAATCCGGAACCTCGTGATGTTTCTGAGAGGCTAGGATGCAAGAAATGGTCAAGGCTGGTGTGACCTAATTGAACTGATAGTGTGCCATGATGATCAGCAGAAGGCCCGTGGGAAACAAGTTTAAGAGAAAGGACAATGACTGCGGAGTTCTCGAATGTGTCGAAAGAAGTTACAAATGAACTGATCGAATCGGATGGAAATGTTTAAGCGTATGGGAAAGGAAATGATCCAAGGACCCTTGAATCCAAGAGAACTTGATTAAAAGAATGAATAAGCTGACATGCATGGACCAATGAAAGAAAAGCGTGATATTAATGTTGCAACAGTTAGTTAGCAAAGTTAGAATTAGGGTATAAGAGGGCCTACTCTTAGTGGGAGGGGGTCAGTCGTGGTTGCAGTCACAGTCAGGAGAGGAGTTGAAGAATCGCGTTGGTGGCTTCCAGTGTTGGGTGGTCCTGATCGATCCCTTATTGAGCGGGAGATGCTGAAAGACTGTTAGAGGAGACGGGTTGCAGGTAGCTGATGCTGACGAGCTGAAGTTGCTGTTGCTGTCTTAATTTTACAGTTGAGTATGAGAATCAGGCTATTTCTAATTCCTAACTTAGGTTAGAAATCATTAGGCTAAATTAGGAAGCTAGGCAGGTAATTAGGGTTTTGGCTTCATGACAAAATTTCCTTTCTGCAATAAATTGATTATGCTTAATAAATATTTGAATTTAAGAATGAATAATTGAAATAAAGTATTAAAATTCTTTTCATGCTTTTAAAATTATATAAAAATTAAGATTCTTTAAACTCAAAAGGACTCAGTGGTTATTTTCCTAAATGATTGTGACATAAGTAATTGGTTATTGTGATTCAGCTGGTCTTAATCACTATGAACTAATTTCTTAAATGAATGATCCATCGACAAAACAATGAGCAGGAATATCTTAAATAACTAAAAGAAAGTGACAAATTAAGGTAATAAGATATCCTGACTCTTCCAACGGTACATAAATGGTGTTCTCCATTTAGTTCTCATGCTTCTCCTAGGAGTACAGAATTTCATAAAAGTGTAAAGGAAATCCAGGAGTGTATGTGTGTGTTAGACGATGTTTATGGGCCCCATCGTCATGTGGATATGAGAAAATATAGTTTGCCCCTGGATGACCTATAAGTAACCTGGGAGGAGAATAGTTTTTATTGTACGCGCTGCATCACAAGCAACTATCAAGAACGCACCAGCAAGGATCTTGAAAAAATACAGGCCTGCAGAAGAGGATCCACTATTCCTTAGAGCTGATCCACCTCCAGACTCTGTGATCATCACAGCGGCTAAAAAGACACACGCAGTGGCCTCCTCCTCAACAGTGCCTCCCGATAAGGAAAGTAGAGCACAGGTCTCTAGGGGAAGAAAAGTCTGTGGTACTTCGGCCTCCATGCTGAAGGTTTCCAGCACCTCAGCTCTCTTGGGGCGCTATGATAGGGCATTACAGAACTCTTTAGAAAAGTTTAAGGACAAATTTCCCAAGGAGGATCGCAGAGATTTCGAGGAGGTGTTGCAAGAAGGAGGTTTGCTGGCTAATCAAATTATTAGTGCTGCAGCTGATGGAGCAACCCTATCTGCTCATTCTTATGCATACGGGATCTGTGCCAGACGTTCATCCTGGCTTCGGCTTATTGCACTAAAGCCCGAGGCTCAGCAATGGATCCTAAATCTCCCTTTCTCAGGATCTTCCTTATTCGGCACGCACACGGATGACGGGATGTCAAGGATGTAATCGGAGCTAGACACCTTGAAAGCGGTAGGTCTTGAGAAGAAAAAGGAGTTCAGGCGCAGATACAGGCCATACGACCGCCGACCTTTCCATCAGAGGGTTTAAACCCCTCAGTGGCAGAGGCAGCAACAGCACTAAGCCAGAACCCACTATTAGGGGCATCGTACCCCCAGAGGGAGAGGGGCATCACGTCAATCTGCTACCTCAGCAAAAGCCCCATCAAAACAATGAACAATCTCTTCCCCCATCGCCGTTTCCCACTCCAGTGGGGGGAAGTATAGCCAACCACCTGGAAGAGTGGCGCAGATTCACAAACAATCAATGGGTATTAAGTACGTTGCAGAATGGGTACTCTTTGTCCCGTCATCAACCTCCGGAGATCGCTCCAGTGAAGACCGCGTGCTACCAGCTGCAAGTACTGCAGCAGGAAGTATCCACTCTCCTACAAAAATCAGCCATCAACGACGTTCCTATATCTCAACAAGTTCGAGGAGTATACTCAAGGTATTTTCTAGTGAGAAAGAAAGGTCAAAAGTCAGAATTCAGACCTATCCTGGATCTGCACTCTCTCAACAAATCCATTTGGAAGGAAAGGTTTCGCATGTTGGCTCTCCATCAAATATATCCTCATCTCCAGCAAGGGGACTGGATGTGTTCGATAGATCTGCAAGATGCATACTTTCACGTCCCAGTCAACCGACGTCATCAGAAGTTCCTGCGTTTTCTGATGGGAGCCAAGCATTATCAGTTCAGAGTTCTACCCTTCGGGTTGAAGTCAGCTCCCCGAGTGTTTACCAAATGCATGGCAGTAGTAGCAGCCGCTCTAAGGCGCCAGGAAATGTTTGTTTATCCTTACCTCGACGACTGGTTTCTGAAGGGCCCATCTCCCCAGTGTGTGAAGACTCACTACCAACGATGTCTAGCCCTATGCCAACGGCTGGGCCTTCATGTCAATTTTGAGAAATCAGTTCAACATCCTACTCAAAGGATACAATATCTGGGTGCAACATTAGACTCCGCAATAGGAAAAGTGTTTCCTTCGGAGGAGAGACTATCATCTATCACTCTGAAGTGCAAGCAAATCCTTCGCACTACCTTCCCTTTGGTCCGACAGGTTGCCTCTCTCCTAGGGTCGATGGCATCCTGCATTTTTCTCGTCCCCAACGTCAGGCTGAGGATGCATCCTTTACAGCAGGATCTGGAGGACAAGTGGGATCAACGGACTGCTTGATGGGACGACAAGATCCATCTGTTGAAAGCAGCCAGATCATCTATCCCATGGTGGATGCGACAGGAAAACCTCTTGGTGGGAGTTCCCTTCCATCAGCCTCCTCCGACACAATTGTTAATCACAGATGCCTCCCTCCAGGGGTGGGGAGCGCACATGGGGTCCCTCCAGACTCAAGGTCTGTGGTCATCCAAAGAGCAGTCGTACCACATCAATATGCTGGAGCTAAGGGCTGTGCCTCTAGCCCTCAAGGCTTTTTACCCTCTATTCAGACCAGCACCATACTAGTCCAGACGGACAATATGACCACCATGTACTATCTAAACAAAAAGGGAGGGACTCAATTGCGTTCACTGTCCCTGGAGGCTCAAGCGCTCTGGCATTGGCCCCTAGCAAGGAAACTGTCGATCACAGTGATACATCTACCAGGAGAGCAAAACTCTCAAGCAGATTCCCTCAGTCGTCACTTTGATGATCAGCAAGACTGGGTTCTACACAACGAAGTAGTGGACGGAATTTTTCGAGAATGGGGTCGTCCAAGCATTGATCTTTTCGCGGACGAGACAAACAGAAAATGCGGCGACTTCGCGTCAAGGTTCTACCGGCCAGGGTCGAGAGGGCATGCCCTTTTAATCAACTGGTCAGGGGGCTTTGTTTACGCTTTTCCCCCTCTCCCTCTCAGTCCGAAGGTCGTAACCAAGCTCTCCCACTCCAATGCGAGAATAATTCTGATCGCTCCAGATTGGCAACAACAGTGGTGGTACCCGGACCTCCTACACCTATCGGAATGTCCACACAAGAGGCTGCCGTGCAGACCATACCTGCTGTTCAAGGTGAACGGGAGCATTCATCACCCCAACCTTCCCTCGCTGAACTTGGCAGCATGGCTCCTGAGGTCCTCTAGTATGGGCACTTAGGACTTCCTAAGGACTGCATGGGTATTTTGAAAGAAGCGAGAAGGCCTTCTACAAGACACTCTTATGCATTTAAATGGAAGTGTTTCTATTTGTGGTGTGTACAGAATGGCTTCCAACCTACCAAGGGGCAAGAGGAGGTAATTTTGCCTTATCTCCTCCACTTAGCCGGTCAGGCCTAAAATTCTCTTTCATAAAGGTACACCTGGCAGCCATTACGGAATACAGTCGGTCACCTTCTCAACCTTCTTTCTTTCAATTGCAAGTGGTGAAGGATTTCTTGCAGGGATTAAAGAAGGTTTACCCTCCTATCCGAACTCCTTCACCTCCCTGGGAGCTAAATCTGGTTCTGTCCAAACTCATGGCTCCCCCTTTTGAGCCTATCCACAAAGCATCCCTTCAACACCTTACATGGAAGGCCGCTTTTTTGGTAGCAATCACTTCTGCCCGCAGGGTGAGCAAGATACAAGCGCTCTGTTCTAAGGAACCGTACACAGTTTTTCACCACAACAGAGTCATTCTGAGGACCCACTGCTCCTTCATTCCTTCCTAAGGTGGTGTCGGACTTCCATATTAACCAATCCATCTCGCTGCCTACCTTTTTTCCTAATCCCTGTACACCAGCTGAGAGGTTGCTTCATTCTCTAGACCTGAAAAGGGTTTTGAACTTCTACTTGGACAAGTCTAAAGCTATTAGGAAATCTGATCAAATGTTTGTAAATTATGGTTCCATCAGAACAGGTTTCCCAGCCTCTAAGCGTTCCATCTCCAGATGGATAGTGTCATGTATCAAACTGTCTTATCAGTTGGCACAAAACCGCTTGGTTCTATTCCCAAGGCTCATTCCACTAGAGGGAAGGCAGCTACAGTAGCTTTTCTGAACAATGTACCGATTGCTGAGATCTGCAAAGCAACCACTTGGAAATCGATACATACATTTACGAGGCACTACTGTCTCGGCTCGGATACCAGAGCAGACACTCAAGTAGGCCAAGCCTCCTTGAGAAATTTGCTTCAATGCTAAATCGGCTATGATAGTTTGGTTGGTTCACCTCTCATTTGTCTGCAAGCGGAGGATGGGCTTGCTATTCGATTCAGTGCTTATGACTATTGATGAAGATCCCCTGGAAGAGAAGGATAAGTTACTTACCTGTAATCCTAGTTCTTTTCCAGGTGTTACACCCCTGCCTGCTTGGACCGATAAACCGATAGACAGCAGCGTGTGTAGTTTCTGTACTGATGCACCGCAGCTCCTGTTGTGTTTATACTGATACATAGCAGCGTGTGTTGTGTCTGTACTGATGCACAGCAGCTCCTGTTGTGTTTGTACCAATACATAGCAGCGTGTGTAGTTTCTGTACTGATGCACTGCAGCTCCTGTTGTGTTTGTACCGATACATAGCAGCGTGTGTAGTTTCTGTACTGATGCACAGCAGCTCCTGTTGTGTTTGTACCAATACATAGCAGAGTGTGTAGTTTCTGTACTGATGCACAGCAGCTCCTGTTGTGTTTGTACCGATAGACAGCAGCGTGTGTAGAGTTTCTGTACTGATGCACTGCACCTCTTGTTGTGTTTGTACCGATAAATAGCAGCATGTGTAGTTTCTGTACTGATGCACAGCAGCTCCTGTTGTGTTTGTACCGATACATAGCAGCGTGTGTAGTTTCTGTACTGATGCACAGCAGCTCCTGTTGTTTTTGTACCGATACATAGCAGAGTGTGTAGTTTCTGTACTGATGCACAGCAGCTCCTGTTGTGTTTGTACCGATACATAGTAGCGTGTGTAGTTTCTGCACTGATGCACAGCGGCCCTTGTTGTGTTTGTACCGATACACAACAGCGTGTGTAGTTTCTGTACTGATGCACAGCAGCTCCTGTTGTGTTTGTACCGATACATAGCAGCGTGTGTAGTTTCTGTACTGATGCACAGCAGCTCCTGTTGTGTTTGTACCGATACATAGCAGCTTGTATAGTTTCTGTACTGATGCACCGCACCTCTTGTTGTGTTTGTACCGATACATAGCAGCGTATGTAGTTTCTGTACTGATGCACAGCAGCTCCTGTTGTGTTTGTACCGATACATAGCAGAGTGTGTAGTTTCTGTACTGATGCACAGCAGCTCCTGTTGTGTTTGTACCGATACATAGTAGCGTGTGTAGTTTCTGCACTGATGCACAGCGGCCCTTGTTGTGTTTGTACCGATACACAACAGCGTGTGTAGTTTCTGTACTGATGCACAGCAGCTCCTGTTGTGTTTGTACCGATACATAGCAGCGTGTGTAGTTTCTGCACTGATGCACAGCGGCCCTTGTTGTGTTTGTACCGATACACAACAGCGTGTGTAGTTTCTGTACTGATGCACAGCAGCTCCTGTTGTGTTTGTACCGATACATAGCAGCGTGTGTAGTTTCTGCACTGATGCACAGCGGCCTTTGTTGTGTTTGTACCGATACACAACAGCATGTGTAGTTTCTGTACTGATGCACAGCAGTGACTGTTGTGTTCGTACCGATAGACAGCAGCGTGTGTAGTTTCTGTACTGATGCACTGCAACTCCTGTTGTGTTCGTACCGATACACAACAGCGTGTGTAGTTTCTGTACTGATGTACTGCAGCTCCTGTTGTGTTCGTACCGATACACAACAGCCTGTGTAGTTTCTGTACTGCTGCACCGCAGCTCCTGTTGTGTTTATACCGATACACAAAAGCGCCGTAGGTTCTGCACAAATACACAGCATCCTTCAAGAGAGGTGTTTCTATTGGCTAGCGCACGCACACCATAATGGGTTCTTATTTGGTAACGCAGAGCAGAGGTCACAACTGGTCAGTCCTGACACCTCCTAGGACGTACATTCATTTTGTGATGACACGCAGCGGGGTGTGTGCTTTTCTGGAATAACACACGGCGTGTGCGCATCTGACCCACAGCGGGATGTGCCTTCCTTAGGTGATGACACGGCTCAGTTGGTTTAACCACCAGCAGTATAGAGTGTACTACCCTCAGGGCCTCAGCTGCCTGCCCTCTGTGACAGAATCCATATGTCAGCTTTCCATGTCACAGTGACTGTTAAACTTAAACGTTAAAGGTCCTTCCATATGGTCTCCGAACATATCTTACGGTATGTTATTGTTTTTATCACTACATCATATTATCTGTATCCCCCATCTGCAAATTCTTATATTTTATGGCCCCTATCTATAGATTTGGTATCTTAACCTTTTAGAACTAACTATTACTTGTGCCTGGAGCGCATTCATTCTTTATTATATAAACATCTCTGTTTTTCTCTACGCATTCATTGGTCTGCCTGCTCTGAATTACAACTGTACTCTTTTTGATAATATAAATATATTTTCTTCCTACTGCTCTCAGTGTCTGCTTGTGGGCTGGGCAAAAATCAGGGAATATTCACTGCACCCAGTATATATATATATATATATATCCATAGAAGATGAGTTGGAGGCACCCAGAATCATAAACAATTGTCAGCCATCTTAACATGGTGTATAACTGTATGAACCAGGTTTATTTAACAAGCATGTTTGTTGGGATGTTTATTTGTGAACCTAGGTACAGTGAAACATGCAGACATTGGCCCAACGTTGAGTCATTCATGCTACACAAGGTATCAAAATGTGGATTTTGCCTGATACGTTGTGTTAGATATATTGTCATGTATGATTTATAAGATTATTTCTATGATTAGACCATTTTTTGCGATAGACAAGAAGGGCACATTCACGTGCTGTACAGCGATCCATGTAGTTTATCTTATTACCTTACCTGAACTGTGTTTCAGTATGAGAGTAAAAATATTATTTAAAAAAATAGAGATTTTTTTGAACAGATTATATTTTGAATTGTTCTAATTTTTATTACTGTATTTCCTTTCATGCCAACATTGTATTATCAAATGAATGATGTACATTTCTCTGCATGTCGTATGTGTTTCATGCAGTTATACACTATATTAAGAAGGCCAACAATTGTATATGATTTTTGGAGCCTCCAACCCATCTTTATGTTGTTTGTGCGCACTTTTTATTGGTGTAGGTGACACATATGATTTACCCGTGATCAAGGCATGAGTAACGCCAAAGCGCATTGGGCTGTTTTGTACATGGTGGTCGCACTAAAATAAGTTTTGAAAATTGGAGTCTACTTGGATTTTTTTGCACTGGAGTGCGCGTCTCCTGCTTGGTTGGAGTTTACATTTGAATTTGGCGGGCTCCTCACCCTGGTCACGCACCATTGCTGCTTGGTTCCAGACTGAGAGGAAATGTGGCATCCAATAAATATATATATATTTCCAAAACTGCATGGAAGAATACTTGCAAAGACGCACTCTCAGGACGCCGAGAAACTTGGTAGCAATAAAGTTTTTTAATTCATCTTCCCAATTACGCGTTTCGGCTGAAACACGTGATCAAGATTGCGTTGCAGCCGAAATGCGTAATGGGAAAGATGAATTACAAAACTTTATTGCTACCAAGTTTCTCGGCGTCCTGAGAGTGCGTCTTTGCAAGTATTCTTGCATGCAGTTTTGGAAACTTTATTACTGGCCTGCACCGCCGGGACACGCACCTCTTGGGTCTGAAGGTCCCGAAAGGAGCGTCCTCGGAGTCTTCAACCCTTCAGGGCGGCCTCAGAAAACAGCGGACACGGAGGGGCCCGCCAATCATAGAAAAACACAACAGAGGCCCAATTCCGGAGATGCAGTCTTTTATTCAGGGAAAACAGCACAATGCCTCCCGTAGCCCCTACATGTTTCGGCATGCGCCTTGATCACGGGAAAGAGGCAGTTCACAAAGTGTTTACGTGCATGTTGTTTTACAAACTTCTAGCAATATCACGAGCAACGTGACGGCATTCCATCTGGATTAAAGGAACATTTTTTTGCAGCGGGAAATGAAAAAATGCAATAGACAATCTGTGCTTTAAAATAAGAACTATCCTTTAAACACCATCACTTACCTAATGCTCTCTGCTGCATTATGGGAGACATAGGCTGAAGAAGTCACGTGAGTTAAGACCACCCTTTAAAACAACATGCACGTAAACACTTTGTGAACTGCCTCTTTCCCGTGATCAAGGCGCATGCCGAAACATGTAGGGGCTACGGGAGGCATTGTGCTGTTTTCCCTGAATAAAAGACTGCAGCTCCGGAATTGGGCCTCTGTTGTGTTTTTTATATATCAAGTCAGAAAAATTATACTTAATAATTGGCACATAGTCAAAACTGACATGACTCTTTCGCATATATTGCCCGACTCTCCCTCCATTACATTTAGAAGGGCACCCTCAATGAGGGACACTCTAGTAAGAACTAGTCCTGAGGTCTCGACAACACCCACTACCTGGTTATCCAACAGAACAGGTTTTTATAAATGCAGTGTTTGTCGAGCCTGCAAATTTGGTGTAAACAAACAGAAATACACAGACGCATTTGATCCGATACCTGTTCAAATCAAAGGCATGTACACATGCCGCACCGATCACGCGGTTTACGTATTAGAGTGTAGTTGTCATCTCAAATATGTGGGGAGCACGAAGTTGCAGGTATTTAACCGTATCCTGCAACATTTGCGTGCCATTGTCAATATGGACCACAATTACCCTGTTGCCCGACATTTTAACCTGGTACACAATAACAACTTAAAAGATTTAACGTATTTTGTTATTGATGCAGTCCCAAAGTTACCCAGAGGGGGAAACAGGGAAAGGAAGTTACGACAATTAGAGACACATTATATACTGACACTTGACACTAAGATGCCAAATGGGTTAAATACGGGTGAAGACTTACACAATTTTTATAAATGTGTTATGATTATGTTATTATTCAATACCCACCCAGGCATCACTATATGTATCTGGTGGATTGGCCATGGATTATGAAATGAACTGTGCAGTGAAACATGAGTGTGTATATATGTGGTTTTTTATCCAGGGGCTTTTGTTAATCCGGCTATGGGACCTTGTTATTTACCCCCGTTTTACCTTGTTTAGCCAACAATTTTGGTTTTAACTGGTTTTATGGGAATTTTATGACTCGGTTTTGGTCGGTTTTATTGAAGGCACAATTTTGGATATTTTTGCATATATATATATATTTATGTGTTTGTATGTATGGATGTATTTATGCTTACATTCACATCATTCATGTTTTATCAATCACTTATTATGCTGCTATTTCTTGGCACTGTATTTGCGCATTTGCACATTGTTTCCTTGTTGAAATTTAATCTTGCACTTCATATGCTGCTATCTCTTGGTACTGTAAATTGCGTATTTGCACATTGTTTCCTTATCTTGTACTGTATATTGGCACCAACCTGAATATTAATGTACTAATAACAATGCAGTCAGGGATGGTTTCCTATGTCACATGTTTCTTATATAATGTCGTCTTGGTCTAAGCGTCACTCTTACTGGATTTAGGTATACCTTGCATTTGAAGCGATTGATTTATAGCCTAGATATTTACATCTTTGAGTAATTAGTGGCTGCCTCAAACATGTACCTTGTAGCTATGATGTTTGAATAGCTACGGTTTTATGTGTCACGAACAGCACTTTATATTACAATAGCACTTGCACTTTAGTACCCTCACTCCTCATGACAGGCTTGCAATTTTAATAGAATCCTGTATTATCAGAGATTTTATGAATTTGGCCACTTGGCTTCATTTCAAAGAATTAAATTAAATTGCAGTAAAATTTAAATACTATTTTATATGTGGCCATTGCTTTAGACATTTTTTGTATTAACATGTACTTTTTCTAATGCTTATTTGGTGCTATATAGTATGTTTACTATGTCTGTCACTATAGGAGGAGTGGTCAATTGTATAGCACATTATTTAAGACACAGTAATATCCTTGCACGTCATGTGATCAAGACCGGGGTAACCCGGTCGAAACGCGTCATGCAGTGGAAATCTCTATTTCAATAAAGCACTTCATCCACTAAAAGCTGTTGTGGTCCGTACCTGATTTTCCGTCCGCAAGGAAAAGGAATTTGGCTCAGGATTTGCAAGATATATATATATATATATATATATATATATATATATATATATATATATATATAATGCTTTTCACCAAATTCCCACAACTGCTGATCGGCAAGCGGGACACGGACACCAGTTGAGTGCATACATTTCTACTTTATTGGCTGACGCTCAGCATGGCAGATGACGGGTTTCGCCCATCAACTGGGCTTGATCAAATGACAAGATTGAAGTCCATCATCGTTTTTAAGCACCTTCATCATGCAAACATCACGTGATAGGTGAAAATAGAAGAAATACTCTGCTTAGACATGGACAATCATAGTGTGTAACACTTCATTGATATATATGACAGCAAGGACTCTCAAAGCAATATTAATAGGTTAAATCCATTTAGACGCCTAAAGTGCATAGTGCAGAAAAAACATTGGAAAATGCTGGTACTCAAACATGTAAATACATGTCTGGTTGTTGGACAATCTGACTGTATAATACCGGTCCCTAGATTATGATTGAAATATAGGTGCGGTCTAAGTGACATTAAACCTGATCCCATGTACAATGGATATATTAATTAAATTCATATTGACATATTTTACTTGATCTTCAGGTTTAGTTTTTATAAAAACCATATATTTATATAAAAATATATTATATAATATTTTATATATGAAAACCACATCCTTCAGTATTGTAACAATCTTAGATCTTAGTTGGACTCTATGGGAATCCTTTTAATCAAACGGAGTAATGTAAACCATCTAATCCTCAATTTTTATGCATGGTCCTGCATCATTATTCATCCAGGGCAGTTACATAATGGTCCCAAATCTAAACAGATATAAAGTGCTAATATGTGCATTTAAAGTGACAGTGCTAAAACGAATTCTTAAAATTAAAACTTAAATGCTTAGAGGTTCGGTTGCTAAATCTCAATAGTAACATCTTTCATCAAATCGCTTCTTTTACATAACAGAATCATAGTTAGTTTCAATGGACAAACTTACATAGGTGAATATATCTTCCCAGTTTGGAGTCTTTTTTTAAGTCTTTTTTTAAATAAAAGGGGAGTAGCGGACTAAAATAGTTAACCATAGTATCATACTCCCAATACTCAACATCAAATGTGAATGTGGGAGACCAAGCTTAAATGGATAAAATGGATAAAAAACCTGAGTTTGTATATACCGTACTAAGGGAATTTGTTAAAAGGATTAAAAACAATCATAAATATTTCATAAATATCCACAAATTATTATAAATATTCATAAAAAATCACAGAAAGTTATATAATTCTTCCCCATAGTTCAATCCATTTGGTGTACGTGTATCTAACTCAAGTATATATTTGGCCTCCAATTGTCTTAAAGCTTTTTCTCTATTACCTCCCCTTCTCATCGGTGGTACTGCAGCTATGACAAAATATCTTAAATCATCTAATTTGTTATGATGCACAGCTTTAAAATGTCTGGCCACCGGGTATGTCATATCTGAGTTGACGATAGCTCTGAGATGTTGCAGAATGCACACATGAACTTGCAATTTGGTGCTGCCCACGTATTGTAGCCCGCAAGTGCAGCTCAATACATAGACAGCAAATTCAGTGCGACAGTTGTATCTAGCTTGTAGTTTGTTGGAAACGGGGCCAAAAATAGTAGTGTATTGTGATGTGTTCACCCCAAATTTGCACGCTCAGCAAGTATTACATTTAATAAATCCATTGCGAGGTGCTAACCACATAGTACTAGGTTGAACTGCATTAGTGATCAACTCAGGGCTGGACTTAACAAGGGCATTGTGCATCGATTTAGGCTTTCTAAAGGTCAAAGCTGGGGGGGGGGCTGGAAATAGTTGATTCAATATTATATCAGTCTGTATGATTGGCCAATGTTTATTAATTAAGGTCCTGATTTTTTTGTGTTGGCTACTGTAGGTGGTTATAAATCTCATTTCATTGTTGGCATCATCTATGTTTAAGTGGGCAGCATTATCCCTGATAGATGGAGTCTTGTTGGTTGTTAGTAAATCGTCTCGGGATTTAGTTCTAACTTTGGTCAAGGTTGAATTGATGATTTTGTTTTTATAGCCCCTTGCTAAGAATCTGAGCCTGCTCTCTTTTATACAATTCTCAAAAGCTGCTTCAGTACTACAGATTCTACGTAGCCTCAGGAACTCCCCATAGGGAATGCTCCTAATTAAATGCGTTGGATGGAAACTCGACGCATGAAGCGTTGAGTTCCCAGCCATACTCTTTCTATGCAGGGTCGTCTCTACTTGATTGTTGTCTCTCTCTCTCTATATATATATATATATATATAGCACAATGTGATCCCAAAATTTCGAAACAAAAATGCTGCACTCCGGAGTTTGAATTATTTGAAGTTTAATTCAGCAGCAATCCACCAACGCGTTTCAGCCTACCCAAGGCTTTGTTCATGGTTAATGAATCCCTTTTCTTTTAATTTAAACTCCGGAGTGCAGCGTTTTTGTTTCGAAATTAAGTCAGGGCTTGGATCCGGCCCTTCCGTCTGCGCCCGCTGCTGTGCGCATCGACATTTGGGATCACATTGTGGCCAATTGAATCGAGTTGGTGGCGCCCGTGGATACACTAAAAAAACATTGTTGATGGAACAGAAATCACCCCGAAGGTAGAGCGCCAAAGGACGGAGTCGGAGGACGCCGTCTATACGGGAGTCTCCTGAGAGGTGAGTGACACTTGCAGAACGCATGTAAAGAGTGTATCACACCAAGCGGCCAAACACTGACTCAGGGCAAATAAAGTCAGACACGTAAACGATACGGCTGACAAATAGAGTCAGCGAGGCAGGAGTATGAATAAGCAATAAAGATTTGGGGAAATCGAAGGAAGGCCCCACATGGGGCATCCAGTGAGCATTGAAATCTGTTGCTAGGCGAACAGTGTCATGGAGGCGCGCAGAGCTAAGAGAGCATCGAAGGCAGCAACAATGTTTCAGTCAGGATCTGAAACGGAAGAAACCATGTCTTTAAAGCAACTATTTAATCAAATAGAGAGAATGCACAAAAAAGAAATTAACAAAAGCTGGGAAGCAATAGCCTTAGAGAAATATATTGATGTAAAACGAATACCAAGAGGTTTATGTATTTTTACAATGCCCACACATCCGGACACAAAAATGGAGTTGTTGGGGGAATGGGATGAAAATAATACACAATGTTCCCTAAATATGATGAGAATACTCATTAAACATGCAAAAATTGACTTGGATGTACGTACAAAAAATATTGAGGAAATAGAAGAAAAAATTAATGCTCAACCGAACAAAGAAGAAATTTCTAAATTAAGGAAAGACATGGATATCAGGCTGGAAAAATATGAGGCAGGAATACAAGAACGGAAACAGAGGAAGTTCAAAAGGGATGAACAAGATTATAAATATGGAAGAATTCTAACATTTGCCAAAAGATTCAAAACTTTGAAAAGGAACTACTCTGTTAAGGTCCCAGTCATAATAGGCGAAACAACGAGTGAATCAGATATAAGTGAGGGAGAAGGAGCAAGTGGCACAAGTGAATCATCCAAAACTACTTTTTTAGAGGAGATGCGGCTAATGCATATGGACCAGACATTAATGAGGGGAAGAGGACGAGGAAGGGGTTCAAACCGAGGTCGAGCCAAGGGAGTAGGAAACACTTCCAAAGCACAAGAAAAACCAGACGTTCCAAATGGAAAAAAGCAATACCCATTACGCAATCTGAACAAAAAGAAATAGAAAACGCCAATTTGATACTAAATCTTTCTAAACATGTTCTCACTAAGGAGGAAGCAGCATTACTTAATAAAGGATTATCATTTTGCCCAGAGAGCCACTACGATTACACTCAAGTGGGGATTGACTTGTATAAACATATACGAATATTAAAATTGCCAAAAGTGCTTGCAAACAAAAAATATGACACTAGAGAACAAATTGGAGAAATAGAACAATCGGATCAGAGTGAAAATGAATTAAACATTGATCAAATACCGGATCTAAAAAATATGTTCGATCTAATGTTCAATTTAAATGATGATGCATTGACAGAAGACCAAATATTGCAACAACTAGATATAGAGACTGACAAACGAATAGACAGTGGTCTTAAAAGGAAATCAAAATACTGTCCATCCTTATCCCCAGGCAATACATTTAATCTGTTTGCAGAAGCCATAATTGGAGAACTAGACAAAATGTCAAAAATGAGACATCAAAAATATAAAGAAAATTTAAATGTTGAAGAACGAAAAGCAATGCAAGGTTTAATGGAAAATCAGGAAATTATAATAAAACCTGCTGACAAGGGGGGGCAATATTGTGCTTATGGATAAAGAGGACTATATAACGGAAGCATACAGACAATTAACTGACATGACCAACTATTCCAAGATCCAAGCCAATCCAATAAACAAGATGACAGTGGATCTATATGACAAGCTGAAGAAATGGCATGAAACAAACCTTATCAGTGATGATGAACTCCAGTTCTTAACAAAGGATTTCCCTTTAATTCCCACAATATATTTTTTACCAAAGATTCACAAGACTCTCCATCACCCTCCTGGCAGACCTATCGTATCCTCATGTGAATCACTATATGAGAACATATCTAAATATGTGGATCAATTTCTAGCACCCATAGCCCAAAGCCTCAGCTTATACATCAGAGATACAGGAGATTTTTTGAGGATACTGACAGGAATCAGTTGGAACAACAATTATATATTGGCAACTATAGATGTAGTCTCACTGTATACATCCATCAAACATGAAATTAGGTTGGAAGCATGCAACTACTTCCTCAAACAGATACGGATAACGCAATTAGAACACACATGGATGCTGTTATCAATGATTGAAATATGTTTAACCAACAATATTTTTCTCTTCAATAAAGAACTCTTTAAACAAAACTGCGGAACCGCTATGAGCATCTCTTTTTCACCAAACTATGCTAACATCACAATGGGCTGGTGGGAAAAGACAGTGGCTTGGAGCGCAGATTACCAAAGTGAATTGGAAAAGATAATACTTTGGGTCCGCTAAATCGACGACCTCTTCATAATATGGAGTGGCACAGAAAAAGAATTTAAGACATACTATCAGAAACTGAATACAAATGAGGTGGGTCTATCATTCACATGCACTACAAACAAAAAAGAAATTGCCTTTTTGGATACACTTGTGTACATTGAAGAAGATAAGATCCATTCGACATTATTTAGGAAAAAACATCAACGAACAGCATTTTACATGGAACGAGCTTCCATCCGAAAACATTAATAGACAGCATTCCCTATGGAGAGTTTGTACAAATGAAGCGGAATTGCTCCAAGAAAGAAGATGCCGAAGAGAAAATCATGAAAACAATGAAAAGATTAAAAATGAGAGGCTACAGAGAAACAACTCTAAAGAAAAGTAAAAAGAAAATTGACAACAAATCAAGAGAAGAAACCCTAATTCCCAAAAGGGAAACTAATCCAAATATAAAGGAAAAGCAAGAAGCACCTAGATTTATCACAACATCCAGCAAAGAAATTGGGCAAATTGTCAATAAAATTAAAAAATACTGGCATTTAATTGCAAATGATCCAGATATAGGTGACCTTCTGGGATCAAGACCACTAGTAACCTACAGAAAAACAAAATCTCTAAAGGATTTACTAGTGAAAAGCCACTTTCAAGAATCTCCAAACTCTAACTGGCTTCTGGAACAACAAAAAGGTTTAAAAAAATGTAACACATGCAAAGCATGTAAAATTGGAAAAAATTTGAGAAATATTACTGATCGAGATGGGAAAATCACAAACATTGATCAAAATATCACCTGTACCACTCAATATGTTATATACATCATTGAATGCAACTGTGGATTACATTATATAGGGAGCACGATTTGTATGCTAAAGAAAAGAATCCTCGAGCATATCAGAGCGGTAAAAAATAAAGACATGACATATGCCACTGCCAAACACATGGCACAGTGCCAAAATGGTAACTGGAGAGCAATGAGCTATTATGGCATCCATGCAATAACACCAAAGGACCACGGAGGAGACAGAATGAAAAAACTACGCCAACTGGAATCGCGATACATAATAAAAATGAGAACTAAGACACCGCAAGGAATGAACAATGATGAAGAACTTTTTGTGCATCTAGATTAAACAAAGATCAAAGATAATTATAGAATAATTAACTATTGCCCTGGAATAAAGAAACTGAGAATTTAATGAAAATTGGTACTATACCAGCAATGACAGTGACATCACGAAAATATGGATTCTATATCCAATTAATATTTTTATTTTTAAAAATGCTGCAAAACATTGGTGCTAAAATGATAATATTCGGGAGAGTATATCCAAGTTACATCCAAATGTGCGGGAATTCATGATGAATGACATTATAGTACTAATCTATATAAAGATGTGTTAACAACATTGAAATACGCCACATGAATAGCAACAGTAACAAATTCTTTTCTTGTAAATATTGTAAATAAAGTTTGTTGAAAAAGGCACACTGCCCACAATGCCACATTAAGGCCATGTGAGGTATAAATAGTGCAATAGAAAAGGGACTCATTAACCGTGAACAAAGCCTTGGGTAGGCTGAAACGCGTTGGTGTATTGCTGCTGAATTAAACTTCAAATAATTCAAACTCCGGAGTGCAGCGTTTTTGTTTCGAAATATATATATATATATATAGGATCGCAAAGATACACTGCGTCCTCGCAAACTAACGCAACAGCCAAACAAAGACTCAACCACAAGCGCAGAGAAAGGCGCAAATGTAACAAGTGGCGTCAACAGCAACAACAAAAAAACACAATACAAAAAAAGATGGAATCGCAAGCAACAATAAATGCAACAGATAACAATCAGACTGTCATCAATTTATTCACAATGAGTCTGAATACAGCAGAGATTAAATTGTTGGAACTGGGGTTGTCATTTTGTCCTCAAAATAATTTTGACTACGCCCAAACTCGAGTGGATATTTACAAGTTCGTACGCAAATTAAAACTCAGAAAATACCATTCAAGTAAATCCAAACACAGTAGTAACAGCAACGCAACCCAATCCAATGAAAGTAGCAACTTAACAGCTGCAGATGCAGAGTTATTAGTTAATTTACAGGAATTGGAATGTGAAGGTATCAATGTGAACAACAGAGATGAAAATATCAGTCTCAACACATTTGGCACTGTTCGAACTAATTTTAAGCCAAAATCAACATTCCAACCTATAACTCTTAGAGACTCATTGGATATATTTAATGAACTGGTCACAACAGAAATAAAGAGATTCAAAATACAAACCACCAGAAGACTACAAAGACATAATTACCAACAAAAGGCATACAACCGACTAATGGAAAAATTACAAAAGAATGATCAAATTGTAATTAGGAACTCTGACAAGGGTGGAAATATTGTTATATGGCCAAGGGATGAATACATGAAGGAGGCTACACAACAATTGGACGATGCAAATTGCTATAAAAGAACTAACATCCAAGTTGTACGTGCGTCATGGATTGAATACTTCTCCAAACTTAGTGCTTGGAGAAGCACTGGACTTATCAGCATGGATGAATACAGGTTTTTAAAAAATGAACACCCTGTAATGCCAATCATGTATTTCATCCCCAAACTACACAAAAATGCCACTACCCCACCAGGTAGACCTATAATCTCAGCAATAGGGGGCTTTTTGGAAAATACAACAAAATACATCGATTTTTTTCTTACAAGACTTTGTTAAAAGCCTTCCATCCTTTGTGCAAGATATTGGGGACTTCCTAAGACAATTGGATGATGTAGTATGGGAACCTGACTGCTTGCTAATGTGTTTAGATGTCACGTCTTTATACACAAGCATACACCATAAAGACGGCATTAGAGCTACGCAATACTATTTAGACAGCAGACCCTTACATCTGGTCCAACATAACAAAATGCTAATCGCTATGATTACGTACTGCTTGAATAACAACTATTTTTTATTCCAGAACCAGGTCCTGCAGCAGATAAGAGGAGTAGCTATGGAGCTTGTTTCTCCCCTAGCTACTCCTGCCTACATATGGGCTGGTGGGAAGAAGTAATCTTGAAAAGAGACTTTAAAACTATCGTTGACACTCAGATAAAAGTCTGGCTACGCTATATCGACGATTTATTTGTGATATGGCATGGTACAGTAGAATCAACTCGTGATTTTGTGCAAAACCTGAACAAAAACAATATAAATTTGCACTTCACAGCTACAATCAGCGACCAGTCTGTATGTTTCCTGGATGTGGAAGTATACATCAAAGATCACAAAATTGAAACTAAACTCTTCCGTAAACCCACGGCAGGCAATAGTCTGCTGCATGCTACCAGCCATCATCCTCAGCATCTCATCCACAGTATACCTTATGGAGAGATGCTGAGCATACGACGCACATGCAGTAATGACCAGGATCTGGAAGCAGCACAACAACTTAGCAAGATCAGATTTTTACAGAGAGGGTATAAAGCTGATACTATTGATAATGCCATTTCCAAAGCCAACAATAAAGATAGAATGGACTTACTTAACAAAAGGGCATTGAGTATCTCTAACAGTCAGGACAGTCCTAATGCAGAAACTAGACTGATCCTTACATATAGCACGCAGCAAAATACCCTACGTAGAATCATCAACAAAAATTGGTCTGTTGTACGCAGTGACCCTATTATTGGAAACTCTTTGCCTATGAAACCTAGTGTCACTTTTAGAAAATCAAAATCCATGAGGGATTCATTAGTCAAGAGTAGCCCGGAGGTAAAAATCTCTAAAAATTGGCTGTCAGGAAAGGATTCTTCAAATGTAACAGCTGTCGGGCCTGTAAACATGGGGTTAATACAACTTCATATATTTCCCCATTCACCAAGGATCCTATCAAAATAACTAAATTTCTGACATGTAAGACAGAGTACGTGGTCTACGTGTTGGGTTGCCCTTGTGGACTGCAGTATGTGGGTAGCACCAAGTTGCAAGCCCACAAACGTATACTGCAGCACATGAGGGCAATTACCAACAGTGACCACACATACCCATTTACACGTCATTTTAAAGAAATGCATGCAAATAACCTTCAAGATTTTAGATATTTTCTAATTGACTCCATACCACTGTCCAGACGGGGAGGTGATTGGGAGGCCAAACTCTGACGCCTCAAAACCAGATATATCCTCGATCTCGATACTAAAAATCCCAATGGACATAATTCGAGCGAGGATTTTTATACTTGGTTATAGTTAATCTGGGATCAGATTACACCACGTATATTCCCTTCTGAACAACAATTTAAACAACATATTTCTCATTTTATGAAACTTTTTTTCAACTTTTTTCTCCTTGGATTATTCTATTTAGCACTCTGCGTCTTGCATTATGTTTTTAGTAGAATATTTTAATTCACTCACATATTTTTATCTATTTGTTAGGTATTTATATGAAGGATTTTTTATGTGGTCTTTTATATATAATGCATAATTTTTAGATTTTATATGGATTAGCACTTTGTTTGGCACTTTGCACTTTAGAGATAGGCACTTTAAATAAGATCTGCAACACTAGTAGTAATAGGGATCTGTTTGACAGTATTTTCATTTAACAGCAATGATGAATAAACTTACACTTCAGCAAGACATCCCGGATATTTAGGGTTTAGACAAATGGATTTAAACATGTATAGTCTCTTGGTACTCTGTTGATCCAACAATGACATCACAGATGATAGCATACAGTTTCATTAAGAGACAAAATATCTCATTGAAAGTAATGCTTTTGGCTGATGTGTTTTTACAATTACAATTTTTATGTATTTTACATTTATTGTTGTCTTTGTATTAACACAATTGTTATTTATGTATTTTACTATTTATTGCTGTTTTTTGCACAAACTCCATATGAATTGTTTGATAAGGTATTTTGTTTATGCCTATTACCATGTTGCACCACGTGTGCTGGAACCTACCACTTTAAATATTTCACTTTGGCTCTGACTGCGCGTCATGTGATCAAGGCCGAGTTTGGCCGAAACGCGTCATGGCAGCAATGGTGGCTCACTGAAAATAAACACCTGAATTGCACCATGATTGGGTTCGTCATCCGTTTTTTCCATCCAAAGGAAAAGTATAAGTGGAGTGTGGCGATATATATATATATATATATATATATATATATATATATATATATATATATATATATATGTAATATCCACACCAGCTCCAGTCTTCACATAAAAAACCAGACACGGACACTTACGAGGAAAGTTATTCGCTCGTTTTTCAATTTAGCTGTAACGCATTTCGGCAGTTCCTGCTGCCTTGATCACACACACTAGGCGCCATTGCTCCCACCATATAAATAATGGGACACATGATTTTTGAACACAGTAAACATAGTAGAAACACTTTTTGCACAAGTTACAGCATAGTCTTTTTTACTTTTTTCTCCTTCGTTATTTCAGCTTATATTCTATTTTTATTAATTTATTTTTTCATTATCTTTATATAAAGTGCTATATATATAGATATAGCTATATCTATATAGGCCTCCATGCAAATCATGCTGGGAGTACCTCTGGAAGAGTAGAAGGCTATCCTCATGTGGCAACACCTTTTGGCCTTCACCTCTGGTGGATTACAGTTTACGTTGAGTTTGGGCACTATACCCATAAGCGTAGAATAATGTCCTTAGAAAAGCATGCAAGAATTATGGTAAACCAACCAGTTCAAAATGATGATACAAAATAGTTCATCCAATTTAGTTTGAACCATCTATTTAATTTATTATATAAATTGGTCGCAAAGCAATGGTCTGTTTTATAATTTGATTGAAAACCATAGTGTTCAAAACAGCAATGTTGATAAAGTATTGCTTATTGAATTCAGGAAGAATCACAGAATGTAAAGTATTTTGTTCATGTTTATGGAAAGGTGTTGTATCTGACGTTGTACAAAAGAAAGTGACACACTGAAAAACGGGTTATGTGATAAAGATCACAAGATCGAAACTCGCCTGTTTCTTTGCCATTAAAATACCCGTAAACTAAATACTGCGTTGGTGTGGCTGTTTCCTCGTGAGAACAGTGGAGGAGGAGTACGATTGGAATATCTATATAGATATATATAGATATATATTTTTATTAAATGAGGGTTTAAACCTCATACTCCCATATACATATATACATTTAAAACATGACTTACCTGCGTAGTAAAGTACCATGTTGTAAACCTACAAATACATTTTTGTGGTACTTACCTGTGGTGTAATGACTTGCATGGTTCTTGCCTGTGCTGTAACAACTATGTTGTAAAGGCTACATACTTTTTCAGCCTCAAGGTTATTATGCAGACTGAGCTATTAGTAATCTCCCTAGCTATTTTATGCCAAGCCAGGTGACTATCTCTACATATACCTCAGAAAGCCTTCAGGATTCAGTTGGATAATGGTGCTCCGGCATATCCCCTCTAGTAATCAGTCTTTGTGTCTGTCCCCCCAAACTCCTGGGTCTCTTATACCTTTCTCTTCAATTAATCTCTATGGAGAGGGAAGTAAGAAGCTTCTTGCAGCCTCTTGTATGTGCCACTATCTCCTGACAAAGAACATGTGTGTTGGTTGCAGTGTATTCTGACACTAATCAGGAGTACTTGACTTGGTGCACCAGTCCTTCCCTCTCCTGGCACTGGATTAATGAAAAGTGAAACCATAAAAAGAGGTCATGCTCTCCAGGTGAGGGAGTCTGTACTCGTAGAGACAGATACCAAACTGGACAACTTGTGGGTGAAGCCAACTTTAACCTAGTGCTTTAGGGGGGCTTGTCAGAGTGTTGTGAACTAGCCCAGGAACTTGGAACTGGGTTAGTGGGGTGTCTTTTGAAGTGGACCCTTTTCATTACGTAAGGATTTGCACGGGGGAGAGGAAGAGGAACACTACCTGTAGTTATCAAAATAAGAAGAAGGGTCTGCATTCCTTACAACAGTTTACAACTCACCTGCAGATTTAGCTTTTATTGGTCAGTTGAGCGGCGACAAAAATGGAATCTCATTTACATTTTGACTGAAAAGAGATTTGAGAAGGGACGATAATTTTGGTGATGTGCTGTACTTTACATTGAACACTGCAACCCATCCCCTGTCCACTGACTCATTCACTATGTACAACAAGTATTTGCAATGCAATAGGTCTCACATTTGCGAGTGTTTAAGCTATTGGCATTGTAAATGACAATGCCGTTTATATATCTGTTTTGCTAATTAACACATAAATAAAAGGCATTGTCATTTACAATGCCAACCGCTCAAACTCTTGTAAATGCGAGACCTATGCAAAGAAGCGGCCGCCATTGTCCCGGGCTGCTCGGAAAGTTAAATCGCGCATGTCGCGCTGAATGTTGCAGGGAAGCATGTTGTGCCTGCAGTAGGAGGAACTCATTAAAGAAAATAGTGCTTACAGACTAAAGACGTACCGTGTAACAACCGAAGTGAAAGGGCGAGTCCTCGTGGGAGGTTAGAAATGAAGACAAGGCGGCACTGAGGAGGGACTAACAAGCCTATTAACGAATCAGAAGCCAGCATTTATGAAGAGCAATGACACAAGCCAATGACAAATATGGGTGGAGAGTGGGCGGGGCTTTAATTCCATACTCCAATACAACATGCCGCAGAGCAGCGCATGCGCTAACCCAGGCTCGACCTAAATATCTATACTACAATTATTATTCAGCTCTGTACTAAAATGATTATTCAGAGTACCATTATGGTAGATCTTTTACGTCATGCTTGCTCATTTACTGAAACGTGTCAAAATCTCCTCTGTGATGGTGGTAACGCCACAAAACGGAAAGGTGAAATGGGTTTCTTTCACCAAGCAAATGGTGGGTGATGAAACAACAGGAAAAAATACGTAAACACCTCTGATAATAGCATTGCCGTATGTTATTCCTGATTGTTTCCTGTTAAACAGTAAACGCGGGAGTAACTTCTAGCGGTAATACTACTTCTGCTGCTAGATAATAACTTTCCTGAGTTAGAGTTCAATTCGCACTGCACCTGCCATTCAATTACTTTTTAACGATTGGATATGGTGAGATCAAAATGGAAGCTATTTGTCTAAATTTATCTTAAGTGGCTGATGGCTCAGCTACATTGCTTCATTGCCCATGTTATTTAGAGGCAATGAAGAATGCTGTGGCCTGTGCTAGTAGAGCGTCAGCATGAATGCTGCACGACTATGCTGTTATCAGTAAATAAAACTCTCTATTCGAAGAAAGCAGTGCACTTCAGTTTTTTACGTAAAAATATCTATCTATCTATCTATTTATCTATCTATGTATACATTAGATTAAGAGAACTCTATGCTACATACACAAGCAATTTATTGTGCTAAACATGGACGCCAGTTTACCGAAATGCCAGAAGTAGTGTGAGTGACAACACAAGACGAAGTTTTTTTCATTTCCTGTATTCATTCTGATGCAAAAAAAAGATTACAATATAAGCATTTCGTGAATGGATGTGTAAATTGTTTAACAGAAACGAAAGAAAACCAGGATAGGTTTTTAAGCAAAATGGCCGACCCACCTTCTTTTAGCTTTGATACTACCATGGCCTCTAAATGATTCCATCCAATCAGCTATATGCCTCTGGGTTCATCATCATCCTGCTATGTAAAACATTTTCATTTGCAACGCTCACAACTGCTTCAAATTTAACTTCAATGTAATCACTTCAACCTGATAATAGCATTGCCGTATGTTATTTCTGATTGTTTCCTGTTAAACAGTAAACGCGGGGGTAACTTCTAGCGGTAATACTACTTCTGCTGCTGGATAATAACTTTCCTGAGTTAGAGTTCAATTCGCACTGCACCTGCCATTCAATTACTTTTTAACGATTGGATATGGTGAGATCAAAATGGAAGCTATTTGTCTAAATGTATCTTAATTAGCTGATGACTCAGCTACATTGCTTCATTGCCCATGTTATTTAGAGGCATTGAAGAATTCTGTGGCCTGTGCTAGTAGAGTGTCAGCTTGAATGCTGCACGACTATGCTGTTATCAGTAAATAAAACTCTCTATTCAAAGAAAGCAGTGCACTTCAATTTTACGTAAAAATATCTATCTATCCATCTATCTATTTATGTATACATTAGATTAAGAGAACTCTATGCTACATACACAAGCAATTTATTGTGCTAAACATGGACGCCAATTCACCGAAATGCCAGAAGTAGCGTGAGTGACAACACAAGACAAAGTTTTTTTCATGTCCTGTATTCATTCTGATGCAAAGAAAAAGATTACAATATAAGCATTTTGTGAATGGATGTGTAAATTGTTTAAAAGAAACAAAAGAAAACCAGGATAGGTTTTTAAGCAAAATGGTTGACCCACCTTCTGTTAGCTTTGATACTACCATGGCCTCTAAATGATTCCATCCAATCAGCTATATGCCTCTGGGTTCATCATCATCCTGCTATGTAAAACATTTTCATTTGCAACGCTCACAACTGCTTCAAAATTAACTTCAATGTAATCACTTCAACCTTTTATCTCCACAGCACTGTACGCTCAAATGCTATTTTTGCCAGGAATACTTGTACAATTACACAGTGGTAATTCCTACATAATTAAGATGATTATATCTGAATATACTGCTTTCTTCCATTCCCATTAAAAAAATGTAAAGATACCCAACTTGAGGTGTTTCTTTTTCTCTCTAGTAGCCCTCGCCTCCATGAACGAGAGCATAACCAAAAGAGGGCACTTTTACTAAATATGAAAATGAGTTACTTACCTGTAACTACGGTTATCCAGTATTGGTATTTTTCATAGATTCTCATGCCTGAATCATTCCCCGTCGTCGAGATGGGAGTCCCACGGTAACATAATTAAGCAGTATTTAAATAATGCCATAGCTATAATGGCCTTGAGCCATGTTTTACATAGCCTATCTATGTCCTTTAAAAAAAAGGACCAAATGTTGAATGCAGCCAATCATCTGCTAGCACCCTCTAGAACCTTCTCAGCAGAGGCAGTTTCCCTCAGATTTTCCCAACACAAGTGATAAGTGAGTTTCTTATTGAATAACAAGGAAACAGCCTCTACGGGGAGGAGGGTGGGTGCATGTGAATCTATGAAAGATACTAATACTGGATAACTGTAGTTACAGGTATTAACCAATTTTCCTATCCAGTATTGGGGTATCTTTCAGAGATTCACATGCCTGAATCAGAGTAGCAAGCAGACACCTCCAATAATATCTTGTCTGTTGAGGATGGTGGGTGACTCTCTCTTTTTAAAAAAAATTTTTTTAACATAGTGAACTTCAAAAGTTTGAGGTAATACCAGAAGCACCTGAAAGGTTATTCCTGTGCGAACTGTGTTTTTTTTAATTTATTTTTTATCTATTAATAAAACTTACGTTATTGCTTATATACTCACAATTCCATATACACAGCATTAGAACGAGGCAAGGGAAAAAAGACAGCATAACTTGTCATACACTTTACTGAGTAATGTGTCACTTCATCAAGAACATGTAAGCATATGAAATCACCAAGAGAACAAAAGACTCCTTCTAAAAATTAGAAGAAGCTTACCTTAATGGAAAAGATGGCGAAGCACCGCCTGGCCCACTGCCACATCTGCATCCTGTGCGCACTCCAAGCAGTAGTGCTGCATGAAGGTGTGAGTTGTCTTCCAGGTTGCAGCACGACAGATTTTTTCCAGAGTCACTCCTGTGAAGAGGGCAGCTGATGTGGTAACTGCTCTGGTGGAGTGAGCCTTTGCTGTACTTTCCAAAGGTTTGTTAGCTTTGATATGACAGAACTGTATCGCAGCTGATATCCATCTTGCAATAGTGGCCTTTGTTATTGCAGTCCCTTCTCTGCCTTGGCCATAGGCAATTAACAATTGATCAGTTTTCCGAATGTGCTTCGTTCTCTGAATGTAGATTTCAGGCAACGTTTGACATTCAACGTATGTAGTATTTGTTCTGCAGGCGTTGATGGTTGTGGAAAGAAGGACTGGAGTATGACCGGCTAATTGAGGTGAAATTGTGACGGCACTTTAGGAATAAATGTAGGATTAGTCCTTAGAATCACAGCGTCTTCTTTAAATATTAATAAGGGTTTCCTAATGGTGAACGCTTGGATCTCGCTTACCCTTCTGGCTGAGGTAAGGGCCAGCAAAAGAGCGACATTCCATGTTAGGAATTTCAGTTCAGCTTTACGAATGTGTTCGAATTATCTTCTCATGAGTTGTGCAAGGACCACGTTGAGGTTCCATTCCCGCGGAGGTGCTCGCACAGGAGGAAAATTACGGAACAGTCCCTTCATAAATTATTTGATCAGGCTTGAGGCACAAAAAGAAGTGGCACTGGAAGCTCTTCTATAACGAGAGATGGAAGCCAGATACACCTTAACTGAAGCCAAAGCTAAACCAAATTTTGCCAAGGAAAGGAGATATGGTAAAATCTGCTGTGGGGATACTTCAAATGGATGCAGACCATTTTGTTGGCACCAAAAACAGAATCTTCTCCCTTTCATCTTGTACGTTTTACTGGTACTTTCTGCTCTAGATTTAGAGAGAATGTCTCTACATTCCTGCGGAATATTCATGCTCTTAAATTCCAGGAACTCAGGAGCCAGGCATGCAAGTGTAGAGACTCCCGATTCAGAAGGCACACCTGTCCGCTGTCCCTGGTCAGAAGGGAAGGGGATATCTGCAGACGTATGGGTCTGGCTTCTGAAAGATGAATAAGTTCCTGGAACCAATGTTGCCTGGGCCACCTGGGCGCAATAAGAATTAGGCAACATCTCTCCAGCTTCATTTTGGTCAGCACTCTGGGAATCAATGAGATGGGGGAAAGGCATAGTCATGTATCCCTGACCATCGCATTGAAAGGGCATTGCCCTGAGAGCCCGGGAAGAGGAACCTACTGGCATAAGACCGGCATTGATGTCTGTTGCAAACAGGTCCAGCGTTGGTTTTCCCCATAGTGCAAAAACTCCGTCCAGCTGGAATTGGTCGAGTTCCCATTCGTGGCAATTGTTTGTAGCTCTGCTCAGAGCATCTGCTTGTGTGTTGTGAAGGCCTGGAACATGCTCGGCTTTGAGAGAAATCCCATGCTGTGTTGCCTAACTCCATAGTTCTTGCGCTTCCAGAGAAAGTGTGAGAGATTTGGTTCCTCCTTGTTTGTTTATGTAGAACATGGTCGAATTTGCCGTACGGACTAGTACAGAGGCACCTGCTATTCTTGGTAGAAAGGCCTGTAAGGAGAGGAATAAAGCTTTCAGCTCCAGGCTGTTCATATGACATTGCTTTTGAGAATTGGACCATTTGCCCTGGACTCGGAGATCTTGTAAATGACCTCCCCAGCCTTCTATGAAGGCATCCGTTGTCAGTATGTAGTCCAGTATTTCTTGTAAGAAAGGGAGACCCTTGAAAAGATGTGGACTGGGATACCACCATCGCATTGCCGCTTTCATTGTCGGGGTAATAAGAATGGTGTCGTCGAAGGATCCCAACGTTTGTAGCCACTGTTTTTGAAGCTCTTCTTGCAGAGGTCTCATTTTGAGCCTGGCTAAAGGTACTAGGTCAATTGCTGAGGAACTCATCCCTAGAAGCGACTTGTACCCTCTCACTGAAATGGACTTTGTTCTTGAGATCGTCATAGCAAGCTGCGGTAGACATGCCTGTCGTTCGTCCGACAGGAAGGCCTTGCATTGGATTGTGTCCAACCTGGCTCCCAGAAATGGTGCTATTTGACTTGGAAGAAAAGAGGACTTTTTGATGTTCACTGTCAGTCCTAGTCTGTTGAATAGCTGGAGACAAGCATCTGTGGTTCTGGCCGCTTGATCTGCTGTTGGTGCTTTCGGAAGCCAATTGTCCAAGTAGGGGACTACTTAGTGACCTTGAGAACATAGGGCCTTGCCCACCAGTGCGAGGCACTTTGTAAATATTCTGGGTGCGGACTTGAGGCTGAAAAGAAGAACCTTGAATTGGTAGTGGGTACCAGCTACCGTAAACCTGAGGAATTTTCGGTGTTTTCGATGGATGGGTATGTAGAAGTATGCGTCTTCTAGATCAAGTGAGGTCATAAAGTCCCCTTTGTTGAGATGACGCAGGATCTCGGCTAAAGTTACCATCCTGAATGTTTGTTCTGTTCAGGTGCTTGTTAAGGCTCCTGAGATCCAGTATTGGTCTCTACTCCCCTGATTTCTTCTTTATTAAGAAAAAACGGGAATAAAAACCCTGAGCCCCTTTGCAGAGGTGGAACTTCATCGATTGCACCTTTTGAGTGCATGGTCTTTACTTCCTTGTGCAATAAGTGAAGACTAGGGGGAGGGGCTCCCTTGGGTGGAAAAGTTGGAGGTTTGGTTGTGAACTCCAGCGTATGACCAAAGGCAATTTGATCCAACACCCATTGGTCTGACCTTATACTATTCCATTGCTAGTAAAAATTTCAAATCTTTGCACCCACAGAAAGGATGTCGGAGGGGTAGCTGGTACCCGGCGTTGCTCAATGCTTCCATCCGTTGTCCCGCCCTTGAGACTGTGTTCTCTTGCGAGCGCCTTGATGGGAGAAACCAGCTGTCGCAGATTGGCGGTAGGTGGAAGGTTGATAAGTCTGCCTATATTGAGCCTGATAGGGCTGGTATTGCTGTTGCCTCTGAAAACCTCCTCTGTATGCAGGAAACCCGCGTCCTGTCCCTCCCCTGAAAGGCATTTTCCTGTATTGAAGGGTGGTTAACGACTTTGCTGTGTCAGTGCCTTCTTTATGGAGAGCAGCGCATCATCAATATGCTAAACATGAATTCACCTATACCTGACATCACTATTTACAAACCATGTCAACTACAACCTCATGCTTCACCAAAAGCCCCCAACACACGGCCACTGAAACCACCTAAAACCTACACACTCTGCTTCATCACCTATAACCTAGGCTATCACACAAGCCTAGTGGGGCCAGAAGCAATAAGCAGTGCTTTCCTCCTCTTGTCTGTTGCTTCAACACACATAGCTTTGTCCCCTTCCTTCCCACAGACCATCAGCCCCATTACCACCTATATACAGTACCACCATATGCAACTATACTGCCTCCACTGACTACAAAACCTACACCTTACACCATAAGCTAAGCCACCTCCATCCTAAACCAACTCACAACACCCTACACTATCATCTACACTTCACACCACCACCTTTACCCAATATCACCTACACCACCACCTAAATATTATTCCACCTACACTGATCACCTTGAACCACTTACACCCTGTAACATGTACCTCCTAATGCGCAACCTACAACAACGCCACATACTAAAAATGCACACACTATAGGCAACGCTGCATCTATCGATATGCCACCATAAAAAGTACCACATAAATACCAAACACATCCATCACCATACACCACATGGAAATCCACATAAATCTACCCTACCAGAGTTACTGATTACAAATGTGCACTTATGCAGGTGCTTTATCGTGACTTTTTTTAGATAACCTCTATTTAAACAAGTTTTACAAGCAATCAGGGTTTCATAGAAGTTTTCTTGCACTTCATCACACTGATATATTGATTGTTTCTAGATGGACAACAGGTAAGACCAAGTATGTTAAGCCTTTATAAACTGCAGCTGTCATTTACGTCGTTCTTCATTCTCTGCTACACCCAGTTTTTTTATCTTGAATTTATGAATCAGGAAGTTGCATATGGCAATGTCTGCCATAGTAGGACTAAGCTACCAGCACATTTGTTTGTATCCGAGTAGGGGCACTTGGGTTTACCGAAAATGTAGATTACAGAATCAAAAAGTAAATAAATAGAGTGGCTTTGTGATTACCAGTCAACAGGGAAAGCTCTCTGTTAGTATTGAACTTGTGTCAGTGATGCACGCACATATCCACCATAAAAGTAGCATTTGGTTGGGAAAAACTGTTGCAAGTTTATTAAGCTTAGTGATATACATGTAGAGTACTTACGGGTGAATCATGTGATCACTAATAGCTGACACCCATCCTTAAAACCAAGCTAGAGCCACACAAATCATCATATTTTGTAGTATCTTGACATACAGTGCTCACCATTTCTGCACTGGGACTATTGCTTCATATAATTCTTGATTTTCCTGACCTTTGACAACATGGACTAAATTAAGGCCAACCCCTGTTTTCAGGAAATCAACTGTCCTCTGTAAAAGGGTCACCTTCACGTTCTTCCCATGGTACCCTATGGCTTGAGGACATCATGCACTTTGCGAGTTAGGATCACCCTGTTATGATCACTTATGATGCTGAAAAGAAAAAGAAACTTTATACCTTGTAAAATCACCTGACTGGACTGGAGGCTTTTTCACTGTTGTTGGGGAAAGGAAGAGGGCAAGCTGGGCTGTGAGTCGTCATGAATACGCCCATGGCCCAGATGTGCTGTCACCCTTTAGTGGAGGTCCTTGGCATGCTTTGGTGACCAAATGGCCACTGAAGAAATACTGTTTCTCCTTAGACTGCTGGGAAACACTACGAGGCTGCCCTCTCTAGAGTCATCCTGTGGGCGACATGGCCATCCACCCCCAGTGGCGTAGCTGGAGCGGGGCGGTCCACACCAGGCATTCCTCTTTTTGGGGGCGACAGAGGTGAGAAAGTCGTGCCTGTCAACTACCACCATCCCCCCGCCCCCGAGAACATGTAAGTCGTCTGTCGGCCACCACCCTTCCCCCTCACCCCCCACCTGGAACAAGTCGTCCGTCTGCCGCCAACCCCCACCCCCCACTCTTACCTGCACCGGCTGGCAAACGTAAGGGCCACCCCGGGTGGCAGTAGATCTAGCTACGCCACTGTCCACCCCTGCTACATCAGTGTCCTACAACACACCTGACTACTACCATGAGCACTGCACTAACACTGCCTAGCACAACATGACCCCTAGAGGCTCAACTCTACCATCCTTAACGCAACACTACCATCCCATACCCAACCAATACCCCAATATTACTATAACTGCACAACTTCACTACCAGCCTGTTATGTTATGTTAAGTGCATTTATGTAGCACATTCCCATTCCAGATGGGCTTTACAACTCCAACATGGAATTGCGACCCTAAAGCTAAGCTCTGTCCTTTAGAGTGCATTACTACCTCACCACTGTTAACCCCTACCACTGTTTTACAACGCTCACAACTGTACCACTTCTTCCACTACACTACTTGTCCCTCACCACGATCATTATGGCTGCTAAATAATTTCCCTGCACTATCATCTACTCCATCACCACACTATCACCTCATGTCTTTAGAAAGAAACTTTTCACGGTGCAAAAAGCAAGATTTATTGACTTTCTGTGAAAGTTGAACAATGGAATTTGCAGCCTCTCTTAGCTTCACGTGTTCTTTAGCCACATAAGATCTTTAACTTCTCAACGGGACAACTCAGGCTTTTCCAATACACTGTCTAAACCTCCACTTCTTCATTACCACTCCACACCCCCCAGAAACAGCATTACTAACTCTCCACTGCACCTCCACCTCAGCGGTAAATCTAACCCCGCATTACAACACCCTCGCAACATCAGTATCATTCCACTATTACATCACCACTGCACTACCGCCTCACAGCTACACATTACCAATTGGCCTTTCCCATTTCCACCCAATCTACCATTTATCCACCCACACTCTTCTTCACGTATCCCTCCACTGGTCACATTTGCCCTCCTGCTTTTAATGCAAAACACTCTACCCTATAAAGGAGCCAACATTATTGGGTTTGTTAATACTTGGAATTTCTACCAGCTTAGATACTCGTGTTCATCAGTTCAACTGAGATCATAACAACTCTTTAAGACATACCAGCCTTTTCTGATGCATAGTCTTGGCATTTTAATATTAAATACCTGTCTCCATGGGTAGTCAGCAGTAAAAACTTATAATTAAGGTAGATTTAACCAGTATTGGAGGCTAAACTCCCACTTAATGTAACACCACTTTCATGGATCACACTGTCTTTTAGGATTACATTTTTAAAATCCACTCTAGGCTACAGTAGCGTTTAAATCACAAATCTAAAGCCACTTGTATGGATAGAAAATGTAGTTCTCTGTAACATACCATTTGTGGCCTTGCAGATTTTGCCCACACTTTTAAATTCCATTGACAATGATTTGCTGACTATCCAGTTACAAACTAAATCATCTAAAATTTTGGGTGACTCAAATCACGCAAATAATTTGGCTGGTTTGATCGGTTAATGCCGCCTGGAGACTGGCACTTCAAAAATTGTTGTAGTTACTTTTTAAAACATGTTTAAAGTCCCACCCATCTACTATAAATATAGTAGAAAGACTATCTTGTGGTAAGTCTATATTTCATAGAAAACAATAGTTTTTCTGCTTTGTCAACAAAGAAGGAAGACTATGGTGTAGATTATGACCTATGATTGTTCTAGTATTGTTTCACTGTTCTAGCTAAATATTTTGTACTGCACAAATGATTCATATTTTATTGTTATAATATTAATAATGAAGTCTTATATAAGGTTTTGTTTATTTGTGTGTGCCTTAAGCCAATACAATTGTATGGCATTGTGCACTTTGTTATTATATTATTATTATTATTGTAAGTGTTATTATTTTGAATATTTTTATTAGTAGTATTAGTACCACTACTACTTCTAGTAGTAGTATTTTTACTAATATATTTATTAAGCACGCGTCCACTAAAGCATCTGGTTGCTAAGGAGTGCTAAAAAAGAGCACACACCACTTGTACCCTGTTTCTGGAAGTCTACAAAAGTTTATTCAATACAGTTAGCAAACAGCAAATTATTAGTCAGAGCAGCAGCATGCTCTCCAGGCAATGAGCCTCTAATGCTAATCCCACCCCTATTTGCATGACTTTTGTTAGTTTTCTGCATGCATTGCGCATTGCTTCGAATGAGGCACACATGACATAAACCAAAACTTAGATTAGCAAGTGCCCAGCTTTCTCATGAGAAGAATGAAAACAGAACCATGAAAAAAATACAAAGAATGTTAACTCACAGGCGCTGAGCTCATTTGTGAATCCTTGCTTAGAGATGCCAAACATGAGAAGGAGGAGGTGTATGTACGTCAGAAGCAAGAAAGCTGAGCAAGCCTGTAAACAACATGGTTAATATAAAATATGGTGGTGATTCATCATGGGATCGGCTGTTGCGGTGGTTTTAAAGCAAAATATAAACATTTTATGCAGTTTCACAGGAGCAAACACAAGGCAGACAAAAAAAAGGGGAGAAAAGAGAGGGAAAGAACATTAGCGAATCGGATAGAAAACAACAAATAAATAGACTGGTTCCCAAACAGGGGGACAGACATGACTAGTTTTGGACCTGAAGTGCACACCTTCTTTAAAGCCCCAAAACAGAAGATGTTTCAGCTTTGCAGCTGCAGTTTACTCAAGATTCTAGGTTCTATGATGCAGAAAGTACTCCCATCAGCTTGCAACTTTTTACTGCGGTGGATTTTTCACCCTGAAAATACCCAGCTCCTCTTCCTTAAGCCCCCTGGGTGCAATCATCTTGATGTCATGAGCCAGACAGAAAACCCTCATTGCCCTGTTCAGCTTCCTTCAGGCCTTATCAATTGCAGCATGTTTCAAGGCCCCCTGGCACAAACTTCGTTCAGACTAAACAGACTACTGAAAAGTTTCTGTTGGTCGCCTCTAAGTCCCTCTGCATATGTTGGAGCAAAGTCAGTCCTGACAAACAAACCAAGTTATTTTCCCCCAATTGAATTAGGAGCATGTCCGGGCTACCCCTCTGCGGAACAAACTTCATCAGCCAAGGTAACAGCGCACCCCAACGTATTCCCCCTTTACCCCATCAAAGCACCCTGTGATGGTTCCACAGGCCCAGGTTCCATCCATACACTTGTTGGTAGCATACTTCGCTGCCCAGTGCACAAAGGAATGTCCAACAAGCCAGGTGACTGTCTTAGCCCCTGGACCACTCACGCACCCTGCGGCAGAAAAAAGAGGCAATTAGCGCAGACACCTTATCCCCACCTCCTCCCACCGGTAAAAGACTCCTTCTACTTTCTCACATAGCGCTCACAGCACCTCGACCTCCACCTGCCAATCTTACGAATCTGTCCCTAAGACCAACACAAGCATGCTGCAGCCGTCGCCGCCCCAATCTGGAAGGAATGCGTACTGTACCTAGTCGGGTCTCTACCAAGTCTGCGCATTACCATGCGCAACAACGCCAACAACTGCAAGGCCGTGACCCTACTGCCATCTTCGTGACAAAAAATCCATGATCCAAATCCAAAATTGGAAACCATGCCATTTCCTCACTGGGCAGACCTCACTGCTGCCGCCCTCACACAGCCACACCCATTTGCCCCCGCCCCTTGCTCCGTTTTAGATTGCCGCAACCAAATACCCATCCGCCCCTGCTTCAACCGCACCTCTTCATACAACACCCCTGCTTGTCGAGCACTACCCAAAAGCTCTGAAACCCGGAATGCCCCCCCAAAAAATCCAGATCATACATAGTCGAAAAACTGCAACCTCAAAACGATTGTAACAACAAAGAGGCAAAACAGGCAACAAATTGTGCAACTCCAACCTCCCTGCACCCCTCTCCCTGCCCCACCCGGCCCAGAATCTCATCCTTGGCAGGGTCAAAACCCCAATACAGCTTGCCATAGAATGGGATTCTTGACAACTTGCCCACAATAGACGTCGACGACAGACCTTGGTCAATACAAGATAAAACAAAACGCAGCACTCTGCTCAGTTTCCTGTCGCCCTAGACACATCATTTCCGAAGGACGGCCTGTAAACTCCCCAAATTCGCTCCATGCTGGTCTGTAACTTCTCCTGGTCAACTCCAGTCCCACAACTGTCACTCCCCCAGGCCCAGATGTCGGCCGGCAACTGTGTCTTAAACTCTTCCGCTCCTGACACCAGCCAGGGAAAATGCTGCCACTGTGAACGAGACAAGGAATCAGCTATATCATTGCTGGCACCCGGCACATGCTCACTGCTGCCGCCCTCACACAGCCACACCCATTTGCCCCTGCCCCTTGCTCCGTTTTAGATTGCCGCAACCAAATACCCATCCGCCCCTGCTTTAACCGCACCTCTTCATACAACACCCCCGCTTGTCGAGCACTACCTAAAAGCTCCGAAACCCAGAATGCCCCCCCCAAAAATCCAGATCATACATAGTCGAAAAACTGCAACCTCAAAACGATTGTAACAGCAAAGAGGCAAAAAATTGTGCAACTCCAACCTCCCTGCACCCCTCTCCCTGCCCTACCCGGCCCAGAATCTCATCCTTGGCAGGGTCAAAACCCCAATACAGCTTGCCATAGAAAGGGATTCTTGACAACTTGCCCACAATAAACGTCGACGACAGACCTTGGCCAATACAAGATAAAACAAAACGCAGCACTCTCTGCTCAGTTTCCTGTCGCCCTAGACACATTATTTCCGAAGGACGGCCTGTAAACTCCCCAAATTCGCTCCATGCTGGTCTGTAACTTCTCCTGGTCGACTCCAGTCCCACAACTGTCACTCCCCCAGGCCCAGATGTCAGCCGGCAGATGTCAGCTGTGTCTTAAACTCTTCCGCTCCTGACACCAGCCAGTGAAAACGCTGCCACTGTGAACGAGACAAGGAATCAGCTATATCATTGCTGGCACCCGGCACATGCTTCACCCTGAACACCACATCAAGTCGCAAGCACACCAGAATTAACCTACTCAACAGTCTCAACAACCTCAAATCCCTTGCTCTCTTCCTGTTCACCAGGTCCACCAGGGTCATGTTGTCCACATGAAACAGTGGTATCCTGTTCAACTCACCACCCCAGACTGCCACAGCCCCCAAAAGCGGGAAAAACTCCAAGAAAGCAATGCTCCAACCTTGAGTCAACCCAGTGCGCTGGCCACGCTTCAGCCCACCACCTCCCGTCCCAGAAAAGACCAAAACCCAAGGCCCCAGCCGCATTCGAGAATATCTGGACCTGCCACACCGTATTCTCCTCCAAAAAACCTAAGGACACACCGTTAAAATCATCCAAGAATGTCTGCCAAATAAACAGGTCCAGCCCGCACTGCCACAGAGATCTCTACTCTGTGGTGCGGCAGCACTGCCCCCGACATGCCATGCCGAGACATCTGCAAAAAGTCCTACCCCCTCTCACCACCCGAAACACAAAGTTGAGGAAGCCCAGCAACTTAAGCACTGCCCTAGGCTCAATCTTCCTCTCCCCAATCACGTGTGTCAGAAAGCCCTGTATCTCCACCACTTTCTCCCTTGGCAATAGGGCCACCCATTGCACCGAGTCCAGCTCGATACCCAGGAACGTCAACACAACACTAGGGGGCATATTATCAAGGGCCATTTCGCCGCTTTTTTGGCTTTAAAAGCCAAAAAAGCGGCGAAAATGACATTGCCCTATCTACAAGGGGATGCTAACATGCATTAGCGCATGTTAGCACCCGTTTTCCCGCCGCCTCGCTTTGCATTTCTAATGAGATGCAAAGTGGGCGTCACTGGGCAGTACTCCTTGTAAATTATCGCTGATGTGCACATCGCAATATTTACAAGGAGGCCCACGCATTTTTGCAGACGTTAGTTTTTGGCGAAAACCGCGGTTTTCGCCAAAAACTAACGTCTGCAAAAATGCTGACTTAGGTATACTTACCATTGGGGGTGGATTATGCTGATACGACCACAGGGTCGTATCAGCAAGGTTATCGCCGTTTTCCATGGAACATCGCTGAAAAACCAGCGATGTTCCATGGAAAACACCGCTATCGCTGCAAAATTATCGCCATTGCGCTATGCGTTGTTGATACAGCGATAGCATGGCGATGATTGCCAGCGATAGCCAGCGATAAATAATTTCTCGCTAAGAGCGGCCAGCGATAATTATCGCTGCCGCTTGATAATATGCCCCTAGGACCCTCTGTGTTCTTGGGAGCCAAAGGCACCTCGAAATCCTGTGCTAAGGACACAGTTCCCTGAGGCTTGTGCCCCCACAAACAGAAAATCATCTAGGTAGTGAGACAATTCACGGTGGCCCCTCCTCTTGCTGAAAGCCCACTGCAAAAATGTATAGTTCAAACAACGCACAGGAAATGGCACATCCCATCGGCAGCACCTTGTCCAGATAGATAGAACCCCCAAATTGCATGCCTAGCAAAGAGAAGTCAGTGGGATGTATGGGCAGTAACTGAAAGGCAGACTTGACATCGCATTTCGCCATCTAAGCCCCCCGCCCACACTTTTGCACCAGCCAGATAGCATCATCTACAGAGGCATACAGCACCCTGGTATCTTCCTCAGCAGTGAAATCGTTGACAGACCCGCCCTCCGGCCAAGATAGACGGTGAATCATCCTCAATTCCCCAACTCGTTTTATGGGCACCACCCCCAGCGGAGAAATAATCAGGTCCAACAGGGGCCACTCAAAGAAAGGGTCCGCTACTCTGCCCTCAGCCACCTCTTTGTCTAGTTTGTCTGCCACCACCTGAGGGAGTTCCCTAGCTGATCTCAAATTGTCCGCCTACTGACGCCCCCTAGGACCTTGGTACCCCACCCGAAACCCCTCAGTGAATCCCCATGCCAATCGCAGAGCCGCCTCCCTGTCTAGGTACACAGAGAGCCAAGGTACCAAGGCCCCCACCTTAATTGGGGTAGGGGCTGTTAGGTCCAGACTGCCCCCGGAGTTTAGAGGCCTTTCACTGTTCTGCGGGGCTGGCCAGTGTAAAACTCTGCGTGAGGCAGTGACGTTCCCTGCACTTGGAACATTCATGCTTAAACTTAGAGGGGTGCCGGGAGCAGAACCCCTTATTGAAGTCCAACATGCCCCAGTGCTGGGTCCCGTTGGCTTCTGTGCATATCCCACTCCCTGTGAAACGGGGCAGGCCTGAAAGGACCGATAAGTCACAGGCAGGCCGCTAGCCGTATGTGTTGAGGCCGAGGATTGAGTGGATGACATCCACTGCATCCATAACTCCGAATCCACCTCTCCCCATGGCTAATCTGGGTTAAGGCTGACCCTAGCCCTAAATTCCTCATCGTAGCTCAGCCAGGCATAAATCCTGAAATGCATCTGCGGTTTGCGAATAATGTACATGTACTTAAGTAGCACAATCACCCTATCTAAATGTCGCTCACAAAATATGCTAGCATAAATCAAAAATGCTGAGGTCCAATTCTCCATATTTATAGGAACCCTCGGCCTCCTGGTCAGTTCCTACTCCTCTTCTTTGGACCCTTCCTTCACCTGAATTTCCCTATGTAGGAGTTTGAATACATCGGCGTATTCATGCTTCCAAATTCTATTCTTGTTTTTTTCTGACAGATGAGACCCCAACCGCATCGCCAACGCCATGTAAGGCAGCCTCTTTTTATGCTTACCCTCCTCAGTCTCATCCTTCCCATCTGCCTCGCCCTGCCCTACCATACCGTCCGTTTGGACCCCGGTACCCACCACTTTTTTATGACAACTACCCGTTCAGGTGCCCCCAAGGCCACCACCACGTCCGTCAGCGTGGCCCGTGAGTCATCTACCACTCCATTCCCAACACCCACCAACCTGCAAAGCCTACCCCAACTCTCGGGTCCTCAATATCCCATGCTGCCCACCAGTCACTTTACCTGTCGATCCGGCTCCACCCACCATCTTCTCCTTGTGATGTCCGGCATTGCTCCAGACCCCTTTAGTCTTAGTACTCCCCTTGTCCGCACTTGACATCTGTAAAGCACCAACTTCACCTGTTGTCCTCTCCTTCCTCCCGGGCCTCCCCACAGGCACTTCCTCGTCATCACGCAACTCCCCCTCTTCCCATTGGTCACTTTCATCACCATAGTCATGGTTTAGCTCTTCATCACCCACTGCAGCCGCACACTCCGGCTCCTGCACCACTCCCTTCTGCCATTGCACCGAGACATCATTCTGAGACAAACGGGGTTCCAGCCGGACTCCATGGTCGCGAGCCCTCGACGGAGGGCAGGCCGCCGCGGACTCCCTTGCTGCTTCAGGTCAACGTTCAGGGTCCGTTTTGTGCCCTGCTGCCATCTCCATCTGTCTCCTGTCCTCAAGCGCTGGTCTTGCGCCTTCTTCCCCCACCAGGCTGCTCCAACCTGAGGGGTCCCTCGCACCACCGGGCCCCCGAGCCGCACCGGCTCCCACCCTACCTAGCTCCCGCTTGTGGTCCTCAGGTACCCAAACCCACTGCCCCCCGGTCTTGTGTCCACTGCCCACTGTCCTTGCTATACTCATCTTTGACCTGAGGCTCCCTGTCCACAGGGGGATGGGCAGATGCCCTCTCCCTGGCCACACACATCCTGGCCCCGCGCTCCTCCATCTCCTGAATGAGCAGGTGCTGCTCGCGTATGCGTGCCTCAAGGTCTACACCCTGCCATCTGCTGGGCTGGGGTTCCCTCGGGCCCAAGGGCCCCTGAACCAGGGTGCACTGTGGTTGCCTCTGACGAGAAGCCCCCCTCCCCTCCAGGCCCCTCCACCCGGGGCCCAGACCCAACCAATTTACACTTCTTAAGTGCTGGACCCAGAGGCCCAGCCACCTGCACAGGAACACTCCCAGAGGGGGGTCCTGGCCGAAACGTCCAAAGGCCCAGCCATCCCTGGGAGCTCCACTTCAATTGGCATGCCCCAGTTGGAGCGCGCGTCCGCGCGATCCTCTAAATTCACAGGGCCTGCCCCCCCACCCTCCGGTATGAAATCCCTCTCCTCGGTCGAGGAGAGACGTGCTGGGAGGCTCCGCCACCTGTCTCCCCGCTTATTGCTGGCTGCAGCATGTCCCTGCTATTTTATCTGGTAGTGGCTCAGGCAGGCAAGCCGCTACCGCCGCACCGCCCGACGTGGAGTGCGTCGGGCGCTTCATGGCAACCCAGGCCTGGTTTAAGACACCAGGCCTGGGAAGGTCAGCCCTACCCGCTGCCCCCCGTGTCTGGAGCGCCGCCCTAGCCGCCTCGTTGTCGGGTGTCACCATGAACGCTCCACTGTTCAGCGGCCGAAAAGGACCAAGTATGCACCTAACTAACACCTCATTATCAAACTTCCCCTCCCGGTGGTGCTCGGCATCAGGAAGAGGCCAGAAATGCATCTCCTGGCGCCTATATAGACCACTACCAAGCCCACCCTTTCCCCCTAACTAACCTATCCCCACCCTGTCCCGTGCCCAGCACGAAGTACCCCAGGGGAAGACTGGTCTGCGACCTTCACTTCCCCCGGGGCCAACACCGCACGCTGACAATACAGCAAAGCGGCACGAGCGACACACACGCTGACTCACCTTACTGCTGCATTCGCTCTTTGCCTTGATTGGCATCCTCGTGCGAGCTCTCCTGCCTCTCACACCTCTCCACACATCCATGTGAATAATGTCAGACCAGGTGGACAACAGAAGTCCCTGTGCCGCCATTTTAGGTTGGGGAAACAGCTGCATGGTGAAAGGAGGGTATTAAAAATAGGAGTTTCAGTGCAGCCATTTTAATTTGGGCAACACTAGTGGAGCACTAAACTTATGTACATTTGTTTAAGACAGAACTCTCTACAAGCTGTACACACTAAGCAAATCTCAGTTACCTATGTGATGTGTTTTGTGTATATGAACAAGGCATATTCAACTTTACATATATATATTGATTTTGACCTATGTGATGTGTTTGTGAATATGAACAAGTTACATTCAACTTTACATTTATATACTGATGTGTAAGTTATTACCCTAAAACGTTGGAAATAGTTTCCTCTAGTCTTTATCATATTTGTTATGATTGGGAGGGAGATGTGTGGTATTCTTTTTGCATAAGGTTAGAGTTGAATCCTCTTTTCATAAGGTTCTTTAGGTTCTTAGAACTATGGTTATGTGACATTCACTGTTAGGAAATATTGACTTTTGTTTTGTGAGAGAAGTTGGAGAAGAAGTCCCCTGAAGTATGGAGGCTGAGGTGTTTCTATGTGTCATGAAATAAAGTGTTCATCTCCTTATCTGCGAGTGGATGTACTTCTTTTCAAGGTGCTTGAGCATTAAGACCTTACAGGGCAGTAAGGAGTTACTACCCCCATGAGAAATAAAGGTCCCATTTTACAATATGCTCTTTGCTCCACACAGACTATTTTGAAGGTAATTATTTTGCTTACATGCAACCAGCCTAACTTGTCTCTAGCAGTCGATATGTGATCAAATCTTTTCAGTCCAGTCATGACTCCTACTTCTAATAATAATAATAACAAAGACATTTATGCAGCGCACGGCGACCTCCAACAGAGGTGACCCGGCGCTAAAAGCTGATTCAGTAGTGAGAGAAAAGGGGAGAACTACAGGAGGCTGAAACGCCAGGTTTTCAGCGCTTTCCTAAATGCCAGTTCTGACTCTAATTTAAAAAGATGGACAGGCATAGAATTCCAAAGTGATGCAGTTCTCACTTAGAAAGCTCTACCGCCTATCCTGGCCTTAGAGAAACGAGGAATCCTGAGCAGTTTCTGGTGATTAGATCTCAGAACCCTACCATGGTGATAGTTCTGGAGTCTCTGTTTCAAGTAGCCCGGGCCCTGATCTCTGGAGGCTCTATAGGCGATGGAAAGCACCTTATACTCGATCCTCCTTTTGACAGGCAGCCAATGGAGGCTCAGCAGAAGGGGGGAATATGTGGTGGCGAACGGCACATTCCTAATAAGTCTTGCCACAGCGTTTTGAATAATTTGCAGCCTTCGGTTCAGATAAGCTGGTAGTCCAATATATAGGCTATTGGAGTAGTCTAGCTGGAACGTGACCAATGCATGGACCACTGTCTTCCTGCAGTCCATAGGCAGGAGATAAAGAAATCTCCGAAACAAAAAGTCTGCCCTGAGCACACAGTGAGAAAGTCTTTATGTGTTTTTCCAAGTTCCGATTCTTTATTCAGGTTTCCTGTATTCGTAATTCACTCAGGTAGTATTTCCAAGACACAGCTTGTTGCAATGGTACATTCACAAAAACCAGCCAACACATGTTTCATCGTGTGTCGTAACACACAAATGACTTCTTCAGGGCTGTAGACCCAAGAAAACAAACAATTACTCAAAAACAAATGTTTTATCCCAGAGAAGAAATATGTCCAACACCCGTGAGTGAACCTCGAAAGGTGTCCATCACCCAAAGCTTAAAAAAAGGTAAGAGCAAAAGAGAGCAGCACCAACATCGCACCGAATTTGTGATAAAAATAAGGCAAGAGGATTCAGAAGGAAAGTTAAAAACCTGTAAAGTACCCAAGTCTCAGAAACCATTTACAGTCTATAAATCATCACCTGATAAATTCGCCAGTTCATTACACTATTTAATCTGGACAGATCGCCGTAATAAAAGCAGAGTATATGAAATCCTGTAAGTATAAATACAACCCGTTATCCAGTTCCATTGAAGGGTTATAACAAAAACTATATATTACAAATAATATCAAACACAAAGAATCACCTTCTAACTTGCTAAATTAATCCTTGCAAGTAAGGTAGGTATATGATGTTCGTAAGACTATTTTCACTGTATCAAGTCTTCCACTTGCTATACTCAAGAGAGAAATGAGAACAAAATATATATATAGCCACCCTGGCTAACATTAGTACTGGAGCCATCATTAAGTCTCATGATGTATTCAAACCAATACACAGTGTACCAATTGAGAGCCTAAATGCTCACCTTATGGCGTGCATGGTACAATGCCAGGTATATATCGAATAGTGCAAAACACACGCATCAAGGTAAAGATGTAAGTGATATAAAGTTGTCAAGAAGATCATGAGTTTATGACCTAAAAAGGGGAGATGATACCAATGTCAGAGTAACAAATCACGACGTGCTCTAGTCAATGCTACGCTGCAAAATTGATGATTGCCTACTGCTATGGACCTGCACGGTTGCCGAACTTGAGGAATTCTTTGTCTATTTGAATGATAATGAGTACAATTTGAAGTTTACAACACATTATAATTCACAACGAATTGTTTTTCTTGATGTTGAATTATACATTGTGGAGGACAAAATTTGTAGCAGGATGTATCGTAAGAGCACTAGTTGTAATGCCTTACTTCATGCGGAAAGCTGTCACCCTAAATGTCAAATCAACTCTTTTCCATACGGGGAGATGGCAAGGGCCCGTAGGAATTGTTCTGAACAGATGGAATTTGAAAAACCATTAGAGATATTAAGACCAGATTTGAAGCGAGGGGCTATGACCGTCATGTTGTGGAGGATGCTGTTAAGAAAGCACACAAGTTGCACAGGAAAAATACATTGAAACTAGCGACTAAAAAGAAGCACTCATATGGTACCAATAAAATTAGACTAGTAACTAATTACAGTTCTGAGAGTAATAAACTATACACGGCACTCAAAAAACATTGGTACATACTAAGGTCAGATACATCTTTGCTACCATATCTTTCAATGGTACCGAGCTTGACATTTAGAAAAGGGCTAACACTTGCTAACATGGTTAGTCCTAGCTATCCCCGACCACCAGTTAGGGGGAACTGGCTGAGTGATCAATTAAAGGGTTTCCACAAATGTGGACGATGCAGCACATGCAGGTGGGCTGTTGACAAAGTTGTCCAGTTTAACTATAATAACACTGGAGACTACTCAATCAGGGTGTTCATTAACTGTGACACAAAGTTTTGATTTATATTATTAGATGTACGTGTAAACATTTTTACATTGGAAGCACAATCAGATGTCTACGTGAAAGAATTGCTGAGCATTTTAGGGCACTGAAGAATGGTGACACTAGATACCCAATTGTTTCCCATATAGTACAGAATGGGCAAAACCAACATAATCACAAACTTAGTTTTCACGGGATTGATCATGTGAAAAATGATCCACGAGGCGGTAACAGGGAATTACAATTTAGGTGCAGAGAAGCGCTGTGGATTATGAGATTGAAAGCGGTTGAACTTGGTTTGAATGTAGATAGTGAACTACAGTACTTTCTTGGTCAATGAGTTCACGTGTAAATTTATTTGTTATAATCTGGACCATTACTGAAATAATTTTATCATGATAATACTAATAACATTTATGTGTTACTGCTGTGGTAGACGACGCAACACTGATAATGACAAAATGATTAAATGCTACAGTGGGAAACTAGTCTGTAGCTACTGTATTATTTTTGATCACCTAGCTAACAAATTATGTCCTGGTTTAGTGAATTTGGAAACTGAGTAAGATACTTTAGAAATGATATAATGAATTTTAGAGAAAGTATTAGTTTTGTTAATGGTTTAAAGCCTGTGCTGCAATGATATTACACTGTAAATGTAGACATACCTATGTGCTGTTTTTCTAATCTGGAATTTTGATTATTTTTGATCACCTAGCTAACAAATTATGTCCTTGTTTAGTGAATTTGGAAACTGAGTAAGATACTTTAGAAATGATATAATGAATTTTAGAGAGAGTATTAGTTTTGTTAATGGTTTAAAGCCTGTGCTGCAATGATATTACACTGTAAATGTAGACATACCTATGTGCTGTTTTTCTAATCTGGAATTTTGAAACTTACACTGTCCTATGTCAGTACACTGTAATTACTCTACTCTTCATTTACTCCACTTCGCTATTTACTATAATCATTGATCAGATCTTTTCCCTTACTCCTCTTCAAGCATCTTGAATGATAACTTTACCACAATGATTATTATGGTGTAAAAGATTGATTCTCCAGACCTCTGGGTAACGTAATAGAGGGGCTTGGATTTGGAATATTTAACATATCCATATTGATTTCTACAGATACGAGTAGCATTTCTGATGGGTTACGCTGGTTATGAACCGAATGTTTGTATACCGTTTGGTACGTTAGAAACTCTCTTCCCTTTCTAAGATGACGGGATCTTCCGCTTAGATTACAGGAACATGTGACATTTCGTCATGTGTTGAGATTATTAGTACGAGTATTTTATCTCTTCTTACTAAGTTAGCGAGATATATTGTAGTACGGGAGCATTAATTTGTATTGTGCGTGGTTTCACAACACGAGTGTTTGAAGTGTGTCTATTTTAAATTTGTCATTACCCTTGTGAACGCGTCTGGGGTTACCTCATAACCGCGATGAGGGTAGGCATATTATATAAATAAACAGTGGATACCGCTTTATGGAAAATTCTTTGAACACGTTTTAGCTGGCGAACATAAGCTGTATGTAACTCATGAGAATAAGGTTTGATCCCAGAACTAGGGGTGTACAATACCATTTGAAGATGGCGGACACGCATTTGTTAGTTAATGCGTGGATTCTTATCATGTGACTTAGTAGTGTGTATAAATTCTCACTCCAAGATGGCGCCTATGGTGCACGCCAACTGGAGGGATTTCCTGTATGGGGAACTTTCACAAGTACGGTAAGAAGATACGCTTGCGTCGTGGATACATTTTCGGCTAAACTTTTTGGAGGTTGATACATTGATGGTGGAGAGAGAGATAGGCTTTTTAATAGTTGGGTTTAGCATTTTGGTATCCAGTCAAACGTTGACTTGTCGTTTTCCTAATCGGGACTTTTTTACCGCACTGTCATGAGAAATATGGTGGCGGTGAGGGCGATGTGACACAACTTAAAAATGGTATTAGAAATAAAAATTGACAGGGAGTCTCGTTCTTATCCTCTGTGCACTTTACTCGCTGTTAATTTTCCAGAATGACAAAGAGTTAAACATTACTGCGATGTTTTCATTTTAATGATTATAGCTACTAATACCTTCAAAATTAATCAAAGCTGTTTCAGTTTGCAGCAATGTTGGAGTGTCTCCCTTAATATACGAATTATATGGAGGGTTCTTTTTGCAGCGTAGCATTGACTAGAGCACGCAATGATTTGTTATTCTGACATTGGTATCATCTCCCCTTTTTAGGTCATGAAATCGTGATCTTCTTGACAACTTTGTATTACTTACATCTTTACCTTGATGCGTGTGTTGTGCACTATTCGGTATATACCTGGCGTTGTACCGTGCACGCCATAAGGTGAGTATTTAGGCTCTCAATTGGTACACTGTTTATTGGTTTGAATACATCATAAGACTTAATGATGGCTCCTGTACTAATGTTAGCCCGGGTGGCTATATATATATTTTTTCCTCTTTTCCCTCTTGAGTATAGCAAGTGGAAGACTTGATACAGTGAAAATAGTCTTACAAACATCATATACCTACCTTACTTGCAAGGATTAATTTAGCAAGTTAGAAGGTGATTCTTTGTGTTTGATATTATTTGTAATATATAGTTTTTGTTTTAACCCTTCAATGGAACTGGATAACGGGTTGTATTTATACTTACAGGATTTCATATACTCTGCTTTTATTACGGCGATCTGTCCAGATTGAATAGTGTAATGAACTAGCGAATTTATCAGGTGATGATTTATAGACTGTAAATGGTTTCTGAGACTTGGGTACTTTACAGGTTTTTAACTTTCCTTCTGAATCCTCTTGCCTTATTTTTATCACAAATTCGGTGCGATGTTGGTGCTTCTCTCTTTGCTCTTACCTTTTTTAAGCTTTGGGTGATGGACATCTTTCGAGGTTCACTCACGGGTGCTGGACATATTTCTTCTCTGGGATAAAAACTTGTTTTGAGTAATTGTTTGTTTTCTTGGGTCTACAGCCCTGAAGAAGTCATTTGTGTGTTACGACACACGACGAAACACGTGTTGACTGGTTTTTATGAATGTACCATTGCAACAAGCTGTGTCTTGGAAATACAACCTGATTGAATTACGAATAAAGAATCGGAACTTGGAACAACACATAAAGACTTTCTCAAATTTATTGGACTAAAAACATTAACTCACTGTGTGCTCAGGGCAGACCTTTTGTTTCTGTTATATCCCCTCTGCTGTGGGGATCTATGAGGTTGAATTGGTAACCAACCCCTCTCCCCTTGGAGCACCAACGATTACTAATTCTTGTACTTTTACATCGCCCGATACGTTAGTTGAGCGCCCGGTTCCTTGGTTTCTTGCCTGGTTACCAATCAGTAATCAAATAAAGAAATCTCCGCATGGCTCTCAGCTTCCAGAAGCACGACGAGGAGACTTGGCAGATCTGGGCCTTGCAAGAGAGGTTTGTGTCAAATTTGAACCTCAGATTCCTAGCTCAATCTACTGGGATCGGCGGGGGTTTTAGCTCTGACGGCCACCAGAGCTCAGATAGCAGAGGAGAGGATTGATTGAAAAACAATACCTCTGTTTTATCAGTATTTAATTTCAAGCAGCTATCCGTCCTCCAACCCGAGATGTTGTTCAGGCAATGCTTAAAGTTGGTGAAAGCTGCCTCAGAGTGTTCTCTAAAAGAGAACACCATCTGAGTATCATCAGCATAGGACACAACTTTCACTCCCCATTGCTCGACTAAAGTCGCGAGGGGGGTTAGACATTAAATAATGTAGGGCTCAGAGCCGAGCTTTGGGGGACCCCACACACAAGGGGTTTCTGTGAGGACACGTGGGGGCGGATAAATACCTGTTGGGACCGGTCCTCCAAAAACGAGTGGAACCAGGCCAGCGTGGTTCCCGTCACTCCCAGGTGCTTAAGTCTCTCCAAAAGAATCTGATGAGACACCGTATCGAATGCTGAGGATAAATCCAACAGCACAAGCATTGCGGATCTGCCCTGGTCTAACGCTTCACGCATGTATATTTTGAAAGTGTTGCAGCTTCCACAGCATGTTCTTAGGCAGGCCCATATAGATGGTATTACAGTAGTTAATGAGAAAAAGGGTACACACCATATGTCTGAGAGAGAAAGGGACCATCTTTCCTAAAAAATGTCAAGATACCAAAGCTGGCAGCCCAGACCCCTTGTATGTGAAGAAAAGAAGCTAGATGCTGATCAAAGGTATCCCCCAAGTACTTTTCCCAGATAACCAAAGAGGGTGTGTTCCCCGTTGGTGTGTCTAAAGGTCTGGGGTCCAGCACTTGACATGCCCACCACATATCCACACCCCTGTCTTTCTCCATTAAGAAATTAAATGGCATAAAATCTTGAATTCCCAGTAAACACGCTTTGGGTCTATTTATGGACTTTGTAAACTGTTGGTCAAATTTCAGTAAAAGCTAACTATTATCAGCATATGAGAAGGTGTTCAAGCTGTAGAACATTTATAAGGCTGCAAAGAGGTTGCGCCAACAAATTAAAAAGGATTGGGGTTAAGGTTGAGCCTTTTGACACCCCACAAGGCAGCATGATTTTAGGTGAGCAGAAAGCTGACATCACTACCTACTGTGACATGTTTTTCAAAAAGATAAAAACTGTGAAAGAGCTTTCACTCTAAAACCAACAATATGCAACCCTTTGAGTAAAAGATCATACTTAACTCTGCCAAAAGCTGTGGCGAGATCTAACAATAGATTCCTCCATAGACACCTTCAGCTTGCCAAGTCCTGAGATGATCTAGAATAACTATTAGCAGTACTTCGATTCCATGTCTTTGTCTGAATCCTGCTTGATACATGTCAAGAATGTGTTTCTCCTCGGGAAAATTAGAAAGCCAGGTCGCCAGAAGCTTTTCTACCGCTTTAAACATTACCAGAAGTAGAGTTATAACCCTAAAATATTTAAGCTTCTTAACACTGGGGCCTTTTTTAACAGATATTTCACTACCCCATGTATAAATTGTTCTGTAACCATATCTGACATCAGAAAGGTATTAATGGCCCGATGAGATGATTTTGCATCACAGGACATAGTTCCTTAAAAACCTTGATATGGTATGGTTCATCTGGAGATCCGGATCTCACAGACATCAAGCTGTCATAAAGTGGCTGGACTAAATACCGGGAGTTATTTAATGGTTGTGTTTTCTATATGTGGAGGGTCTTAAACATGCCTGAGTGGACTGCATCCAATGATTAAGCTGGCAATGCTCACAGGGCTTTAAAGTTTAAATTTGTTTTATTGTTGAAACCAGAGGCATGTTACTACAATCACTGTATTTCTTATATAATGTTACATCATCTGCTGGTCTCGGTCAACTTTTCGATATACAACGCCTATCCCCTCACCCAACAACTCTCCCCCCCCTTCCGGGTGCTCTGACAGGTGCTAAGTGTACAACAACGGAATCCATAACTGTGTGGCCTCACCTGATCTGGAAGGCCATGGGTTTACTCCTGATGTGCCGTTAGGTGAAGCAATCGCAGATATCTGGGGCAAGTAAGTTCCGTGAACTCCTGTGAAATGAGTCTTAGGAACGGCTTCCACAATTCTTGGTACCAGTCTCCGTGCTGAGTCAGGGTCAGGGAGATCCTCTCCATCCCTAAGATGTGCCACCACCTATGTAGCCAATTAAGTTGCGAGGGAACTCTCTCTATTCCCCACAAGGCCAGTATAGATTGATGTGCTGCCCCCAATGCCAAGGCGATATGTTGGCCTCATCTGGATCTAATTGGGAATGTGAGCGGATTAGGGAGCCCTAGCACTATGTAAGAGGGGAACCTCGGTAACTGCATATCAAAGTGTGTGTCAATGTCAATTAAAACCTCATCCCAGAACTGTTTCAATTTAGGACACTCCCACAGTATGTGTACCAGGGTACCCCGGGAATCACAGCGTCTCCAACACCTATCGCAACGTTCCGGGTTCCCCTGATGTAAACGTTCCGGTGTTAAATACCAGTTTGTAGCGATCTTCGTCGCTGACTCTATACTGGAAGCGTTCGTGGCTGTGTGTGTCACGCTCTGTAGAAAATGTCGTGCCACTCTCTCGAAGAGAGTTGTCTGCCTATCTCCTGTTCCCACCAGAGTTGCGCAAGGGACCTCTGGTCCGGCTCCCCTTCCTGTGAGAGCCCATACAGTTCAGTGATTATGCGCTTATCCGAATCCTTACGCGACCTCTCAAACTGGGTCATAGGTTGTTGTGCCGCCTCTCTCACTGCAGGTTGCATCAACCAGTGCCTTCTTCACAGGTCTTTTAAGGACCTTGTTTCAAAAGCTGATTATAATATTAGCAATTTTAGATTTAAAAACAACACTGCTAAATTATTGCAGAGATCCTGGGCAGCAGGATCATCAGCTGTCATAATGGAAGGATGGCAAAAATAAAATTATCTCCAATTTTAAATAACTCTCTAGGAACATATGATGTCTCCTCCAAGTTATGTAGAATAAAGATGGGTTTCAATTTTAAGAAGGATTATATAATCTTTCAATGCAACCTTAAACTCCTTATCGAAGGTTTGTTCATACACTCTCTTTCATCTCTCTTCCATTTGTACGAGATATAATCTATTCTTTCTGAGATCAGGTGTAGACCATTTGTGAAGGGGCTTGATGAATTAACATTTACATGAGTCAGTGGAGCCACATAGTCAGCCATCAGAGAAATTGTCTTAAATGTTGCACGTACTATTGCAGTAGGAGAGTTTTAATTGTCTGGGGCTGAAAAACGCTCGCTATATTCTTTCTTGGCCTACTCCATATTGGCTTATCCAAATTTTTTTATTGGATCAGAGCTCTTCTGTCTTTATTTTTCAGGTACAGAATAAGGAAATTAATAAGAAAATAATCAGACCAGGTGACATGTATGATCTCTCTACTATCCATGATCTCCATAAGTTTGCAGTAGGCGAGATCCAAAGTGTGCCCTTGTACATGCATAGCTTCTTTTACCCTTGTAATAGGTTTAGTTCCTCCAATTGACTAGTCAATTGCAATACATTAGTGGCTATAGTGATCTCTCTATCTTAAAAATGATCAAATGAAATCAAGTCAGTCCTACCAGATAAATCCTGCATCATGACCTCCTTGAGGAACACAGATCTTCCAGCCGACTCTCTTTTTTCCAATGACCTTTGGTCTGGCTTCCTGTAGTTCATTCTGCCCTAGAGCAACAACATACTTCTTACTCCTTACCTCTCTTGACTAGACCTACTTGCTTACTACCACTGCCATATGTTGTGGTGGCTGAACCCTTAGGGGCCGATTCCGATTCGGGCCGGAAAACGTACCGACCGACTCGGTACGGGAATTTAGTCCAACCGACACGTACCGGCGCCGTCCGACCCGCGTAGTACGATGAAATGCATGTGAATCACGACCGACTCGTACGGAACACAAAACGAACGACCGACCCGGACGGAAACAAGCTATCCGGCCGGGAAACCACGCGAATCGAACCGACCGACACGCACCAGGAATCAAACCGAACGAAACGTACCCGTGAACCCCGACCCGCGCAGTACGATGCAATGCGTGCAAAACTAGACCGACTCGCACGGAGCTCAAGCCGTACGACCGACATGCATACAAAAGCCAGCCGAAACAACACAAAACTCCGCGACCGACTCGTACGCCGCACATGAAACCTAGCTGAAACACAGCGGGAACGAGTCGGAGAAGATCGCACGAGACAACTGCAGCGTCCTGTCAGGATCTCACCTGTGTTTCTGCAGAGACGTCATGGAAGTGAAGCAAACTCCGCAACGTCCCCTAATCACCTACTGAGCCTGATCCGATCCAGGTAATCAGTGGTAATCCGGGGAAGAAGGGAAACAAAACAAGGAAAGAGGGGAAAAACACTCCCTCGAAATATCCAAAACTCCACCGGAGCCGTCCAGAAGAGGGATGGTAGGAGCAGGAATACCGCTGTGAAAAGAAGAGCATATTTTACATGTCAAAGATATTCACCCTATCTCTATTGCTATATCTAACAGATAAGGTCTTATCTTACCTAACAGCTCCCTTGGTCCCTTATGTGTATGAAGGAAGATGGGGATAACTGCTGCGTGTGCCTGAAACCTGAAAAGGTATAATGCATATAAGTGTCAAGGAGGTAACCCCAAGGTATACTCTATTTTAATAAACTAAGATCCTTCTTACCTAACTGCTCCCTTCTTCTTTCATGTGAGGAAAAGAAAAAAGGAATAAACTGCTGCGTGTGCCTAAACCATAAAGAAAGTAAAAGATTTTCCATGAGCATAAAGCAGTGTTTACAAACTGAGCACTATATGGATTATGTGAACTATGCCCACCTATGCACTCCAGTGGCAGGACGTAACTGAAAAGAAGGGACGTCCGTATACTGGTTACTGAGAGGCAAACTCCAGGTTCCACAAAGGAGGAAACTCCATAACACTCCAAAATCATATACCACAGCTTGGAAGCAATATGGCAAAGAACAAAAGGGCAGAACTAAGCGTCATATAGCTCTCTCAGTTTAAAAGGGAAAACACGAAGTAACTGAAGCAGAAAAAGGCTTTAACCAAAATATAGCGCAACGCGCTTGTTACCGTAACCACCGGTTAAATTGAACAGATATCTTCTTCTCTTATCCGAAGCAAAGCGGAAAGTCGAGGCAAGGAGCTGAGAGCAATCCAAATGAAACCACCGGACCGGCGTCTCCGACGTGAATCGACGAAGGGAGTGACGCGACGACCCGGAAGAGGAAAGTGAGTAATGTTGGCTCGAAACTGGAACGCGAAGCGAAGGTACGTGGGGAAGTTCCGCTTTTAACGTTGCCTGACTCGTCCTACGCATGCGTGCCGCATTCCTGCGGCCATCTTAGTAGTTCTGTGGGAGTGCGGTGGAGAACGTCAGCTCGGCAATCCTGACAGTCCTACTCGGTCAGAAGAACGTCTCCTACATGCACAAAAAATACAAAGGAAAAAATACAAAAAAAAGGGCCAAACAAGCAATCACAAAGCCAATAAATACAGGGGGGAAAAAAATGGAACAAGGACACACCCCCAACTCCACCTATATAAAGGCCACAAATCCCTACCATGATCCTTTGCAAATTCCACTGACCTGCCAGCACAGAACACCATCAGACAGCAACCGCAGACACACTCACAGCTCATCCATCACACAAGCCACACACCATTAGCACCTCAACAAATAGCACCCTCACACACACCCAGCAAAACCTACACTCACCCACCCTCACTTGCACACTCACACACACATCAATCACCACCACCACCCATCACCATGCCCCCAAAGAAGAATCCAAAGTTCCTAGATAGTGAATTGGAAGTCCTGGTAGATGAGATCCTCAGGGTAGAGCCACAGTTGTTTGGTACATTGGTCCAACAGACCCCTATGGCGCAGAAAACCAAGATGTGGGAGAGGATCGTCGACAGGGTGAACGCACAATCACCATGTTTGCGCACAAAGGAAGACATCCAGAACCGGTGGTATGATGTGCGCAGGAGGGTCAGGGACCTACTGAAGAAGGATTACCTCCTGAGTCAGCACACAGGCAGTGGCCCTCCTGCCAAACCAGTATACCTCAGGCCCTGGGAGGAGAAGGTGCGGGCCATCCTACCACCAGTGAGCGTATATGGACTAACAAACATCCCAGAGCCTGGTGAGTACACAACTAATATACACAATATGGTGTGACAATACACACACATCACTGTCAAGGGGATAGTCAAACCATGCACCCTTAGCAAATCCACAGCAACCAAAAGATAATCATCCCAAGATGTGAATGCTAGTCAGACAAACACAATACCTGCCATCTCATAGTGATATGTAACTGTGTCATGACATGTACAAACCTAACAACAAATACAGCAAGGCAGTGGCACAAATATAACCAACAAACACAGTCAGATATTTTGCCACCACTAGAACACCACCTCACAGGGAAGCTCACTCAAAGGAAGGAATTCTGTGTATGCTGGTGAAGTCATTGTAGCCAATAGCATGATGGGAGTTGTAGTCACAGATATTGGTCACCCTCACAATTTGCCCATCAACATCACCCTGAACCATGCTCACATCACAGGGAGTGGAAAAGGACTGACAAGATGGCTGACACTGGGTACTGCTGTGGGGAGCACAAGGCCCTGCTGGGAACTGTGCACCAACCAACAGCAGGACACCACTGACTGACATCCTGAAAGCCAACTTGCACTCCCTGCAATGGAAGCACCTTCCATGGTGGGATATCTGGCTGGGTGGGAAGGAGGACTCACAGCACTGACCATAGTTACAAGCAGTTCTCCTCACACACCCCCTCAACACTAACTCCACATAACCCACCTGGGAGAATGCAATGCCTCACACTCTAATTGAAGATCCCACAAAGAACCACCACCCTGGGTTATGCTGTGTGAAGCACAGGGACACTCTTGGGACTTGTAGCCAAACAACCGCCAGGACAACACTGTCAGCCATCCTGTCAGCACAGGCACACTACCCCACAGGGAAGCAGAGTCAAAAGGAAGGAAGTATGGGCATGCTGGGAAGGGGGGTGTAGGCAATAGCATGATGGGAGTGGTAGTCACAGCTCAACATCCCCCACCCACATGGCCCAGCAAGCTAGCACCTCACAGGGAGTGAAAAGCCACTTCAAAGATGTCTGACACTGGCCTCAGCTGTGGGGAGCACAAGGCCCTGCTGGGAACTGGGCACCAACAAACAACAGGACCACATCGTCAGCCATCTTGCCATTGCTGTCACACTCACACACAGTGAAGTCCACTCAAAAGGAAGAAAGTATGGGCATGCTGGGAAGGGGGGTGTAGGCAATAGCATGATGGGAGTTGGAGTCACAGATATTGGTCACCCTCACAATTGGCCCATCAACACCACCCTGAACCATGCTCACATCACAGGGAGTGGAAAAGGACTGACAAGATGGCTGACACTGGGTACTGCTGTGGGGAGCACAAGGCCCTGCTGGGAACTGTGCACCAACAAACAACAGGACCACACTGTCAGCCATCTTGCCATTGCTGTCACACTCACACACAGTGAAGTCCACTCAAAAGGAAGGAAGTATAGGCATGCTGGGAAGGGGGGTGTAGGCAATAGCATGATGGGAGTGGTAGTCAAAGCTCAACATCCCCCACCCACATGGCCCAGCAAGCTCACACTGAAGCATGCACAACTCACAGGGAGTGAAAAGCCACTTCAAAGATGGCTGACAATGGTGCTCTGTTGTGGGGAGCACAAGGCCCTGCTGGGAACTGTGCACCAACCAACAGCAGGACACCACTGACTGACATCCTGAAAGCCAACTTGCACTCCCTGCAATGGAAGCACGTTCCATGGTGGGATATCTGGCTGGGTGGGAAGGAGGACTCACAGCACTGACCATAGTTACAAGCAGTTCTCCTCACACACCCCTCAACACTAACTCCACATAACCCACCTGGGAGAATGCAATGCCTCACACCCTAATTGAAGATCCCACAAAGAACCACCACCCTGGGTTATGCTGTGTGAAGCACAGGGACACTCTTGGGACTTGTAGCCAAACAACCGCCAGGACAACACTGTCCGCCATCCTGTCAGCACAGGCACACTACCCCACAGGGAAGCAGAGTCAAAAGGAAGGAAGTATGGGCATGCTGGGAAGGGGGTGTAGGCAATAGCATGATGGGAGTGGTAGTCACAGCTCAACATCCCCCACCCACATGGCCCAGCAAGCTAGCACTGAAGCATGCACACCTCACAGGGAGTGAAAAGCCACTTCAAAGATGTCTGACACTGGCCTCAGCTGTGGGGAGCACAAGGCCCTGCTGGGAACTGGGCACCAACAAACAACAGGACCACATTGTCAGCCATCTTACCATTGCTGTCACACTCACACACAGTGAAGTCCACTCAAAAGGAAGGAAGTATGGGCATGCTGGGAAGGGGGGTGTAGGCAATAGCATGATGGGAGTTGGAGTCACAGATATTGGTCACCCTCACAATTGGCTCATCAACACCACTCTGAACCATGCTCACATCACAGGGAGTGGAAAAGGACTGACAAGATGGCTGACACTGGGTACTGCTGTGGGGAGCACAAGGCCCTGCTGGGAACTGTGCACCAACCAACAGCAGGACACCACTGACTGACATCCTGAAAGCCAACTTGCACTCCCTGCAATGGAAGCACGTTCCATGGTGGGATATCTGGCTGGGTGGGAAGGAGGACTCACAGCACTGACCATAGTTACAAGCAGTTCTCCTCACACATCCCCTCAACACTAACTCCACATAACCCACCTAGGAGAATGCAATGCCTCACACTCTAATTGAAGATCCCACAAAGAACCACCACCCTGGGTTATGCTGTGTGAAGCACAGGGACACTCTTGGGACTTGTAGCCAAACAACTGCCAGGACAACACTGTCAGCCATCCTGTCAGCACAGGCACACTACCCCACAGGGAAGCAGAGTCAAAAGGAAGGAAGTATGGGCATGCTGGGAAGGGGGGTGTAGGCAATAGCATGATGGGAGTGGTAGTCACAGCTCAACATCCCCCACCCACATGGCCCAGCAAGCTAGCACTGAAGCAGGCACACCTCACAGGGAGTGAAAAGCCATATCAAAGATGTCTGACAATGGTGCTCTGTTGTGGGGAGTACCAGGCCCTGCTGGGACCTGTGCACCAACCAACAACAGGACACCACTGAATGACATCCTGAGAGTCAACCTGAACACACTGTAAGGGTGGCATGCTTCATGGTGGGATAACTGGGCTGGGGGGAGAAGGAGGGCCGGATGTCCACCAAATACAACCAATGCTGGCCATGCACACACCTCAACATTCACATTGAAAAGCCTCAGGTTTGCAGGACAATGTGTTACACCAATATCAACCTCTTACTGTTACAACTTAGGACAATGCAATGTACAGGCCCGCATCCAGAGGTACAGTCACAACTGTCAGGTGTCTGAACCATTGATGCCTGTAGAAATAGAACATACATTGTGTGTCTCTTCCAAAAACAGGTGATGATGGGGACACAGCAGCAGGCGAGGAGGAGTCCCTGTCCCAGGCTCCGGGGGACACTGAGCTCACTGGTGTGGAACAGCCTCTGCACTCCTCGGATGGCGAAGACCTACCTGGCCCCTCCGGTGCGAGTCACCATGCAGCACCAGCAGGACCAACATCTGCACCCCCTGCACCCACCCCTCTAACAACTGCCAACACACAGACCACCCCCGCCGACACGGACAGACCAAGGACCACCAATGACAACAGCACAGGGACCCTGGCCCAACGTCGAGCTACGGACAACGACCCCAGTAACAACCCCCAATGGGGCCTAGGGTCACCTGGGCGTGCCACCGCAGGTCCCGCACGTGTCGCCAGGGGTGGTGGTAGGGGTGGTAGGCAGAGGTCGCTGTTTGCAGAGGGGTCTGGACTGCATGATGACCCACAACTGGCACGCATTGCTGATGCGTACCAGAATAGCACCGGAGAGGTCAGCCAGGTAGTGGGGATCCTCAAGGACATCCAACAGCAGCAGGCTGCCCATCATGCCCGCTTGGACTCACACATGTCCCGTGTGGAGACACACATGTCTCGCATGGAGTCCAAGTGGGACACATGGCAAGAACTGACAGCGGTGCATAGGGACATATTGACATGCCTCCGCCAGATTAGCACCAACATGGCCACACCTCCCTGTGTGCCCACAACATCTGGTGCTGCAACAACTGCAACTGCCACAGGGAGGGAGGAGGACTCTGGCGGAGAGGCCCTGCACCGCAGCAGCCTGCACGTGAGGGTCCCCCCCCTAAGAAGAGGGGTCGTTCGAGGAAGGAAAACTGAGAGGTTGATGGCCATGTACATCCCCCAGGAAGCCAACACCTGTTCTGGAAAGTCTCCTTTGTGTGCAAACTGTTCACCCTGTAGAATGCAACACAACTCTCCCACATGACATTGGGAGTCTAAGTTGGACTAATGTATCAGATGACTGTAGACTTCACTCAGGACATTTCTGCTACCAAGACTTCCAACTCATCTGGGAACTTCGGATCACAATCCCAATGTACAGCACCCACCATCCTGTGCACTATACTCACACATGTCTGTAAATAAAATCACTACTACACCATACTTGCCTCTGTTGTGATTCCAACGTGGTTACTGTCATGGGGATGATGATCTGCTAAATTACACTGTGTATGCTAACTGCTACAGCAAGTACAACACCATCATGTGAGTCATGGTGACGTGACACATATGAGGGAGACACACCACTAGGGCTACACAACACAGAGACACCAGGGCCATCGGACTCTTCGCCTACACTGATGTTGCCAGGAAATACTGTGGAATGCACAGACACCACACCTATTAACAGTCTGTGTCAACTAGCCCACAGGTGCAGCAAGCAAATGTCAGTCAGATGTGTGACCACAGACAACGCACATCCCAAAGTGAAGCACAGGTTTATTACACATTTGCAACATGTTGTTTCCACTACAAATGCAAGGTAATCCCACGTGGCTGTGGCCACAAAGTCAAAAAGTGCAGAAGATAGAAAGTCCAGGGGTGTGTGGCACATCACCTGTAGGGAAACGACTGCTGCCACCCTGAAAGCGGAATCATGGAGTCGGGGGATCCAAGTTGACCAAACAACTTTGTAAGCACCCTGTGAAGGTCAGACATGAGACACAGTCAAAACCACTGAAGAACAGCACAGAACTGCAATACTCATGCCCAATACATGTCACAAGATAACTACACAAAACCAAGTTAGCCTGTCAACACTGTTGGGCAGTACAGACTACCTGCAAGAACACATCGCTGCACGCATCCAGTCAAGTAGCACATGGCCACACTCAAACAGCACCAGAGCACCACCCACACATATCATGCAAACTCACATCATTGACATGACATCTCTGGATACTCACATTCAGCTGAAGAAGTTGGTGATGAGCTGTGTGCGGACATCACCCTCATCATTATCATCATCACTGGCATCGTTGCTCAGGCCAGGATCCTCCACAGGTGGCGGACGTTGGTCATCGTCATCCAGGATGAGAGGCAACTCCTTCCGCACTGCCAGGTTGTGTAGCATGCAGCAGACGATGACAATCTTGCACACCTTTGCTGGGGCATATGGGAGGGCCCCTCCTGTCTTGTCCAGGCAGCGGAAGTGGCTCTTCACTCTCCTGGTCCGACCATGTGCCTCATTGTAGCACATCTGGGCTGGTGTCACAGGGTTCCTCAGGGGTGTCAGCAACCACAGCATGTTGTGGTATCCGGAGTCACCTACAGACAGACAATTGCACATTAGCTGAGTTGGAAAAGTGGGCGGAATACAACATAGCAGAACACACACAATGGTACAAAGTCAGTACACACCGACAAGCCAGGCACGCTGGTTTTGCATCTGTGACATCATCCTCGGGATGCGACTACTCCTCATCACGTAGGCATCGTGTGCAGAACCGGGGAAACGGGCACACACATGTGAGATGCACATATCTGCAAGACATACCACCAGAGCATTGATCGAATGGTAATGTTTACGGTTCCGGTATGCCTGCTCATGTGCCTGTGGTGGTACCAAAGCCACATGTGTCCCATCAATGGAGCCAATGACATGTGGCATCCTCCCCAGGGCATAGAAGTCACTCTTGATGTCAGTGAGTTGTTGACGTGTTGGGAAATAGATGTACTGGTTCAGGCATCTCGACATTGCCTCCAAAACATCGCGTAGCACACGGCTGAACATAGTCTGTGACATCCCACCAGCAGTCGCCACAGTGTGTTGAAAGGTACCGGTGGCAAAGAAGTGTAGGGCTGCCATCACCTTCACCTTGGGGGTCAGCGCTGTAGGGTACCGCCGGCCAGGTTGCAAATGTGGGGCCAAGCGCACTGCCAAATCCACAATCAGCTGCCTGGTGAAGCGGTACCGTCGGATGCTGTCACGTTCCACCATCGTTGCCAGGTCAGGGAATGGTCTATGAACAGCTGGAGCACTGCAGTGCATAGGTGAAGAAAGAAAGATTGTCAGTCACCCCACATATGTGCCATTCACCATACTCAATTTCACATGATACATCATTACGAGACACAAGTACTTGATGTGTGTGCCGTTCTGTTTGGACATATATGGCACCTACATGGACATCATCTAACATCTCAGTTCAACATGTGTTGATAACAGGTTCCAGGGTGTGCTATGGGAAACCATTAGGCTGTGTCACAGTACCCATTTACTGCTGTCACGTTCCACACACACCACAGTGACATGTCTGGACAGATGCGCCACAGGCATCACAGCTCATTGACAGGTAGATTCCCAGGGACCCTGTCTTGCCACATGGACACTGGCAAGACATGGCGTATCATGTACACGTCAGAAAAACAAACATGACTCCCACAGGTAGTGGCCCCTGTTGCCTCTGCAGGACAGACATGGACGTCTGTGACACACACACACACAACATCAAAGTCCATGCACAAACAACGTGGATGTGGAGACTGTCTCCCATTGTGCACATGGAGTCAGAGACATTGGAAACACAACATGCACACAGACTGTGGAGGGCCATCACTATTGTGGCAATGGGTCACCCTGTGACGTACATGCCTTCCCACATGTGAGCCTGGGGTTATGTGACATGTCATACACATACACAACCTGGAAATGTGACCATGCCACATGCTCCAAAATGAACAGTTGCACATCACAGTGGTCAGGTGCACAACACACAAAGGATCCTGTCTCCATGAACACGTGCACAGCCTGGGTGTGGCTGCCCCCAAGTGCCACCCCAAAAACCACATGTTTACCCCCATACACAGAAAAGGTAATGCAGCCTTACATGCCTTGGTGTTGTAGGTGTGCCCCTGAGTCCCTGGAAAGTATATGTGGCTGGCATACGTTCACCAGTGACAAGCATGGTGACATATGCGTGTGACCTGTACAGGGACGCGTTGTACAGCAATGGACCGATCGGTGTGCCCGCACGGCCCATTGCATCTGTTGTGAGCGGGTACGCGTTGTATCCCGGAATACGCGTTGTACAGCAATGGACCGAGCGGTGTGCCCGCACGGCCCATTGCATCTGTTGTGAGCGGGTACGCGTTGTACAGCAATGGACCGATCGGTTTGCCCGCACGGCCCATTGCATCTGTTGTGAGCGGGTACGCGTTGTACAGCAATGGACCGATCGGTGTGCCCGCACGGCCCATTGCATCTGTTGTGAGCGGGTACGCGTTGTACAGCAATGGACCGAGCGGTGTGCCCGCACGGCCCATTGCATCTGTTGTGAGCGGGTACGCGTTGTACAGCAATGGACCGAGCGGTGTGCCCGCACGGCCCATTGCATTTGTTGTGAGCGGGTACGCGTTGTATCCCGGAATACGCGTTGTACAGCAATGGACCGATCGGTGTGCCCGCACGGCCCATTGCATCTGTTGTGAGCGGGCACGCGTTGTATCCCGGAATACGCGTTGTACAGCAATGGACCGAGCGGTGTGCCCGCATGGCCCATTGCATCTGTTGTGAGCGGGTACGTGTTGTACAGCAATGGACCGATCGGTGTGCCCGCACGGCCCATTGCATCTGTTGTGAGCGGGTACGCGTTGTACAGCAATGGACCGATCGGTGTGCCCGCACGGCCCATTGCATCTGTTGTGAGCGGGTACGCGTTGTACAGCAATGGACCGAGCTGTGTGCCCGCACGGCCCATTGCATCTGTTGTGAGCGGGTACGCGTTAGCAGCAGCAATGGACCGAGCGGTGTGCCCGCACGGCCCATTGCATCTGTTGTGAGCGGGTACGCGTTGTATCCCGGAATACGCGTTGTACAGCAATGGACCGAGCGGTGTGCCCGCACGGCCCATTGCATCTGTTGTGAGCGGGTACGCGTTGTACAGCAATGGACCGATCGGTGTGCCCGCACGGCCCTCTGTTGTGAGCGGGTACGCGTTGTACAGCAATGGACCGAGCGGTGTGCCCGCACGGCCCATTGCATCTGTTGTGAGCGGGTACGCGTTGTACAGCAATGGACCGATCGGTGTGCCCGCACGGCCCATTGCATCTGTTGTGAGCGGGTACGCGTTGTATCCCGGAATACGCGTTGTACAGCAATGGACCGAGCGGTGTGCCCGCACGGCCCATTGCATCTGTTGTGAGCGGGTACGCGTTGTACAGCAATGGACCGATCGGTGTGCCCGCACGGCCCATTGCATCTGTTGTGAGCGGGTACGCGTTGTACAGCAATGGACCTATCGGTGTGCCCGCACGGCCCATTGCATCTGTTGTGAGCGGGTATGCGTTGTACAGCAATGGACCGAGCGGTGTGCCCGCACGGCCCATTGCATCTGTTGTGAGCGGGTACGCGTTGTACAGCAATGGACCGAGCGGTGTGCCCGCACGGCCCATTGCATCTGTTGTGAGCGGGTACGCGTTGTACAGCAATGGACCGATCGGTGTGCCCGCACGGCCCATTGCATCTGTTGTGAGCGGGTACGCGTTGTATCCCGGAATACGCATTGTACAGCAATGGACCGAGCGGTGTGCCCGCACGGCCCATTGCATCTGTTGTGAGCGGGTACGCGTTGTACAGCAATGGACCGATCGGTGTGCCCGCACGGCCCATTGCATCTGTTGTGAGCGGGTACGCGTTGTACAGCAATGGACCGATCGGTGTGCCCGCACGGCCCATTGCATCTGTTGTGAGCGGGTACGCGTTGTACAGCAATGGACCGAGCGGTGTGCCCGCACGGCCCATTGCATCTGTTGTGAGCGGGTACGCGTTGTACAGCAATGGACCGAGCGGTGTGCCCACACGGCCCATTGCATTTGTTGTGAGCAGGTACGCGTTGTATCCCGGAATACGCGTTGTACAGCAATGGACCGATCGGTGTGCCCGCATGGCCCATTGCATCTGTTGTGAGCGGGTACGCGTTGTACAGCAATGGACCGATCGGTGTGCCCGCACGGCCCATTGCATCTGTTGTGAGCGGGTACGCGTTGTACAGCAATGGACCGATCGGTGTGCCCGCACGGCCCATTGCATCTGTTGTGAGCGGGTATGCGTTGTACAGCAATGGACCGAGCGGTGTGCCCGCCCGGCCCATTGCATCTGTTGTGAGCGGGTACGCGTTGTACAGCAATGGACCGAGCGGTGTGCCCGCACGGCCCATTGCATCTGTTGTGAGCGGGTACGCGTTGTACAGCAATGGACCGAGCGGTGTGCCCGCACGGCCCATTGCATCTGTTGTGAGCGGGTACGCGTTGTATCCCGGAATACGCGTTGTACAGCAATGGACCGAGCGGTGTGCCCGCATGGCCCATTGCATCTGTTGTGAGCGGGTACGCGTTGTACAGCAATGGACCGATCGGTGTGCCCGCACGGCCCATTGCATCTGTTGTGAGCGGGTACGCGTTGTACAGCAATGGACCGAGCGGTGTGCCCGCACGGCCCATTGCATTTGTTGTGAGCGGGTACGCGTTGTACAGCAATGGACCGAGCGGTGTGCCCGCACGGCCCATTGCATCTGTTGTGAGCGGGTACGCGTTGTACAGCAATGGACCGAGCGGTGTGCCCGCACGGCCCATTGCATCTGTTCGGAGCGGGTACGCGTTGTATCCCAGAATTCGTGTTGTACAGCAATGGACCGAGCGGTGTGCCCGCACGGCCCATTGCATCTGTTGTGAGCGGGTACGCGTTGTACAGCAATGGACCGAGCGGTGTGCCCGCACGGCCCATTGCATCTGTTGTGAGCGGGTACGCGTTGTATCCCGGAATACGCGTTGTACAGCAATGGACCGAACGGTGCGCACGCATTGGCTGGGGCCTGGCATGGCAACGGACGCGTTTCGAAGCTTCAACGAGTCTGATGCAGTGAATTCAGTTGGCCAGCCACAACAATGTTGCAAATTCATGGGTGTCATGAAGTTGAAGTTTTGAAGGATGCTGTGGGCGTGTATTAGTGCTGCTATTCCATGGATGGGTCAGATTCAGAAGATGCAAACGACTTGGACCTATCACTTTGGACACATGGGACAGTATCTGCCTCTGCAGCACACATATAATGCTGGCTGTTCCCCTGAGGGCTCACTTGCCTGCACTACATGCTCCAGGACGACATCTGCCACCAACACTGCTGCTGTCTCTGCATCCTCTGGCTACTGCAATGGCACGTACTGTGGAGAGAGCCCCAGCCTTCAGCCTTGAGGAGAACCAGGCCCTGCTGGACAACCTCCTTTCACAGTACAGCAAGCTGTATGGGACACCAGGGGAGCAGGTGAGTGTGCTGTCCACTGCCTTACTAATTGTGCATTTTGTCTGACTAGCAAGACTTCCAGTGTGCACACCACTGGCTAGCATGCTCACTGAGTAGTTCTCACTCCCCAAAGTGTGTAGTCACATGCACTGAACAGGTACAGTGCAGTAACAGTGTATTCCAACAAGGTTTACTTCCCATGCAATGATACCATGTAGTAACTGCTGGCAAACTGTTCATAGCCATCGTTGCACTGCCTGTGTACATCATATGCCCCTGTGATTGAGACATGTATATCCGACATGTGTTTTGGGTGTATGCAGATGACTGACGTGACACTCCCGTACCCAGGCTGATATGAGCAGAGCCTTCAGTGTGTTGTAGTTGTTGACTCACTGACCGAGTGTTCTGCTGACATGTTTGAGTCGTGCACAGACAAGGTTTGGCACAGCGGACCTTCCACAGGAGTGGAGTGCCCTCATGGCAGTGTGTAATCCCGTGACATTGCCTGGGCCCGTGTTGTGTAAGCATGTCTGTGCGTGTTCCCTTCCCTTTTCCTACACAGGCTGTGTCCCTACGGATGTTCCTGTTTGTGATGCTTGCTGATTTGTTCTGTGTTCATCCAGCATCTTGGACCTGGTTTCTCCGGGATGTGGGTGCATGGCAAACTAATGTTCATCAGGTTGTCATCCCTAGTTGTCTTTGTTGTCAGGGCTGGGGATGTGGGCAAACGCAGATGGGACACAGTCAGGATTCCCTTGGCACTTGTTGGTTACACAAGTCATGTAATTTACAGTTTCTGCTAGCTTTCAGTGATTGTGACACGTTGTGTGTGTGACTGCTGCCACTCCTCAGGGTCAGAGCTGCAATGTTGGAAGTTGTCTACGTGTGTTCTTTGTGGGTCACCTTGGCTTCTTCATTGGTGTGTGACTATGGCCGGGATCCCATTAATTGGGGTGGATTTCACGTCATGCCCATGTACCGCGTACTGTGCAGTGTGTCAGACATTCACGAGTCTTGTTGACTGGCCATGTGTGATGGGTTTCTGCACCTTAGTTCCCACCACCACCCCTGGGATTGTCATGGGTAAATGTGCAATGTCACCAGTCCATGTGAGCTTCTCTGCTGCACATTGGTGGAGATCAAGGTGTGTGGTGTTGAGTGTGTCAAATGTGAGTTGTTGCACGGCTAGACCCCTACCTCCATATTGGCATTGGCTGGCAGGCCGTTTTGATTGATTTGTTCTTGTGTAGGTGTGATGGTAGATTGTTGCTCAGGACACATGGCTGTGGTTCACAGTGTGAATGACATCTACCTTTGTCATCACAGTGGGATTATCATGCAGGCTAGTGTCACCACAATGTGGGGTCCCTGGGGGTAGTGCTGTGGTGGGTCTGTCTCTTGCTGTGTTAGTTGCTGTTCCTACAAGCTTGTCTGATATGTGTAATTTGAGCTCCCTCTCATCTAACAATGCCTGTTGCCCACATAGGGGAATCCGATCCATGAGTTACTTTTGTATGGCACTGTATACACATCTGTGTAATTGGAATTCAGGCCTCCTCATGTGTTGTGTGGTTGCCTGGGGACACTGGCACACACCCCCCTCACCTGTTGTGTTTGATATGCAGGGTGAGTCTGCCTGTTTGTGTTTGTGCATTTGCACCACTGCATTGGCATATCTTGAGTGTTCCATTGGCTGTATGTTGTTTGGTGGCTTTCCCCTGCTGTCCCTGGGACTCCTAGGTCATCAGTCAGCACAATAATCATGGTTTGTATGTCCCATTGCTGCCATGGTATGGTATTTGTTCACCTGACATCTACAGTCTCCACAGGATATCTACATTTGTGTGTCCATTGGTGCAGATATGTGGGTCTGCATTATGATGGTCACTTATGTCATTGTGTTATTTGTGAATGTTGACAATGTGAGCCCCCATGGGTGATGTTTGTATGCACATGGCCAAAACGATGTTTCATTGCCACTGCACTGTTTGCCTCACCCAATCTATGTTGCTATGGGACACAAGCACTACTATGCCACTGATGTGTTTGTTGTTGTGTGACCAGGAATCATCCATGCAGTTTGGCTTTGGCAGCTTTTACCATGACTACACTTACCTTTTGGTCACTGTGGTGATGGGGCTTTGGGCCCCATTGCCACACTGTTCAAAATGTGCTTCAGCTATGGACCCCACACTTACCTTTTGGTCACTGTGGTGATGGGGCTTTAGGCCCCGTTGCCACACTGTTCAAAATGTGCTTCAGCTATGGACCCCACACTTACCTTTTGGTCACTGTGGTGATGGGGCTTTAGGCCCCGTTGCCACACTGTTCAAAATGTGCTTCAGCTATGGACCCCACACTTACCTTTTGGTCACTGTGGTGATGGGGCTTTAGGCCCCGTTGCCACACTGTTCAAAATGGGCATCAGCTATGGACCCCACACTTACCTTTTGGTCACTGTGATGATGGGGCTTTAGGCCCCGTTGCCACACTGTTCAAAATGTGCATCAGCTATGGACCCCACACTTACCTTTTGGTCACTGTGGTGATGGGGCTTTAGGCCCCATTGCCACACTGTTCAAAATGTGCTTCAGCTATGGACCCCACACTTACCTTTTGGTCACTGTGGTGATGGGGCTTTAGGCCCCATTGCCACACTGTTCAAAATGTGCTTCAGCTATGGACCCCACACTTACCTTTTGGTCACTGTGGTGATGGGGCTTTAGGCCCCATTGCCATATTGTTCAAAATGTGCTTCAGCTATGGACCCCACACTTGCCTTTTGGTCACTGTGATGATGGGGCTTTAGGCCCCATTGCCACACTGTTCAAAATGTGCTTCAGCTATGGACCGCACACTTACCTTTTGGTCACTGTGGTGATGGGGTGTTCGAACCTATTGCCACAGTGGTCATGGTCGGCTTGCATTGTGGAGGCCACACACATTTATCTGTGACACATGTGATGGGGTCACATTGTATGTTCAATGTCATGTTCAGTGTTGTAGGCATTTGACACAGACTACACACGCTTGTCATGGTGTTGGGGGGCTGTAATTTTCAGACATTCCTTATGTGGGAGTATGCTGGGTGTGTCATGCATTACCCGTCCTATGAGTAGGGGTGGTGGTAGTGGCAGGCATCCAGACCCCTATGAGTAGGGGTGGTGTCAGTGGTAGGCATCCATCCCCCTAAGGGTGGGGATGGTAGTAGTGACAGGCATCCAGCCACCCATGAGTAGGGGTGGTGGTAGTGGCAGGCATCCATCCCTGTTAGACTTGGCATCTTTTGGCGTGTTTCCCCTGAGTTTTTTGCTTTCTGACCTCTCGGTTTTTGACTCTGTATGTGCTGGCTTCGTGTTTCTGCGCACTTTTCTCACTGCTGATCAGTGGTAAAGTGCAAGTGCTCCTGTGGTAAAATGTGTTATGGATTGGTGTTTCCATGATTGGATCTTTGATTTACTTGTTAGTCCCCAGTAAAGTGCACTGAGTGTGCCAGGGCCTGTAAATCGAATGCTACTAGTGGGCCTGCAACACTGATTGTGCCACCCACGTGAGTAGCCCTGAAAAGGTACCTCAGACCTGCCATTGCAGAGTCTGCGCACAGTTTGTAACTGCCATCTCGACTTGGCCAGTGCACACACTGGCCGGTCCCTAACCTTCCCTTTTCTTGCATGTCAGACACCCTCAGGTAGGCCCAAGGTACCCCTGTGGGCAGGGTGCAGTGTAAGTGAAAGGGGGGACATGCCCTGGTGGGTGTGGCATGTCCTGATAGTGAATTACAGCCAATTTCGTTTTTCACTATTGCAAGGCTACCAGTTCCCCATAGGATAGAATGGGAGGTTTGTTTATAACATCTTATAAACATAACTGGCCCAGGGAATTCGGTAAGAAAATAGAATTTAGTATGCCTGAACTCAGAATCTAAAGATGCATCTTTTAGTGAAGGTGATTTTTACATTCTGTGTTTGAAAATACCACTTTTAGAAAGTAGGTATTTTCTTGCTCAGTCATCCCGTGTGCCTCTGCTGGAATGTGGATTGCCTGTCTGGGTTTTGGATGACAGAAGGCTGGGGGAGCAGGAGGGGCGCCAGATGGTCTAGGTAGGTCAGGAAAGGGCTGCAGAGTCCTGGGTTATGATGGTGGAAGGGGGAGGAGATTTCCTTGCACCTCAAAGGGCCTGCTCTGCCTAAGAGATCAAAGGATTTTTGGACATAAATGCTGGGTTCCACACCCCTGAACTTTAGAACTCATCTGGACAAGAAGACTGCCAAGAAGAAGAGCCGGAGAAGCTGCAAAAAGGAACGACTGCTTTGCTGGGTGCTTTGCTGGGCTGACCTGCAGTGGCTGCTTTTGTCTTGGGTAGTGAAAGGCCTGGACTGGACTTTCTGCAACCTAAATTTGTGAGTCTCTCCAAGTGCTTGAGGTAGAGCTTGCCCCCTGTTCAAGAAGTCTCAGGAACAGCAAAGACTTCAAGTTCTTCGACCCGCAGCACTGGGGACTGTGTGTGTTGTGCTGCAACCCAAAGAACACCAACTCAACGACGTCTACGACGCCACTGCCGACTCCGTGTCCTGAAGGCAACGCAGAGGGCACCGCCGCAACGCCGCACCGCAACCGTGGTCTCACCGATGACGCCTGTTGATGCCGCCACCGAGCCGCTGCTTGCACCGCGACCTGTGGGCACCGCACTCCGCACCGCCTCGCTTCACGCCAAAGCTTTGGCACCGCAGAGGGCACCGCCACAATGCCGCACCGCGACCCTAGTCTCACCGACGACGCCTGTTGACGCCGCCACCGAGCCGCTGCTCGCACCGCGACCTGTGGGCACCGCACTCCGCACCGCCTGGCTTCACGAGGACGCCTTGGCCTGCCTGATGCCGCCACTTCCCGCCGAGATCGACGCCGCTGCTTGCACCGTGGTTCGGGGGCACCGCTCGTAAGTTACACGACGCACCGCCCTCATCCCACAGCGCAGCCTTGGCCTACCGACGCCGGCGCCATCGACTCCAGTTCGTCAGCCGACGACAGTGCTTCAGCAACGACGCCGCCGCTGCTTGCACCGTGATCTTCCAGCACCGTGACGAGCACCGCCTTCATCTCGCACCGCGACCCTGTTCTCACCGACGACGCCATCTGATGCCGCCACCGAGCCGCTGCTCGCACCGCGACCTGAGGGCGCCGCACCGCTGCACTTCGCACCACAGCACCCGACGCCTGCCGACGCCAGCGCTCCTGACTCCATCAGAGAGGAGATCGACCTGCAACGCGTGTGACTTCGAGGGCCCCATCGCCCTGCATCTCTGAAAGGTACTGTTTGCGGGTCTTCCCGACCCCGTAGCTGGCCTGCAACCCAGCGGTCAGCCAGAACTGTTTTGGATTTGTGTGTTCACGACGCTGTGGTAGCCCGGACGGCGCTATCCACACAAGGAACTCTTTTTAATCAGCGTATTTTTGAATTGTGAACTTTTAAGTATAGTATTGTGGTTCTTTATCGTTTTTGGTCTTGTCTTAATTATATAAAAATATTGGATATTTTTCTAAACTGGTGTGGTGTCCTTTTGTAGTGCGTACACTGTATTACTGTTGGTTAGGTGCAAACGCTTTACACACTGCCTCTAAGATAGGCCTGGCTGCTCGTGCCAAGCTACCAAGGGGGTGAGCAGGGGTTATTTTAGAAGTGTAACTCCCTTATCCTGACTAGAGTGGTGGTCTTTGCCTGGCTTTGGCCCGCGCCCTAGCCTACCAAGAATCCCATTTCTAACAATCCCCCTAAGGGTGGGGATGGTAGTAGTGACAGGCATCCAGGGCCCCATGAGTACGGGTGGTGGTAGTGGCAGGCATCCAGCCCCCCCCTGAGTAGGGGTGGTGGTAGGGTGGTGTTAGTGGCAGGCATCCATCCCCCCATGAGTGGGGATGGTAGTAGTGACAGGCATCCAGGCCCCCCTGAGTAGGGGTGGTGGTAGTGGCAGGCATCCATCCCCCTAAGGGTGGGGATGGTAGTAGTGACAGGCATCCAGGCCCCCCTGAGTAGGGGTGGTGGTAGTGGCAGGCATCCAGGCCCCCATGAGTAGGGGTGGTGGTAGTGGTAGGCATCCATCCCCCTATGAGTTGGGATGGTAGTAGTGACAGGCATCCAGCCCCCCCTGAGTAGGGGTGGTGGTAGGGTGGTGTTAGTGGTAGGCATCCATCCCCCCATGAGTGGGGATGGTAGTAGTGACAGGCATCCAGGCCCCCATGAGTAGGGGTGGTGGTGGTGGTAAGCATCCATCCCCCTATGAGTGGGGATGGTAGTAGTGACAGGCATCCAGGCCCCCATGAGTAGGGGTGGTGGTAGTGGTAGGCATCCATCCCCCTATGAGTGGGGATGGTAGTAGTGACAGGCATCCAGGCCCCCCTGAGTAGGGGTGGTGGTAGTGGCAGGCATCCATCCCCCTAAGGGTGGGGATGGTAGTAGTGACAGGCATCCAGGCCCCCCTGAGTAGGGGTGGTGGTAGTGGCAGGCATCCAGGCCCCCATGAATAGGGGTGGTGGTAGTGGTAGGCATCCATCCCCCTATGAGTGGGGATGGTAGTAGTGACAGGCATCCAGGCCCCCATGAGTAGGGGTGGTGATAGTGGTAGGCATCCATCCCCCTATGAGTGGGGATGGTAGTAGTGACAGGCATCCAGGCCCCCCTGAGTAGGGGTAGTGGTAGGCATCCAGGCCCCCCTGAGTAGGGGTGGTGGTAGTGGTAGGCATCCATCCCCCCATGAGTGGGGATGGTAGTAGTGACAGGCATCCAGGCCCCCCTGAGTAGGGGTGGTGGTAGTGGCAGGCATCCATCCCCCTATGAGTGGGGATGGTAGTAGTGACAGGCATCCAGGCCCCCCAGAGTAGGGGTGGTGGTAGTGGTAGGCATCCAGGCCCCCCTGAGTAGGGGTGGTGGTAGGAGTAGGCATCCATCCCCCCATGAGTGGGGATGGTAGTAGTGACAGGCATCCAGGCCCCCTGAGTAGGGGTGGTGGTAGTGGCAGGCATCCATCCCCCTAAGGGTGGGGATGGTAGTAGTGACAGGCATCCAGGCCCCCTGAGTAGGGGTGGTGGTAGTGGCAGGCATCCATCCCCTAAGGGTGGGGATGGTAGTAGTGACAGGCATCCAGGCCCCCTGAGTAGGGGTGGTGGTAGTGGTAGGCATCCAGGCCCCCTGAGTAGGGGTGGTGGTAGTGGTAGGCATCCATCCCCCATGAGTGGGGATGGTAGTAGTGACAGGCATCCAGGCCCCCTGAGTAGGGGTGGTGGTAGTGGTAGGCATCCATCCCCCATGAGTGGGGATGGTAGTAGTGACAGGCATCCAGGCCCCCTGAGTAGGGGTGGTGGTAGTGGCAGGCATCCATCCCCCTAAGGGTGGGGATGGTAGTAGTGACAGGCATCCAGGCCCCCTGAGTAGGGGTGGTGGTAGTGGCAGGCATCCATCCCCCTAAGGGTGGGGATGGTAGTAGTGACAGGCATCCAGGCCCCCTGAGTAGGGGTGGTGGTATTGGTAGGCATCCAGGCCCCCTGAGTAGGGGTGGTGTTAGTGGTAGGCATCCATCCCCCTATGAGTGGGGATGGTAGTAGTGACAGGCATCCAGGCCCCCTGAGTAGGGGTGGTGGTAGTGGTAGGCATCCATCCCCCTATGGGTGTGTATGGCATTGGTGATGGCCATCCCACCCCTATGGTTATGCTGTTGCTGGTGTACGTCATTTGTGCATCCCTATGTGTGTGTGACATATTTCGGGTACGTGTCGTTTGTTTGTGTTGTTGGTGTTTGACTTACCATCTGCGCCGTACGCGTCCGTGCCGGTCCCGGTAATAGGGGAACAGTCCAGCCCGAACCGCCAGGCCAGGTCCTCACTAGACTGGAAGCAAGCATCCTAGGACCGGTTTCGGTATTTCTCCCCTCATCAGCCAGAATAGATTGACTCCAGTGGCATGGAGAGCACGTGACCCACATCTGGGCATACCCGTCCCACTCGGGGTGACAAATGCAAAAAGAACAATTGATGGACAGAATGCAGAACAATGTCATACATTCACCCCAGTTTGGACCCAGCCATACGCGAATCAGTCTTGACCCTGTGCCCAATGGGAACAGTCCAGCCCGAAATACCAGGCCAGCGCTCTGTCCATCATCACCTTGTGTTTGCTTTGTTCGCCCTAAGTTGGCAGGGTATGCCCAGACGTGGGTCCCTTGCTCCCTTTGCCACTGGATTCAAGCTAGCCTGGCTGATGAGGGGTGCTACCCCGAAACCGGTCCCAGGATTTTGTTTCCGGTTCAGGGAAGACCTGGCTTGGCAGTTCGGGCTGGACTGTTCCCATGAGGCACAGGGTCAAGACTGATTTGCATATAACGGGGTCTGAACTGAGGGGGCGAAGTGAGCTAAAGAACGATGATGGATTCAACCCAGATCTGTGACTGGGGGTGAGTGTCTGAAAAGTTTCAGCGCTCTGTTCATCATCACCTTGTGTTTGTATTGTAGCACTTAAGCCGCTTGATGTATGCAGTCTGGGCCTCGCCCCCATGGCAGTGGCTCCTCTTCCATGTGGGTCACAAGATGAAGCTCACGGGGCGATAGGTAAATCTGAGTGACAGCAGCCATCCTGGACAGCTGAAGACAGGTGTTCTGGTGTGGCACCTCCATTCGTTGTGGTGGTGTTTTTCTGACAACTGCGGATCAGGGTTTCCCCCTTTGGCAGAGATACAACTTTCACTCACTGCGTCAGCATCAGCAGCACCAGTCTCATAAGCTGGGGTCAAAATACCGGGTGACACCAGATACTTGTTCTGGTAAAGTTTTATGCAGCTCAAATGCAAAATGTGCAGTGCAACTGGAAGGTAGGGGGCATTAGTCACTCCTGGCTTTACTCTCTGGACATGTCAGCTTTCTCTGTTTGCTTGTCATGTCAGGAAGACACTTGGCCTTTCCTCCAGGAAAGTTTCTCCACCTGCAAGGCCATATACAATCCGTACATTTCTCAGCAGGAAAGCAGGCTTCAAACACTACAGGTACACCCTCTGCTCCTCCATTAAATAATGTGGACTTCATGTGATGTCCCTTTGCCACTGGGAAGACACCAGCCCTGGCTACATAACAGCTCTTCGAGTACTCTCTGGAGTGCACCCTTCCTTGGTAAAGCAGAACTTGGGGCTGCAACAAAATAGGGTCTTTTAGAACCCACTTTTATGCACATTTTCCAAACACCGGATGTGGAAGTAAAGTTTCAGAATTGGTTTGCTTTGGTTCTCTTTCGGGTGTCATTCTCAGGCTGCTCTCCAGACACAACCTTAGTGCAAAGTGAAGGCTCCCACAGCAGTTGGTAAAACGGCTGACGACAGGCATTCAATTCAGGGGAACAATGAAGTGTGAGGTCTCGGCACCTGGCTGTCATTAGCCTTCCTGAAACAGTAATGAAGAGTGAAAAAATATGTTATTATGGTGCATTTGCACCATCTAAAATTTGTGTTTGGGGTAGTGCAGGGGGCAGGAGTGTTTTAGTTGGTTCACTGATAGAATATCGACCCACAAAATATCCCCATACACAAATATTGAGTTGTAAATATCGATGTCAAAAAATATTGACATCCTATATTTATAATGGTAAGTATAAAAATATCGAAAAAAATATAGATGTACAAAAGATCGATTTTAATATATATATATATAAAAAATAATGTTAAATATATTAAATAATAAAATTAACTTTAAAAAAATTATTTAGATTTAATATACATTTTAACAAATACAAGAAATTAAATTTAAAAAATTTAAACATATATATAAAATGTAATATATATATATATTTACTTTAAAACAATTAATAAACTATAAATTTTAATGTATTTTATAATTTTATAAATATATAAAAATTTACAAACAAATATATATATACATACACCTATAACACAAAATCTAATATTTTTTTTTATTATATTGTAAATTAAAACATTAAACTATTTAATAGTATTTAAACTTAACGTTTGCACTCCATTGAGTGCAACAGTAGGGAAACTGTTGGATAGCGGAGGGGTAAAAATTACTATTCCCACTTCAGTGAGTGCAACAGTAGGGAAAGTGTTGGATAGCAAAGAGGTAACAAATACTATTCCCGCTCCAGTTAGTGCAACAATAGGGAAAGTGTTGGATAGCAGAGGGGTAAAAATTAATATTCCCTCTGGAGTCAGTTCAAAATTAAAAACAAACAAAATATCAACAACACAAAAGATTTAAAAAAACAAAAAAAGAAAACACATAAAAATATAAAAATTACAAAACATAGAAACATATAATGTTAAAAAGATCTAACAAATTCCTAGAAAGATTATATTTAAAAAAATTATGAATAATTTACAAACAAATAACTATTTTTGAATAGGAATTATTTATAAACAAAAACGTTAATTATTACATAAATTTAATCTTTTTATTTCCTATCCTATAACACCACACAATTTACAACACACATCTAAATTTTTAAAAAAGTACCTCCATAATTAACATAATTAATTATCAGTTAAAGAAATATTAATAATTAAAAAACAAGTCAAAACAGATACAAATTAATTTACTCCCCAAACGTTACCCCTATAACACCAAATCCCACACACAAAATAAAAATAAACAATTACCCTAATTATTTATCAATTGATGAATTAATATTAATGATCAACTACTAATTAATTAAACATTTCTTTCCACCCTCTACCCCAATAAACACCACAACCCACACATAAAAATCATTACACAATTTCCATAACTAATTTTAAATTAGTAAATTAATATCAATTAATAACAACTTATTAATTAATTTAAAATAATTTACTTTCCACCCTTTACCACTATAAACCCCACAACTGATATCTAAAATTAATCAAACAATTGCCATATTTAAATTTTAACTAATTAATTCGCAATAATTAACAAATAATTATTAATTCATTAAAAATAAATTACTTCCCACCCTATTCCCCTATAAACCCACAACCCGCTCCTAAACAAATTACACAATTATCATAATTATCAATTAATTAATTAATGATAATTAACAACCAATTGATAAATGATTAATAATAAATTAATTAATTCCCACAATTAACACTATAAAATATAAATTAAATAAATATTAATACATTAAAAATATATATATATATTATAATTACATTACTTCCCACCCTATTCCCCTACAAACCCACAACCCGCTCCTAAAAAATTACACAATTAACATAATTACCAATTAATTAATTAATAATAATAATTAACAACCGATTCCTAAATAATTAATAATAAATTAATTCCCACAATTAACACTATAAAATATAAATTAAATAAATATTAATTAATAAAAAAATATATATATATTATAATTACATTACTTTCCACCCTATTCCCCTATAAACCCAAAACACACTCCATAAAGAAAATGACACAATTAACATAATTACCAATTAATTAATTAATAATAATTAACAACCAATTAATAATTAATTCATAATAAATTAATTCCCACAACTAACATTATAAAATCTAAATTAAAAAAATACTAATAAATAAAAAATAATTAATTTATTATAATTAAATTACTTCCCACCCTATTCCCTATAAACCCACAACCTGCTACAGAACTAAAAAACGCAAAATTTAATTAACATAAAATTAATAACTACTAAAAATGTAACACATACATATATTAAAAAACAAAAGCAATACTTATACAAAAAAATAGATCACATACTTTTAAAATACATACTAAAATACATAACACTAATTAAAAAAATCGATATTTTAAACAACTATATATTTGCAAACGATATTAATGACTTCGATATTTTCAAAAACGATATTTCTTACCTTAAAGTCGATATTCTTGACCACGATATTCTTGCTGTCGATATTTCTGTATCACGATATTTCCAACTCGATATTTGTGTATGTCAACATTTAAAACTCGATATTCCTCTCTATGCGCCGTTTTAGTCTAGGCCCCTTTGCAGAACTAGGGGAACATCCACAAAATTGTATGTTTTGTGGTGTACACATACTTCTTGCAGGTAGTTTCCCACTCAGAAAATGTCCACACATTTAGTACTATGAAAGAAGGAAAGTGTTTTGCCATGACGAGAAAGGTGAGGGACCCCCATATTTAATGGAAATATAGAGGAATGTGCTTTTCTACAGGGAAACATGCTTCTCTTCCAGGGTATCCTCATCAATAGTCATAAGCATTCAACAGAATAGCAAGCCCATCCCACAAAGTGCAGACTTAAAAGCAAAAAACAACTCCAACATTTAACCATAAAGATTCCTCAAAGAAGCCTGTCCTACTCGAGTGCCTGCTTAAGCATCTGAGCAGATTTCCAGTTAGTGGCTTTACAAATGTCAGGAATAGGTACGTTTCTTAACAGGACCCCAAAGCATATGTATATATATATATATATATATATATATATATATATATATACATATATATATATATATATATATATATATACATACATATGTATATACACATATTTATGTATATACGTATAAATATAGTTCTAAAACTGCAGCCTATAAAAAAGGTAAAAATGTCAGCTTACATTTACTTATCTTTTAAAAACACATAAATGAATACAATTCGTGTTGAGAATGAAATGACCACATGAAGCCTTCCACAAACCTTTATTTAAAAACAAAAAAGGAAAAGGAATATGAGACATTGTTTACCAGTAAACTGTCATTAAAAATAGTAAATATAAAACTGGCACTGCGCCTGTTAAGAACTTCACAGTACCCCCTGTATCCCATTTTGACCCACGTATGACAGGTCAGTTAATTTTTCCAGCTCCTACTGTTGGGATCTGAGAGCACTGAGCTCTCACTTTTTGACAAAAATTGTCAGAAAATCCTTTTTAAATCTTTTTTTAAAAAGTCTCACCTGGCAGTTGCCAGTATCTGCTGTACTGACAACCTTTCTTCTGTCAGAAAATATAATTTGTTTCTGTCAAATATGCCTTCACTTTTTGTGAGTGTCCTTCCTGTGAAAAGAAGAAGGCTCATTCAATCTGCATTGTCTGCCTGCCAGAGTCTCACCATCCTAAAACCTGTATTCACTGCCAGAAGCTATCCAGGCGTACCCTCAAGGGCAGGGAGAATATCAGGCTTCATGGACTCCAGGAGAGAGAATCATCCACAAGAGGCCTTGGGAAACACTAGTCTTCCTCCAAAGATCCCTCCTCTCATCCAAAAGAACCCCACAGAGGAAGATCTTAAGAAAAACACCCAAAAACAAGTTCCCTGTCGACGGCGAGAGGTATGACGTTAAGGAAGATACTGGTATTTTCGTCGTTGAAGACACCATCGAAGGTAGGTTCAGCTCATCGCTCGACGTTGGAACTAGGCCTAGGCGGAGTTTGCAGAGTTCTGCTACATGGAACTCCGTGAAGTGACCAAAAAACTCTGGTGCACTAAGTGGAGTTCCGCAAGCGGCAGAGTGCATTTGGTCACGCCGTTCACGTTGATTTTCAGAGCCGAAGGTTTGTCCCACGCTGTAAATCAGCACGAACGGCACCATGTGCAGCGCAAGAGGGTGCTGCTTCTTTTCTGCCACTCGGGCGACAGCTTTCTCAATGCGAACAGAAGGGTTCCCAATGCGAGCGGTCGTGACCATCTGTGACCACCTGCGTTGAGAAATCCGACTACCTGCAGTGAGAAATTTCGCCCGGAGGTGGATTTTCCTCGTGTGCTAACTTGATGTTGCCGAGCGCGAGCGAGGAAAAAAACTCTGTTCCTCAGCGTGCTCCGCGGAGTGTAGAAACCTTGTACATAGTACTTTACACACACACACACACACATATATATATATATATATGTCAGATGCACTACGTGTAAAGCCTGTAAATATGGGGAGAATAAAACATCTTATAATACAGGCTTTAAAGATAAACCCATCAAAATCAATACGTTTCTAACATGCAAATCAGAGTATGTAGTATACGTATTAGAGTGTACTTGCGGACTTAAATATGTGGGAAGTACCCGTCTCCCAGTACACAAGAGGATCTTACAACATCTAAGGGCTATATCCAATAATGATAGTTCATATCCGGTTGCCCGTCACTTCAACGAGATACATAATGAAAATTTGACAGAGTTGAAGTACTACGTAATTGACCATGTTCCCCCTCTACGTAGAGGAGGGAACAGAGAAGCCATACTCAGACGATTAGAAACCAAACTGATTTTACAATTGGACAGCAAAAATCTGCATGGATTAAATACTACGGAAGATTTATATACTTGGTTGTAAGCCAGGCAGTGAAAAGGTTTTTAATATCTAACAACATATCATTGGATTTTACATAAGAGGTTTATATATTTATGGTTTTTACTATACACCTCCTCCCTCTCATATTAGTTTCTCTGTCATTAGTGTTCATGGGCTCATGGCACAATGACATTGCACACACGCACGGTGACAATTTGGGGCCGATTCCGAATCCGGCCGGAAAACGTACCGACCGACTCGGAGCCGGAATTAATTCCGACCGACACGTACCGGTGCAGCCCGACCCGCCAAGTACGATGAAAAGCGAGCAAAACCCGACCTACTCGTACGGAACACAAGCCGAACGACCGAGCCGCGCGGAAAACAGCAATCTGGCAGGAAAAACACGCGATTCGAACCGACCGACTCGCCCCCGGAACAATACCGAACGAGACGTAACCGCGGACTCCCACCCGCCAAGTACGATGCAAGGCGTGGAAAACACGACCGAGTCGCACGGAGGACAAGCCGTACGACCGACACGCATACAAAACTGCGAGGCGAAGCAACCCAAAACACCGCGACCGACGCGTACGCAGCATAGAAAACAGCACAAACACAGCGTGAACGAAACGGATAAGCCCGTACGAGACAACTGCAGGGTCCGACTCGGTCACAAGAACGTCTCCTACATGCACGAAAAGTACAAAGGGAAATTACACAAAAAAAGGCCAAACAAGCAATTACAAAGCCAATAAATACTGGGGGAGGGGCAGGGAACAAAGACACACCCACAACTCCACCTATATAAAGGACACAAATCCCTACCATGATCCTTTGCAAATTCAAATTACCTGCCAGCACTCAACAGACAGCAACCACACACCCACAGCTCATCCATCACACAAGCCACACACCATCAGCACCACAACAAATAGAAACCTCACATACACCTAGCAAAACACACACTCACACACCTACACCTGCACACCAACACACACATCACTCACCATCACCACCCATCATCATGCCCCCAAAGAAGAATCATAAGTTCCTAGATAGTGAATTGGAAGTCCTGGTAGATGAGATCCTCAGGGTAGAGCCACAGCTCTTTGGTACACTGGTCCAACAGACACCCATGTCACAGAAAACAAAGATGTGGGAGAGGATCGTCGACAGGGTGAACGCACAATCACCATGTTTGCGCACAAAGACAGACATCCAGAACAGGTGGTATGACGTGCGCAGGAGGGTCAAGGAGCTGTTGAAGAAGGACTACCTCTTGAGCCAACACACCGGCAGTGGCCCTCCTGCCAAGCCAGTATACCTCAGGCCCTGGGAGGAGAAGGTGCGGGCCATCCTACCACCAGTGAGCGTCTATGGACTAGAAAACATCCCAGAGCCTGGTGAGTACACAACAAATGTACACAATATTCTGCGACTACACACACACATCACTGTCAAGGGGAGAGTCAAACCATGCACTCTTAGCAAATACACAGCAACCAGAACAGAATCATCCCAAAATGTGTATGTCACTCAGAGAAACACAACACATGCCATCTCAAAGTGACATTTAACTGTGTCATCACATGTACAAACACAACTACAACTACAGCTAGGCAGTGGCACAAATATAACTGACAAACACATCCAGACAAGTAGCCACCGCTACAACACCACCACACAGTGAAGCCCACTGAAAGAAAGGAAATATGTGTATGCTGGGCAAGTCAGAGTAGCCAATAGCATCATGGGAGTTGTAGGCACAGATATTGGTCACCCCCACAACTGTCCCATCAACACCACCATGAACCATGCGCACATCACAGGGAGTGTAAAAGGACTCACAAGATGGCTGACACTGGCTACTGCTGTGGGGAGCACAAGGCCCTGCTGGCAACTGTGCAACAACCAACAGCAGGACACCACTGTCAGCCATCTTGCCATTGCTCTCACACTCACACACACTGAAGTCCAGCCAAAAGCAAGTAAGTATGGGCATGCTGGGAAGTGGGGTGGACACAATAGCATGATGGGAGTGGTAGTCACAGATATTGGTCACCCCCACAACTGTCCCATCAACACCACCCTGAACCATGCGCACATCACAGGGAGTGGAAAACAACTCACAAGATGGCTGACACTGGCTACTGCTGTGGTGAGCACAAGGCCCTGCTGGGAACTGTGCACCAACCAACAGCAGGACACCACTGACTGACATCCTGAAAGACAGCTTGCACTCCCTGCAATGGAAGCACGTTCCATGGTGGAATATCTGGCTGGGTGGGAAGGAGGACCGGATGTCAACCAAATACAACCAATGCAGATCATGTACACACCCCAACATTCACATAGAAATGCCCAAATAATGCAGGACAATGTGCTACACCAATATCAACCCCTGACTGTGACAACTTAGGACAATGCAATGTACAGGCCCGCATCCAGAGGCACAGTCACAACTGTCAGGTGTGTCAACCATTGATGCCTGCAGAAACATAACATACATTGTGTGTGTCTCCCAAAAACAGGTGATGATGGGGACACAGCAGCAGACGCTGAGGAGTCCTCGTCCCAGGCTCAAGAGGATACGGAGCTCACTGGTGGGGAACAGCCTCTGCCCTCCTCGGATGAAGAAGACCTACCTGGCACCTCCGGAGCAAGTCATCATGCAGCACCAGCAGGACCACTAGCTGCACCCCTGCACCCACCCCTCCAACGACTGTCAACACACATACCACCCCTGCCGACATGGACAGACCAAGGAGCACCACCACCACCAGCACAGGGACCCTGGACCAACGTGGGGCCATGGACACCACCACCACCAACAACCCACAAGGGGGCCCAGGGTCACCTGTGCGTGCCACCTCAGGTACTGCACGTGTCGCCAGGGGTGGTGGGAGGGGTGGGAGACATAGGTCGCTGCTCACAGAGGGGTCTGGACTGCATGATGACCCACAACTGGCACGCATAGCCGATGCGTACCAGTCCAGCACCGGAGAGTTCAGCCAGGTAGTGGGGCTCCTCAGGGACATTAAACAGCAGCAGGCTGCCCATCATGCCCGCTTGGACTCACACATGTCCCGCGTGGAGTCCAAGTGGGACACACTGCAAGAGATGACGGCGGTGCATAGGGACATATTACAATGCCTCCGCCAGATGAGCAGCAACCAGTGAACACCTCCCTGTGTGCCCACAACATCTGCTGCTGAAACAACTGCAACTGCCACAGGGAGGGCGTATGACTCTGGCGAAGAGTCCCCTGCACCGCAGCAGCCTGCACTTGAGGGTCCCCCCCCAAGAAGAGGGGCCGTCCGAGGAGGGTCAAGTGAGAGGCCGATGGCCATGTGCAACCCCCAGGAAGCCAAAACCTGTTCTGGATAATCACCTTTGTGCGCAAACTGTTCACCCTGTTGACTGCAACACAACTCTCCCACATGACATGGGGAGCTCAAGTTGGACCAATGTCTCTGATTACTGTTGACTTCACTCTGGACATTTCTGCTACCAGGACTTCCAAATCATCTAGGAACTTTGGATTACAATCACAATGTACAGCACCCACCATCCTGTGCACTATACTCACACATGTATGTCAATAAACTCACTAATACACCATACTTGCCTCTGTTGTGATTCCTATGTTGTGTCAGAAGTGGCTATGATGATCTGGGAAATGACACTGTGCATGCTAACTGCTACAGCAAGTACAACACCGGCACGTGAGTCATGGCGACGTCACACATATGAGGGAGGCACACCACCAGGGCTACACAACACATACACACCATGGCCATCTGACTCATCGCCTACACTGATGTTGCCAGGAAATACGTTGCATTGCACAGACCCAACACCTATTCACAGTCTGTGTTAACTAGCCCACTGGTGCAGTAAGCAAATGTCAGTCAGATGTGTGATCACAGACAACGCACATCCCAAAGTGAAGCACAGGTTTATTACACATTTGCAACATGTTGTAACCACCACAGATGCAAGGTAATCCCACCTGGCAGCGGGCACACAGTCAACAAGTGTAGAAGGAAGGAAGTCCATGGGTGTGGTGCACATCACCTGTAGGGACACAACAGCACCCACCCGGGAAGTCAAATCACGGTGTTGGGGAACACAGTTGACCAAACGACTCTGAAAGTACCCTGTGAAGGACAGAAATGACACACAGTCAAAAGCACTGAAGAACAGGACAGAACTGCAATACTCATGCACAATACATGTTACAAGATACCCACACAGAACCAAGTTAGCATGTCAACACTGTTGGGGAGTACAGACTACCTGCAAGGACACATCGCTACACGCATACAGTCATGTAGCCCATGGACACACTCAAACAGCACCAGAGCACCACCAACACATATCATGCTAACTCACATCATTGACATGACATCTCTGGATACTCACATTCAGCTGAAGAAGTTGGTGATGAGCTGTGTGCGGACATCACCATCATCATCATCATCATCACTGGCATCGTGGTCCAGGCCAGGATCCTCCACAGGTGGCGGACGTTGGTCATCGTCATCCAGGATGAGAGGCAACTCCTTCCGCACTGCCAGGTTGTGGAGCATGCAGCAGACGATGATAATCTTGCACACCTTTGCTGGGGCATATGGGAGGGACCCTCCTGTCTTGTCGAGGCAGCGGAAGCGGCTCTTCAGGAGACCAAATGTCCGCTCAATCACTCTCCTCGTCCGACCATGTGCCTCATTGTAGCGCATCTGGGCTGGTGTCACAGGGTTCCTGAGGGGCGTCAGCAACCACGGCATGTTGGGGTATCCGGAGTCACCTACATACAGACAATTGCACATTAGCAGAGTTGGAAAAGAGGGTGGAACACTACATAGCAGAACACAAACAATGGTACAAAGTCAGTACACACCAACAAGCCAGGCACGCTGGTTCGGCATCTGTGCCATCATCCTCGGGATGCGACTACTCCTCATCACGTAGGCATCGTGTGCAGAACCAGGGAAACGGGCACACACGTGTGTGATGCTCATATCTGCAAGACAGACCACCAGTGCATTGACCGAGTGGTAGTGTTTGCGGTTACGGTAGTCCTGCTCTTGGGCCTGTGGTGGTACCAAAGCCACATGTGTCCCATCAATGGAGCCAATGACATGCGGCATCCTCCCCAGGGCATAGAAGTCACTCTTCACGCCAGTGAGTCGTTGGAGTCTAGGGAAATAGATGTACTGGTTCAGGTATATCAACATAGCCTCCAAAACATCCCGGAGCACACGGCTGAACATGGTCTGTGACATCCCACCAGCAGTCGCCAGAGTGTGTTGAAAGGTACCGGTGGCAAAGAAGTGTAGGGCTGCCATCACCTTCACCTTGGGGGTCAGCGCTGTAGGGTACGGACGGCCAGGTTGCAAATGTGGTGCCAAGCGCACTGCCAAATCCTCAATCAGCTGCCTGGTGAAGCGGTACCGTCGGATGCTGTCACGTTCCACCATCGTTGCCAGGTCAGGGAATGGTCTAAGGACAGCTGGTGCCCTGCAGTGCATAAGTGAAGAAAGCAAGATTGTCAGTCACCCCACATATGTGGCATTGAACACACTCAACATCACATGATACATCATTATGAGGCACAAGTACATGATGTGTGCAGTTCCGTAAGGATATGTATGGCACATACATGGCCAACATCTAACATCACAGTTCAACAAGTGGCATCAATAAGTCCCAGGTCGTGCCATTGGATATCATGAGGCCGTGTCCCAGTTCCCATCTCCTGCTGCCAAATTACAAACACACCCCACAGTGACATGTGAGGACTGATGTGCCCCAGGCATCACAGCTCAACGACAGGTAGATTCCCAGGGACCCTGTATTGCCACATGGACACTGGCATGACATGGTGTATCATGTATACACCACAGCAAAACAACCATGACCCCCACAGGTAGTGGTCCCTGTTGCCTCGGCAGGACAGACATGGACGTCTGTGACACACACACGCACAACATCAAAGTCCATGCACAAACAACGTGGATGTGGAGACTGCCTCCCATTGTGCACATGAAATCAGAGACATTGGTAACACAACATGCACACAGACTGTGGAGGACCATCACCATTGTGCCAATGGGTCACCCTGGGTTAAACATACCATCCCACATGGGACTCAGGGTGTATGTGACATGACATACACATACACCACCGTGAAATGTGACCATGCCACATGCTCAGATATGAACAGTTGCACATCACAGTGGTCATGTACACGAAACACCAAGGATTCTGTCCCCATGAACACGTGCACAGCCTGGGGGTGGCTGCCTCCAAGTGACACCCACAGAACAACATCTTCACCCCCATACACGGAATAGGTAATGCAGCCTTACATGCCGTAGGATACAGTTTGGACAGGCTGTGGTGTTGTAGGTGTGCCCCTCACTCCCTGGGAAGTATATGTCTCTGGCATATGTTCACCTGTGACAGGCATGGTGACATATGCCAGTGACTTGTACAGGGATGCGTTGGACAGCAATGGACCGATCAGTGCGCACACATTGGCCATTGCATTCAATGTGCGCTGGTACGCGTTGTATTCGCAATACGCGTTGGACAGCAATGGACCGATGAGTGCGCACACATTGGCCATTGCATTCAATCTGCGCTGGTACGCGTTGTATTCGCAATACGCGTTGGACTGCAATGGACCGATCAGTGCGCACACATTGGCCATTGCATTCAATGTGCGCTGGTACGTGTTGTATTCGCAACACGCGTTGGACAGCAATGGACCGATCAGTGCGCACACATTGGCCATTGCATTCAATGTGCGCTGGTACGCGATGTATTCGCAATACGCGTTGGACAGCAATGGACAGATCAGTGCGCACACATTGGCCATTGCATTCAATGTGCGCTGGTACGCGTTGTATTCGCAACACGCGTTGGACAGCAATGGACCGATCAGTGCGCACACATTGGCCATTGCATTCAAGGTGCGCTGGTACGCGTTGTATTCGCAATACGCGTTGGACAGCAATGGACCGATCAGTGCGCACACATTGGCCATTGCATTCAATGTGCGCTGCTACGCGTTGTATTCGCAACACGCGTTGGACAGCAATGGACCGATCAGTGCGCACACATTGGCCATTGCATTCAATGTGCGCTGGTATGCGTTGTATCCTAGGTACGCGTTGAACAGCAATGGTCCGATCGGTGTGCCCGGCCGGCCCATTGCATTCAATGTGCGGGTACGCGTTGTATCCTAGGTACGCGTTGAACGGCAATGGTCCGATCGGTGTGCCCGGCCGGCCCATTGCATTCAATGTGTGCGGGTACGCGTTGTATCCTAGGTACGCGTTGAACGGCAATGGTCCGATCGGTGTGCCCGGCCGGCCCATTGCATTCAATGTGTGCGGGTACGCGTTGTATCCTAGGTACGCGTTGAACGGCAATGGTCCGATCGGTGTGCCCGGCCGGCCCATTGCATTCAATGTGTGCGGGTACGCGTTGTATCCTAGGTACGCGTTGAACGGCAATGGTCCGATCGGTGTGCCCGGCCGGCCCATTGCATTCAATGTGTGCGGGTACGCGTTGTATCCTAGGTACGCGTTGAACAGCAATGGTCCGATCGGTGTGCCCGGCCGGCCCATTGCATTCAATGTGTGCGGGTACGCGTTGTATCCTAGGTACGCGTTGAACAGCAATGGTCCGATCGGTGTGCCCGGCCGGCCCATTGCATTCAATGTGTGCGGGTACGCGTTGTATCCTAGGTACGCGTTGAACGGCAATGGTCCGATCGGTGCGCACCCATTGGCTATGGCCTGGCCTGGCAACGGACGCGTTTTCAAAATTTGAACGAGTCTGATGCTGTAAATTCAGTTGGTCACCCACAACAATGTTGCAATTTCATGGGTGTCATGAAGTTGAACATTTGAAGGATGCTGGGGGCGTGTGTAAGTGGTGCGATTCCATGGATTGGCCAGATTCAGAAGATGCAAACGACCTGGACCTATCACTTTGGACACATGGGACAGTATCTGCCTCTGCAGCACACATATAATGCTGGCTGTTCCCCTGAGAGCTCACTTGCCTGCACTACATGCTCCAGGACGACATCTGCCACTACACTGCTGCTGTCTCTGCCCCCTCTGGACCCTGCAATGGCACGTACTGTGGAGAGAGCCCCAGCCTTCAGCACTGAGGAGAACCAGGCCCTGCTGGACAGCCTCCTTCCACAGTACAGCAAGCTGTATGGGAAACCAGGGGAGCAGGTGAGTGTTCTGTCCACTGCCTTTCTAAATGTGCATGTTGTCTGACTATCAAGGCTAACAGTCTGCACGCCACTGGCTAGCAGGCTCACTGAGTAGTTGTCACCCCCCATAGTGTGTAGTCATATGCACTGGACAGGAATAGTGCAGTGACAGTGCATTTAAACAAGGTTTTACTGCCCAGGCAATGATACCATGTAGTAACTGCTGGCATACTGTCCATGGCCATCGTTGCACTGCCTGTGTACATCATGTGCCCCTGTGATTGAGACATGTATATCCAACTGTGTAATGCACGGTTATGTTGCATGTGTAGTAATGGCATTCTCACTTTGTCATCCTCACAGGTTGATGCCCACCAGAGGCAGAAGATATGGCTGACCATCGTCCGGGCAGTGAGATCCGTGGGGGACTACAAGCGCCGGATCCGCAACTGCCAGAAGAGGTGGCAGGACCTTCGGGGCTGGACCTGGAGGATCGCACGGGTCCAGCTGAAGCTGTCGCCTCCTCGCATGAGGGGCGGACACCGGACCCTGACCCCCCACATGCTCAGGATCCTGGCGGTGGTCTTCCCTGATCTGGATGGGCAGCTGAAGGCCAGAGAGCAGCAAGGAGGGGGTGAGTCCATGTCTGCATTGTGAACTATGTCTGCCATGCTATGTGCCCTCCTCTGGCCTGGTTAAACTTCCACAGTACATCAGTCTTCTGGTCCAGGACCCATGTCCCTCTATTGTCCACTGCCCACTCCTCATCTGATACCCAGGTGTGGCCCTTACAGTCAGGGTATTGTGTCACTTGGGTACTGTGTCCCTGCAGTTTGCTTGACTCAAGGTGGGGGACAGCATCTGTTTCCCTGACTCTGTGGTGGGCATCATGGGTGGGTCCATTGCTTACACAATGCCTGTGTTCTGACATGTGTTCTGCGTGTTACTTTGATATGTGGCCCAATTGCTGAGCTGATCCACCACATGTGCCTGGGGTATCTGGCACACACCCATGCTGCGGGTGGGAACAATGTTTGGGCCCCAGGAGTGTGTATATAACGTGTGTCACACATACGTAGCCAGCTGCCTACTGTCCAGGGCTCATCCCTCATTCATGTGGGGCAGGACAGTCATGCCTACTCCAGGCCATACAATACACTCTGTACTCCCACTGCCGTGTATCAGCTGACACGTTTTGCTCAGTGATTTGTCCCCTCAGGTGTCTGCCTCTGTGTCAGTGTGCTGTGGCTTCGTTGTCAGGTCTGCTGGGGTGTTCCTCGGTTGGGGCTCCGCATGCCACCGGAGATGTGACCATAGGAGATGATACTTGTGTGACACATAGGTGTTTGATCACCTGACCGTGCAGACTGGGGTATGCGAATATGAAGTTCAGGCAGCTGTTTCCCATTCACAGCAGATTGTGAGGTGCTCAGGTGCAGAGGGTAGTGTTACAGGTCTCCCATATGTCCAATGGGTATGACCTGGACAGATGAGGGTTCAGATGATGTGGTGTGTGGGGGATGTACATGTGCACTTGTTCAGCTCCAGGACTTGCATTACCCATGATCTACTATTGTGACACAGTGCAGAGTGTTGTTGTCTGGCTGCCCTGCCCATGTGACTGGAGACAGTGATGTATGACTTAGCAGGCATGGCTGTGCCATGGCATGTGACTTCCTATTAGTGATCCTGCAGGGGAGTGACATGTGCTACATGCACACCATTGTGGCAATGGCTATCAGGACATGGGTGCATCATGGTGTCTGTCGCTGGTATGCATGACATGCATTTCCTATTTGACTCTGGGCATCCCTTACATCTGGACACCTGTACTGACTCAGTGGCAAGAGTTGTGATGTGTGCATGTCCACATGCTTCACCGGGTTCTCTGCACTGTCCAAATACTGTGTAGGTGGTGCATGTGTCCACACTGGGGTATTGCCATCCAACAGACACCAGACAGATGGGTGCAAGGCCAGGTGGGATGTGAGTGCCATGGTTGACCATCAGACTGACAATTGACTTCTCCTGTTCTGTTTGTGCAGTTTTAGCAATGTTCAACTAAGGATGCCAGGGCTTGCTCTGTAATGTGCTGTACTTACTGTGGTGTGTGCGTTCGGTGCAGGTGACTGATGTCTGTCTGTTTCCCTATTGATTGCAGATACATCCACGGCCACAGGAGGGGACAGCTCCACGGACCAGGAGGAGCCGCAGAGCCAGACTGGGTCAGCAGCCGAGGAGTGGTCGGAGGGACCCAGTGGCACGGAGGGCGAGGGGAGCCACACCGAGGAGTCCTCAGCACCATCCACCTCAGCTGAGGACCAGAGCAACTCGGACGATGACTCCCTTATGGAGGCGGGTGTCAGCAGCCACCACACCCCAGCTAGTGTTGCTGTCCCCGCCACCACCACCACCGCCCTCCCGTTGGCTCCCATTCCCGAGGTCCGTGGAGGCTCCCATGTTCGGGAGCGTGTCTCCTTCGGGCCAGGCACCGCACCCCCTGCCCCTGTGTCCCCTGCTGCCCTGAGTGAGGAGTCTGTGTACCTCCTCCGCCAGCTCCATGTAGGACAGACAGCGATGCTGAGTGTCCTCCATGCACACACCAGTCTGTTGACTCAGCTGGTGTCATTCATGGAGGGCATCTCATCGGGCATGTCTGACCTACAGAGGGGCAATAGGTCCATGGACTCCTCCCTGACGGCAGCAGTGTCCCTCCTCCGACAGTCCCTCACCCCTCCTGCCTCTGCCCCATCCACACTCCCCAGCACCTTACCCGTCCCAAGCACACACACACTGGCACATGCACACACCAGCACAGACACATGCAGCAGACAGACACACACGCCACAAACAAGACGCACACGCACGCACCGTCAGGGGACTGAAACCACACTCACAGGGGATGGGGCACAGGCACAAACACACGCATCCACAAGCACTGCACAGTCCTCAGTTGCCTCTCCCTCCAAAGACCCCTCCCTTGCCTCACCTGCAACCCCAAATACACAGCGGCTCTTCCTCTGTGACCTTGGCCTCTTCCCCTCCGACCCAGCTGATCCAGCATTCAGGGGGAAGAGGAAGCCCACCCACACGGAGCGGAGTGCCCCTGGCCCACGGACACCATCCCCCAGGCGCAGACCGACTGAGGCCCCCACCCGCAAGTCCCCCCGGTCCCGGAAGAGCAAGACCCCGCCGCCGCCCTGCAGCTCAGGCACCAAGTCTCCTTCCTCCATCCCTCAGGCCCCCACTCCACAGGTGCCCCCACCACACCCTGCCCCAGGTTCCCCCACCCACAGATACACCATCCCCAGAAGGGTCAGGCCTTCACCCCCTGCCACTTGCTCTTCCAGCCCCACACCCCCCGCTGCGCTTGTCTGTACCACTGATGTGGTGAGGGTGTCCTCCCCCTCTGTCCTGCCCACCTTACCTGATCCCCATTCTCCTCCCCTGGAGGTAGGCACTGCAGTGGAGTCCACTATCACCCTGTCTGTCTTGGGCACTGCAGTGGCGGACCTGTCCACTCCATCTGCAGGGTCCACTGCAGTCGTGCCGGCACCCACAACATCTGAGTCATGCCCCCCAGTTGTGCCGGCACACACCATGTCAGACACCTCCACTGCAGTTGTCAGTGGCTCTCCAGCACCCACCACCCCTTCCCTGCCTCCTCCTGGTGAGCCCTGATCCTGTCCCTGCGGTGCCTGGCCTGCCCCCCGTATGCCCCTCCTAGGGGATTGTCCCTGGTTTTGATCAGTGCAGGCATGCATAGGGTGACATCTGCCACTGTCACCCTGTATTGACTTCCTTGATGGACTGGCCATTGGCCTTTGTTGATTCCTTACAGTTTTTCCAAGTTTTGAACCCACATATGCTGAATAAAGCAACTTTCTGTTCTCTAGTGCTTTTACTTCCGATGTACATGATGTTGATGACGCTAACCATGCACTTGCTGCAGTGATGGTGATATTTGGTCTCATGAAAATGAAGTGTTACTGTGCAGGAACCCATGTGGTCCAGGGGGACAGTGTCCTATCCTGTGGTGTATCCATGTCATCCTTAGCAGCATCTGAGGGTGTCATGTTTTCAATATTTGGCAATGGGATTTCCTACTTACATTAGCAATGTCACATCTGTGGGTTCCACCCATGCACATCTGTTGTGTTTGCCATTGTTCAATTAGTCTACTTCCCTGACCGTGTGGCCATCTCCACTGGACATGCAGGTTTGGGCATCAATGGGGAAGGACTCATCTGTGTTGTCAGTGCAACTTGCTATACATGTGTGTTGGATCTGTGCTGTTGATTTCGTTGACATTCCCATGACCAGGCTGATGTGACGGGAGCCTTCATTTTGTGCTAATTGTTGACTGTGTGACCAAGTGTTCTGCTGACATGATGGAGCCCTACTGATGCGACATATGGCACAGCTTTCCTCACACAGGAGTGGAGTCCCCTCATGGCAGTGTGTACTCCTGTGACATCTCGTGCGCCCAAGGTGTGTGTTGTATGAGCATGTCTGTGTGTTCACTTCCATTTTGCTGTGCATGCTGGGATCCCTAGTGATGTTCCTGTTTGTGATGCTTGCTGAGTTGACCTATGTTCCCCCAAAGTCTTCTCCCTGGGTTCTCTGTGATGTGGGTGCATGGCACATTACTGGTCATCAGGGTGTCACCCATAGGTGTGTTTGCTGTCAGGGCTGAGTTTGTGGTCAGACGCTGATGTGTCACAGTCAGGATTCCCCTTTGCACTTGTTGTTTACTCCTGTCATGTGATTTCTTGTTTGTGTTAGCTTTCATTGGTTGTGACACGTTGTGTGTGTGACTGCTGGCACTCCTGAGGGCTGCAATGTTGGTAGTTGTCTATGTGTGTTCTTTGTGGGTGACCTTGGCTTCTTCATAGGTGTGTGACTGTGGCTGGGATCCCATTGGTTGATGTGGTATTACCGTCATGTCCATGTACAGCGTAGTGTGCAGTGTGTCAGACATTCAGGAGTCTGGTTGAGTGGCCATGTGTGATGTGTTTCTGCACCTTGGTTCCCACCACCCCCCTGGGATTGTCATGGGTGCATGTGCAATGTCACCAGTGCATGTGAGCTTCACTGCTGCACATTGTTGGAGGTCGAGGTGTGTGGTGTTGAGTGTGTGCAGATGAGAGTTGTTGCCCGGCTAGACCCCTGCCTCCATGTTGTCCTTGGCTGACAGGCCGTGCTGATTGATTTGTGCTTGTGTAGGTGTGATGGTAGTTTGTTGCTCAGGACACATGACTGTGGTTCACAGTGTGAACGACATCTAGCTTTGTCATCACAGTGGGATTGTAATGCAGCCCAGGGTCACCACATTGTGGGGGCCCTGGGGGTAGTGCTGTGTTGTCTCTGTGTCTTGCTGTGTCAGTTGCTGTTCCTACATGCTTGTGTGACATGTGTGATTTGTGCTCCCTCTCATCTGACAATGCCTGATTGCCCACATAGGGGATTTGGATCCATGAGTTACCTTTGTGTGGCACTGTATGCACATCTGTGTAATTGGTATTCAGGCCTCCTCATGTGTTGTGTGGTTGCCTGGGGACACTGGTACCCCCCTCACCTGTTGTGTTTGATGTGCAGTGTGGGTCTGCCTGTTTGTGTATGTGCATCAGCACCACTGCATTGGCATATCTTAGGTGTGCCATTGGCTGTATGTTGTTTGGTGTGTTTGCCCTGCTGTCCCTGGGACTCCTAGGTCATCAGTCAGCACAATGATCATTGTGTGTGTGTCCCATTGCTGCCATGGTATGGTATCTGTTCACCTCACATCTACAGTCTCCACTGGGTATCTGAATTTGTGTGCCCATTGGTGCAAATATGTGGGTCTGCATTCTGATGGTCACTTCTGTCATTGTGTCATTGATGAATGTTGACAGTGTCAGCCCCCATGGGTGATGTTTGTCTGCACATGGCCGAAGGTATGTCTTATTTGCACTGCACTGTTTGCCTCCCCCATTCTATGTTGCTATGGGACACAAGCACTACTTTGCCACTGATGTGTTTGTTGTTCTGTGACCAGGAATCATCCATGCAGTTTGGCAGTTGCAGCTTTTTCTTTGTCAACACTTACATTTTGGTCACTGTGATGATGGGGGTTTGGACCCCATTGCCACAATGTTCAAAATGTGCTTCAGCTATGGACCTCACACTTACATTTTGGGCACTGTGATGATGGGGGTTTGGACCCCATTGCCACAATGTTCAAAATGTGCTTCAGCTATGGACCTCACACTTACATTTTGGGCACTGTGATGATGGGGGTTTGGACCCCATTGCCACAATGTTCAAAATGTGCTCCAGCTATGGACCCCACACTTACATTTTGGGCACTGTGATGATGGGGGTTTGGACCCCATTGCCACAATGTTCAATATGTGCTTCAGCTATGGACCCCACACTTACATTTTGGGCACTGTGATGATGGGGGTTTGGACCCCATTGCCACAATGTTCAATATGTGCTTCAGCTTTGGACCCCACACTTACATTTTGGGCACTGTGATGATGGGGGTTTGGACCCCATTGCCACAATGGTCGTGGCCTGCTTGCATTGTGGGTGCCACACACATTTATGTGTGGCACTTGTGATAGGGGGTCACATTGTATGTTCACAGTCCTGTTCAGTGTTGTAGGCATTTGACACAGTCTACACACGCTTGTCATGGTGTTGGGGGGATGTCTTTGTGTTGCATTCTTTCTGCTGGTGTGTGCTTCTTGTGGCATGTATTTGCCATCCTGTGAGTGGGGGTGTTGTTGGTGGTAGGCATCCAGCCCCCCATGGGTAGAGGTGGTAGTAGTGGTAGGCACCTGGCACCCCTGGGTAGAGGTGGTAGTAGTGGTAGGCATCTGGCACCCCTGGGTAGAGGTGGTAGTAGTGGTAGGCATCCAGCCCCCCATGGGTAGAGGTGGTAGTAGTGGTAGGCATCTGGCACCCCCTGGATAGAGGTGGTAGTAGTGGTAGGCATCCAGCCCCCCATGGGTAGAGGTGGTAGTAGTGGTAGGCACCTGGCACCCCCTGGGTAGAGGTGGTAGTAGTGGTAGGCATCTGGCACCCCCTGGGTAGAGGTGGTAGTAGTGGTAGGCATCTGGCACCCCCTGGGTAGAGGTGGTAGTAGTGGTAGGCATCCAGCCCCACATGGGTAGAGGTGGTAGTAGTGGTAGGCATCCAGCCCCCCATGGGTAGAGGTGGTAGTAGTGGTAGGCATCTGGCACCCCCTGGGTAAGGGTGGTAGTGGTGGTAGGCACCTGGCACCCCTGGGTAGAGGTGGTAGTAGTGGTAGGCATCTGGCACCCCCTGGGTAGAGGTGGTAGTAGTGACAGGCATCCAGCCCCCATGGGTAGAGGTGGTAGTAGTGGTAGGCATCTGGCACCCCTGGGTAAGGGTGGTGGTGGTGGTAGGCATCCAGCCCCCCATGGGTAGAGGTGGTAGTAGTGGTAGGCATCCAGCCCCCCATGGGTAGAGGTGGTAGTAGTGGTAGGCACCTGGCACCCCCTGGGTAAGGGTGGTAGTAGTGACAGGCATCCAGCCCCCCATGGGTAGAGGTGGTAGTAGTGGTAGGCATCTGGCACCCCCTGGGTGAGGGTGGTAGTGGTGGTAGGCATCTGGCACCCCCTGGGTAGAGGTGGTAGTAGTAGTAGGCATCTGGCACCCCCTGGGTAAGGGTGGTAGTGGTGGTAGGCATCTGGCACCCCCTGGGTAGAGGTGGTAGTAGTGGTAGGCATCTGGCACCCCCTGGGTAGAGGTGGTAGTAGTGGTAGGCATCCAGCCCCCCATGGGTAGAGGTGGTAGTAGTGGTAGGCACCTGGCACCCCCTGGGTAGAGGTGGTAGTAGTGGTAGGCATCTGGCACCCCCTGGGTAGAGGTGGTAGTAGTGGTAGGCATCCAGCCCCCCATGGGTAGAGGTGGTAGTAGTGGTAGGCATCCAGCCCCCCATGGGTAGAGGTGGTAGTAGTGGTAGGCATCCAGCCCCCCATGGGTAGAGGTGGTAGTAGTGGTAGGCATCTGGCACCCCCTGGGTAAGGGTGGTAGTGGTGGTAGGCACCTGGCACCCCCTGGGTAGAGGTGGTAGTAGTGGTAGGCATCTGGCACCCCCTGGGTAAGGGTGGTAGTGGTGGTAGGCACCTGGCACCCCCTGGGTAGAGGTGGTAGTAGTGGTAGGCATCTGGCACCCCTGGGTAGAGGTGGTAGTAGTGACAGGCATCCAGCCCCCATGGGTAGAGGTGGTAGTAGTGGTAGCCATCTGGCACCCCCTGGGTAAGGGTGGTGGTGGTGGTAGGCATCCAGCCCCCCATGGGTAGAGGTGGTAGTAGTGGTAGGCATCCAGCCCCCACGGGTAGAGGTGGTAGTAGTGGTAGGCACCTGGCACCCCTGGGTAAGGGTGGTAGTAGTGACAGGCATCCAGCCCCCATGGGTAGAGGTGGTAGTAGTGGTAGGCATCTGGCACCCCCTGGGTAAGGGTGGTAGTGGTGGTAGGCATCTGGCACCCCTGGGTAGAGGTGGTAGTAGTAGGCATCTGGCACCCCCTGGGTAAGGGTGGTAGTGGTGGTAGGCATCTGGCACCCCCTGGGTAGAGGTGGTAGTAGTGGTAGGCATCCAGCCCCCCCGGATCGAGGTGGTAGTGGTGACAGGCATCCGGGCCCCTATGTCTATATGTGGCATTGGTGATGGGCATCCCGCCCCTATGGTGCTGCTGTTTCTGGTGTAAGTAATTTGTGCATCCCTCTGTGTGTGTGTGATATGTCTGGTACGTGTAGTTTGATTTTGTGGTTGGTGTCTGACTTACCTTCTGCGCCGTACGCGTCCGTGCCTGTTCCGGTAGTAGATGTAGAATATTGGTAGGATCGGAACGATGGGATTCATGGTTGGTTCGTCTCGTTCGTCTTTGTCGTTGCTTCGCCTCGTCCTCGTCGCTTGCGTGTTCGTCTCGTAGCCGTGGATCGTGTTGTGGCGCGAATCGGAGCTTATTTGCGCCTCTCCCGGATGCTTTGACGTGCCGTGCGTAGCGACGGGTTCGGCGCGTACGGGAAGCGCATCGTACTTGTCCGGCCGGACGGGGCTGCTTTTTGGCTTCCGGGCGACTCGAATCTGCGTTTACGGATCCGGCTCGGTCGGGGAACAGGACCTGAATTGGGTGAGTACGACTGGGTCGGAATCTGTGCTGTTGTGCGCATCGTACTTGTTCGTTCGGATTAATGTGCGGATCGGTCGGGAAACAGGCATTCGCATGGCTTTTTTCCCGACCGAATGGTGTTAGGTGCGCCTCCGACCGAGATCGGAATCGGCCCCTTTATATATTGTAACTCTTATGCTGGTTTGCACAATAACACTTTTCACTTTATCTGCACCATTTTGCACTTTATCATTGTACTGTATAGAATGACATAATGATCAGTAACATAACTAAATAATCAGGGTTAGGCCAAATATTCAACCATCTACTGACACGGTAAACGGTAAATCAGTTGCAACTCAATAACCGACATGTATATTAAGGAAACCAGCTATTATATTTATATATGTAATAAAACTAATGTCTTTTAATGTGATCATGGCATGTTTTTTAATTGGTATTTATAGAGTTATTTATTTTGCATATTTGCACAATGCATCGGTTTCCTAAATACCCGTATTTACATATATAAAATAGGGTATACTTTTAATATACTGATGAAAATACGTTATTAGTATTTCAGATGTCATTGGATGAGAACTGTTTTATCACATATTTTTACAGTGTCTTAATAAATGTATTTTACAGATATAACAGCCAAAAACCCCTTTTTCCATTTTTAGCATTTTTATCTGCTTATAAATTGAATTATTGATTTATTTTACTTAATTAATTAAATTAATGAAACAATATATGTTGCAACATAACTTATAAGCAATGCAGTACTTGATGTCGAAAGTATGTTTTTTATGTTCATTATAACAATTAAGCACACTGTCACTTTAAAAATGGGAGAAACTATGTGGCATGTCATGTGATCAAGGGCTCTGTGAAGCCCGAAACGCGTCATGGCGGCCAACGCACGAAAAATAAAATATCGCTGCACAAAGAAAGTGGTGTCCGTTCCGTTTTTCCTTGGCAAGACAAGAAGGAGAAGGAGTTTTGAGAAATATATATATATATATACATATATATATATATATTTATATATATATGTGTATATATATATATATACGTTTATATGTAAAGTACTACATAAAAGGTTTCTACATACATATATATAATATTTAAGAAATATTCCGGGGTCCCCGCATGTGTGCGGGAGTAGTCAATGCTTATGACTTTAATGAGGATTCTCCTGGAAGTGAACTAGGATTACAGGTAAGCAATTTATCCTTTCCTTGAGTTGATTTTGTGGATGTGAGTGCTCCTAGGAATCTATCACTCTTTGTTTTCCCGACACACTACTCAGAATCTTGGTAAATCCCATTAAAATCAGAAATATACTTCAAAAAATGCAAACAATATTATGAGCACAGAGTTCAGACTTTTGCAGCCAAAAAAGCAGAGGTCTGAAACCTGTCTGCGAAAGTTCAAAGTGAAGTACATGTCAGGTGTTGTCTGCCTGTCAAAGCTGCCCGTAAAAGTCCCTCTTGGAGGGCGGTAAGGGCACAGGTGCTCACAATTAACCCCCATCTCCCCTGCTACGAGGACACAGTTCAGCACAACTTCTTATTAAGTCAGTGCTAATGGAGTCCTTTACACACTTAGAATAGGTCGTAAAGGGTGGAGTGCGTTAAAATTTCACAAGGAGTATATGAAAGGGTAGATCTGCTAATGGAAATTTTAGGAAATCTTCTGTATTCCTCTCAGTCCCTGGATGGTTGGGGAACACGTACAGCACTGCATCGCTCTGTCTATCTGTAGACAGCCAATCATGGTGGAAATTCTGAAGGTAGCCCTAAAGTGGCATCGCCGTGGCAAGAGCACAGAGGTAGTGCCAGCAGGGAACATGAACCCTATGACTGCTATTTGATTAGTAGAAATACAATAATCAGAGTTCATGCCTTTGGGCCCTGGTGCCACTGCACCTGTGGTACCATTGATAGATATGGCCCGGCACAGATGTGAGTACTATGTACTTCCTTGCCATGACACGTGGCGTTTAAACTGTGGCATGTCTTTCACAGTGAAGACTATGTGGGCACTCAGCAAATAGTCCCATTTATGTACTGCAGCCATCTTCATGTCTCTAAGGGGCGTGATGGTGATGGAAGTGCTCTCTTACACCTTAGTTTACCAGGTGACAAGATCTGTGTGTGTGTTGTATTTCTTTGTACATGCACCATAACGTGGCAGCTCCATTCCTATTGCTCAAAGGAGCCTGCAAAAAAACCCTAATATGAAAGGATTACAGATTCAAACGTTTCTGACCTGCAGGTCTTGGGTTTGCAAAGTTTTTATTACATGTGGGAAGTCTCACATATATCTTGGTTATTTGCCTACCCGAATTCCACAGATTTTCCGCCTTTCCCACCTCTATTATCTGGCAAAGATGTTCCACACAACCTGCTAATTTTTAGTTTTTTTACAAGTCATCTTTAAAATTGTTTATCATACGGCTTAGAAACTGGATAGAAGATGGCGATCTTTTTTTAAAAAGTATTGACATCTACCAAAAAAAACCCACATTCAGAAAAACTTCACAACCTATGGATAGTAAGTTAAGAAGTCACAAGAATTACCCGAATCTTTAGATGTATCCCATCCCCGTCTTGAAGGGCTCAATTGTATCCCTTTTCGTTGTTTTTCTATTTATTGATACAATTTTGGGATTAATGTAGAGACCCTTTGGCTGTTCTCTCATTATTTACCTTACTTCATAGGCAATTTACCCTGTCTAGTAGCAAACAGGCGCAATTCCTGAGAATCAAAGAAGATAATCACCTGAAGTGTGAATGCTTAGTCAAGTATGCATGGATGCTAAGATATTCAGGTAAGTAGTATATGTAGTCTAAATCAACTGTACATGGACACTACGTCTGCCAGGTCTGTCACGTCTGGAGGTTTAGTCTAAGTTGCATCGAAGCTAAATCAATGGTGCATGAAGGAAAAGTCAATCATATGTGGAGGCCAAGTGTAACACGAAAGGAGTCTAAGTTGAAGATGCACGGATGGTAAATCAATCATGTGTGCAGAAAAAGTCAATCATATGTGGAGGCTAAGTGTAACACGAACGGAGTCTAAGTTGAAGATGATTGGAGGTTAAATCGATCATGTGTGGAGAAAAAGTCAATCATATGTGGAGGCCAAGTGAATAATGGAAGGAGTCTAAATCGAAGATGGATGGACGTTTAGTCAGTTATGGATGGCGAAGTAGATCTTGCCTGAGAGCTAAGTCAATCACGTTTAGAGGCTATGTCAATCATGTGTGCAGCCTAAGTCAAACATAGAAGAAGTTTAATTCGAAGATGCATGGAGGATAAGTCGATCATGTATGGAGAAAATATTTTAAAAAAACATTAATGCTAAGTCAGTCACATGTAGCAGCTAAGTTCAGTCATGTGTAGACTCTATGTTGATCATGCTTAGCGGCTATGTGAAACATGCAAGCATTCAAATCCAAAGATAGATGGAGACAAGTCAATCATTGGTGAAGGATAATTCAGTCATGTATGTAGGACAAGCAGGCTTTGCCAACGTGTTTTAGCCATGTTGTACCCGAGCATGGCTGCTGTTCAGCATGGCTAAAAGTTAGCAGCGTAGAGAAGAGTGATGTGGAGTGGAGTGTTGTAGAGTGGAGAGGCATAGAGTGTAGTAATAACCCTGACACGATGGAAGTTTTCTCCTCAGGTGTGTGTTTGGCGGTCAGGGTACCCTGTCCACTACACTGCTGTGTACATGGGGCCCTAAGTCAAACATGCAAGAAGGCTTAGCCAATCATGCATGTAAGGCCTAAACAGCTGATCGCGCCACAGGCTAAATAAACTTCTACTCTAGGCTGGTCTGTTTCCTAACTTACTCCACCTCTTCCATAAAGAATCCGTGTGGTTGCCTTTTTGAACTCCTTTTTCCTAGGTAAAACATATTTTTTAAAATGCTGCCATTTGCTCCCTGGACTGGGGAGAAGACCATTTTGAATTATCCTAGGGGAGACAGGAAATCAGAACACCCACCGCCACAATGAGGAATTCCGAGAAACCCCAAGAGAGTGCCACCGGCTGCAACCGTACATTGTCCCGGCCAACAATGCGCAGACAGCACCGCACAGAGACCGGGGCAGCATTCTGCCGCGTGCAGGTTCAGGTCTGAGCGCGTCTGCTGGAATGCAGCCAACCTCTTGACAACGACTCGTACAGTCAGCCTGGAGCGTCCAGGCCTCGGCAGCGCACAGCACACACCTATCTGCACCTCTCACGTGCCTGGAATGGGGGCAGCATGGAACCACAAGAGGCAGCGAGAGAGGGAGGGGCCTAAGATAAATACGAAGAGAGCACTGAGAAATTCAAGATAATGATAACAGACAGGAAACATTACGAGCAGATGCTGAATATCTAGCTAACACTCATTAAACACCATACAAAGTACTGGAACGCAGGAGTTAGAACATAGTACAGAATGTTCACGTGTATACTATAACGTATTGACAAAGGCAGTAGGTCTCGCCTTTAGGACCCATTGGCTCTGCCACTGGTTTTCAGAGATGCTGAGCAGCATCTAAAATACTGTGCAGCATAGCTAAAGAGGAGAGGAAAAATTTAATTTTGTAGGGGTGTGCACCACGCATGTGCGTGCCTACAAAATGATGCAGGCACTTTTTTTTCTTTTTATTTACTGATCTGAGTTGGATCGGAAAATTTAAAAAAAAGTTGAGCAAAAGCATTTTTTTCATTTTAAAGTGGGTGTGGGAAGCTCCACAAAAGGTGCATGTGGTAGAAATCAATACAGAGGGCAGAAACAACATGGAGGGAAGTGGGAGAAGCACACAGCATGGGCAGCAGAGAGAGCAACGTGGCACACGGAGGAAAGAGAGCCCACAGGGTAGAAAGCGACGTGGAACTAGGGAGAGAAACACATGGGCAAAAAAGAAATGCGGAGAAGCACACAAGGATGAATGCAACATGGAAGGGGGTGCGAAAAGAAGCATTCAAGTGAGAGAGAGCAACACAGAGCATGGGGGTGGGAAAGAAGTATACAAGGGAGACAGCTGGAAAAGACATGCTGTCATGGAGTACTTAACCAAAAAGATAAAACTAGTGCCTGAAAATTAAGCAGTGGAAGGGCACAAGTAATGAGGCCGTGCTCCAGGGGAGGGATAAACACAAAAAGAGGAAGGAAGGATCACACAAGCTATCAAATAAAAAGTAAGCAAATGAGAGTGACAATAAAACAAACCAATGATAAGCAATAGGTGGGCCCTAAGTCCACCGTAAGCTAACAACGGGTCTTTTTGCAAAACAGACTGCTTGCTCTGTTTAGCAGGTGAGACCTAAAAAAGGGTTAGTGATCAAAGACTCAGTCAAAGGCTACCTGATGCACTAAATACTTGTTTATATGTTGGGAGCTTCTCCAAGAAAGCCATGTAGCAAATATTGTGCGCAGTGGTGTTTACAAATATGTGTAGATGAATGAATGGATCGATGGATGGATCGGTGGACAGCAACACAGCTCAGTGAGCATCATGGGTGAATGGATAGTTAAATGCGTGAATGACTGAAAGACTGAATGAATGACTTGATGGATGTATCTTGGTTAGTTAGCTGAATAGATGCTTATGGAGGAGTGTTGATCAGGCTTCTCTAACGTCTCCAGCTACCTGTTAGCAGGGCCGGACTGGCCGTAGTGGGCACCAGGCGTTTCCCCGCTGGGCCGCCAGGGTGGGGGCCAGTTTGTGACCCCTGGGGGCTCTTTTTATTACCGGGGGCTGGTTTTTCAATATCGACCTCCAGCAACAAAAGCGGCACAAAGCTTTATGCTAGCACCCTCATCCACTCCTCCCCTCCCCCCAACACCCCCCCCCTCCCCGGGCCGGCTGAGCTCTTTGCCAGGGCTGTATTCTGTTCCTAGTACGGCCCTGCCTGTTAGTAGCTCTCCTGCATGCAGGAGCTTTTGTTTCGTTCGATTAATACACGTAGACCAAAATCACGAGTGTGAATTTAAAAAGAAAAAACTTTGTATTTTCAGCACATATAAGCTGATATTTGTAGAAAAAAGGTGGAATTTCCAAAATATATTTAAAACTGCTACTTGAGTGATAAATCATGTGGTATTTGGGAGATGTATTACTAACATTACTACCCTGGTGCCAGGGGCATTGCAGATATGGCTGTTATGTATTACCGACTTAGAGGTATTCCACATTGACAAACCCTTTTTAGGTCTCGCCTACGCAGCGCGCATGCGCTGCTTAGGAGGGGACTTTTAGTAATCGATTCAGCTTTCAGGCAAAAACGTGCACGCTTTGCATTGCTTTCAATGGCAACGCGTGCACGTTTGGCGATTCACTTGCGGGAGCGAGCTTTGGCACCATCTGTTTCTAATTAACTTGGAAACAGATGGTGCCCCTGCTCGCGCACGCAAGGGAAACGCTGTGTGGGTTTTTTTAATTTTTTTATTGCGTGCGCCTCTCTCCTCGCCCACAGGTCCCGGCAACTCACTCGCTCCGCCCTCTCCGCATCTGCAGTCTCGGCCAGCACCAGCGGACAGTTTCCCTGCGCCTGTCACTGGCTTCACCTTGTTGTTTTTAGAGGGGGTTTAGTACCCACCACAGAAGAGAGCAACACAACTGCACATCAGCAAGGTTTCTGCCATTGGTGGCATACAGGCACCGGTTCAGATCACCAGCCTCTTCACCCATCAATAACCAGAACAAGCACAGACAATCCACGTAGCTTTCCACGCAAATACCCTATATATGTGTTTGTGTGTCTACGCGTTCTCCCCGTGAAAGCACGCCAACCCTCCCCGCTTCTGAGTGCTGCCCACTCCAGGAGCTGGCAGCGCCGCGGACCCTCCCCCTCCGCCCATCCCTTTGATGTGCTTTATTAACAGGAGGCCATGCTAATCACTGCCTTCTCCCAATTACCTGCAGTTTCCACCCCCACTCGGTGAAACTGGATGTACCCGCGGCCGCCCCCGCCTGGAGCGGTGCCTCGAGCTCGCCGGGTCCTTCCTTCATCAGGGGTGCGTCTGCCATGCGTACACCGTGTACGCAGGTCTTGCGGGGTACACGTATGCCCCCCCCCCTCGGTTGTTTCTCCCACACTCCACCCCGTTGTCTCATCCTGCGCGGTTACTCTCCCTCCCTGTCATTCCTACTTCGCTCCGGCCCATCTCACTCTTTACCACCCCCCACCCCCAATTTCCCAAACAAGGTATTCCCCATTCTCTCACCTATAATCATTATCTTACTACCTTTCTATATCATTGTTTCTCTCTCTTTCTTTTGTTTTATTTCTCCTTCATCTATTTTTTTAAATATTGACTGTTTTTAGCGCTCTCTCTACCTGTTTCTCTCCTCCCTGTCTCTCGTCCTCGTGCTCCCTAATTCGCGCCCTCTGTATATGTTTTTCCTGCTCTCTTTCGTCTTGCCCAATGTCTATCGAAACTTTCGAATATGTATTTTTCTGTTCTTCTTTATTTACTGTTAAGTCCTCTCTCCAGTCCTCCCCCATCCTCTCTAATATGTTTATTCTGCTATTTGCTCTTATTCTGCCCTTCCCTAAGTTAGCTATGGTTGTGTCCTTCTCTTTGGTATTTTTAGCTCTGTCGCACTTTGCCCTTCCCAGTGCTCCACTTTCTCTCTGCTCGCTTATACTGCCTTTTCCCATTCCTATCACTCTGTCCTTCCTCACCTCCTCTTCAATGTTTTTTTTCTGTCCGCTTTCTATCCTCTGACTTGTCATTTTTCTCCCTAGTATTGCTTGTTGGCCCCTCTCTATCTGCTGGACTTTTCTCTTTCCCTATCCCGCCTCCAGACTAATTCTTGTTCTGAAGCCTTCACCACCATATTTTGTTCTGTCTGTCTATCTTTCCATCTATCTAATACTTCTTGGTTTGACGCTCCCGCCAGCACTCTTTCTTTCCCTCCTTCCGCTGAATTCCAGATGGCTGTGTCCTTATCCACATTTTTGGCCCTGCCTTTTTCCTATCCTTTCCTTCTCTCTCTCTTTTTACTGCAGCTGTCTCGCTACAATTTCACTTTCGAGCCTCCTCACTCCTGCCATTCGCTCTCCCTCGTCCTTGCACTGTGCTTTTTCCGCATCTTCTCTGCCTACTCTCTCCGCTTGTCGCTTCTTCTTCCTTTCTCCTCGCCAGGGTCCCATACTGAAACAAGCATTGGCATAGCCAATAGGTCTCGCCTTTGGGACCTTATAAGTGTTTAGCCATGCAACAGTTGATGTTGTTGCACCAAGGATATTGTGCTGCATAACTAAATACTTATAAGGTCCCAAAAGCAAGACCTATTGGCTATGCCAATGCTTGTTTACTTTACTGCTGGCAATCCTGCCTGATTCACTGAGGCGGTCAGCGCTATGGTGCCCACTACTGTAATCTTGTCTAATGGGGCCACTATTACAGTACTAATAAATTAGTAGCACAGGGTGATTTTCACTGATCATAAGTAGCTCTTAGTGCAGAAGAGGTTGGAGACTCCTGGTACAGACGGGCAACGGACGCACTCGTGTTCGTAGGTGCAGCTGATGGGTGGGATATTCAAACAAATGGACAGTAGACTGAGGGTTGAAAAATGAAATATTAGCTGAGGGAGTGACATTGCTGACTCGTGAGGCCCAGATAGCGGCCCATTCTCACTCCTGCTACAGATAGCCATAGAGGGGTACGTATGGCACTGCTGCAACAGGACCTGATCTGTGGCACGCCACACATCTCGTTTCCTTACTCGCTAACCATTCCACGGGCTGCCAGGCCTGCAGACAGAAAATGGGTGGGAGAGACTGTCCCTATCCAGAAATAGATACACAGGGAGACAGATAAAACCAGCACACTTAAATAGAACAAAAGAGGCACACATGGCAAGGTTCAAAGGAATTCGACAAGCTCTGTAATATAGTGGTGTTTGGTTAAAGCATGCCCGCACCACGCCATGGCTCACTTAAATCAGTGTCGTATTACACATCGGGGCACAAAAACGCTGCGGTTTTGCTCAATATTGTGCTATGGTGTGGGGAGTCAGCGACTTTGCCTAAAACTAGTCCTCCAGGGTGTCTGAAGGGTCTGGGGCAGAGTCAGGCACATAGCAGTAACTAGCTTTCCAGGGTCGAGCACAAAGAGCTCCACCACCAAAAAGCACTATTAAATTATCAGAAGTCGAGTTTCTTTGGACGCCAATAGGAGTGTGTCAGGACAGTTTTCAAAAAGATGCCGCAAGGGTCAGTGTCCAGGGAGAGGCAAGGGTCACCCATTATGAATGAAGGAATTAATACAGTATTTTATAGCGCAACAGTATATCAGGTGCAGCACTACAGAGTTGGCGATGACGTGCACGGGCTGATTTTATATACAAACCTGCAGAAATCTGCCTTTTTTGATTTACAGCCCGTTAGTATTATCCAGATATATATCAGAATGTTAGTAACGAAAGTATCGTCTGACATGAATATCCTGGTCTGAATATTGTTTGCAAAAAATCTTTTGGTTGTAGATTTTCTATTAATTCCAAAGGGGCGATATTTCTGTAAATAATTGTTTATGACACAATATTTTTGTCAGACGATATTTGGGCAAGAGTATTCTACTCCTACCCCAACACTGTTCGAGGAAGCACTGGGCTCGTGTGTGTAGGCAAACAAAAACTCTCTGGTCCAGTTCGGAAAGTTCAACTTAAACTTGCAAACCACTTCATTACAAGCTCAAATTCAGGTTTGGTGTTCACACAACCTGAATTTGCATATTTGTGTCATTTTACCCCACGATAGAGTAATATGACAAATGTGTGAATCGTATTTCATGGTTAGGCTCAAACCTATGGAAACTAATATTTACTCCTGTCAAGAGCAGGAGTAAATGTATCTCCAGGTTGGGTGCAGGATATCCACAAAATTGGTGATTGTACTTAGGAATCCACAAAACTATGTCAGGAGAATGCCTGAAAACCTCTGAAGTTTAGCTGAACCCTTAGAAAGGTTTGCGAATTTGTGAAATTTACAAATCTGTAGCTATGCGACGTAGTAAACCTATGAGTGCAAATTTATTAATTTCTTTGTGAATCAGGCCCAGTGTGTTCCAGCATTACAGCTTGTGCAGCAGTTTATGTAATGGAATGTTTCTTAGTATTGTCTGACACGAGCATAACCATCTCCGTGTCACTGCTACACAAAATGCAGCATTCACTATGTACAACCCAGCCCCAGTTCAAGGTCCATAACACTTCAGCAGGAGATGTAAAGAGGGATGAGCGCAGCAAGAGCCTGCTAACCAGTAGAAAGACTAACATGAGTGGCCATTTGTTACATGAAATGGACAGAAACAAGCATTGGCAAAGCCAATAAGTGTCGCATATGTGAGCGCTATCTGGCTGTGCCAATGTCTTTTAACCATGTTGTCCAGCAGCATGGCTGCTGTTCAGCATGACTTAAAGGTAGTGGTGTGGCGTAGAGTAGAGTGGAATAGAGGAGAGTGGAGTAGAGTCGCATAGAGTGGAGTGGCGTAGAGGAGAGTGGCATAGAGTGGAGTGGCGTAGATTGGAGTGGCATAGAGCAGAGTGGTGCAAAGTAGAGTGCTGTAGAGTGGCGTAGAGTAGAATGGAGTGGTGTAGAGTGAAGTGGCATCAGATGGAGTGGCATAGAGTGGAATCGAGTATGGTGGCTTAGAATAAAGTGGCATAGAGTAGAGTGGCGTAGAGTGGTGTGGTGTAGAGTAGCACAGAGTGGTATGGACTGGAGTGGCATAGAGTATAGTGGTATAGAGTGCGCGCAACGAAATTCGTTTTATTTATTTAAATGTTTACTTACCTGTATTCGGCCGTAATCCGTGGTTTACTACCCCCCACCCTGCCCCTCCCCCGCCCCACGTCACCGCCCGGCCGGCACTCCTACCACGTACCGCTACTGGGGTGTGAGTAAATAAAGCTTCAATAGAGACCGCAGATAGGGTGAAAGCAACATAAATAAGAAGCTATATTGCTGTGTTAAAGTAGGAAAGCACATTGCACGTCCAGGAATAATATCGAAACGCTTATATAATAAAATAAAAATTTGTTGCATAACGACAAGAAAGAACAAAGATGAAGAAGAACACATGCACTTGGTCCATGCTCCAGGGAGTCGCTAACACAAAAAGGAAGGGAAGCCTACGGGAGCTAAGCAATCGAAAGATTGCAAATGAGTAAATGGTATGCTGTGGGTCGGTTGTAAGCCCACTGAATTGTAAACATTACGGTTTGCAGCTCAGCACACGTGCTGTGAAGGTGAAACCTAAAAAGAGACTATCGGTCAAGCAAGCCAAGATGGTGTTCGTAATTAAGGAGTACTCTGTGATCTCCTCCATTATCCACCATAAACTTCTAGCCCCAGCTGCATCGCATACAGCCCATACCCACTGCTCCCCCAAACCAATCCGGGGAACTGACTGCAGCTCCTGTGGGTGTCTTCAAGAAACAGCATTGGAGGATAGGGCTGCGGTACGACCTTCCACGCCCAATGCGGGAAGGCCTCTGTGGGATTCCTGCGTGGCTGAATGGCTGACCTCCAGGCCCCGTACAAGAGGACTCATCATCGGGAGCCCCACAATGCTGGCCTGCGGTGGAGAAGAGAGGTGGTGCCATGGGCTGCAATGAGGTCCACCGGAGAAAACGGGCCCATCTGCATCCAGACTCATCCCCCTCTGGGTCCCCGATAATCTGGCGCCAGCTCTGGGAATTGGGTGTGGTCTGCGGGGCCTGCTGGTGTCACCACAGAGGGGAGATTCAATAGCAGGAGTGCTGTGTCAGCGGCGCTGTCCGCTGAGCCATCTCGAAGTGAGCCCACCATCAATGGCCTGTGACATCGGCTCAGAGCGGCTGTGATGCAGACTGCTCTGGGGCCCCTGGAGAGCGGAAGACACCCTAGTATCTGGACTGATGCCCCATCCACCTCACTCCCAGGATGACCGGGGTCCCTGATCCTGATCCTTGGCTCTACTGCCTACCACCCTAGCTGCCCCCAACCTGCAATGGGGGGCGAGGGGGTGGCCCTGGGGAGCTTCTAGAACATATGGGCCGGCCACAACTGTCTGGGTCTATACAAGAGGACCACCACCAAAACCTAAGTTGTGCCCGCTTTGATCAGATTCAAGGCATACAGGCCTGGACTACCCCGGGCCGCTCACCGAGGGTTGCGGGGGCTGCTAGGGTCTGACTGGCAGGGGTGGTGGAGAGAGTGCACAAAAACACTGGGGGCAAGGAGGCCAGCGGCAAATACATAGAGCAGCAATATAGCCAACAAGAGAGACAACACTTTGAAAGGATCGCAGCCACACCAGTCACCAGCCTCTACAGACCTAAGGCTGCACATAGTTTCAGCCTGCGCAACCTTCCCACACTTTATGTTACACCTGCATTTAGACAACAGAAGGAACATGCGGCCAGAACAGGGACCAAAAACAAACCGTCAAGCATTTGATTTGATTTAAATTTATAAAGCGCAACATATGCCGAAAGGCGTCTAGGCGCTGCCTGAATTAAAGTGGACTGAAACTAGTGCACGAGAAGATTAAAAAGCAGAGGTAAACAGACAGGTTACAAGAAGCTTTCTAAAAGCCAAATGGTTGGGAATGTTCCTTAAATGCTCAGGCATTTGGTTCCAGAGGTGAGTGGCTGCATGCGAAAAGCTTCTGCCTCTCCAAGAAGCTTTAGAAATGGTTGGAACCCACATTTTATTAGCTGACGCTGAACGCAAATGTCTGTTTGGGATGCACCATAAAAATATGTCTCTGAGCAGGGAAGGGCCCACTAGAAAGAGTGATTTATGCACTATACAAAGTGCCTTAAACACCAATTCTTTTTTTGAAGCGCAGCCAGTTTAAATCGTGCCTGGCTTTTCATACGGGGTTCGAATTTTTTTATATTTTTTAGCACCCGGATTGCCTGCATTCTGCAGCCTCTGGAGTCTATTCAAAACATTCTGTTATGCTCCCACATCAAGAGCATCACAGTGGTCTAACTTTAAATGCACCAGGGAGATGACCACAACCATCTACAAGTCTGACGGCAGAAATGGAAGACTTTTCTTCAGCAAGAGTGGAACCAGGAAGAGGCCAGCGAGCTGGTTTGGTCCTTACAGGAAAGCTTGGAATCAGAAATAATTCCAAGATTCCTTGCTTTGGCCACCGGAGTAGGAAGAGGGCCAAGCGCTGGTGGCCACCATGAGCTGTTCCAAAACGACGAATCCTTTCCAAGGAGAAGAACTTCAGTTTTGTCAGGATTCAGTTTTAGGTACCGGGAAGGCACTTTACTGTTTACTGTTGCTGGGGCAAGGGCTGTGGACAGCATCACATCACTTCCCCAACCTCAGCACGAGGTGGAGCAGACAATACTACCCTTGGTCACACACAAGCCCTTGACCACCCGCCACCACCTCTATTGTATCCCGCTCCACCCTATGGCCCTTTTCCAGACATGAAATAATGGCGCAGAGCGGGTGGAGTATGTCTGCGGTTTTCTCGCCAGAACTAGGGAAAACCAAAAATGGAAAGCAGACCCGATATCTCTGGATCCGTGAGAGTATGTCTTTTGTATTCCTTTAGGTGTGCTCTACCGATATAAAAATAACTCTGTAAACCGGCCCTTAGGAGTTGAGACAAGCCTACGAGGCCATTTTAGGCCTTCATCCTTCCTAGTCCAATAAAATGAGCCCCATTTGTGGTAGGGATAGAATAGTTCTAGATATATAACAATACGAAAAAATGCCATAGCTGCTGATTATAAATTTACGAGATAGCAATAATTGTGGCAAACAGTCTAATTTCCCCAAAGCTCTGACAAGGTGCATAGCTCACTTGCGAGCAAGGGTTCCAAGGGACAGCCCTCCCCCTACCATCCTGGTTCGCATGGGATCATGGGAAACGCTACTTTATGTCCCCTTTAGCAATCTGGTAACCAGGAAGCTAAGACTCCCGAGCTACACAGCGTCACTCTTCTGACACAATCAGCAGCGTACGCTTGGCGCTCTAGTTCACAAATAAACACCACAACAAGAACACGCATTTATGCAAATAAGACTCAGCTTGCTTATAAAAACACGCATTAAACTGTCAGATAGACCCGTTTTTTTTGTTGTTTTTTTTACCCGTTTAAATTATGTCTTGGGTTCTGCTGCTGTTTTACTAGTATGAAATGTGAGGATGTGACCTACCAACTAGGAGTGTGCAAATATTTTATTACACGAGTCACGTTTTGTGCAGTTCTCGATTAATACCCACTTTCAGGTAGTGCTCAAAGGTTCCCACTTTCTCTTCTTGTGTGGACATTGTTTTTCTCTCGCAGGTGTTAGTTGGCGTTGAAACCAGATGTGCCTTTCCTCAAGAGCACTGTGAACGCGTATTTTGCCGAAAACCCACAAGTGGTTTCAAGAGGAGCGCAGACATCGCGTAGCCCCGCCTCACAGCTGGCTCAACGCTTGCGAGAGAAAGATGCATTACACTAAATGACACACAGGTACACAATGATCAAGATGAGGGAGATTTTGGTATTAAAGTCCAGTTTTTCACACGGAAGCCTAACTCCTGTAAAACTTTGGAACCATGGAAACATTTTTGATAATTTTGTGAAACTATACAAAGATTGTGAGAAAAAACCGTCGCAAATCCGTACACCCTAATTTTCAACAATTGATTTTGTCTATGAAGGGGAAGGCACATTCCCGGTGGCTGCTCTCCCCGAGGTCGGGTTTCCAAAATCGATATTTATTTGAGCTTATAAGGGCCCCCAAGACACCACAACATGAATTCCAACATTATGCAAAAAAAAAAAGATAACGTGACACTGGACTGAAAATTCTAGAAATTATATGTGTTCTTTGTATGTAAAAGTGGATAATAAGCTAACACAATTTCACTGCTGGTGGCCTATTGGTCTTTGACTGAAAACATGTTCTATAGGGGGTTGCCTCATCCAGACCCTGAAAATGTAATGGGGACACTTATGCTGTGGTCGTCAAACATCCAATAAAGAAGCTGCCTAGTCCCACAACTATTTCAGATGGGGGTGCGATGGTTAAAATGCTAAATTGTGTACCGTTTCTGGAAATATTTCTGATATTCACATCACATTTTATAATTCTATATGTTCCTTTTTTAGTTACAAGCTCAAAATCTCAAAAATGTATACGGGGCAAGGCAATTGCACGGAGTACACGTAGAATGTGTCACTCTCTTCTTGTAAGGCCTCAGCCTCCGCCATATTGTGCTGTGTCTAGAACTCAGCTAGTAATTTCTAAAATGTGCCCTTAGACATTTGTTTGGCCCTTTCTGATAGTAGTGCATCCATACTATACCATACCTTATTTAATGTCTGTTAAGCATAAGGTGGAATGAAAAATGTCCTAGCAATCGTAACGGAAAGTTTCAATTCTATTAAGGACTCGGAGGCAAGGATTATGCTATTCTTTCTTTACTTTATTGAGTAGCAGCCATTTAAAGTAAACACAAGAACCTATAATTCCCATGAGACCTTGGGAATGCCACAACAATAAACACAACAATAGAGTCCAACAGGTAGACTGTCTGTCCACTTTCAACCAATCAGGAGACTCCAGCCGGTCCATAGGCCCTAGTCACTGGCCATTCCTCCTCTTTCTTCGCTGCTGGCAGCCAGAGATAAGTGTGCTTTTCATTTTCCCTCACATTGCGCTTGTCGCAGGCATTTGTTGTATTTACGGTTATTACTGTAATTGCTCGGTTCAAGCGCGCGTTGAATTAAGCGCGTTATTGCCTGGTGCGCTTCTCGCATTTGTTCTTTCTGATGCCTTTGTGCCATATTTTTTGTGTTACATAACCTAATCAGGTTTCTTTCTCTCGGGCCTACCCTACGTGGAGAGGTGTGGTGCAGCGGCCAGGGCAGCTGACTTCGGAGCACAGGGCTCACGGTTCGATTCCCGGCTCCGGCGGCAGCGCAGCTCAGCACCATGTGACTCTGGGCAATAGCTCACTTAATTTCCACGACGGCCCCCAGCGCCTTGAGACCCGTAAGGGTGAGTAGTTCGCGCTTTACAAATACGGATTTTTTTTTTTTTTTTTTTTTTACCCGCTACTCGGGTTGACCCGATTCCGGCCACGGGAGCATTTTCCGCTCCTTCGCAGCCTCGTCTGTGTGGTGCAGGCTCAGCGGTGCGGTCCTCCCGCCGCCAGGGGGCGCCCAATTGGTGCCTCTCACCCGTGCGCATTCCTAGGAATCAGGGCTGCGGCGCCGCGGGGAGAACCTTGTCCGTCTGGAGAGCTTCACGCCGGTGTATGCAGGTCGGTACTGCTGTAGTGGCATATGTGAATTGTTACGCCCTGCTCTCAGGGCAATCCAACTTCAGCATTACCAGCTCGACCTGGTATACAGGCCTGGAGCGAAAAACCCAGCTGACTTTCTATCACGCCACCCCGTAAGCCCTGCAGATGAACATTCTGACCAAGAGAAACAAACAGAGGACTTTGTCAACATGGTCTCCCAATGCCTGTCCAAGAGCCCTCTCCTTACAAGACATTGAGGCGCACACGCGCAACGACGCAGTCCTCAAAAAAGTGATGGACGCCTTGCAGAAAGGATCATGGGAAGGTTTCCTACACAATGTCCAGGGGTGGAATGAGCCCGACCGGGATCGGTTAGGGAAGGTGTGGAGAGTTAGGGAAGAACTAAGTGCCCCAGCCAGTGGCGTAATCCTAAGAGGCTCACGCATCGTCATTCCACAAAGTCTCCAAGAACAGGCAACTACCCTAGCACACGAAGGACACCAAGGGACAAGACGGATGAAGTCCAGGATGAGGGAAAAGGTGTGGTTCCCTGGCATGGAAGAAGCCGTAGATGTCATGGTGCGAAATTGCAGAGCCTGTCAGCTAACCGGGAACTCTGAGTCACCTGCTCCAGTAATAACCGAAGATCCAGCTCCATCGCCCTGGTCGTGGGTGAGCCTCGATTTCGGGAGTTTTCCGGACGGGCGAGTCTCTGCCGTCCTGGTTGACAGCTACACGAAATACCCAGTTGTGGAAGTGTTGTCGTCCACTGCATTCCAACATCTACAGCCCGTATTAGACAAAACATTTGCGCTCTTTGGACTACCACACGTAATCAAAACGGATAACGGTCCCCCGTTCCAAGGAAGTGATTTCAGAGAATTTTTAACCCGGCTGGGAATAAAGCATCACCGCATCACCCCACAATGGCCGCAGGCCAACGGGGAAGCAGAGCGTTTCATGCGGACCATAAACAAAATACTTCGCATAGCAGTGTCCGAACAAACAGATCCAGAGGCCACCCTCCAACAATTCTTACGAGAATACCGGAGCACACCTCACTGCACGACACAGAGGTCCCCGTGGTCGCTGATGCTGGCTGGTCCCAGGCGTGACACTCTACCAGTGGCTGACAACTGGGAGCCCATCCCATATGACCCCGCTGACACACAAGCTCGAAGGTCGAAAACCAACGAGAAAGCCAGTCAACGGAGGAAAGCACGAATGCGCGTGCTGGTGCCAGGATGTACGGTACTGGTGAAGAACCGCTGGAGTGGGGGGAAATTCCGCACTCCATATGAACCTGAACCATGGACCGTTAGAACAGTGAGAGGAACAGCAATCAGAGCCGAGCGGAATGGAGAGGTAATTACTCGGAACATCTCATGGTTCAAGAGGATCCCTGTGGCGAATACCGAAGAGCAGAGCTCAGCACGTGTGGTGAGAGAAAGTGCCGCACAGGAAGAAACAAGTCCCTGCGCCATCGACACCCCCAGTCAGACCCAACCAGGATCAACGTCAGAAGATAACACGAGCTCCAACAATCCGGGTGGCGACCGGGAAGCAATTAGTCCCGGAGGAGGTCGGGCTGTCCGCCAACGTAGGTACGACCTCAGGCCAAACCCTCGGCCGAACCAAAGACTTGCCGACTTCATATGTTAGTCCTACATATATTTTGGTTAAGGACTGAGTTGGAATGGGATGTAGCAGTCTAGTTTATTTAACCTCCGACCGCTAACACATCAGGCCGGAAGCACCACCACACAATGTATCACTCGCTGGCCAGGCGTGGCCAGAGAGCTTAAATAAACGGGCCGGGGTCGCTCGGGACTTCCGGCCCATCACAGTTACCCTTGTGTGAGCGTCATTTATTTAGCTGCGCCCAAGCCCGGCATCTTGAGGGTCTGGGCCCCAGCGAGTTCCCCACACACCTGCAGAGGTCCCGACATATAAAAGTGCCATAAACACGTATTTTCCACTTTGCAAACATTTTCTCAGGAAATCTGAATTTATGAGGATACCAGGGACATTGGATACACTTTTGCAGCACGGAATTTGGCTATTTCAGGCAGATGGCACAGAGAAAAGCTTGAGGAAGGTGACAGTTTAGTGTAACACAATGACCAGTGAAGAATACAAGGTATACTGCCATACTGACTGCTCTTTGTGCCACGAAAACCCAAGCTGGTAGAAGCATTTCTAAACAGCTGAAGCTTAACATTGATACGATGGCTGCTCTATGCTGTTACATGCACACATCATTAAGCTGCTCGTAAAAGTGTGGGGCACACTTCTAAATTAGAAGTGTGCCCCACTCTTTTACAATTTCCTCAACCCCTTGCTTTGACAATCAGGCTTGTTGACTCGGTATTTAATGTTAGATGTAGGAGTGGGCAATATATTCCACTCCTCCAGCAGATTTGGCAGTATTTTGGCCACTCTGCGTTACGCTTGTAACGTGGAGTTTTGGCCAAATTCCACCACCTGGTGCGTTGCAGAGTTTTTTTTCGAGCACGGCTCACAAATGGTAAGTTTGTGAGCGAGATCTGGCATCCACCAGCGCAATTTACGGTCACTAGGAGGGCACTTAGCAAGATTTCTCCATGGCGAGCAGATGCGACCGTTCGCAGTCAGAAAGCTGCCGCTCGAGTAGAAAATCTACTCGTGCGGAAGCAAAATCAACTCGAGAAGCTGTGCCCTCTGGGGAGCGGGGTGGTGCAGTTTGTGCTGATTTTTCAGCACAGAACAAGCTCCTGGCACTAAATCACAACGCGTGCAGTGCGACGTGCCTATTTCCGGAATTCCGCCAAATCTTGCAGAGTTTTTTGTAACTCCGCGGAATTCAGTGGAGTGAAACTATGCGAGTTCTCCCAAGCCTAGTTAGATGTTACAATGTTCAGCTGACAGGCATTTCCTTGGTGGGCTGAAGCCCCTGGATGCCGGTATTTAGGGCAGGAGCCACTCCTGGTGCCTTTGGCACTCTACCCAGCTCCCCATTTGCAATAGGCACTGGTAGGCTTCAAGTGAGAGAGAAAGAGAGGAAGGGAGGGGGAAGGTAGGGATAAAGTGATCATAGAGGGAGAAGGGAGAAAGGAGAGAAGGAGAAAGAGAGACTGGATGGATGGAAAGGGAGAGACTGTGCAAGGAGATGAAGTGAGCATGCTTTTTTTCCCGAGGTTGCTTTGGGTTCCCATGTCCAGCCCTGTCAGCTGCCCATCCAATCAGGGATTTTAGCTACAACCAAAGTAAACATTCTGATGTATGAACACATCTCTAGTAGCCAAAAAATTGCAGCAACTTTCTCTTTAAGTGCAGGAACATCAGGCCTGAACACCTGGTCTGATTTTATCAACCAGAAAAGACAGATAGTAAAATATAGTGCAGATTGAGCAGGGGCTGAGAGAAAAGTTCAGCCAGGCACACTTCTAGCCCTCTCCTACAAGGCAAGACTCGCAGCTCCACCGTGCATGCCAACAGCCTCCCCTGCCCCGAATGACCTGCCCATACTGCCATCCCCCTACTCCCATTTACCCCAACCTCCCACTATGGCATGGGGGGTATGGAAGGCAGCCCCCCTGCCTGACAACAGCCTGCATTGTCAAAATTATTTTTCCCTGCACACCACCCTGTTTGTAGCATGGGACTGGGCTCTGCATGTGGATTTTCACCCTTTAAAACCAGGTCACATTAAGGCCCGCATTCCGGATGGAACAGCTCCTAATTCGACAGTGCAGGCAATAAATTACTGCCCACAATCATTCATTCATTCTGGCCCTGGTGATTCCAGACCCCCTCATCGGCCACCTTGTAATCAGGCCCTAAATCTCTCTAAAACCCCTAGACCGCTGTAGTGTCCTACTGGGCACGTAATGAAGCAGTCCCCTCCCCTGAAACTGTGTAACACCCATCCATCACAGACTTCAACAGTCAGGTGACCCTGTTAATGAAAGGGCCGAGTGCACATGCTCGTGGCCAGTTGAGTAACCACTTAAGCAGTGTATGTGTGGTCATTTATTTTAGCACGTGGGCCAGGGGTCCACAACACCACAACCAACAACCTGATACGGAGGCCGTCAGATTTATTTTCACCAAGCGAGGGACCTAAGGTAGGAGTAAAACAGAAGATGAGACAGGCTTCCTAGCACTTAGGTTTGAAGAATTTCCATGTTTTCTCCCCAAGTAAACAAACCACAAACTAATCATAAACATTATTTAGTTGCACTTGTGTACAAAAAGAGGATATCATCCAGGAAGCCTGTTCAAATTATGGGCCTGATTTAGATCTTGGCGGATGGGTTACTCCGTCAGAACGGTGACGGATATCCTATCCGCCGAAATATAAATCCCATTATATCTCATGGGATTTACATTTCAGCGGACGGGGTATCCGTCACCGTTGTGACGGAGTAACCTGTCCACCAAGATCTAAATCAGGCCCTTAGTCAGCAGTGAGGGTGTCCAGGTCATATACAAACTGGCAAACTCCTCGAACCTGGTGGGAGCAACCCACATCCCCTTTAATGATTTTAGCAGCAATTCAATCTGTGGTGTTGGAACATCGGTGGTGTTGTCTGTGAACACCTGAACCAGCCTTCAGTTGATGTGAGGAAGAAACGATTTCAGTGCCAGGCGGAAAAACAGTTAAGAACTGAGGTAAGTGCGCTAGGATGGCACATCTATAGGCACCGCGCATGTCACATGTGACACGGAGGACGCCGACGACGCCAGGCAGAGCCGAACGATGCCACCTACCGGCGCGCAAGGGGATTGCAAAAAAAAATTCCAGATCCTTTCTGATGTCTGGGGAATATTCTTGGGTAAGTAACCTGCGGCGAGTAGTCTCTTTCAGATGCCTTTCATGATGTAGTTTTACCATAGGCAGGTAAGAGAGGCTTCATAGGTCACGGAGGGCTCCAAGCCCAGCCCCTTCTCAGTTGCCCCAAACCCTTCTACTGCCTTTCAGGGCTCTTTAGGTAGTAAAGAGCTGGAATCTCTGCACCCTCACGAAACTCCGCCCCTCACACATGCTCAAAACTTTTCTAGGTTGGTAGATCTGCATAAATAATGTGCCCAAAATACCATTTACAAAAATATCACCCTTTTGGGCGCATTTTTTTATTATTAACACCAATGGTGCAATAGTTTTGTAAACAACATTTAGCAAGCAATATTTTTTTAGACAATATTTTGGTTGCAATCTTCTGGTGACTTACCAAGCAGATATGTATTGTTGGCAAAGAAATGCTCCAACTTTTCAGAAGCTTAGTCTTAAAGCATTATAAACTGACCTTCAGAGCTAAATTCACTTGCTAGGTTTGCTGTTTCCTTCATCATATGACTTACATCATTGATGGAGTTAATTCACTTCTTCCCCTTCCATAAAGAGAAAATTACGTAAAAATATATTATGGTAATTTCCAATAAAAAATGTGATAAAGTTCAGTCTAAAACTGTGAACTAGAGAATTACAAGTTTGAGAGTGCTGACAGGGATGATTGTGATTGGTGAAGCAGCACACGAGGGATAGACCAAGATAACATTTTCACTCTATAGAGTGCTGAAAGTAAAATAAGATAAAAATCCCTCAATTAAGCAGTGGAAAGATGCAACTCATCCTATCAGAACAATGTGAGCCTAAAATGCTCCTGGCTGGGACAAACATAGGAACAGGGAGGAAATATCAGGATTAGTAGAAGGGGAACAGGGAGACAGAGACAAGTAGGATGGAAGGTATCAAGGACGATCTATGGCAGCTGAGGTGTTGAATGTGATGGAGCAGGGTAAATGTAAAAATTTTAACCTCCTAATATTTTCGTACAATATTAATAAACATGTTCGTTTAAGTAAATAACCAACAATGTATGTAAAGGGTTAATGGTAACACGCAATTCAGTGTGCAAATTAATTGACTTATAATTGTTTACGTTTCTAACATAGCATAATATTTGCGTACTAATTTAATAATAAATGCATGATTTGTGCTTTTAAATAAAACGTGTGGTTGCAAAATAAAGCGATGGTAAGTAAGGGACAGCTTTATATGTTGCTTCTGCTAGGTAATACCTAATTGGGGTACGTAGAAAGACGGGAGGGAAACGAAAGGGTTTATATTTCTTTGTTTTAATAACATTTTGTTTATCTTTGAAAATAGTGCGCTTAGGCCTGCCGAGCAGCAATATAAAATGGCCGCGAGTTACTAGAGTGCGCATGAGCGGATGAGACCATGTGATAGAGGAGAGAGGCTGTGGAAAAGGGATGATCACGTGCTGATGCCGAGAGGCTAAGATGAAAGTATGGTCAAGGTTGCTGTGACCCTTCTGAGCAGATGTGTGCCAAGATGATCAGCAAGAAGCATGAGAAGCCTGGTTGAATCAATAGACGGAACTGTATTACACAAAATGTAACAGAAAAAGATACAATTTGGACTGATCGAAACGGATGAGCAAGTGCATGAACTGTGGGAAACGATGCTTGCATGGACATTCCACACGGAACTGGTTAAGACCAGGAAGTTTGATTAAAATGTTTATGGACCTGAGTTTTTGACCAATGAGAATGAATCGCGCCATGTAAGAAGAAACATTTTATGCTGTAAGCTAGAATTAGGGTATAAGAAGACCTACTCTTGGTGGGAGGGGTTAGAATGCTGCGGGATGCTGCGGGAGATGCTGAAGAAGTTAGATGATGTAGATGGGAGAGTTTGCGGTTGCTGATGCTGACGAGCTGAGGCTGCTGCTGTTATTTTCCTTTTCCAGTTGAGTATAAAGATGCTGCTTTAGGAGAACTTTTATTTGATAGATTTTTATTAGAATTATTAGGATTTCCCCAGAGAGATAGATAGGTTGATCTATAGAGTTCTTAGTATGATAACCTCGTTTTCCCGTCTAATAAAAGTGCTATGCAATTTCAAACTATTCTTATATTGATGATAAATGCAATGATCTGAATAATAAGATTAATCTCAATTTCCTGCATTCAAAAACTTTATATAAACTTTATTATTCTTTAAACAAATGACTCAGTGATTTTCTTTAGCATAATGATTAATAATGAATGGTAAAAGAGTTCATTGTGATTGAGCTGGTCTTAATCACCATCAACTGATTCCTACTAGTTGGTCCATCGACCAATGAGCGGAATACCTTAAAAGCAAATGAGAAATATTATGTCATTATAAAAGAGGTATCCCATCCCCTTCCAGCGAATCGTTTTTCTCCTAGGTTTCATGACGGAGGAAATCCAGGGAACAAATGAGTAAGTGAATGTATATGCGGTATTATGGGCCCCACCGTTATATGGATATAGTGTGTGTTTTAGAGAAATAATTGCAACTGGATGACCAAAGCATAATAGGAGAATTATTTTTATTGTTAGCGCTGGATCAGATTTCTTGGTAGCAGAGTTATGGTTACTATAGATTAGTTTGGTGATTATTGATTTATGATTATAGATTATTGATAAGTTTATGTCTAACACTTTTTGTTGAGTCGCGTTATGTTATATGTAAGTTTTCACGCTTCCGGGAAGTAGGAAGTGGAACACGTGTGGCAAGAGAAGTCGCATGGAATTTTACACTGTCTGAGTTCATTTTTGGTAATAACACAGGTTGTGTTATATTAGGGACATTTTGCGTATAAAAGGTGTGTAAGTGAAATAGTGATCGGTTTTCTTGTGAAACTCTGGCCTTAATTCTCAGGAGCAGTATAGTCTCCACATGTGTTTTATCCCCAGAGAAACGGGTTTACTGATTGCTTGAAAGAAGGGTAAGGTAGAGGGAAGTGCTACTTTATCGACGAAACTGAAAGTTCTGTGGTAGGGTAGAGGTAAGCGCTGCCTACTGGAAAATACAGAATTCTTGTGTGAATGGTCAAAGCTATCTTTTCGGTTTAGCGAATCAGACAATGGAAATGTTGATAAAATGTTGTAACTAACAAGAATTGTTGAAAAAGAAATTGCCGATAAATTTTGTAAAGGAGGGGTCAAGAGCAAAGTGACGTAGACAAAAGCCGCGCTGGGATTGGACAGTGCGTTAGTCACATGAGAACAGGAGCAGGAGTGACGTAGACAAAGGCCGCGCTGGGATTGGACAATGCGCCGTAGACAGAAATCGCTGTGATTGGAGTGTTGGTGTGAGTCGCGCTAGTATTGGTTGAAATAACGCATAGGGAATAGTATTGAATTGCGGATTGTTTAAGGAGAAAAAGGTTGTGAATCATGTCGTACTATGAGTATGGAAAAGAGAAAACGTCTTGGATGTCGAAAGTTAAGAATTTCTTTAAGAAGGACAAAAAGGTAGTGACTAGAGAGGGACAAATAATTCCTCCGCCGAAATCACCAGCTTCACATATGATGCTGAAATATGGATATCATACATGCATATGGTTAGAAAATTGGACAAAATACACCAAGAACGATGGAGCATTGGCTTTTCCTGAGAATGGTTCATTTAATGTAGCTGTGCTACGGAACTTGAGAGAAAAGATGGTAATGTTAGAACCTAGACCTAGACCGACACAGTTTGAAGCTTTAACGGAATGGGAAGATGAGATGTATGAGCGAGAGAGATCCAGAGGATTAAAGAATCATGAGTTTATGCCTGGAAGGTTGTGGGGAATAAATCATGAGGACAGAGTAAAGCGTTGGAGATACGCTAACATGGCAGGAGGTTTGTTTCCAGCTTTTGCGGTTGAGGAAGAAGCAAAGAGAAAGTGTACCGAGAAAAAGAAGCATGTAGTGGTAGAAAAGTATGTGTATGGTGGTAGTGAAACAGATGACGAATTGCTGGAAGATATTTTAAACAGAAACCCACCTCCATACCAACAGACTTCTGCGGTGGTGACACCTAATGCACCGCCAATGGAAACTGGGAGGAATAAAAAACCCGAACGAAGAAATGAAATAAATAGGTCACAAGAAACATTTAAAACTTTACAAAATGAAGAGACAGAAAGTGACAATGCAATTGAATTGGCAAAAACGACAAAAGAATTGACTGAGAAAATAAGAGAATTGACAAAGAATATGGAAGCTGTAACTGTACCAGTAACGATAGGTCCAGTAATGCCAATTTTTGAGAATCAGAAAATAAATGAACATTCTTTGGTGATTCCCATGAATTCACATTTGCAAAGAAAAAGAGAAGGGATGGAATTGAATAATGAAGGTGCACACAATTTGGCTAGTACGTGTAGACCAAGCCCACCTACAAATTTGACGATAAATGAGAATGAGATTAGGAGAATGCCTATGGTGACAGAGTCCGCATCAGGAACACCAGAAAGAAGCAGTGATTGGATAGAGTTAAATAGTACGCCTGTAGGTCCGACTCCAGAAGAGTTAAATGAATGGATGAAAGTGCCAAAAGCAAAAGAACCAGAAGAAAAACCATTAGATGTAATTAGGTTAAAAATAGACATGGAAGAGTTGATTTTGGGAACAATTGGAACAGAAAAACAAAAACATTATCAGGATGACAAGATTATGTTTTTGTGCAAGAGTCTTACTTGGAGAGCTAGAAATTTACATGACAAATTGGAAGAGATTGCAGGTGAACTAGGAGTAGAATTTGTGAAAGTGAGGACGTTTCAGAAACCGTACAGAGTAGATTTTTGTGAGAAAGACATAGAGAATTTGAACACGTCAGGAAGACTGACCCAAATAAAAGAGCTGATTGTTTTATTGAGAAAATGGGGTGATGTGGATAGATGGAGAAATAGATGGACAAAGAGGAATGAGAAAACAACAGATAAAGCATCTTTGGCTTTTGCAGTGACAGATAGGGAACCAGTTGCTAGGGAATACCCGATGAGAGAAACACCAGGTGGTAGTTATGTGCATGTTCCGTGGACCAGACAGGATATACTGTCATTTACAAATGACTTCCCAAAATTGAGAGAGAAACCAGTAGAATGGTACAGACAAGTGGAGAGATTTGTTAAGGTGTCAAAAGTGCTGTGGATAGATCTAGATGGATTGTTTGATATAGTAGTGCCTGCTGATTTGTGGACAGAATGTAAGATTACCATTGATTGGCCAACTGTAGAATATCCAAGGGATGCGAAAACAGGAGCACCAGGTCCAGAAGTGATGAGGAAGTATGATCAAGTAGTTACCTTTTTGAAGAATAAAATTCCACCAAAAGAAACAGATTGGGTAAAAATAGACAGAACAACACAGGAAAGCAAAGAATCAGTGCACGCGTACTATGAGAGATTGTTGTTGGTTTTCAAACAGTATAGTGGTTATGAGACACTAAGTGAGAAGGACATGAGTCATTTTGTATATAGGTTTGTGTATGGATTAACACCAGAGATAAGTGAAAGGATTAAGCAGCACTTGATAGGATGGCAGAATAGCACAGTGGATGAAGTTTTGAGATATGCTAAGTATTGCAGTGATGAAATTGAGAGTAAACAGCGTAAATTAAAAGAAAAAGCCATGTGGGCACAGGTAAAAGTTGCAGAGAAGCAAGAAGCTCAATTGAATAATACTAGCAGTGAAACAGGACAGTTTAAATCCCGACCTAATATAGGTAAAGGAAAAGGACAAATGAGCATAGATGAGGCAAAGAAAAAGTGGCCATGCCACAACTGCGGAAAGCTAGGACATTGGAGAAACGAGTGTAAATTTCCTCCAAAACCTAATGTGGAAAATCAATCATTAAATTCACAGGTGCAGAGTGAGGTAGTTACTCAACAAGGTCAGGTGCCACAACCACCACTTCCCAAGAGTGTTAACCAACAGAAATACAGTGCAGAAACAGGATTCTACGGAGGAGAACAGGTAAAACAGTTGTCACGTGCAGCTGAAATTTCACAATATTGGTTACGACAGAATGAGGATGAGACGGATGAAAGTTCATGACGGTGCCTAAGAGAGAGGGAAGAGTGCGTGCTTGGCGCAACTCTAGAGGTAGATCAGTCTGGTCCATTTGTGGATGGAGAAGTGAATGGTGCAAATGTAACATTCCTTGTTGACACTGGAGCTACCCGTTCTACTGTTAGGTCAGTGGAAATTCCAAATCTTCCTCTCTCAGGTGAACATATCCAAGTGGTTGGAGTTTCCAATCAGCAAATTGAAACGCCTCTTACTAGATTAGTAAAGGTAAGAATTGGTCCATTTAGTGAAATGCACCGATTTGTGGTGTGTGATTGTAGTCCCGTGAACCTTTTAGGACGCGATTTATTGTGCAAAATGAACTGCACAATTTATTGTACTCCGGACGGAATTGCATTTCAGACCCCAGATGAGGATGTGCTGTATAAAATGACAATGGTGAATTTAGAACCAGAAGTAAATGGTTTGTTTCCTGTATTTGATGCAGAGAAAATCCCAATTGAGTTAAAAAGAACAGTGAAAGAAGAAGTGTGGGACTTGACAGGAGAAGATGTAGGATTAATGAAAGGAGTAGATCCCGTAAAGATAACAGTAAAAGAAGGAACGAGTTACCCAAATACGCCCCAGTATAAATTGACTCCAGAAATAATTGAAGGAATAACGCCAGTAATAAATAAAATGATTGAACAAGGGATTCTAAAAGAAATCATGAGCAGTCCATGTAATTCGCCAATAATGGGACTGAAAAAGCCAAACGGAACATATAGAATCGTACAGGATTTAAGAAAGGTAAACAAAATTGTTGTGCCTTGTTGCCCAATAGTACCGAACCCTGCTGTGATTCTATACCAGATTCCACGTGAAGCAGAATGGTACACAGTAATTGATTTATGTCATGCATTTTTCTCTATTCCATTGCATCCAGATAGCCAGCCAATATTTGCGTTTAGGTTTGGAGAGCGTATTTTGGCATGGTGCCGAATTCCTCAAGGGTACACAGAAAGTCCCTCAATCTTTAATCAGATCCTAAAGAAATCATTGGAAGATTTAAGAATGCCAGAAAAGTCAGTAATGGTTCAGTATATTGATGACCTACTGGTGGCATCAAAAACAAAAGAAGCATGTGTCAATGATACAATTGCTTTGCTGAATCATTTAGCAAAAAGAGGACATAAAGTGTCCCCTTCAAAATTGCAGTTTTGTCAACAAGAAGTCCAGTATTTAGGGCATAAAATTGAGAAAGGAGTGCGAAAGGTAACGACAGAAAGAATAAAAATGATTCAAGGAATGAGAGCTCCAATGACACAAAGAGAGGTAAGAATGTTTTTGGGAATGGTTGGATATTGTCGACAATGGATAAGCGGTTTTTCACTAATTGCTAAACCATTGCAGAAACTGACAAAGAAGGATGTTAAAGATCCTTTTGAAATGAATGATGAAGAAATGAAAGCATTCAGAGAGTTGAAAAAGAAATTGTGTGAGGCTCCAGCATTGGGAATGCCTGACTATGAGAAAGATTTTGAGCTGTATTGCAGTGAAAGAGATGGATGTGCATTTTCAGTTTTGGTGCAGAGACATGGAACTATGAAAAGACCAATTGCATATTTTTCAGCTGTTTTAGACCCTGTAGCGAAAGCGTTGCCTGGATGTTTGAAAGCAGTTGCTGCTACTTGTGTGAGTCTGGAACAGAGTGAAGGCATAGTGATGGGGTATCCATTGAGAGTGTATGTTCCCCATTCTGTGGAAATTCTTTTGACAAGAACGAAAACCCAATACATGACACATAGTCGGCTGACTAGGTATGAAAAGGTAATTTTGAGTGCAGATAATGTGACCATTGACAGATGTATGAATGTGAATCCTTCAACATCATTGCCAGATGAAGAGAATGTGATTGAAATGGATGAAGTAGATCACGATTGTCTGAATGTGCTCGAATACTGTACAAAACCAAGAGCTGACATCTGAGATGAGCCTTTGAAAGAATCAGATTATATTCTGTTTGTGGATGGCTCATGTTTGAGAACAAGTGATGGAGTTCTAAGTGCAGCATATGCAGTTTGCACAGTAGCAACTGTATTGGAAGCATCTTGTCTGAAAGGTGTACGGTCTGCCCAAGTTGCAGAATTAGTAGCTCTGATTCAAGCATGTAAGTTGGGAAGAAATGTACGGGTTACGATTATGACTGACAGCCAGTACGGCTTTGGGGTCGTGCATGATTTTGGTCAGATTTGGTCACAAAGAGGTTTCTTGACGTCTGCAGGGACGCCCATCAGAAATGGAGATTTTGTGAAAAAGTTGCTTGAGGCGATACAGCTGCCTAAACAGATCGCTGTTGTGAAGTGCAATGCACATAAAAATGGGGAAGACTACATTACTGTTGGCAATAAATATGCTGACGAGATGGCACAGTACTGTGCAAAGAATGTGGTTTCTTTGAATAAATGTCGCGAAAGAGAGCATATTTTTTGTCCTTTGCTTTTTACTAACTCTATTGAAACATGGGATGAGGTGAGACAGTTACAAGAAGCTGCAGAAGACGAAGAAAAAGATACTTGGCTAAAAGCAGGATGTAGAAAACATGAAGAAACGGATGTATGGGTTTACAGGGATGAGAGACCAGTTATGCCTGATAGCATGATTTCTGACATGGCACGGATGTACAATGGGCAAGCCCATATTGGGAGAGATTCAATGATCAGACTTTTTAGACAAACATGGTACAATCCAAAATTCAGAGCCATAGCTGAGAGTCTTTGTCAGAGATGTCTTATTTGTCAACAGTTAAATCCAGGAAGAAAGACAGTAGTGAGTCTAGGAAGAATAGGACGAGAAGGGGGTCCTTTCACTAGAATGCAAATGGATTTTATTGAAATGCCACCTTGCAGCAGATTGAGGTATGTTCTAGTGGTCGTCTGTTTGTTTTCCCGTTGGGTGGAGGCATATCCAACAAGAAGGAATGATAGTATCACAGTAGCAAAACTTTTGCTGCGAGAATTCATTCCAAGGTATGGTTTTCCAGTTACGATTGAAACAGATAGAGGAACACATTTCCAAAACGAATTAGTTAAACTGATTTGTGAAGCACTTAGTATTAAACAGAAACTGCATTGTGCATACAGACCAGAGGCTTCTGGAATAGTAGAGCAAGTGAATGGAACGATCAAGAACAGGTTAGGAAAAATGTGTCAAGCTACAGGACTCAAATGGCCAGATGCTCTGCCATTAGTTCTGATGACAATCAGAAGTATTCCGGAAAGGAAAACTGGACTCAGTCCACATGAAATAATCATGGGACGAGCAATGAGACAAGCACAAGTACCTGTCAACAAGCTACTGACTATAACTGATGATCTAGTACTGGATTATTGCAAAGGATTGGCTGATGTGGTGCGTTCTGTGTTTCATCAGGTTGGACCGGATGCGACCACTCTTGAAAGAAAACCAGCTCACGACTTGAATCCAGGAGATTGGGTTCGAATAAAAGTCCACCGGAGAAGAAACTGTTTGGTTCCTCGCTGGGACGAACCACGACAAGTGATCCTAGTGACGACCACCGCAGTCAAGTGTGCAGGAGTGAAACACTGGGTACATGCCAGCCACACCATCAGAGTTCCAGAACCTAAAGATCGACATGTGAGTCGGCATCTGGAAATATCAGATAACAGTTCAGCATCAGAAAGAGAAGAGGAGACAAACAGGGTGCCAGAACCTGAAGATCGACCTGTAAGTCGACATCTGGAAGACCCAACTACAAGTGCAACGATAGAAGAAGAAGAGGAAATAGAAGAAATAGCTGAAGTTCCAGAATTTGAAGATCGACCTGTAAGTCGACATCTGGAAATATCTGACACCAGTTCAGAATCTGATACAGAACATTCGGAAGGTGAAGAAATTCTAAAAAGAAAGTGGAATTTTGAAAGCATAAGAGAAGAAACTGAGCCAGAAGATAGTGACAGTGAGCAACCAAGTACAAGTTGTGGTAAAATTCCTTCGAAGATAATATTAATAGATGAAGAAGGGAGAGTTTCAAACCAAAAGCTAGAAAAATCGGAAAAACCCAGAGGAGCAGTAGGGACAGATAGTCAAACACAAGAACAGGGAAATTTAGAAGCAGATAGAGAGACTGACACAAATTCGGAAGAACCTCGAGGAGGGACAGAAATAGGTGAACGAAGGAAGATAAGAAAAGAACCACAAGTAGATGAAAGTGAAATTATAAGCTTCAAAATAAGAGGAAATAACTAAAGGATTGAAACAGAATCAGAAGAAAGTGGAGAAGAAAGAAATGAAAAACTATAGACAAGAAAAAGAAATTGGAAAACAGAAAGAGAGGAAAAAGGAAGTGAAGCAAAAAGGCCAAGAAAAGGAGACAATTGGCCCAACGAAGTAAGAAAATTAAGATACAGAATCATAAGGTTGAATGGGAAAAGTGCTGAACAAGTGAATGAAATAACAAGTCAAAAAGAGCAAGAAAAACAAGGTGGAAAACAATTGCAGAAAACGAAAACAATAAAGAAAGTAAATCAAAAGTATAGATCGCCTGAATGGTTGTATCGTGCTTTGACTAGTCACAAAGAAGAATTGAACACTCACGAAAACCCAGAACAAAGAAACCTGATGGGAGAAAGTGAAGTGCAACAAACCTGAAGCAACAAACCTGAAGAAGTTTAGATAGTTTACCGGATTTGACAAAACACTGAACTGACGAATTTACCGGATGTGACAAAGAAAGAATTCTGAGAAAGAATTAAAACAAAAGTACCAAGCAAAGACAAAACATTGGAAGTACAGAGTGGCAAGCAAGTCATTTCTGAGGTGTAGTGACACAATTTTCTAGAAAAACAAAACAAAAACAAAGTAAATAAGGTTAGAAGACAAAATGGAGAATACTAGAGATAGAAAGTGTAGATGTGAGTTTTTAAGTAGATGGTGCAAGATGTGCTGTTTTTGTACAGGTTTATTAATAACAGTATGGGTGGTTTTAGCAATAACTATTCCAATTAGTTTAGCTGTAGTGGAAAAGTCTAATAACACTGAGAAAGAAAAAGGAGCTAACACTAAAGAGCCAGTTATTTTAAAGAGTAGTGCAGAATTACATAAGGACAAATCAATAACAGATTTTTCTAAAAATGTTTTTACAAAATTATTGTATGAGTATGTAGAAACAATGGATGTAAGAGATTGCTATGTTTGTATGCAGTTGCCTGCATCTGTAGCAGAGGGTGTGACTTATCATCACCTCCCTTTGACATATGGAATAACATGTAGTGTTTTAGCAAGTTTATTTTATAAAACAGGTAGATTAGAATATTATTACACTGATATAGATAAGATTTTTGCAAAGGTTTCTGTAGTTCCCGAGCTTAACAAAATAAAAGAGGGAAAGACGTTTGGTGAATATTTCTTAGAAGATAAGATTTTAACATTAGATGGTATAATTAGGTACAACCTTACCTGTGAGTTAAAGAAGGAAGAAAAGGTATTTTTAGAAATGGTTGAAGAGAGAAGAGTGAAATTTCAAAGAAAAGTGATAGAAGAGACAAAAACACCTCTTTGGGCGTTTGAGGAAGACCATCATGACAAGAAAAAGACAGATGCAGCTATGACTCTGGATTGGCCCCAACAGGGAAGGTTGTGCATTAGAAGAAATAAGACAAGATATGACAATTATTTTGTGGGTTCCAGCAATTGCCATGACAATTACCAAATTCTAGGTGGATGGGGATTCAAAGGGGGAAAAGATCCAATATTTCCAGGGATCTATTATGTTTGTGGGAATAGGGCTTATTATAGGTTGCCGGACCATTGGTATGGGTCATGTTACTTAGGCCTGGTCTTTCCAAAGATTTTTCATGTGGATAGAAAAGAAAAAGGAACACACAAAATGATAAATACCTTTACACGTAGAAAAAGGGAAAGTTTTTCAGAAATAGTAGGTGATATTTTTGGTGCATTGATACCAGCAGTGGGAATATCTTTGAATGCATTTAGAATTCGGAAATTATCCACAGTGGTAGATCGTTTATCTACAGATACTGCTGGAGGGTTCTTAATGGTAAATACCGAGATGGTTGCCATGACAGCTATGGTGATGCAAAATCGTCTTGCCCTTGACATTCTTTTGGCAAAAGAGGGCGGAGTCTGTGGAATGCTGAAAGTCCAACATTGTTGCACTTACATTCCAGATAAGAGCGAAAATATACAGAAGTATATAACAAATATTACAAATTTGCACAAAGAACTTGTTCCACTGGAGGTTGAAAGTGTGTGGGGAAACTTGGTAAAGGGTTTTCTTCTGTAACAAATTGGTTAACAAGAATGAGTGGATTAATAATAGGGAAAGTTATAATAATAGCAACCATGATAATAATAATAATATTAGTACTGAAGCTTGCAGTAACATGTATAAAGAGAAGAAGAAGGCAGAATAAGATAGAAAAAGAAAACATGATAAACAAGGAAAGAGAGAGAGAATTAAATAGAGTTAGAAGAAATAAAAGAGAACATGTACAAGAAAACGAAGAAACAAGTTGAAAGGGATACAGTTGTGTAAACTAACAAAAGCAAACGGATAAAAGATATATGCTGTCTGAGAAAATTGTATAACTTGGGTTTTTGTGGTGATATTAAAAATCACCAAAGGGGGGAGTTGATGGAGCAGGGTAAATGTAAAAATTTTAACCTCCTAATATTTTCGTACAATATTAATAAACATGTTCGTTTAAGTAAATAACCAACAATGTATGTAAAGGGTTAATGGTAACACGCAATTCAGTGTGCAAATTAATTGACTTATAATTGTTTACGTTTCTAACATAGCATAATATTTGCGTACTAATTTAATAATACATGCATGATTTGTGCTTTTAAATAAAACGTGTGGTTGCAAAATAAAGCGATGGTAAGTAAGGGACAGCTTTATATGTTGCTTCTGCTAGGTAATACCTAATTGGGGTACGTAGAAAGACGGGAGGGAAACGAAAGGGTTTATATTTCTTTGTTTTAATAACATTTTGTTTATCTTTGAAAATAGTGCGCTTAGGCCTGCCGAGCAGCAATATAAAATGGCCGCGAGTTACTAGAGTGCGCATGAGCGGATGAGACCATGTGATAGAGGAGAGAGGCTGTGGAAAAGGGATGATCACGTGCTGATGCCGAGAGGCTAAGATGAAAGTATGGTCAAGGCTGCTGTGACCCTTCTGAGCAGATGTGTGCCAAGATGATCAGCAAGAAGCGTGAGAAGCCTGGTTGAATCAATAGACGGAACTGTATTACACAAAATGTAACAGAAAAAGATACAATTTGGACTGATCGAAATGGATGAGCAAGTGCATGAACTGTGGGAAACGATGCTTGCATGGACATTCCACACGGAACTGGTTAAGACCAGGAAGTTTGATTAAAATGTATATGGACCTGAGTTTTTGACCAATGAGAATGAATCGCGCCATGTAAGAAGAAACATTTTATGCTGTAAGCTAGAATTAGGGTATAAGAAGACCTACTCTTGGTGGGAGGGGTTAGAATGCTGCGGGATGCTGCGGGAGATGCTGAAGAAGTTAAATGCTGTAGATGGGAGAGTTTGCGGTTGCTGATGCTGACGAGCTGAGGCTGCTGCTGTTATTTTCCTTTTCCAGTTGAGTATAAAGATGCTGCTTTAGGAGAACTTTTATTTGATAGATTTTTATTAGAATTATTAGGATTTCCCCAGAGCGATAGATAGGTTGATCTATAGAGTTCTTAGTATGATAACCTCGTTTTCCCGTCTAATAAAAGTGCCATGCAATTTCAAACTATTCTTATATTGATGATAAATGCAATGATCTGAATAATAAGATTAATCTCAATTTCCTGCATTCAAAAACTTTATATAAACTTTATTATCCTTTAAACAAATGACTCAGTGATTTTCTTTAGCATAATGATTAATAAATGGTAAAAGAGTTCATTGTGATTGAGCTGGTCTTAATCACCATCAACTGATTCCTACTAGTTGGTCCATCGACCAATGAGCGGAATACCTTAAAAGCAAATGAGAAATATTATGTCATTATAAAAGAGGTATCCCGTCCCCTTCCAGCGAATCGTTTTTCTCCTAGGTTTCAGGGAACAAATGAGTAAGTGAATGTATATGCGGTGTTATGGGCCCCACCGTTATATGGATATAGTGTGTGTGTTAGAGAAATAATTGCACCTGGATGACCAAAGCATAATAGGAGAATTATTTTTATTGTTAGCGCTGGATCAAATGCATAGGCAGAACTTCCAGGGTACAGACAGACAGAGCCTCAGTGATTAGACAGGTAACAGCCAACTAAGCGGACAGTTAGCACTTCTGAGACATTTCAAGTACAGGCAGAGGGAAGAGAAGATAACCTGCAACTTTCATTAGCTGTTTGGTTCTTGCTTCAGAGAGTTTTCATTCACCGACTGGCATTTTTGCACTTTTCTATTTGCTCCCCTCCCCTTAATTCCCGTTTTCCTTACATTTTCATGGTGTTTGCTCTTTGATTCCATACTGCTTCCCTATGAGTGTAGTCCAGTCATTGGTGGTGAAGCATGGTGTTTTGCATCCTGCTTCTTTATTGGCCGATTCCAGCCATTAGTGGTGAGATATGATGTGATTCATCAATGCTTCCCAGGACTGGAGCAGGGTTCCTTGTATGGTAGGAGATTCATAAACTGCCAGATCTGTGGAGTATCAGTCACCATCTTGCAACTACACCTTCTACTGCCCTCTCTTTCGCTAACAAACTAATAGCGTCCAATCCACCACACCTGATACCCTGGAAATTTATTTCCAACATGCCCTTGCTCCACCTGAGAACATTCATGGGAAGTCACCAGCTCCAAAGACCTTTAGGACTCGGTTAGCTCCAGAGTTTTGTCTCTGTTTCCTAGGCTGACCCCCATTTTCCCCTGGAGGAAATAGAACTGCACAGAGCTGTGGTGCCCTTTCCTGACTTGTAAGGATCCCACAGTACAGAGGACTGGCAAATTGGCATCTGGATTTATGCCTGAAAAACTACATATTCTAAGAGTCCTGACAGAAATACCATTGAATCAGGAGCAGGAAAGGTAGATAGACAACAAAACCATCCAATCACTAGCAAAGGGCTGACCCAAAGCGCAATCTTTGTATATTGGAAACAATAGGTCTGGCCAACAGACAATCAAAGCTTATGTAACCAAGACCTAAAATGTGAACAGGAAGTGGTGCAGGGGCTATGGGTGTAATTAGGCAACATTGGGTCAGTGAACAGAAGATATAGCTGGTGGAGTGACTGTGAGAAGTATCAAAGAAGCAAGGCCAAGCAAATATTTGAATAGGAGTGTGAGGAATTTGTAAAGTGCTCTGGTGTGCATGATGAGTCAACCTGGTTGTTGTCTGTAAGAGGATCCAAATGGCAAAGTTTTTTTTTATAAATCTTTTTATTGCGAGTAAGAAGAAAACAGAAAACAGCAACATCATATTGTGCAGCATTAGGACACAACTAATTGACATTAGTCTTCCAAAGGTTCCTAGGACACCCCCCTCCCACCACCCATCCCGCAGACAAGTTACAGAATAGTAGCAGCATTGATTTGTTCCTGGCATTGAACATCAGTTCCCACAAGTCTAGGGGGAGTGCACAAACCACCCCAATGATCGTTCCTATCCCCCCAAATTCTGGTTCATTTACCTGGATAGCCCCTGCTCTCATAGACCGCCCTTTTCGCAAGCATGCTCCAATTCAAATCCAGCTTTCAACCACCCACTTTCGCCGGCTGTTCCGCTCCTAAATGGCAAAGTTGAGCCCTTTCTCTAGATGTAGAAAAAAGATATAAAGATGCCCATGAAGTGCTAAGGTTGATTAGTTTGTTGAGTAACAGGATGCTGATACAGATTTTGCCAGAGAGGTAGTCGTACAAGTGGGGAATGGAACCTTGCTAGTAGAAGTTATGATTGATATGCTGTTATTAAAATGAACATTAACAATGCATTCAGACTGTAAGGCAAGTATGGTATCTGGGTGGGGTGGATTAAGAGAATGGATGGTGGTAGAAGTATCAGTAAGCGGCGCAAAGCCAGCAAGTGGTAGTTGTTTGTCAAAATATTGAGAACAGACATATTGTCCTATAAAAATATCATGGCCAAAAGATCGACAACCAAAGTATTGTGAAGGAAAGTATATGTAGGTAAGTATAGATTTACTATTCTTTACTTGGCATCTAGCGATCTTGAAGTTATACATTATGTGAATGCACGTATTTGTGGACTTAAGTATAGTAAAACTTAAACTTACCAATATATACTTATCTCCATGATATATTGGAAGTCAACAATTACGTCATTTTGTCAGTCAGTCTCTTTAATACAGTAGTAAGTCATTGCCCATTAGGTAATAGTCCGATAGGTTCTAGGAATGCTAGTATTTGGAAATGGGGCAAAATTCCCAGCAAAAGTTTGACCACTTACCTGGCACAGTCTCCTCCTCGTCCTACAGGAGAGTTGTCTAAGGACCTTGAGTTATATAATTGTTGGATCTGGGATGCAATAGACAAACTTGCCCCCCTGACTAAGCCTGGCTGGAACAGCTTAGATAATTCAGCACCATGGTTTACTGCATCTCTGGTTAAAAAAAAAAAGCTTATTTGTAAACAGATTGAAAGAAAGTGGAGGTCTCAGTACAGTCCAGATGACACATTTATATACAGAGCTGCTCTGAAAAAATATCATAATTAGAATAAGGAGGCAAATAAATCATTGTTTTTACCTCTCAGATTGAACTTGCAAATAATGATCCAAAGAAAATTTTTAAGATAGCTAAGTAATTTCTTCCTCCCAAAGCTTCTGAAAGATATCTCCTACCTACTCAAACAGTATGTGACAGTCTCTCCAAGTATTTTGAAGAAATAATCCACAACATTCAGTTTAGTTTTAATAAAAGTCTTGATAGGACCTCCACCCCACCAGGTCCAGGACAGGACTCTTTGCTACCTAAGTCTGCGTTGGCCGTTTTTCAGCAAATCTCTCTCCAGCAATCAGAGCGAGCTCTTCTGCTCTGCAAAGCAGGCTCCTCTTTAGACCCCTGTCCTCCCACGGTCCTTAAGAAAGCTACTGAAGTTATCAATCCTGTTATTAACTACATTTAGAATTTTTTCCTCTCCTCTGGTACCAGAGTCATGGAAACTGCCTGTGGTTACACCATTACTTAAAAAAACCTAGTGCCGATCCAGAAATCCTGGCCAATTTAGACCCATTTCTCTTCTCCCCATCCCAGCTAAGATGCTGGAAAAATTGGTCAATGATCAGTTTAAGGACATTCTTGAAATTCTGGCAGTTTTCATTCTTTTTAATCAGGTTTTAGGCCTCAGCATTCAACTGAAACTGCACTGCTAGATGTTTCTGAAACAATTAAACTTACACTGATAAAGGTCAGAACACAGTGTTGATTCTTTTAGATCTGTCCCCAGTGTTCAACACAATATCTCACTCAGTTCTTCTTCAACAACTCAGAGTCGGATCTGTGGACTGGCGCTGGTATGGTTTCAGTCGTTTCTTGAGAGTAGAAGGCAGGTTATAGCTATTAGTCAGTTCTCAAAAGAAAAAACCCTGAGTTACGGGGTTCCACAGTGCTCCGCATTAAGCCCAACCCTTTTTAATGTTTATATATCTCTTTTAATAACTCTTATTGATTCCTTTGGCATCGTGTCATTATTATATGCTGACAATACCCAATTGATCTTGTCATTAGACAAGAGCTTTTTTGGCTATAAGATCAATTTTAAATCTGTTTCTTAAGTATCGTCTGCTGGATGAAACTCAATGCCCTCCAATGTAATGCTGACAAGACGGAGATACTCCTGTTTGGTGAGAATAATCAATTATCTTCTCAGTTGGAGTGTCCTGACAATTTTCCGCCTCCTCCTCCACCAGTTAAAGTGGCTCGCAATCTAGGTATCAATTTGATTGCTCACGTTCCTTTCATTCTCAAGTCATATCTGTCTCTGGTACTTGATTTTCCTTGATCAAATCATTAAAGACATTTTTTTAATACCTCCCTCTGACAGCAAGGAAAACAGTAGTCCTTGCACTTATTTTTTCAAGGTTGGACTACTGTAACGCCTGTATTTTGGAATGACGAAACACTTGATACACAAACTTAAAGTGGTTCAAAATGCTGCAGTCAGATCAGTTCTGAAGCTTCCACGTAATGGTTCACTCTCTCAGGGACTTAGGAAGCTGCATTGGCTTCTGGTCTATAAATGGATCCTTTTCAAGACTCTGACTTTGGTTTTTAGAAGCTTTCATCGTTTAGGCCCTAAGTATCTCTCTGATCGTTTTAAACATTACAAAACTTCAAGAACCTTGAGATCCTCTAACTTGAATCTGCTAGCCATTCCTGCTTTTAGATGCAAAACAAATGGAGGTAAATCTTTCACCTTGTTGGGCTCTGAAGTTTGGAATCAGCTCCCTGTACCGTTTAGATCTATAGAGAGTGAAATGGATTTTAGGAAACATCTTAAAACCTGGCTTTTTCTTTATTGGCTGATGTTTGGAGACATCTGACCGATTGATTTTAATGTTCACCTTCTTACTCTTGGGCCCTTAATGTTACATCTTTCTTTGTAGATGTTGGTCAGTTACTTTTGTTTCTGAGTTAGCACCAGGATTCACAGTTCTGAGTGCCAGGGCTCTCTAAATACCTCTTATCGTATAATATCATAACATATCATGATTCTTTTAGGACAAGTTTTGTCCATAATATTCCGCTACCATAGTCTGGTGGCACCAGCTATGAGGCAGTTTTTATTTGGTGTTGGAATTGGTTGGTTCGGGGTGGTAAAGACAATTGTGGCATCAGCAGATAGGCTGTACAAAACAATTAACGTGGAATCCAAGGGATGAGAGAGGTGGACTGAATGGAGAAGAAGCGGGGATTGGTTTCAGAGATCTGGGGGAACTACTCACTGGCAGATGAGCTGGTGTCCACAATAGGAGGAGATGCCGAACAGTGCAGTAGCTGTCATTGTGAGATTCCACATGGCATGTAGACGTGTACAGTGGTAGAGTACTTTGAATAGAGTGAATAAAACAAGAGTGAGGAAGATGGATGCAAAATTCATGGGTTGGCCAGAAACACTGAACTTTGTTATGTGAATGAGAGGGTTCTTGGTGAGGTATATTTTGCATAAACCCAAATGAAGGGGAATGCCAAGCTGATTGGTGGAAATTAAGAGAAAGCTTGTAGGACTGCAGAGGTGATCAGAGGACTGCAGGGGTGGTTGGTGGGAATGCAGAGGTGCTAGCTGGATTATAGGAGTGGCTGTTGGGTTGAACAGGTGGTTGATGGGGTTGCAAGGGTGGCTAGTAGGACTGAATGGGGGTTAGAGTCATTTATGGTTGGTGTGGTTGCAAAGGTGGCCAGTAGATTGCAGAGGTGGCTGGTGGGTTTCAGAGATTTTGATTCTCTACAGTCCAGATTTAAATCTGTATGCAGTGCAGAAATAGATATCGTTCTAATTGCTGATGACACATGGAGACTCATATCTACTCGTCCTCCTAGGCCTATCAGCAAGGCTTGATATAGCAGACATTAATACTCTGCTTATGGGTAGAATTGCATAATCAACAGAGTACTAAGCTGGCTATCTTGACAAATAGAAAACTAATGCCAGCCAACAAAGCCGATCAATAATCTCTCAAACCCTTCAATTTATTGCCCAGGGAGCGCCATGGGGCTTAATTAGATCACCAAGTCTCTTTTTTAACTATATTTAGAAGCTCTGACCATGGATGTCAAAGACTCCAACATCGTAGATCCACATTATGCAGGTGATAGGGAATTGCACTTTAAACTCTCACCCAGAAGACATGTTCTATTTAGTCCAGGCTCTATAAAACATTCAATCTTGGCTGCCCTTCTACCTCTTAAAGTTAAACCCAATGAAGACCGAATTTCTACTCATCTTGCCCCCTCAATTGTTGACTAACAACATCATATATTTTGAGTGTTCAAAATCTCAAGCTGCCAGATAAGACCTGAACTTACACAATCACCATAAGGTTAGAGCAAAGAGTACTCAATACTAATCGAACCTTCATTCTGATGGAAATCAGACTCCAGGACAGGGGTAAAATCAATATACATGTCTAGTCATCAGAATTCCCTTCTCACAGGGATGGCAAGTGGCACCAGGCCGCTGTTGCGGTGGCAATGCATGCCACAGCCCTGCATGTCTCAGGAGGGAGATGCTTCAAACACATCACCCCAGTCCTTACCACTCTTAGGTGGCTGCCTATTGGAGGTCAGAGTGTGCTGATAATGATCTGCGTCACACACAGATTCAGGCTGCCGCATACAAATACCTGCCACAAAACAACCACCACTGACTGAGGGATGCTGCGCTTTATGAAGAGCCACATTTTTTGAACCTCGAACAACACCTGTTCAACAAACAAAGAACCATAACCAAGTAGTACTCAGGAAAGCCCCAAAATGTGAACCTCAATTCAGATATAATGAGGAATCCCTCTTTGAGGCATGCAAAAAAAGAACTGAAATACCCACAGCTTCAACCAGCCTCCAAGACTGCCTTTGTGCTTAGAATTTTTTTTTCTTTCTTTCTCCAACCAATCAGGCTTCGTGCCATTATGCATATTTGTACGTATTCTATGTTTGACTTTTTATGTTTAAATATGTGCCTGGGTTGACTGTTAATTCACTATTTACATCTGCAATCTCCAATTGCTAATACTTTTGATGTAAGGCTAATTCCCGTCCAAGTATAAACGATATGTGCGGTTTCATCTTCAGATTCAAATAAAATGCATTTTTTTCTTATATAGCTCTGTGATATCCCTCGGCTCTAGTAGGCACTATATGAAAGTGCACATAAATGAATGGCTTGTGAGATTGAAGTAACGTCAGGCAGCAGGAAAAGGTAGATCCTTTAAAAGCAAATCTACCAATGTCTGTGGAGAAGAGAATGAGATGGGGCAGTTAAAGGGTAGGCATAGGTCCATTGTGAGGTGTTACCAGGTGTAGCTCTGCCCCAGCCATCCTAAGTGGTTCAGAGGAAACAGCTTTTTGAGTTTCCCACTTTCTCTGGAGGCCCCTACATCCAGCATGGACTCTCCTGTTCGCACAGTAACAAGTGAAGGGCTGGTGTGCAGAACATAGGTCTGTAAACCTGCCGCCTGTTTTAAATATTCTTCTCGTGAGGCATTTGAGCATTCATCAGTCAGCGTTGGAGGAGGCAACCAGCGGCCTGCAGAGCTCCGTGACTGTCCCAGCAGGGGCCGGCCATGTCTGTGTTTTATCCGGCAAGCAGATTCTTCAGAGCCTGGGTGGAAAAAGTCCTGGACGCCGGCCAGATCCTGATGTTATGTGGAGCAGATTGCAGCAGCAGCATTATCCCACCACCGAGCCAGGCCTGGCTTTCTCTGTCTGCACACACGTGGCACTCCTTCCCTCGTCTCCTCCTGTACTTCTTTGTTCCATTCCATTCTCTCACCCCTTCCATCTCTCTCGCTGCTGTCTTGCTTCCAGCCTCCCTTTCTCTCTCTCTGGTATTTTCCCTAGTCCTAATTTTTTTAACTTGCCTTTTGTTTGCTTCTGTGTATCACAAAACCTGGGTGTTGTTTACTCTTTCTACGTTCTCTTTCCTTATATTTCTTCAGTCCTTACCTTTCTCCAACTTCTTTTGTTTTCCCATTTGTATCATTTTCCCATTCACGATTTGTTTTTGTTTGCCAGTCTCTTTTCTCAGTTCCCTTACTTTCAGTAGCTCACACACATCTTCAAACCCTTTCTTTTACTTATTTTTGCCTTTCCAACATTTTATCACTCTTTCGTTGGCTTTGTCTCTTTCCTTCTTTCCTTTTCTGGATATCTCGCCTATTTCTCTTCTTCCCTCATCTGTCTTTTTGTCTATTTTCATTTGACTCACTGCAGGCCTTGTTCGTATAGTGTCTTGTCCCATTCACTCACATTTCCTCTATCTCTTAGAGTATGTTTTATCTCACTATCTCTTCCCAATTACTCCATGCGATGTCTCACCTCCCGTTCTCTACCCCATCACTCCATGGGTTCTTTTTTTGGCTCCTCCATCAACTTTGTGCTGTAATTGGAGTTTGAACGTGGACTGGCCCACACGAGACTAATGGGTGCCTGGAAGGGCGAATGTGACTGATTCTTTCTCAGCCCCTCGGCCTTACTGAGCCGTCGGATTCTCATGATGGCCAGTGAACCTCTGGTACATCTCAGCCAGTTCTACGGGTACCAGTTGTAGAGCACAGTTCAACGAAACCCTAAAATGTGGGGTGTGTTGAGAACGGCGATCCACCGCGCCCCAGCACCCCAGTCATTCCAGCTCCTTGGACCCCGTCCCTTTCTGTTAGATCTCCTCGCCTCCTCTCCCGCCCCCTCTTCTGCTCTGGGCACCGCCTCGCAGATCCATCCCGGCCCAGCTGGGGCGAATCAGCGAGCAGAGGCTGCCAAGAGCTCGCTCTGATGTGGCGGATCGCTCCCTTCCCCCTCTGCTACAGCAAGGCCGGTCCACATCATGCCTGCTACAGTGTGCTTAATGTGTTTGTGATTAAAAGAACATGCTGGGGCAGGGAGAGCCGGTGCGCGTGGAGCTCTCAGTGGAAGGCAGCGGGCAGGGAGGGCGGCACATCCCAACTGAGGGTTCCAGTGGTCGGCTCTATGGAAACCAAAGTCCCCCTCTTAATGGGGGCCCTTCTCCGTGCCGGGGTCACAGGGCCCACGCGTAGTTTCATTCAAGCTCTCGGATGACAGGTTTTGTCTTCTCTGACTGTCTCCCCCTCCCCATGGTCCCAAGTAAAATGGCGGCTCCTGCTGAGAAGTAAAAGCCGTACTTGCGCTATAGAACCCCCTCAGACGTCTATGCCCCGAGTCTATCAATTGAATCAGGCGCTGTGCTCTTTGGAGCATATCACCACGGGACTGAGGCTGCTTTGAGACCTGTACTTATGACAACTTTTCTTCGCAGCCCTCATACCTGGGCCCTTATGGGGGCCACGTCTCATCAGTCCCAGGGCTCAAATGGAACCGGTGCCCATTGAAACGCGTCTCTCTATTTCTGTAGCTGCATTTGGACACATGTTTATGGAAGTATGCTTCATGAGTCCGAGAGCTCCTTTGGGACCTGTGTCCATGGAAGCATGTCTGCCCAGTCCCTGGCCTGCTTTGATCGCGGTAGATTTGTGAGCATGTTATTCGGTACACCTTTGGAGTGTGTGTCTATGGACGCAAGTCGCTAGCTGGGACATATGCTCAGGGACCATGTCTCTGCAGGTGAAGGGCTCTTTTGTGGCCTGTGCCAAGCACCTCTCCCCGACTCCAGCACTGCTTTGGCCCCTGCACTTACAAGAGCATGTTCCTTCAATCCCAGGACTTCTTTTGTGGCATATGCTTCTGAGAACATGTCTCTTTAGACCCAAGGTTCCTTTGGGGCCTCTGCCTAGGCAACCATGTCTCCAGTTACGAGATCATCATATGTTCAGGGAGCATGTCTCTGCAGTCCTAGGGCTTCTTAGGGCCTCTGCCTAGGCAACCATGCCTCCAGGTATGGGACTGTCATGGGACATATGCTTAGGAAGCATGTCTCTGCTGGCCTAGGGTTCCTTTGAGATCTGTGCATATAGAAGCATCTCTCCCCACCCAAGGCCTGATTTTGTCCCTGTACTTATGAGAGCATGTCTCTTCAGTCTATTGGCTCCTTGAGGCCTGTCACTTGCCTATTCCAGTCACATTTTGAGGCTGCTGAGAGGTTTGATTTTTAAGTTTTTAAGAGTGAATATTAATGTCACTGCTGAATGTGTGTATGGCTGCACAAACAAGGTTGCTGATGCTTTGTCTCATTTTAAGTGTACATCATTCTGGTGCGGGAACAGAACCTGTTTTGCCTGCATCTACATACCGGCTTCTTTTGTGGCTCTTAGGAGTGGCAACGAAAAATGAGACAATAGTGATGCAGTGCAAGGACTGCTGAGTGGAAGAAGACAAGGCCTCATTGCATGCTAACACAAAAATCCTTATGATTGCTAGACAAACGCTTATTCAAATTCCTGATTCACTTGCACACAAGTGTTTTCACCCAAATTCCCTGTTTTAAGGTAATTCCACACCCATGGGGTTTCCCTGTACACTTTTCACTAGATACAACCTGGTAGGATTAAGCTAGGAGAACATGCTTAGTCCAACTTTAATCACCTCAGAATGGAGAGAACACACACTATCACCATCTAATCCCTCGTTCTGATATGTTGAAATTGAATTGATGTGGTAATACCATGCCCACTAAATTCTGTAGCTATGGCACTGTTATTTAATGGGTGAGGTATTACTGCACGAAATTCCCAAGGAACTTGTGATGAACCCTGTGAGTGGTTGAAAGAAGGAACTGATGCCCTGAGCACATACACCGTTAGTGCCCAAAGAAAGAAAGTAATCTAGTCGTTGTCCTCTTGTCATCAGATCTTTGTTTTATTCGAGTATATGTTTCAGCCTCACACCAGCCAACACATGTTTCGTCTTCAGGTGTAGTCACCCTACGACTTCTTCAGGGCTGTAATATTCGGGGGTTTACTTAGGTGGTATGTTGTCGTGTCCACAAATTCCAAAACTCGTTGTTAATCGCAACTAGGGATAAAATAGTAAAAGTATGAACGATCCTGTTACAAGCGCTGTACCGCCTCCCGAGTGCAGTCAGGCGTCCGTCGTCTCCGCGTCTTCGTGTCCGTTGCTACATCTGCAATGAAGACCTGATGACAAGAGGACAACGACTAGATTACATTCCTTCTTTATTTGGACACTAACGGTGTAGGTGCTCAGGGCGTCAGTTCCTTTTGCGTATTCCTGAGGATGAAGGGTTGACATCCCTACCCTTGGAGCACTACGGATAGTTGAGATCAAGTACATGTGGGTACATTGCCTGGGTGCGCCTGACTTACCTCATTCACCCATTTAACTTCTGAGTGGTTGAAAGAAGACTGAGGGGCATCTTTACAATAAAATGTGGGAGCGCAGAGCTGCCCCAAATTTGCCAGTGTAGCACTCCGACATTTTCAAAAAGCATCAATGCGCTGTATTCACAAGAATACGGTGAACCCCTGTGTTTCCCCTAGCGCCGGCGCAAAAAAAGCTGCCTGCCGCCATGTTGTAATGGTGCCTGCGCTGCAGGGACGATTGTTTTTGTGCAGGAAGACACACCTTCCTGCACATATACAATCAATAATGGTGATTTGCACCTTCTATATGTGCTGCAGCACACATAGAAATAGCAAAAAATAAGGAGGAATTAATAGTTTCTCCTCGTTTCGCCATTCTAACACCTGGTATGCCGCACAGCTTACTTTTTAAATCAAAAAACAAACTCTGGAGTTTGTTCATGGGAAATAAAAAATTGAATGCACTGGTAGTTTTTTCCCTGCACATGGGAGTCATTAATCATATCTGTTTGCGTCCACCAAGCTTTCTCCTGTGGTTCCAATTAGGCAAAAAGGACATCTAACAAAAGAACGCAACATATGGGCGAATATCCACAAACTCACAAGTGTGTGGCGGTCACCAACATTTAATGGCATTCTCTCCTTGCAGTGCTCATGGTCTATCTATCAGGACACATTTACTCCCACATAATATAAAGTAATTTTATATGTGAATAAATCAGTGTACAAGTGTCAATTCAAATTTTGTGAATTCTAAGCGTGAATCTGCACTTCTAAATCATGCCATTTGGGCTCCTAATTTTACCTCCAGTATGCAAATAGTATTGTGCCAGGAGGAGCCTATTAGAGCTCGGGCCACGAGCAGCCTGTTAGAGCATCCCAGACACTTAATGGTGGCAGCGGCGAAGGCTCGCCGGCCACAGTGATAACACTGCCACTTGCAGTTCACTCACTGCTAATTACTTGAGAAACCCGTAATTGAAGCTGATCTTAGTTTTTTTAAGAAACCTGCACCTTATTGGCATTGTTTTAGGCTCTGTTTTAAGAGTACTGCACTGTTGTTAACTATGCAATTACGCTTGCGCCGATTGGCCCAGGGGAAACCAATCAGAGATGTGCCAGGAGAAGTATGTAAGAGCTCCTAGTACACTTAATGGGGGCAGCGGCGCGGACGTGCTGCGGACGCCCGCAGCAGGTGTTCCGCTGGCGCACCAAAGGCAAGCCCATTTGCACCCACCCGTGCCTGGACGGCCAGGCACTCTGCCCATCACGACTCCCACAGGTTGCTTTATTCCTCCACTGAACTTTGCACACTCAGGAACCACCCACAGCTTTGTGGCATGCATGTGTGGACCCCAGAGGAGCAGTCGTTCAGTTTCAGGACCCTTGGTTTCAGGTTCAGCTCCTCTGAGCTTACCATGAGGCCACTTTCCCACACCTCCCAAACCTTTCAGACCCCACCCCGGTTCATTGAGTACAATTTCTACAGTATTAACTGGCACTCTCTCATTAGACACCACATCACTGATATCTTTGATTTAATCCAGGATAATGCACTGGACAGTCTGTTTCTTACAGAAACTTGGCTTGGCCAGCCCTCGGTAGCAGAACCCGTTTTAGTGCTTCCCCATCACATAAAGAATTTTAAGAGAACCAGTGGCAGAGGAGGCGGCATTGCAGTGATTTACAAAGATACGCTCACCTGTAGCTTGCCTCAATGCACCATCACAGATTGCAAAAGGCTCTCTTCAAAATTTCTTTAAACAGTGATTTTACTTTTTCGGGGCTTTTCATTTACCGTTCCCCCAGGCCCTTCCAAAGCCTTTAGGGAGGCACTGACTAATTTTATTGCACCACTGGCCATCAGACTAGCCAACTTTAACATCTTTGGGGATCTTAATCTCATCTGGATGCCACTCATGGCAGCGATATTACTAATTTAATAGATGACTTCACTTCCATGCAGTTAACTCAATTAGTCACTGGCATCACACACTCAGCTGGCCGCCTCCTAGACTCGCTCTTTACCAACCTCAGCTCTTTACAGGCTACTACTCCTCTACCTATGACCTAGACCGACCATTTTATGATCTCCCTGTCCATATGCCTACCCCACGAAGCGCATACGTTGGTTCCCGACCCAATCTTCAAACGACCTTGGCACAAGCTTGATCTCCAAAAATGTGGCCAGTTTATTCAAGCTAGTTGCCCCTAGTTGGCCCCTAATGCAGAGACTGCAAACAGCACCTTGCAACTCTTGCTCACCTCTGCCTTAGATGTTTTTATTCCTGTAACACAGGTCTCTGTTAAGAAGAAACATGCTGCCCCTTGGTTCAACTATGCCCTTATCTCGGCTAAAAAGCACTGTAAGGCTTTAGAACGCTCTTGGAGGAAAGTATACGATAATTCACCAAAAATTCAATACAGATCAGCCATCAAAACCTATCATAAACTGATAATGAAATATAGTGCAGAACACTTTGCTAACAAAATCAGCAGTAGCAATAACCCTGCTAAAGAAATGTTTAGCTTAGTGAATAGCCTCTCAAAACCAGTAGTGCTATCAGCAGACCCTATTGAAGCCTCCAGTGCTGTGAGAAGTTGGCCTGGCATATGCTGTCCACTAATTATAGTGGGCACCTTGCACCAGTCCAAACAACCCCTTATTGGAGATAGGTTAAAGACAACCTTATTGAAAGCTATCCTAGTGGTAGCTATGGAGAGCAGCCTTCAGGCTAAGTCTTGAAGGAATGTAAAGCAGCTTGTTTTACTAGTCTATAATCTCTTGAGTGACCAAATGAAAGAGCACCACACCAGGTATATATTCAAAATATATGTATTTATTGCTAAACACACCCCTCTAGTCTCTTTATGAGGCTAGAGTTCGAAGTACATAAGTTAGAAGGTATTTAAACACAGTAATAGCACAAATACACGTTTGGGCCCTAGGGGCGTACCAAACCATATACCAATAAAGTGGTATAAGAACCACGACTGAACTAGACACTAGGCCTAGAGCCTCTAGAAGTGCTTGGACCACAAGGAACCACACAGGTAGTGACACAGGGGACCCACGGGGACGCGTGCAGTGTAAATACACAACCGCGATACGCCGTTGACTTCTATGGAGAAAGTCGCGATCAGGAAATTAAAGAAAAGGGACACTTAAAGGAGGACTTGGAGCAAACCCTTTGAGAACTAGTACTTTGAAGAGTCTCTACCCACGGGAGCACCGGAGTACTCGTGTTACCTCACCCAGGGAAGCCGGGTGCATAGGTGCCTTTCGGGGTCGGGTTTCGTCGTCGATTTGAATGGCGATCTGCTGCAAAGTGCTGCTGGCGACCAAGTGGAAAGTGTCCGGGTGGATCCAAGAGTGGATCGGAGATCTGAAGAACCTGAAAGCAGCGGGGACAGAGTCTGGGTCACTAGCCAGTGACCAGGAAGGCGATGGACAGATGCCCACCGATGTCGAGTGCTTCAGGTGCGTTGACGGTCGTCTTGACTCTTCAGCTACGAGGTCCAGGAGGTGTTGTCGGCGACCAGGAGCAGGATTCGGGCTGGTACACGATGTCTGCCGAGTGCTGAGGTGTCGGCGACCGAATTGGACCCAACAAGCCTTGGCAATGGCAAGTCTCAATGAAGATGAAGATCGTCGATGGTGCAGACCAGCAAGGTCTGGGGAACTCACCCAGCGAGGGTAAGTGAGGGCAGGCCTGGAGCAACCAGGATGCCCAAGGAAAAAAAGATTGGCCTTCGTTAAGGGCTACAAGCCAACGGGCTAGCGACCGCGAAGGAGCCTCGAGACGTCGCATGTGGATCTGGCTCACAGGACACTCGTGGAGTGGAGGCCAGTGATCTTCGGTGCAGTTGGTGCTGGAGGCTAGGGCTACTCGGAGCCCAAAGCACGACTTCGTGGGAGACCCAGAAGAGGATGCACTTGCAAATGTGCTCGGTGTCCAGGGGTCACGGTCTCACGTCACCCACGATAGCTACGGGCCTCAGCTTTGCTGGGGACTCAGGGTAGCCTCGGGAAGTCTGAGAATCCACCTCTGGTGATGCGAAGACTTCGGCGTCCGACGGGAGCTTCAGAAATGCAGACCGGACAGATGTGTCTTTGGTGCCTGCCAAGCAGGGGAGTCACTCCTTGACCCCAAGGGAGATTCTTCTGTCCTCTAATCTTGAGTAGAGCGTCGAAGGTCCAGGATTCTGTTTCAGAGTTTCGTCCAGGGATAATCTAAAGTCCTAAGGACTGGGTTCCTATACTTATACTAAGTTTAGGGGTTGGACTACTCTGTGGCCCCACCTATGGATGGGTCAGGGCAGAGGGGTGGCTACACCCTCTTTCCTTTGTCCAGTTCGCGCCAAAGCAGGGGCTGCAAGCCCCTGATCCGGTTTGAACTGGGGTATGCACAGGGACACCAAGTGTGCCCCCAGTGCAGGACTTCAAAGCACCCGAAAGTGCTCCCGCCCAGCCCCAATACACATTATCCTGTCTGGGGAGGTGGTCACACCTCCCTGGGACAGGAAACCTATTGTCCAGGCCTCCCCTGCCGGAGTTTCGTCCAGCAGCAGGAGGCCAGACTCGTGTCTGTGGCAGCAGCATCCATTTTGTGATGCCAGGGCTTTGGAAAGAAGTTACCGGGCTAGCCAGAGTTAACATGTCTTTCCCTCTAGAAGGGTGGAATGCTACCCCCGCCGCCAGAATTGGCGGGGGGAGTATTCCAAGATGTTTGACACCAAACACGACATGTTTAGGTGCAGCCATTCCAAAGTTAGCATTTAACGCGAGGTTATAATGCGCTTAAGAGTATATGGTCAGGTTGCACTACAAACAGCATCAGAGAAGGGTCTCCGAACGCTGCAGAGGGGCCCTGCTCATGCAGGGGCACCCTCTCACATAGGAACCATGCACTCTGCCTTTAGGATTGATAAGGCCTGCCTTAGGAGTGACTTATAGGTTTATATGTGTGTATGTATTTAGTGATATAGGTAGCCTATATCACAGTAAGGGGTGCATGCACCACCTTACCCAGGCTGCAGTAGCAGACCTGTGGTGTCAGTTTGGATGGCCTTCCAGGGGTGGCATAATACATGCTGCAGCCCCTGGTAGGCCTTTGAGGTACCTATGCCCTGGGTACATAGTATACCATATACTAGGGACTTATAAGGGCACTCCAGATTCCAATCAGTGATGTGCCTAAGGCACATGGAAACCATTTTAGAGAGGAAGCAGCTAGGCTGGGGTTCTGATTAGCAGGGCCCCAGCCAGACTAATGTCGAAAAACAGTGAAGCATCAGCAAAAAGTGGGGGTACCCATGTGAAGCAGATCCTACTCTCCTACAAGTGCAAACTACAATAAACTAGCAGATTATTTCACTGACAAGATAGAGGACATCTGTAGAAAAGTAGGATCTGCTTCTATGGTTACCCCCAATTGTTGCCTGATGCTAAGCTGTTATTGACTAGTGTGACTGGGATCCTACTAATCAGGACCCCAGTCTATCTGCTTTCTCCCTAAATTGTTATGTTCAGTACTTAGGTACATCCCAGATTGGATACTGGGTTACCCTTATAAGTCCCTAGTATATGGTACTAAGGTACCCAGGGCATAGGCACACCAGAGGTCCCCCATGGGCTGAAGCATGCATTATGCCCCCCATGGAAGACCATGCAAAAGGGAACTACTGGCCTGCCATTGCTGCCTGTGTAAGATGGTGCTAACACCACTTACTAAAGATATAGGTTTCCTATATCTAGAGTCACTGCACTTAAAACCTATAAGTCACCCCTATAGCAGGCCTTTGCAATCCTGAAGGCAGGGTGCTTGGTTCTAAGTGAGAGGGTGCCCCTGCATGAGCAGGACACCTCTACAGCCTACGGAGTCCATTCTCCCGGGTTGTCAGTGAAGCAACCATATACCATATAGAGGGGCACCATGTAATTACGCGATGCCCATCTCGAAACTGGCTGCAACGAATCCTATCATGTTTGCTATCAAACATGTTGGAATCATACCTCCCACACCGTAAACGGTGTGGGAGGTATGATTCCATACACTGGAAGAGCCCTCCGTTAGGCTCTCCATGTCCCCGGTACCAGTCTTCCAGACCCGGACCGCACAAAATGGTTGCTGCCGACCAGATTGTGCCCTCTTGCTGCTGAGCCAAGCCCGAGCAGGGGAAGGCAGAACAATAGGCATCCTGTCACAGGGAGGAGTGACCACCTCCCAGACAGGATTTAGGGCCATATGTATCAAAGTCCCCTTTTGCGATTCTCAAATAGCGATTTTTTGCGAATCGCTATTTGAGAAACGCAAAACCGTATGTAAACAAATAATCGCAAAACATTAGCGATTCGTTAAAATTCGCTAAATGAATAGCGATGAGCCAAATAGCGATTAATTAGTATTGAACTTTCTATTTTGCGAATTTCACGACAATTGCGAAAATCGCAAAATTGCGAAGTTCGCGAACTACAATTCTGAGACTCAGGTGCAGCTTGATGACATCACAACCAGGAAGTGTGACTACCCATGCTGCACCTGAGTCTCAGAAGCAGAGTGAGAGAGCAGGAGTTGAGGCTGAGGCATCACTGCAGTGCTACACACATTGGAGAGAGTGGAGACATGGCCAGCAAGGACAAGCAGCAGGGGGAGACACCCAGAATTAGAAAACCAAAGTTCACAGAAAGTGAGCAGGAGGCTCTGATACAGGAGATGGTTGTGAGCCATGAGCTCCTGTTTGGCAAGAAGTCTCCTGCGTGTGCCAGAGACACGCAAGAGAAGGATATGGGCAGACATCCAGCGCAAAGTCAACGCAATTGGCGTCACACATCGCAGCGTCAAAGACCTACAGAAGCGCTGGTATGATATGCGCGCGCGCTCAAAGGAGAAGGTTGCTGCCAGGTTGGAGGAGGCCAACAGGACCGGTGGGGGGACCTCCACTGCCACCGCTTCAACACCACTCGAAGAAATGGTTGAGGGGACCCTGCTTCCGGAGAGTGCAGTGGGCATGTCAGACCTGGACAGTTCCGACCACACACAACCAAGACAAGGTAAGAAGCATGCCATCACACCCCTGATACCTCCCTACTACCCCCACACACCCAGGAGAGTCCCAGGGGCACAACAAAACTACAATTCCAGTGCAGGTACACAAGCACACACAGCAATGCATTATGGGAGATGTAGTTACATGCACCTAACAGTGGAGCAATGACACCCAGCCAGGCTCAAACAGTATGTGTGCATCATGAAAGTCAAAATACAGATAGATAGGACCCATGTAACTCCAAACAGTGATATTTAATGCATGACAAATGCAAGGCAGGACAGTAAATTAATGTGTGCATTTATGTCCACAGCACCAGCAGAAACACAGGGAACAATCAGTGGAGGGGAGGATGAATCCCCCAGCCCAGAGGCAACAGGGCAAGAGGAAAGGAGGAGGAAGAGGAAGACGAGGGCAGCCCAGTCATCACTCCAATACGCCGCAGGCGGATTGCAGTGCCACCATTGCCACCACTGGAGGAGGAATCCCAGGACACCGATGTCAATGTCCAAACAGTCCAGGGACAGTCAGAGCCACAACCCCGTGCTCGAGCACGTGCCGAACCAATACCACCAATCCCATCCAGGCGCAGGGCACTACGTGCATCCACTAGTGCAGCAGTCACAGGAGACGACACAGTCTTCCAAGGGCTGGAGGGCCACATGTTGGAGGTCCAGCGCCTGCAGGCAAAAACATACGGTCAATCCAGAGGCAAATCAGGGTTGGCTTCATGGGCCCTGACGGGTGCCCTGGAGGCACTCTGTGCTGAACTAAGGGCGGACTGTGCTGCTAGGCGCAGGGAGAGGCAGCGCCTCCACACCCGCCTAGACCTCTACACCAGGGCGGTAAACTGCCTTTCCTCAGCGACCTCTGTGCTGTCAAGGCGCAGCATCAGTATGCAGCACGAGGTGTCACACTGCAGCCAGGACGTGGCCAGGGGTCTGGTACAGGTGACATGTGCTGTGGATCAGCTGCGGGCAGCTGCCACTGCTGGCCCAGGAGTCCTCACTCCAACAGACGAGGACGCACAATCTAGCAGGAGCAGCATCACACCACCGCCCCCACCGGACAGGCGCCGTAGTGTGCGTCACGTCAGGGCTGCTGAGACAGGCGAAGAGGGCACAGTGCACCCACGGCGAGGGCCTACAGGCCGTCAGCGCCGCAGTTGAGGCGCTCAGACATAGGCATGGATATGGGTGCATCAACCCAGGGCACACAGACACTTGGTCAAGAGTCAATTTGCACTGTGAATCACACATGTGCGGTACTTTTAACAATACATTGTGTGCCACACAGGCTGTGTGCCGATATATATCCTGTACAAAGGGAAATTAAACACAGTCCTGTATTAGATCTTTGGCATTGTGTCATCTTTTCTTACCTAGAAATAGTTATGTGTGATCTCATCTCGCCTCTGGCGCCCAGCAGCTGCACCAATTACTCCGGCCGGCATGCGTCCAGGAGCTGGCCGCTCCTCATCTGATGATTCTGATTCAGTGAGCTCCACTGGTGTGCCCTTCCTGGTGGCGATGTTGTGCAGCATGGCACACACTACCACTATCTTGCAACAGGTCTGGGGGCTGTATTGAAGTGCCCCTCCACTCTTATGTAGGCATCGAAACCGGCTCTTGAGTATTCCGAAGGTCCGCTCGATGGTACATCTGGTTGCTATGTGGGCACTGTTGTACCTCTGCTCCCCAGCGTTGGCAGGATTAAGGTAAGGAGTGAGTATGTAGTCCCGGACCGCATACGCACTGTCACCTGTGGGGCGAGAAAAATATGGTTGAACACTGTCCTGCCACTGCTATGCATTACTAGTGTGTCCTTCTATCACATGCAATTACCTAGTAGGTATCCCTCACCAAACTCCCCACTTGTGAGTCGGCGGTGTATCCCACTGTGGCGGAAGATGAATGAGTCGTGGGTGCTGCCTGGGTATTTAGCTACGATGTCGGTGATGATGTGCCTGGCATTACACACCACCTGTATGTTCAGGGAATGGTAGGACTTGCGATTCCTGAACACATACTCGTTCTGGGAGGGGGGGGATATGGCGACATGGGTCCCATCTATGCATCCAATGACGTGGGGGAATTGTGCAATTTGATAGAACTCCTGCTTGGTCTGGTCTAGTGCCTGTGGTGTGCTGGGGAAGTGTATGTGGTTATGCAGCCTCTGTACCATGGCATCAAGGAACGCGTGGAAGAAGCGCGACAATGCACTCTGTGAGACCCCTCCTGCTGTGGCTATCACCCCCTGGAAGCTCCCTGACGCCAAGAGGTGGAGTGAGCACAGGACTTGTATGTGGGTGGGGATTGTGTGTGTCCTGTGTGTGGGGTGTTCAAGGATAGGTTTGAGCTCTGCTATTAATTCCAGGATGCTCTCTTCATCCAGCCTGTAGTTTGTATGGATCTCCTCCTCAGTCCGCTGGAACAGGGTTATGCGCGCTCTGAAGATCCTTTCCTGGCGTCTCCTTCTCTGTGCAGCAGCTCTGAGTCGCAGCCTCCTGGCTATCACGTACAGCCCTGACATTGTGGCAAACATCAGTTGCATTGTGGGTCTCTTTAAATAGGTTGCACCTGGTTACCACCTGCTCAGACTTGGTGGTAATTGCGATTCTCTATTTTGCGAATTTCGTGAATTCGCAAATTGAGAATTATTCATGCATTCCGTTTAGCGAATTCGCTAATTCTGAACACAACAATTGTGAATTTCGCTAGATTTTGTCACATTTTGCAAATTCGCAAATATTTCGCAAAATGGTATTATTCGCTATTTTGCTAATCGCTAATTATGCGATTCGCACATTGGCAGTCGGGATGTGTCTCATACATAGCGGGGCTCTGTTTTGCGATCGCAAACACCGTTTTTCTGCGATTCGCAGTGTTTGCGATCGCAAAACAGCTTCATACATATGGCCCTTAGAGTATTGGGCAGGGTGGGTACGCTTGCCAGCGCCACTCAGTCTGCATGTGAGGCATATTTGGTGTCCCCATGCATAATCCAGTTCAAACCAGTCCTGGGAGTCGTTGGCTCCCACTCTGGCGCGAAACTGAACATGAGCGTAACCTCCCCACTGTCCAGACCCTCCCCTGTCCCTTGAATCGACCCAACCCTTTTCCAAGGGTACTTAAGGGCTTACCTGTGGGTGGGTCCCTAGATTCATCGAGGGATAAGATTCAGATCAGACACCACTTCTTCTTCTACCGTCTGGGCACTCTGGTCTTCGCTGGACTTCGTTTGGGCTCGACTTCGTCTCCCTTCCAGTCTGCTGCATCGTCTGCGCCTGTGCACCATACAGGAACCTTCCAAGGCCTGTGGGCATCAAAGACACCTGAAGGAATCTCCCTTGGAGTGAAGGAGTCACTCCCCTGCATTCGCAGGCACCGCAACTAAGTCGAACAGTCTGCTGATCCTGAGCTCCTCCGGACTCCGAAAGGTTCTGCAACACAGGTGGTGGTTTTCCACAGCTCCTGAGGCCTGCCCTGCCCTCTCACCAAGTTTGAGGCCAGTATCTCTTGTGGGGGTTGCAATAACTGAACCCTTGTGCACCGCATCTACTTGCAGTTGCAAAGGCTTGCTGGCTTCCTTCCAAGAATATCTTCGGGCTCCAAGTAGCCCCAACCTCGAGCATCTCCTGTGACCAGAATCTTCGGCCACACTGCATCGTGGGCTGCATCTTTTGGTGAGCTTCTTGAGGTCCTCTTGCGACTCCAGTGCCTCTGGCCTGTGGGTCCATTTGAGGGTCACCTTCACTTCTGTTGGGCTCCCCTGATTGCTCGGGCCTGCCCTGACTCCTCTGCTTGTGGTGAGTCTCCTGGACCTTGCTTGTCCCGACAGTGCACCTTCTTTGACCTCTGCGTGGGTTGCATTTGCCAAGGCTTGTTGGTGCTCCCGCCGGACACCGACAACTTAGCAATCGACATCCGACGTGGGACAGCTCGTGCATGGCTCCTGGTCTTCCTCAGTGTCGCCTGGTCCTCACAGCTGCAGAGTCAAGGTCCTTGTCAACTCTCCTGCAACTCCCGACAACAGTGGGCATTCATCTTCGAGATCTTCTGGTCACTCCTGAGTGACATAGACTTTATCCCGTCTGCTTGCAGGTACCTCTCAACAAGAATCCACCTTCGGATTCCAATGGACACTGTCTCCTCCTTCAGCAGCGGCACTTTCCTGAAGTCCTCCATTGGGTTCGACAGAGGTTTCCGACACCACTTCACACCTATGCACCCCGCTTCCCTGGTGTAGGTAACGTGGGTACTGGGGTATCCACGGGTCGGCTGGTTCTCCAACCTTCTGTCTTCCACAGGGTTTCTTCAGGGTCCACTGGGAAGGGTCCTTCATCTTTAAAAATCCAACCGCGATGTACACGTAGACTTGTACGGAGCACGCGGTTGTGTTCCCACACTGCACACGCTCTCCGTGGGGTTCCTAGTCACTCACCTTGGGTGGTTCCTTGGGTCCCCAGCACTTCTACGTCCTCTCAACATTGTCTTGATCCGAGTTGTGGTTCTTATAGCACTTTCTTAGTATATGGTTTGGTCCCCCCCTTGGGTCCACTGTGTATTACGTTCTATTTACTGTGTTTCTCTGCAAAGTATTGTGTGCATTGTGCATATCTCCGGGTAGGAGATATTTGTATGTGTTAGAGTATATTATATAATAAATACATATTTTTATAAATACTTTGTGTGGTTCTTTTTCACTTAAGCTATACTATAAGATTGCATTCTGGAAAAACAAGCTGCTTTACGCTCCTTCTGGACTGAGCCTGAAGGCTGCTCTCCACAGCTACCACTTAGAGAGCTTTCTAAGGTTGTCTAAGACCTCTTAAATCACCATAAGGGTTGTCTGGACTGGTGCAGGGTGCCCACTTACATAAGTGGACATCATATACCAGACCAGCTTCTCACAACATCTACACACACTTTCCCTGTTGCTTCAGATGCAAGGTTAGATGGTTTGGCACTGCCAGTGGACAACCATCCTGTGGCCCTGCTCAATTGGACGCCCCCCTTTTGTCTGCCTGTCTTTCAAACCCTTTGCAGGCAAGTGAAATCCGGCTCACCGGAAGATCCACTTAGACTTGATCTTTTCATTAAACTACAGGACCTCCTTCTTCCCCCCTGCCTAGTACTGGTCAATCTCTCTCTGTCTACTGCCTCTTTGCCCGGCCCACGGAAGCATGCTAAAGTCAACCTCCTCCTTAAGGAACTGCCTCTGGATGTCTCAAAGCCTGAAAATTTCCCCCCATCTGCCTCCTACCTTTTCTTGCCAAGGTAACGGAGCGATGTCAATAGCATTCTTACCAAGTTCTTAGAAAACAATCTTATCTTGGACGTATCTCAAAACGGTTTCAGGCCTGCGCACAGCACAGAATCTGCACTCCTTGCACGTACTGAGCAACTTTGTAGTGCGGTGGATGAAGGCAGATCTTCAGCCCTGATCCTGGCGGACTTGAGCGCCGCATTTGATACGGTATCTCATAAAATTCTACTCGAGCGCTTGTAGGGCATTGGCAAAGGAGGAGCCGCAATGTCTTGGTTTGCTTTCTTCCTGCCTGAGCGCTCCTTCCAGGTCATCTCTCCTCCACATAGCTCCCAAATTCATGTGCTACACCACTGCATTCTCATGGGCTCTTTATTGAGTCCTACATTGTTCAACATATACATCCAACCTTTGGTACAGGTTGTAAAATGCTCTGGCTTGCGCAGGTATCGTATGCGGACAATACCCAGCTTGTGCTTTCACTCTCGGAAATCCAACTCAAGACATGGCTAACTTTCAAAAAGGAATGCTTGCTGTTGCAGCGTGGATGAACAACACTGTCTATGCCTGAATGCGAATAAGACTGAAATACTCCTACTAGGCAAACAAGCCCATTCCTGGGGCGACCACTGGTGGCCTCACCCCCAAACCCAAGTCTTCCATCAAAAACGTAGGAGTCCAGATGGATAACATCTTGGCCTTTGAGGTGCAAGCCAAATCAGTAGTTGGCACCTGTTTCCGGATCTTGAGAAGCCTTAAACTGATTTTGGGCCTTTTCGACCCACGCACCCGTCAAACCATCATTCAGGCTGTAATCCTGTCCCGGCTGGAATATTGTAACATCTTGTACCTAGGAGCCAACAAATCTTTCTTATATACATGTGTTACCAAATTCAATGGCACTTAGTAGAGTATTTCACTGAGTTACTACATGAAGTATTAGATCATCTGCAGAGCTTGCTGGTGGGTAGGCTTGTAGCATCATCTGATGCTGTCCCATCTCGAGGACTGTCATACACTGCTCACGTCCTGTAAAACGAGCTGCGGAAGAACCCAGTCACGTGGGCAGGGATAACATTTGATAACGCATTATACCTGCTCATCATAATGGAGGCCTGTGTTTTTACAGCTTGGTGAACCCTGACCCTACTCCTTTACTCCGTAGAATGTAGAAATAAACAAGGATTTCCCCTATGTCAGACATCTGCTGGTAGTTACAAGCACATCTGGCAGGCTGGTGTCGGGCACACTGCTAAAACGGCCTCCCGCATCCGAAACTGAGCACAGGTGTGAGGGACTTGCATGTATATAATCACCAGGGGCCCGATGTACTAATATCCCCGAGGACAGCTTTCTCTCTGCAAATTAATTATCATCCGTACTTGGGTGTCGGTAACTTCTCAGTGGTTTGTGACCACAATGAAGAGGGGGTGCCATTTAACAAATCCCTCCTAATTGTGTATTGAAATACATCGCAAAAGGAATTTTGTGAATCAGAAAGGCTTTTCTGACTCTTAAAATTACTTTTTATACCCTGCTTCTTAGCAGTTCCAAAGCCTGTGATTTTTCGAATGGCACTTTTTGCAGCCGTAAAAAGCAATGATTCCTTGAGCTAAAGTTCATCGAAGTTGATTAGACCAGTGAAGACCCATCATGGTTTTATGTATCCAGTAATGAGGAAACATAAAAAGGAAGGGTCATTTACCCTTAGACCCACAGGGACATGCCTCAGAATATATGGCACTTCTCATTGGCTCATGTGAGACAGAACAACCGACTTTCCTCCTGGGTGAATCACCATAGCTGCCAAGTTTATGCAGAGAACCGGTAGGTACCCCCTATTTTCCTAGCGCTTTCCATAAAGTATCTTATCCTTCTAAAAAGACAGAGCACGATTCAGGAGGGACTGTGGTACAGGAAGGACTATCAGTGCCCCCCAAAGTCCTGATGAATGCCCCCGGTCCTTTGGGCATTTAGAGAGGACAGAAATATATCGCTCTTTACTACTGAGACAATGTCTACAAGGTCTTAATAGCCCACAGTTGTTTTTCATCTCTTGTGTAAGGGAGGCACAAATAAAGAAACATACAACCAACCACAACACAGCTTTAACCACTAGATGACCCACTTTTCAGGTAAAAAAAACAATTACCTAGGGCGTAATACCATCCAGAGCTAAACTCTCCAAAAAACAACAACAAGCAGCAGCTCTTGAGGAGAGCCCACCCTGCTACATTCAATGCTGGTGAGGAGCAAACCCCTATGATGAAACATGTCACTCATTGTGGGCAAGAGGTCTGTGTCTGTGTTATAAAAAAACCCACCTTGCACACAGGTACAGCAGTAGCACAAATCAGGTTCTCAAAGTCCCTGATGTTCATAATGTCATTCATGACAGAAGACAGGGAAATAGTACTTTTTATGGATTCTTCATATTATAAAAGAGAGTGCATACACTTCTCACCCCTCCCCATTATAGAATGACCCGATATGAAGGACCAGCCATAATATTGTGACCTCATAGAGCAGAGTCTCAGGGGGCCACAATCAGCGCCAATGAAGAATTATTTGTTGGTTAACCGTATAAAACGTTTGTAGTTATAGACGACGTTTGTTTCCTAAGAACTACAAATACACAATATCCTTAAACCAAGCATAGATTTTGTTTAGGAAACCTCTCCGAGCACGAACTATATTTTATCGCAGTCTATGGAAGTACTTAAAACAGGAGGAACCAGCAACTTTAAATTGTTGTGAACCCTCCCTTCCAGGGCTCAAGCGAACACTGAAAACCCAACTCATAAGTCAACTCTTAAGTTCAGGCAGATGTCCAGCCTTGAGACCTCCTGTTCCTCACCCTGCCATGTAGTTGTGTACAAAGATTAATTTAGTGATGTGTATTGCATTGCCATCCCTAAATCTCACCATTCACAACCATAGCCTGTGTAACACCCCACACACTTTTTAGTAGCACTCTCATGTACCATAATGTTACTTCTGTCAGAAGGTTGTTTGTCATAACTTCTGGGGAGTGTTTTCTGATGGAACAACATCAGACAGTGAGTTACAGCTCAAGAAAATGAAGCTGTGCTCCTCGAACCTAACAGTGAGCTTGGGTATACCCCTGGGAACCACCATACACCACAGCTGGATGCGCTGTGAGTCTTTTGGTCGCTAGATTAATGCAGATCTTGAACTTCGAGTACTCGGCATCAGGAGTCAGCTGTACCACTTTTCAAGCTTGCAGGAAGTGGCATCATAGGAGAAGGTGAAGCTGGTCTTCTTGCCTGATTGTTGGTTGATCGACTTTGTGTACTGGAAGCTACTCCATGATGGGTTGTTCATATACTTGCAGGTGATAATGTAAACGCTGGTGGCCTGTGAAGGGCGATAGTTGATGGAAGCAGTTGTGCGCTCTGCAGTTCAGCTGTAAGAATCACATTGCACAGGAAGCTGCTTGCTGGTGAGCTGAGGTGAGTGCTTGCATGTGTACAAGTGGTTAGAGAATGCTGGGTTAGAGTATCATACGTCGCTGCATTTCACATGCTGTATGAAGAGGCCAGTTCTTGGGAAACATGCACAGGTAAAAAATGTTGGGCCAAAGCAGTGCAATAGTGCATTGTCGGGCAGTGCAAGAAAAAGGGCGTACCATCAGAAACTGTGCATTTACTTGGAGTGGTGTAGGGCTGGACACAGACGGACAGCGGATCACAACGAGTGGTCAATGCACACTGCATGAGTAATGTACCGCGCTGAGGCAAGGGTACATGCTGAATGCCAACCACCTGAGATGCAGTCTGATCTACTGTGATGTGCAGAACCGGTGTGCATGGAAACATGCTACAGGCAAAAAGGAGCTCCAGTTTTAGGACAGGAAACACTGTTGCTAAAACATCTCCTCAACATAAAGAATCAGAAAAAGGCAAAGGAGGGGACGTGAGTTGCATCCATAGAAGGGCATATTTACAAGCCCATTGTGCTGCCGGAGCGCCACTTTTTGTGACGCTCCCGCGGCGAAAAGTACAAAATCATGTCTATGAGGCCACACAAAGCCACTATGTGTGGCTTTGAATGGCCTCATAGATATAGAGTAAGGCAAGACAGCGCAAATTGCTGTGTGGCCTTACTCTGCGCTCGGGAGGTATTCCATGGGAGTTGCAGTGGGTTTTCCTGCTCAACACCCATGGATTTTGACACTTCTCCAGATTTATGAGATAACACAGGCACCCTTGCACCAGGGTGCCAGCGTTGACACTAGGCTGCCGAAACGGCTCCAGCACAGGGGAAAGGCAGGAATGCACCATATTGCATAAATACAGTGCATTCCTGCCCTTTCACTTTGGCGTAGGGCAGAGCAGCAGGGTGACTTGCTGCGCTACCCTATGCCAACACCCCATAAATGAGGGCCCGAGTGTCTCCAGGCTTTCAGCAATTCCTGGAGAATCAGTAGTGTTCTTAGTGTAATGGAACAATGAAGGCCCTCATTTATGGGATTTTGGCGTAGGGCAGCACAGCAAGGCACCTTGCTACACTGCCCTATGCCAAAGTGAAAGGACAGGAATGCATCGTATTTATGCAATACAGTGCATTCCTGTCCTTTCTCCCTGAGCTGGCGCCATTTCGGTAGCCTAGCGCCAACATAGGCACCCTTGCACCAAGGTGCAAGGTTGCCTCCGTTGCATGCAGGATTGTTTTTGTGCAGGAAGGGGCACCTTCCTGCACAAAAACAATCCCAATAGGTGTTTTCCTCTTTCTATGTGTACTGCAGAATGCAGCAAACTTAGAAAGAGGAAAAAACTAGAAGAAATAAAGATATTTCTCCTTGTTACGCCTCACCTTGGGAGGCGTAAGGATTTGGCACTTCCCCAGGTTTACATGATTTTGTAAATCTAGGGCAGCATTAAAATCCATGGGTGTTGTGTGGGAAAACCCACACACCGCCAATGGAACGCCTCCCGGGCGCAGAGTAAGGCGACGCAGTGATTTGCGCTGTGTTGCCTTACTCAAGATCTATGAGGCTTTGCATGGCTTCATAAATTGGATTCAGAGCCCCGCGTCATGCATGTACCACTTTACGTGGTGCAAAAGTGATGCAGGGCTCTCATAAATAAGCCCCTAAGGATATTGTGACAACATAGATGGTTGAACGCTGGGTAGGGCTGTACTAAGCAAACATTTTATGTTTCTGTAAACAGTGGAACATCTGCAAGTTCGCCTGAGGCGAAGTAAGTCCACTCTGCCCATTGGGTGTCCTGTAGATGGGACATCTGGCAATGGGAAACCTCTGTACCTGTGAGAAGTATCCCCCCCATGCAAGCACCAGCGTACATGAGAAATGTGGAGGGAGGGGGGAGTTACATTGGGTGAAGTGGCTCAGGGCAGTCGTTTAGGGAGTTGTCAGGAGGAATGGCTCCAAAGGTAGTGCTGGGTGGGTGCATGAAACGGGGCAAGAAGGACTACCAATGAGCTGTGGAAATTCACTCTGCTTAACGGGGCACTGAAATTGCCCTGTTTTATTAAACTTTGCAAGCTTTTCAGTTGGCAAGTTTAAAAAAATGGAAAGTTACAAGTTGGAAGACTTCACAGACTTCTAATCCAGAGAAACAAGGTTTGCAGGAGAGCAAACACAGAATACACTTTACTTGTCCAGGGGAAGAAAGATTAAGAAGGTACTGGTTATTTTAATGACACTAATTTCTGGCGAGAGATGCAAACAAGAGCTGATACAAGGTCTATGCATTTATTAAGACATTTTGAAGATAAAACAGACATTGTAGTGTATGTATGTATTTATGCACATGGTACTTCTATAGCACAGACCTAGGCAAAATGCACAGAGCTTTGTACGAGATCAAAGACAAGCATAAAGGTATTGTGTAAGAGGAGAGGAAGCTGGGTTGTAGACGGTTAATGCATACTGATGCAGGATTTTTAAAGAGGCGAGTCTTCAACTCTTTCTGAAATTGGAGCAGAAATGGGGCAGTCCTGATGGATACAGCGATGTTGTTCCAGATCCTGTGTATAGATGGAAAATGCCTGATGTCTTGTTTTTTCTTTTCACCCTGAAACATTCCAGGAAGGAGCGGAAGTAGATGAACTTTTTTTGGGAAAGTTTTGTGAAGATTCGTCAAATGGCACCAAAGTGATTAGCACACCCAATAACACTTTTCCTATGGAAACGCAGACCTAATTATATCTACCCAGTAGCGGCTGTCCCTGGGATATGGATACATATATACCTAACTTACACCTCGTAAAAATTATGTTTTATCCTCCACTTTTTAGACACTTGTTGGTGTGTGAAGTCCAAGTGACCACCAGAAGACAGGATGCAATCTAACTATTTTTAAGTTGAAGATATATTTTAAAATACAGTAATGAAGGGCCCCATCCACATTGTTCCTTTCCGCTCCAACCTCCAGCCCACATTTGAATTTTAACATTCACCCCTAAGAAAGTTAGTACACAGAGGTTCTACATTCAGCCCATGAATACCACACCCTTTCTCCTTTACAGACCAAAATATTTACAATACTGTTTACGTCATTGCAAAGTAATATTCAAGAATAGACTCAGGAAAAAATCCAGATTCACTTTAAACATACTCTTGCAAATAAACAGGTTTCTAACTAACACATCGACTCTTCCAGTTGACTTGCATTTTATCCAAAACACACAAATTACCAAATCTCTTTTCATTAGCCTTTCTCACATTTGTCTCATTCGACCCAGGCACAGATTTCCCTTGATTATAGATAGTTTGACACCCTGCTAAGATTCCAAATTCTGTGATCATTCAGCATTCTTGTATAACTTTATCACTTTCATTGGCCGACTGAACTAAGAAGATATTCCCTCTTTACAAGGATTCCTGACCTTTACCCAGTCACCTTCTCTTACATCAGTAACCTTTACCGCTTGACTTAAGTCACAAACCATTTTTTTTAATACCTTCTCCATTTCCTTCCCCTTCCAACCAACTGTCCTCAAAGGACTCCTTTTCCAACTTACCCAACCACTTTTCATTTACCCACTAGGGATACATGATACAGTTAAGTAACCTCTTCTGAAATAACTCAAAGGGTCTTACTCCAGCTTGTAGAATGAGGTATCATCCTATACAGTCTCACGCTCCTCATCAATTCCACCATCCAATTCAAATCGCATGTCAAAGAATGTTGTATAAACATATTCTAAACTTTATTAAAGCGTTCTATCATGCTATTTGATTCAGGATGATACAAAGCTGTTTACCTATGGTTTATGCCTCTTTCATCAAATATTCTTCCATAAACTTTGACATTAACTGCACCCCTATTTGGGGATAGCCATCAGTGATAAGCAATGGGTTTATTGCTGCTCTGTGGTCCGGTCTGTTTCCATGAATGGTCAGCATTGTCTGATCCACTTGAAATACCTCAATTGGGTGCATTACACCCCAGCTCGACTATTCCGCTATGGCTTGTGCAAGGACTCCTGCTGTCCGCTCTGCTGCACTTGGAGCACCGGATATGCGCATGTGGCATGGCACTGCCCTGGCATACAGAGATTTTGGCATGCTGTGCTTCAGACACTATGAAGGATCAGAACAGACTTTTGCAGCCAAGAACCTCAGTACTGCACTGCCTGTTATGGTCACTATATGTAAGGAGCAAAACAACTGCCCACCTCTTACGACCAGCTACCATTAGTTGCACATTAGAAGCATTTATACAAATTTGAGAGGCAACTAAAGAACAAATCTTTAAGACAGAGTGATAATAAAGACCAGCGTAAGTAAGACAGAAAGGTCCTCCGTTGGAGTGTGTTCTCCTTTATTGTCCATGCTTCATTTTACACATATGCATAGAAGTGCGCAGCCAACACGTTTCTCCAACATATGGCTTCTTCAGGGCATCCAGGAGTATCCAATCAAGGGTCACCAGTTCCGGCGCACCCTATCAATACTCAATCGTTCGGGCATCCGTTACCGCTCTGGCAAAAAGAAACACTGGTGGTCAATTGAGACTGTCTGTTGTCAGTGTTTCACACATGGGACCCTTTCAACACCCTATTGCGGCCATGTTTTTTTTAGTATTTTCACCGGGATGCGTCAAATGCAAATGTTACCGGTTGTCATCATCAAAAGTAAAGCCAAGCCGAAAGGACTTTCGTCTTGGCTTTACTTTTGATGGTGACTACCTGTCACAGCATGCCCTGAAGAAGCCATATGTTGGTGAAACGCGTTGGCCGCCACTTCTTTGCATATGTGTGAAATAAAGCATGAACAATAAAGGAGAACACAACACTCGAGAGTGCAGGGGCAGGGGCAGGCCTCACTTAATGGTGGAGCTTCGAGGGTGGGAGAGCAATTTCACTGACAATGAGTCAGTGGTCTTGCTTGCCTGTCCCCGCAGCGGCCATTAAGTAGGGGTCGGGGAGGGCTGGACAGCTGGGAGGCGGGAGCGGGGAGGGAGCTGGATTGGGCCGGTCGCGCTGGGGGAGGGGCCGCGGGGCAGCAGCGGCGGGAAAGGTAAAGGGAGGAAATAAGGGATAAAGAAAAAAGGGAAAATAAGCAGAAATAAGGCACAAAAGAGCAGAGATGCAGAAAATTGCAGAAAGGTAAAAGCTAAAAGAAGGTAGAAAAACGAGTGAAAACGAGTGAAAGAGCAGAGCAAGAGGAAGGGAAAATGAGCAGAAGTAAGGCACAAAAGAGCAGAGATGCAGAAAAATGCAGAAAGGTGAAAGATCAAAAGGGTAGAAAAACGAGTGAAAGAGCAGAGTGAGAGGAAGGAAACAGAGGTCCACTGGACCACCAGGGATGAGGCGCAGGGAAACCTGCGGGTGGAGGAGGGCCTCGATCACCAACACTCGAGAGTGCAGGGGCAGGGGTAGGCCTCACTTAATGGTGGAGCTGCTAGGGTGGGAGAGCAATTTCACGAATAGTTTTAGAGTCAGCTCAGTGCTGTGCTTTGTCATTGCAGGTGGCTTTGAGGTCATTTCAATGAGTTTTGTGCATCTTAGACTGTTACTCTACCATGCTAATAATAGTTGGTTTTGCTTTGCAGAAAGACCTTACCAGAGGGTCTGTGCTCAACATCTTTTAGAAGAACACATCCAGTTAGGATAATTACTCTGGGAAAAGACTTTCATCCCATTGTCTTGTGAACCATGGATTCATGTGTGTCTTACAGCTGTTGCCATGGGGAGTTCCCAAACGGGGTGGGGGCAGCGTTGTTTTCTTTTCTCTTTGTGTTCGGTTCATTTTCGATATTACAAAAGACACGTTATAGTGGACACCGAGCTACCCAGGTGGATGGAGAGCGTACGGCTCACCTCTGCGGACTTGCCCTCCTGCCTGCTGTCTGGATACATCATTCTGATTACTATTGTATCATGTTTGCTTTCCAATGTGTCAATAAAAATTGGTTTTAAAAAAGATCAATTCATGTGTGTCCAAGCACCAACAAAGGCCATGTACAGAAAATAAAATCGTCTTGTAATAAACACATGGGAATAGTTCGTGAGACTACTGTAAACAAACAAGATCTCATTAGGAAAAGATTTAGAGCTGCAAAACCAAAGAAAAGACATTTAGAACAGTTTGAAATTTACCAATGTATGAGGTAATGGATTCCCAGAATCAAACATGTGTTGGGAAAGCCTCCAGACTAGCTGAAAGCAGCAATGAAATTTGGTTTAGAAGTCCAGTGAGTGAAGAGGTAAACACATATTTTGGGGGTAGCGGGGGATGGGGGGAATGAAACGTGACAGATCACACCGTAGGAATTACTGATGATAAAGAAGAAACAACTGAATCAGGCAAAGGATAAACATACTGAACAAGAGCAAATGATGTAACATTTAATTGGGTTTTATTTGATGAAGGCATATATCAATTAATCATTATGGATGGCTTCTCAAGAATTAGGTGGTATATTTGGGCTTGGTGGGTAGAATCAAAAGGCGCCAAGAATTAGAAGAAGGCAATAATCACAAACATTCCTACATTTATACTCCCATGTTCTAAAATGAAGCATTGGTTCCTCTGTGTAATGCAGGTTTGCATCTTTGGTTGTGCACTGTTGAAGCTGACCATCATGAGATAAGTTGGAGTGTGTGAGGTGTAAAGCCAGCCTCCAGATATGATGCATCTAGCATTGCAGACCATAAGCATGAGGGATTGCGGAGAACATGTAAAGCTGTGCAAACCTACCATTCTAGGAGAGGAAATTATCATAGAGTGCAATGAATGTGGATGGGGGAATCCTGCAGGGAGTAAGTTACATGGAGAAAAAAAAGAAGTGACAGAGATCCAATTACTGGACACACTTTTAAACAACCAGGGTATATATCATGCTGGATAGACTCAGAAACTAAGCAGCAGCAGAACCCTTGAAAGCAGTTAAGCAACTGGGGTATATGCACCGTGAGGGTCTAATCCAGGAGCAATAGGGCCGACTCCACTGAGGCACTCTTAAGCAACCAGGGTATGGAAAGATTACAATAATTGGAATAGGACCTGTTGCTGTACCTTTGCTCCTCATGAGTGAGCTAAGAAGTTGAAACCCAATGAACTATGGCAAACATGAGCACAAACTTCACAACGTTTTAGAAGCACTAAAGCCACCTGCCCTCAATAGATCAGAAAAGGCCACATTTTGAGCAGGGCTTCGCACCCTAAAACGCTCTTGTGTTATGCTTTTCAGGGCTCTCTAAGGAGGATGAGCTCTAGTTGAGCAAGCCCTAGTGGGGGATAAGCCGCTTGATAAACTGGTTCCCTGCACACGCAAGAAAGAGCATTTTGGAGTTTTTCTTCCATGCAGAAAAAAAAAATCATTTGTGTGGCTCATGTTACACTCCTGTCCTTTCCTCTTCACACAAGGTCAATAGGTTCTATGAAATATCCGAGAACCTTGCTTTAATTTACATTATTAGGCATCCTCCCGCCTTTATAATGATTTGCCCGTGGACAGTTTTCACTTTCTTTATTAGTAAGGAATGGCATTTCAAGGTAAAAGAAAATGTGGCAAAAGAAGATCTACCCTGCATTCACTGGTTTGACTAGGACAGCAGCATCATGGCACAGATATGGCAGGGGGATATTTTCAATTTTAGGCCAAATTCTGGAAAGACAGAGCTTTTATATAAGTCTCCGCAAGGTAACGTTCAATCTTGTGCCCCATTCTCAGCCCCTTCCACTGCCTCTTCTCTTCCCCTCCCAAATTAGCTTTGTTCTCACCTCTAGCAAAAGGCCTTTGATTCAGACATAGCCAGTACTTTTAAATCTATAATGTTAGTTTAAACACGTGTGGCTTGAACTTGGTGGCAACGTGGGAATGGAGCTCTGATAGTGATTGAAAAGAACTACCTAAATTTCCCTTTCTATCCCAGCCTGGCCATCTCCTGACACGAGTTGGATGCTGCTACTGTTCACAGACTAAAATTCTTGCTCATGGTGAAATACTGAAAGACCTAAATGCTTAATGCTTACATGTTCACAGAGGGATGGTATTAAACACATCCACTGGTCTCAGAGTGCGGCTGTTAGAGACAGCTCCAGAACACAGAGGGGTATATTCACAAGGACGTGTGATAACTACCGCAAGAGTAGCATAACGCAACTTACAGCATCGCAGCCTATCGCGGGAACATAACCCTGTGACAACGTGGAATTCACAACACGGCGGTAGCATGCGATAGTTGGCCGATACCGCGGCGAATGCTCGTGACACAACCACCTCGACGGAGATAAAAACACAAACCACAACGCGAAAAAAGCTGCGATGGGCCAAAGCGCGATAAGACAACAGTGACAACCAGCGCGAGGGCAGCAATACGCACGCGCAATGCGGGAAAAAGCACAAGAACAGTATACGGAAAATGCCACAGAACAAAATACATCAACAGCGGAGTACCACGGATGCACCCTGGCCAACTGCAGAGGACAACATGCACACCACAACATCCACGCACTGTGGAAGAACAGAACCTACAGGCACACCACATGAAAGAGACCAGTGGCAGACAAATCTGAGCCACAGGAGCGACACACCCACCGTGCAGCATACGCACATAAGCAGAAGTGCATCCCGACAGTGACAACATCCCGGTACAAAAAGCAACACCACCACAACTGAACACAGGACACAAGTGGTTCGGAAACTGTGCACAACATGGCAAATCACATCTGAAACCCCAGTGACATGTAACATGACAATGTACAATTCCAACCTGTGACCTGCAAATATGTTTTATTCACACATGCAGTGCAATTGGACATCTGCTACTGTCCCATGAATGCCACAGACGGTCACAATGTGACGTGCTCATGAGAAGTAAGCGTCAATGATGGAGTCCCTACGGGCCATTCCTGCTGCAGTGGGATGTGGGCCACCTGCCCCATCACCACCATCATCGCCCGGTACCTCTGGAACTGGGATCCATGGGGCCCTGGTGCGAACACAGATGTTGTGCAACATGCAACGATCATCTTGCACACGACGTCCGGGCTGTACAGGAGCTTCCCACCAGTGCCGTCCAGGCACCTGAAACGTGACTTCAACACGCCAAATGTGCGTTCAACGATGCCCCTGGTACGTATGTGGGCCGCATTGTACTGCCTCTGGGCGGGTGTGTTCGGGTCTCGGAGGGGTGTCATCATCCAAGGGCAGAGTGCATATCCTTGATCACCTGTGACAGTGCAGGGAGAAAAGAGTCAATACTTGGTTCGGCAGGATGTGATGGCAGGCCCACCAATTCAGTGACGCCTGTGCTGGCTGTGTGTGGGGTGAGTGTAAGCCAGCCCTCAGGGAGTAGCATGTGCTGGCAACTACACCAACAGCCATCAGGCACACAGAGATGCAATGTCAGAACTACAAGGGGGGATGACTCGAGTCGCACAGGGCTAGTCGCCCCGGATGCACAGCGGACGATACGGGCCCACCACCACGGGACGCTGACCTGTGGGAGACTGGGGTCGGGTCATGAGGGCAGAGCAGTGCCTCACATGTGTCATGGCTGCATTCCGCATCTCCACACGTTCTGCTGTTGTGTGGCTGTGGTGCCATGTGAAGTCTGTATTGGGTGCAGGGCTAGCCCAGGATGACCATGGAGTGGTGTAGTCATGTCTGGTAGGTGGTCGTGTAGTTTGACATGTCGGGTGTGGTTTGGTCACGTGTGCATCCCCACAGTTGTGCTTTTTGCGTTGGTGGCTGTGGGATGTGTGGTGTGTTGATTTGGTACTTACCAACGAGCAGTCCCGTTCCATATGTGCCATCCTGGAAGCGCTGGTTGATGATGGACTGTCGGAAGATGAAGGAATCATGCACACTGCCTGGGTAGTTGGCGACGACATTGGTGAACATTCCCCGGTGGTCCACTATTGCCTGCACATTGATGGAATGCGTGTGCTTCCTGTTGCGGTAGTGGTGTGCTGTATCCGCAGGGGCACAAGTGGGACATGTGTGCAGTCGATTGCCCCCAACACGGCCGGGAATCCGGCTATGGCGTAGAAGCCTTGCTTAGTCTCCAGCTGTTCCTGCGCAGTTTTGGGGAAGTGAAGGTACTGGGGTATGAAGCTGATGATGGCATCCAGGACGGGTGTGATGAACTTTGATAGGGCTGGCTGTGAGACCCCTCCGACTCTGGCAGTTGTTGGTTGGAAGGTCCCAGAGGCCAACAGGTGCAGCACTGCCAGCAGCTTTGTCTGTGGAGGGATGTTTGTTCTCCGCTGTGTTGGGACCGTCAGCCTGTGGGCGATGTGGGTCAGGATGCGGAGGATGGTTGTCCTTTTGAGCCTGTAGTGGGCAATGACTTCCGCGGGCGTTAGGTCTGTGAGAGTGGTGCGTTTCGGTAGGTCCGCTGTCTTACTCTACGCTGCCTCTGTGGTGGTCCGGGGGGAGCGGGTCCGGGTCCTGGGGGGTGGCGGTCCAGGGGTGGTGGCGGTGGGTGTTGTGGCCCTGTTCGGGCTCCGAGCTGCATGTAGAGTAGCTCCATGGCGTCGTTTGTTCTTCGGGTATGGCTGTGTGTGGGACTCCGTTGCCTACTGCAGGTAGATGTCTGTCTTTACACCTGCTTGAGGCAGGTGTTAAATACCTGCAGCTACCGCACCTTATCACCTGTTTTGTGTTCTTATCGCCGATGTGGCTGGTCGTTGTGAATGTTGAGGTGTGATGTTGTCTCGACTTTTGACACGGGAACGCCCACTCTGCATCTCATTAGCGATATTTGCGGGGTCCTCTGTGGCGATGTTTTTTGCGGCTGCTATCACGGGTATACTGGTGCTGTGGGCTGTTAACACCGGCTTGTGAATGGGGAGGTAAATTTATCACGACTTTGGCTGCGATAAAGTGCCGTTAATTTGGCGATAGCTCCTTGTGAATATGCCCCAGAGAGTGCTAGAAATACACACTCCTGCTAACAGAAGAGAAAAAGTTTGGTAGGCAATATGCGGTGGATTTAGACTTTGGTAGATGGTGATTATCTGCCAATCAGTGATGAATGTCCTACCTTGCCTGTTTAGGGCCTGATTACGACTTTGGCGGGGCAGCGCCAGGTCCGCCCCGCTGCCGCACCACCAAAGCCATGATCAGGCCATCTACCAGATTAGGAGTTACATCCTGTATGGCAGGCTTTTTTTTTTAAGTTCCCACGGCGGTGCACTGAAAATGGGCTCCGCAAGTGGAACACCAAAAACAGTTCCTGCACGGCATGGACTTCAAAGTCCATGCCGTGCAGGAACTGGTGTACATGCACACAGGAGGGCACATGTTGTGCCCCCCTGTGTGCATCCACAGGGCATAAGGTACCAGGGGGTCCTGTTCGGGCCCCCTTTGTTTCCTCTTCGCCACAGAAAACCATAGCGAAGAGGAAACTTGTAATATGCTTGGCAGAACCGCAGCGGTCCCACCAAGCATATTACTGCCTCTACACTGCCGCGACACCGCCAGGGAACAGCGGTTCCCTAGTGGCTGTGGCGGTCCGACCGCCCGAATCATAATACGGCAGTTGGGAGACTGCCACGCCGCCCCCCATGATTCTGGTGGTTCGTGGACCACCAGACTCGTAATAGAGCCCTTAGAGTGCAAAGAGAAGCTATACACTTGAAGGAGGGCGGACGGGACATCTGCTGCTTTTTGGCGAATATCCTGCATCCCCAAATTCTAAATCAGGCCTTATTTGTCATATATGCTTGATAGAGAACATATAACTAAATCTCTAAATCGAAGGTTATTTATTAGGCAACAAAAAAAATATGAAGGCACAAAAAACAGACACGACTCAATTTAGTGGAAAAAGAAAATGAAGAATGCTAGACAATGTCAGGTTGGTAAACCACCATTTTGTTTGAGAAACGTTTTTGATGAAAATCTGATGATTTGCAACAGATATAAACAAAACTCTTGACAAAATATTGAACAATTCCTAAGCAATTAGCAATTGTAAAAATATTCGATTTTAAGAAAAAACTGATTAAGTTTAATGATAAACTGTTCTGAAGAACAAGTATACTTTATGATAGCACAATTCAAACTCGGAGAGTATATTTAAATGAGGAACTAGTTTATCTCAGCTTCGCCTATATTCCAGTAAACAAGAAATGCCCGTGGCCTGTGGCGACAGAAGTGTATATTCTTATCCTCATGGACGGCAGCACAAGAAAAATTTATATTATGCATTTTATTGGGGTAACCAATGTTGGCTTCTACCTATTGCATTGGATCTTGATTTCCTGATTGTTACTTTGTGTATGGCTACTTTGTTAATGTGGATTGGGATTTTTTCAACCCACTTGCCTCTTTGACTTAAGCTATAAAATGTGACTTATATGGTATAACTGTTTTTCCGTACATGCCCTGACTCAATTTCAAAGAATGTGCTGATGAAACTTGAATAGACTAATTGATTTACAAACCCAATCAATATTGTTACAGGGGCAAAAGGATGAAAAAAGAGAAAGGGGACTCTACAAGGATTATGGCCCCAGAAGTGAACATAAAAAACCTCCACAAGAAGCATGGCCTGCATAACTAATGTCAAAGCCTACTGCATGTGTAATAGGATTTTATCCTTGACAAATAATTACTTTTCTAACGAGACTCTTACTAGACAAATAATAATAACCAAAGTCAGCTGGCAATAACATGGCTATGCCGACGAATATGGCGGCCGCATAACTCTGTTGCTCCACCAGCGCGGCCTGCCATCCGGCGTATATCCTGCTTAAAGAGACACCATCGATTAACCCCCGAGGCCCCACTGCACTCCTGAGATGCTGACCTACCTGGTTTGGGGGTCGAGCTTGGCAAGGAATGCCAGGCACTGTGGAGATTGGCCCAACCTCATGACCGCATACACTACAGCCTAGAGGCCTTCCCATGGGGGCTGTAGCCCGCTGCGAGACCCCATGCTGACGGCTGGAGGTGTCTAGCTCCTACAACAGGGAAAGGCATGGGCAACTCTTTTTGGGACTCCTGCATTTCTGTATACTTGGACGGCCCGCCTGGGTGGGAGTCGCTGTGGCCTTGTTACTGTCACTGCTGTGGGTCAGCATGCATCTGCGTGGAGAGAGCTCTGCTTGGTCCAGTGAAGTGTGAGGAGGTAAAGCTATACTGTGCGGGTAGGTAAAAGCGGGCCCACTTTATCTCAGGTGTGCCTGTCTTCTCCCAAGACATTTTTGAAGTTGCTTTCATCAGCAGAGCTCGTGGGGAAATTGGTGACTGTTCTGGACCCCTTAGCTATATCAACTCTGGGGGGCCCTTTGAGGTGGGGGTGGGTTATCAGTGGGGCCCAGTTGAGCCAGCCCAAGACAGGGGTGAGGAAACTACCTGCAACACTTATGTGAGGGGCACGGGCAAAGGGATGGATTTGATTCCCCCACGACTTGGGCCCGCCAATCTGGGTGGTGCTGCACTGATGTAAGAGGAAACTTGCAGGCCCGGGTCAGTACATGACTAGCAGGGCTGGCTGGTCCCCCAAACAGTGCTATTTCCACCCAACTGAGCCCCAGCGACCTAATCTTGTGTGCCCTATAGACTGGACCTAGCGACCTGCTTGTTACTAGCTTACCTCCCTGTCATCCTCATTACAAGCCTGCTTCAACAACACCCTAGAGAGGAGGGGCGAGATGCCCCAGTTGGAGTGCTAAGGTACTGCTGAATAGATCTGTTGCAAGACCTGTCAGATAAGCATTACAATCACAAATTTTTCCTGCTGGGACAGTGATCACTCCCTGCTAGAAATTCACATCCTTTCTTTGCGTGACTACCTGAGATCTGCACTCCTCGCGACCAAGCTGCTTATGTTGTAAATGTGACCCTGCCAGCCTGCATACAGTCTACAAGCGGGCCTGGACTCACCTTCTTCAATAACCGCCTGTTCACCTTGTCTTGCCAGCGGAGTCTTCCCCAGCATCTCAAACATCTGGAGGGCAGAGAGCAGGCTTTACGTCAAAGGCTTCATCAAGATTATCAATCACCTCAACTAAAGCTTCTGTTAAGCTGGACAGTATTCTTGTCACAACTGAACACTCTCAAATTTCCTGGAACAGAAAATTGACTCTGTTGCTACTGAGCTCAGCCTTCTTAGGGACGACTACAGGAAGCTTAGTGAACAAGTGGTTCACACTGTTAATACTCTCAAAGATATGCAGCCCCAACCAGCAGATGCCCAAATACACTTAGCAGAACTAACTTGACAGGATGCAATTTCTTGAGGGGCGTGGGGAGGATGGCGAGGGCAGATCTCGCAGAATTTATATTGACTGATAGGGTTGACTGAAGGGACAAGATTCTGCACCCTCCCTTGACCTGGATTTTGCAGGTTATCAGGACCACAATAACGGATGTCATTATCAGGTACTATAAATTGTATGCTTCTTGTACTGGGTGGTTATGCACTTACCCCTTTACTTTTGAAATAAATCAGCCATGCAGGTTTCAGAATACAACTTCCTCGCATGAAATACAAGGGGATGGGTTTGGCTAATAACCAGTATTCTGTATAATCATTCCTTAAGCGTTGAGGAATGCACATAGTCTTTTTGCAGGAATCACATATAACCGAACCAGAGATAGCCCGTTTACAAAAATGGTGGTGGGCCAATTGTTCTCCACACACTACTTGGTTTACTCTTGGGGGGCTTTCATTTGGGTGCAGGTTGAGATATTATTCTATCCACAGATGAATGTCCTGGATGGTGAGGGAAGATATGCTCTGGCGAAGGCCAGGATGAAGGGAAGACCACTCTTCTTGTGTAGCATCTATACCCCTAATGTGGAGCAGGCGTTTTTCTAGGAGCGTCTGTCTGGTGTATTGGCACAATGGGATGATATCCCTTGGTTGTTTGACAGATGTGCTAGACCCTACACTGGATAGGATGTTTCCTCCTCTTCCTCAAGTCCCAACTGCATTTCACGCAAAATGCCTTTCCAGTTAGCTACAACAGTGGTCCTTGGAGAATATTAGGCAAAGGCACAATGAAGGCGTAAGGGTATATAACTTTTACTCTTCCTCCCACAATCTACCTCCACCCCTGGATAGGAGTGTTTGCACTGCTTCCATGGGCTCCCTTTTCATATGCACCTGGGGCAGACAGATTCAGACCATAACCCTTTGATCGCAGAACTCTGCTGGGGTGCACGGCACTCCCCAAATCCAAAGTGGAGACTCCGGGTCTTCTTGATGGAGGACCTGGTGCTCTGCACCACCTTACATGACAACATAACTCATTATTTCCATCACAACATGAACAAGCGCTGGAATGGGAAGCATTTAAGGTTACCATTTGTGGGCAGTGTATCTCATCAATAGTGTGGGCTCTGGGAGCACTAGAAGTAGGCCTGCGCTATAGTAAGGAGTCCTTGTTTGGGTTGGAGTCTCAAGTGAAACAGGGACCTTTATTGGCTACTCGTAAAACACACGCCGAACTGCTGGAATGGCTGTGGTGTGTTAACTTTGCAGCACATACAGCGAAAACCCATAAGGAAGCAGACAAGCCTGGAGCCCTACTTGCTTGGTTAAGTAAACAAGATACGCCTCATAACCCAATACCATCCATCAAAATAGCCCCAGACAGTTATGTGCGCACATAGGCAGAAATACATCACGCTTTTGTTGAATACTACTCAACTCTATACACTGCAGAGCAGCCCCTGCCGACGGAGAGGATGCTGGATTACGAAGCTGGGATTCCTTTACCCTGGGTTACACTCAAACACAGTCATGATCTGGGCCTCCCTATCACTGAAACTGAGATAAAAGAAGCAATTAAATCCCTGGCCAGTGCCTTTTTGCCTCTTTTAGCTCTGGGTCTGGCTCAAATATATGAATCGGCACTGGACTAAGGTATCCTACCTGTGTCTATGCGTAAGGCCATGCTTATTTCTATTCTGAAGTCGGGTAGGGACATCTCAGACCTCTCGTCATACAGACCACTGAGAATTCTAAATGCTTACTATAAGATTCTGAGCAAGGTTTTGGTGGACCTCCAGCTGCCGCTGACCCGGCAGCTAGTACATGATGACCAAAATGGCTTTGTGATGGAAAGAAGAACATCACTTAAAATACGTAGACTTTTCAAGATTATGGAGGGCAGCCCGGCATCCTGGCCATGAGCACCCTGCATGGTCCTCTTGAAAAGGCTTTTGACTCCTTAGACTGGCAATATCTGTTTCAGCTGCTGTAGTGCTATGGTCTGGGTAAGTGCTTTATTGCTGTGGTGTGTCTGCTATATATTACCGCATTTCGCACCAACAGGCTAGTGCCGGAGGCAATAGGAATCCACAGGGGTACTAAACAGGGATGCCCACTGTCCCTGCTCCTTTTCACCTTGGCGATGGAGCCGCTGGCTATCAACATGAAATGCGATTGCGCCTGCTGGGGTATACCACTGAGGTACAGAATACAGTCTGTCTCCTTATACGCGGATGACATCTTAAGTAAATATCCTCAATATATCAGGAGATTATGGCAGCACAGCTGACATGCTCTATACTTTTGCTGAAATTTCAGGCCTAAGAGTCAACTGGCGTAAGTTGACTTGAGCCCCTTCAGGGCTGGTTTGGTAACGGCCACAGCAGACATGGGAGGAGGTACACTTTAATGGCAACCCAATACATTCCACTACCTCGGAATGCATGTATATCAGCGTTACAAAGGATTACCAAACGGCAATCTGACCAGAGCTGTGGCGGGGATACACAGTCAGAAAAAATTCTGGAAAACACTTCGCCTTGCTATCATGGGTAGGATAACTCTATCTAAAACGCCAGTGCTTCCAAACCTACGCTACTATTTGGCTAATTTACCTCTGAAACTCCCAGTCACCTTCTTCCACGAATTAGAATCACTGTTGGGAGATTTAATTTGGAGCAATGGCCACTGCAGGATGGCACTGTCTAAGTTCTATTTGCTTGCGGACAGGGGCAGGCTGGGCGTTCCTTACTCTGAGCACTAATATTTGGCCGTGCAACAACAGTGGGTTATCCGCTGGCGTGCTCAGCACCACCTAGACTATAACACTTCACTGCAACTTCCCTTTGAACTTGGAGCACCTCCTTCTCTTTTTTACCTGGTGGGTATCATGACCCAACCACCTCTACACCAACTTTAATTGGCCCACTACTGCTTATGCTCAGCCTGCGCATTACAGCCTTGACCCACCCATATGTCTCAGCTATCCCCCTCCTAGGTTCCCCACTCAATAGTGTACATCTATACCAATGCACATTGCAACACTGGCATGAGGCAGGATTTACCACCCTGGGTGACCTTTACCAAGACGGCGTATTAATACCTTTGGACATATTAGTAACCCAGCAAAACATCCACGGAGGCCAGTTTTGACCTACAATGTGCTGCCTCATGCCCTGAATGACTGCTGCTATGCTGCAGGAACTGAGTTACCAACACACTCTGTGATGCAGAGCCTACATGTGTTGGACACTGGTCAGCGCTTGGTAACTTGGCTTGCAAAGGCAATTAGGAAACATGCACAGACTCCTTTTACTCGCCTCCGCGATAAATGATAGACCTTTGCAGGGACCTTCTTGACAAAAAATAGTGGGAAAGAACACTAGTCTATCCAACTACAATCTCCCATAATGCGAGGTTTAAACTCATACAGTATTTCGTGATTCACAGGGCTTACATGTTCCAGTCTTAAGGTAATGAGATTTCCCCTGCGCTGCTTGCCCCTGCTGCTCCCACATTGGTGCTGATATGTGCCATAAAATATGGCCATGTCTTTCATTGCCACATTATTGGTCCGAGATCGTTACCCAATTGGTACACACATTGGAACCTACCATTGCACCTAGCTGGGAGGTGTGCACTCTAGGGATGTACCCGTGCACTAAACACAACAAGACCACAGTTCGGTCCTCGACATGGCACTACTTTTGGCTACATGTATGGTAACCTGCCGGTGGAAGGCTCGCCTCCTTCTGGCAACACAAGCATGATGGAAGTCATTAATCGCAAGAGCAACAGCGGAGAGTATGCTCCTGCCAGCTGAGGAGGCTAGAGACCTTTGGAAACACCCTATATCTATGCAATGGGACGCGGTATTGCTTCGCTTTCAGACAGCTGTGGGATGCCTCCCTCCATACCTGACTGGCCTACACCACCACCGCTGCGAGTAGACCCATTCAACACCTGGCCCCAACCTGAGGTATCACTATTCTGCACTTTGCGTCTATTGGCGAAGAGGACACACTTTAACCACCCCTTTGCATCGCCCCCAGAGTTGGTAAGCCATCCAGCAGGAGTGACATGTTCTTAAATTACAAGGCATCCCCCCTCTCCTGCACCTCTATTGTCTTCTCTATTTCTTTTTACAGCCCTTCTGCTTAGGTTTCTATGATTGTTGATTGTTGCATAAGCTGGCTCATTCTGTGAATACAAATGCCTAACGTGAAATGTTCCACTTCATATCCACAGACATAGACGTGTTTGTACTGTAGTTAGATCTCAAACTAATTTAATATGTGACTTGCTGTTAATGAATTTACAACAGTTAGTTTCCATGAATGTTTTTCCTTTTTTCTTATCATGCTCTAATTTTCTATTTACCGACACAGAGATCAGCTATCTATCAAGCGGACAAAGCCTGACTGTGGAAACCTCAAGTGAAGAATGTGCAAGATTAGCACATTACCACCATGGAAGTCGATTCACCAAAACACCAGGGCTAGCGGAACTGACATCATGTGCCCTTTGACACCTGAATGACATAACAGGAAGTGACATCATATGGCCCTGTAAGCCAATTACATAAATGGAAGCAGCATTGTGTGACCTTTTAGCAAAACAAAATGACAGCAAGTGCCATCATATAAGTGAATGGTCGAAAATTACTACCAGAGTATCTCAATGTAGTAGGGATATATTAAAAACCTTTAACACATAAAGAATACCACAAATCCTGCTAAAAATGCAGCTACGGAGGTGTTGGGTTGTATCTATGACGATCTCTTCCCGGAACTTCCACCTAGGGAAGTTCTGGAATGTTAGGGGAGAGAGAGAGAGCAGTTGGTGCGGGATATTGGATGTGGCTGTATATCGTTGCTCCTGTCTTGTCGGCATTAAAGAAGATATAAACTCTCACCCTGCATCTTCTTTTCACTGGCGACGAGCTGCCTTCAAGACAACCACGCGTGCCGGTCTCCCTTGTCAGTTGATGTCTGGAGCAGCGATCGGAAGCGAAGCTTTAGCTGGCGCAGTCCGTTATATCCAAAGTATTGAACGTACAGAGATCCGAAGGTGTTAGGATTTCGGACTACAGTTCAAGTTGTGCGGTTGGAAAATTAAGCCAAGGTATGTCTACCAAAACTGAATTCAATTGAACTATCCGTTTAGCTCGCGCTCACGTCTCGCGACCTTTCTCCTTTCCCTTCACGCGCTGACGCTGTTGTCTGACGTTTCGTACAGACGACTCCACGCTACGCAGCGCCATCTTTGATCGGGAAGAATGGATACATTGTTTCAATGATTTCAATACGGAGATTTGAAATCCCACAGCGCGTCTACCTCTGCTCCAGCGACGCGCACGATGATAATAATAATCTCTTATTGTATGCCATTCTACAGAGATTTCGTATTTCACAACGCGCTCAACTCTTTACTCCGACACAAGGAAAGTGATATTTCACAGCGCGTCTGCTTTTGCTTCAGCGACGCGCACGCTAATTATATTAAAGTGATATTTCACAGTGGGTCTGCTTTTGCTTCAGCGACGCGCACGCTAATTATATTAAAACATCATTGCATGTCAAGCAATAGCGCAGCCATTTCAACACTGAAATCCGAATGTAACAGTGCAATAAATTGCGTGTCAAGCAATTATTTAACAATTTAACCACCTTCGAAAAATCCAGAGCTTGTTTTGAGATACGTAATAATTGTGTGACGTTATAATTGTGCTAGTGTGTTGTTTTAAGTTATTTCCCAAATTTATCATTTAATTTTATTTAAGTAAGATGCAACAATCTTTATCAGCTCCCCTGCATTTTCCCCTAATCCCGCATCTCCAGAGTTGGATTGGGAGAAATGGAAGGAAAGTTTTGAAGTATATCTAGATGCTTTGGATGGCGAGTCATTCACACACAAGAAGAAATTTGCGATTCTAAGACACTGTCTTGGTTCGGAAGGTCGCACTATTCTTAAACATACTACTAAAGTAGTAGTATTACTAACTGAAGGCGAAGGCGACGGAGTAGTAGATGAGTATGCTACAGCGATGAAGTCTTTTGACGCAAGGTTCAAAACTTGTAAAAACATTACACTTGAAAGACACAAATTTCGAAAAAGAGCACAGCTTTCTGGAGAGTCTGCCTCCACATATGTTGATGCATTACGCATTCTAGCAGTTTCCTGTGACTATAAAACATTTGAGGAAGAAATGATTAGGGACCAGCTCGTAGAAAAGACTAACAATAAAAAAGTCCAGGAGGCTCTTTTAAACAAACCTGATCTTTCTCTACAAAAAGCAATAGAAATTGCCACTAGAATCGAAAGCACTACATCGTATTTGGAACAAATGTCGCTTTCTAGTTCTGATATTCCGGCACAAAGTGTTTCAGCCATTAAGAGTAAATCTAATTCCACTTCCAAAGACCAACGCCATGGAAAAAAGAAGGATATTCTAGAACCAACACCAATTTCAAACCCTCCAACAAACGTTGGGAATGTTACCGTTGTGGTAGCAGTAACCACCTTGGTAATGCTAAATTTTGCCCTGCCCTAAATAGGACTTGTAGTAAATGTTTTAAAAGAGGACATTTTGCAAATGTTTGCAGGTCCAGCAGTAAATCATCTGTTAACCCCAGCTCTTTTTCGACAAAGAAAATCCTCAACATTGAACAAACCTCGGAGGTGTCTTCCTCAAGTGATGAAGATCAGATCTGCATTTTGACTGAATCTCACAATGCAGATGTCGTTTCCACGGTTCTACAAGAATCAAAACGACCATTATGTACTCTGACAGTGAATGGTAGTGATATCAAAGTGTTAGCCGACTCGGGGTCTCCATTCACTATAATAAGTGACAAAATATGGGAAGAATTGTTTCAATCCCAAAGTCATGTTCTAAATCATTCACTGGTTCAGCCTATTGCTTATGGTGGTAAAAAAATCAATGTCATAGGTGAATTTCATGCCAATTTATGTTTTAAAGGCAATTGTGCACAAGGTACTGTATATGTTGCCAAGGATGATACATGTCTTTTGGGTTGGAAAGACCAAGGCAATCTTGGAATTATTTTAGATCCTAATGATCCTCAGCAAGTCATATTAAAAAAGATTTGATTTTGGTACAAGCCCTAAAGGAAGAAACATGGGAATCCACCCATCGTGAGATCTTTAGTAACAAATTAGGTTTATTTAAAGGTTTCAAGCACAAAATTAAAATACTTGATGGTAGCCAACCTGTAGTACATAAGGTCCGTAGAGTACCATTGGCCTTGCGTGAAGGACTTAAAAGGAATTAGAAAAACTTTGTGCCAATGATGTCATAGAACCAATAGAATCATCCGATTGGGTTTCTCCCATAGTTTTAGCTCGGAAGGCCAATGGATCTTTGCGCATGTGTGTTGATCTTCGCGATTTAAATCGTAATATCTGGATTGATCAACACCCATTGCCAAACATCACAGAAATGACAAGCACCCTTAAGAATGGTAAGAAGTTTAGCCTACTCGACATGACATCGGCTTACCATCAAGTCGAGTTGCATCCTGATTCACGGCATTATACTGCATTCATCACCCCAGAAGGATTGTTCCAATATAAACGCATGCCGTTTGGTCTTGCATCTGCTTCTGCGGTCTTTCAGAGAATTGTGGAAAGCATGTTCAAGAGCATCCCTGGGGTGATGACTTTTCAGGATGATGTTTTAGTCTATGGTTCAGATCAAAATCAACATGATGTAACATTACGTACTGTATTCAATATCTTGAAAGAGAAAGGTGTCACTTTAAGTGTTGAAAAGTGTAAGATAAATGTAACCTCTGTGGATTATTTGGGGTATAAATTATCTGAAAATGGTGTTGAACCGAAATCCAGTTTAGTCAAGGCTATAGAAGATTTTTGTGTTCCCAATGACAAGGATCAGTTGAGATCTTTCATGGGACTTATCGAGTTTTATGCTAGATTTGTACCAAATTGTTCTTCAAAAATTTTTCACATGAGAAATCTTCTTAAGAAAAACGTCATTTTTAAATGGTGTGAAGAATGCAACCAAGAATTCCAACTAATTAAGAATGAAATTGCACATGCCATTCCCCTCAAGCCTTTTGACATTAATGACCACACCATAATAATGACGGACGCGAGCCAGAAAGGTCGTGGCGCTGTCCTAATGCAGCGCAGAAATGGTAGAGATGAGGTGGTAGCGTTTGCGTCTAGGGGTCTCAAGGGTGCCGAAGCCACCTATTCAGTAATAGAACGAGAGGCCTTAGCATGTTGGTGGGGCATTGTTCCTTTTAAACACTATCTGTGGGGTTCAAAATTCACTGTAAGGGTGGATCATAAACCTTTAGTCCAACTTTTCACCACAAGAGGGGGAGAAAAGGCTACGCCCCGTATTGCAAAATGGCAGTATAGATTATTAGAACATAATTTTGTAATTGAGTATGTTCCTGGAATACGGAATATTTTGGCAGATTGTTTATCTAGATTGCCTAGTGTCAATGACACAAATGACTGTGAGGACACAATTGTAGATGATGTATTTTGTTATGCTATTTCTGAATCTTGTGGTGCTATCTCAGAAAGTGAGTGGAGAGATGCTTATTCCACAGATGTGGATATTAAGAAGCTTTTGAATATAATTAACACGGGGTGGAGTAGAGAGTATTCCCTTGACGAATCCATTGGAAAATTTAAACATGTTTTTGACGAACTTTCAATTATTAATGACTTTTTGTATCGATCTTCTTCACTTGTGGTTCCCGCAAGCATGAGGAATAAAATACTTACCCTAGCTCATGAGGGACATATCGGCATGCGTGCCATGAAGAGGAGAGTCAGGGAGCAATTCTGGTGGCCAGGTCTTGACAAACATGTAGAACACTTTGTTAGGGATTGTTTCCACTGTGCGATTAGTGACAAGTCTCAAGTAACGGTTCCCAGCCCAGTTCAAGCTGTTGATGTTCCTTCAAAACCCTGGTCTAAATTGGCCATTGACCTCATTGGTCCCTTAACATTATCCCATTGTGGTGTTCCTGAATATGGTATTGTTCTCATAGATTACTACAGCCGCTGGCCAGAGTTGAAATTTGTGAAGGTGCCCACAACTTCTTGTATTATAGAATTTCTTGAGTTTCTTTTTGCTAGGGAGGGCATCCCTGATGAAATTGTATCTGACAACGGCTGCCAATTTACTTCTTCAGAATTTGAGAAATGTATACGTTTTATGGACATCAAACACACCAAAACCTCTCTCTATCATCCCAGGAGTAATGGCCTTGTTGAGAGGTTTAATAGGGTGATTAAGGATAATGTTCAACTGTCAAAGGCTAGTAATTTGAATTGTAAGTATGAGCTAAAAACCTGTTGTGGGCTGTACGCACTACTCCTAACTCTGACACAGAAGTTTCTCCATTTATTTTACTTAGAGGCCGCATTGCTTCTTCAAAACTGTTAAGGAGATGGATGGGTGCGTTTAATTTACCGACAGCCAAAATACAGGATGTAAGTAAAAAAAGAGCTGACGCTCAAAAGAAGTACATTCAACCTTGTACAAGAGAACTTAAGGTAAATGTAGGAGATTTTGTCAGAGTCAAGTGTTCCCGAATCTTGCCCAAAGGTTCGTCCAAATTCTCTGATCCCAAGCTTGTAGTGAGGTCTAATAAAAGTGCTGTACAATTGGAAGACGGAAAATGGTGGAATAAAAGTAAAATCTCTGTTTCTAAATTTCCCCATGCATCTCGCTCCAACCATAGTAGCAGCACATGTCATGGTCCTCACATTCGTAAACCTTCTACCCGACCCACAAGGTCACCCAGTAAGTTTCATGATTATGTTATGAATTAATAACCCTTCTGTGATATGTTATATTCTTTTACCTGCTATTTCACAGTTCCAGGATATTGTTCTTTTGTTATGAATTCTTGTAATTAAATTGTTTTCCTATGTTATTCATTGTATAGGGGGAAGATGTGTTGGGTTGTATCTATGACGATCTCTTCCCGGAACTTCCACCTAGGGAAGTTCTGGAATGTTAGGGGAGAGAGAGAGAGCAGTTGGTGCGGGATATTGGATGTGGCTGTATATCGTTGCTCCTGTCTTGTCGGCATTAAGGAAGATATAAACTCTCACCCTGCATCTTCTTTTCAGGAGGCAGTCAGTACTGCAGGGAAAACAGCTCTTCTTAATTTTGCAAGATTTACATGGAGTGATGACTTTGAATGTTTTCAAATTTTTTAGGTCTCTCTTGAAATTGTTTTAAATATTTTATGTATGTTCAGCAATAGAATTATGTAAAGGTTACAGTTTTATTGTTTTAACTTGTTGATCTTAGCTGAGATCTTAATCAATACATTTTGAATTGAATTGAATTTATGACTTTGATAAATACTCTACCAATGAGACTCAGAGATGTCTAGTGGCATGTGATGTGAAAATCCATATAATCTTTGACAGCTCATTACATAAGACAAATTTGGACATGGCCAGGTTTGCCTCTGGTAACCACTGCTAACTATCATAACGTGCAGCAGAGAAAGAGAACAGGTTCCATTGTTGAAAGCAGCACTGAGGTGTTCTTGTTACAACTTTGATTAGGCACCTATAACTCAGACAGAGGTTAATAGTGACTCTCTGTTTAATACTTTCTTTATTTAGCTGGACTACATAGGAAGGACAATACACAGAACTCAACTCTGATAACTGGTACCATTTAATATGCCGAGCAACAATGCAGCACAAAGCATGACATATAAGTCTGCTAATTTAATTGGCAAGGACATACCCCTTCAGCACTTCACAGAAATGTAAAGGCATGATCCCACGGCATATAAACCTAAAAAAATTGCCTTATTACTACTCCAGGGAGCTATGTTTAATTCCTGAAATGGTTAGAGTGAGAACGAGATGTGCATTCATTTTTTGAAGTAAAGTGACTGCAAGAAGAAACAAGGCCAAAGCAGAACTTAGCATTTGTTTGAGACCATGGGAGCTGTAACCACGAGCTCTGATATACAACTCATGAAATAGTTTGCTTACATTATTTCATATATTTGCCCTTTTCAATTACATTATTGTGGAACCAAAATGCAGCTTTCATGCAATGGATACATAAAACATTAAGGGGCAGATTTACAAGGAACTGACGCATCTGCATAGATGCGTCAGTTTCCTTGCGCCAGCGTCAAATGTCCTTGCGCCACCATGGATGCTCTGTATTTACAACACAGTGCTCCATGGCGCAAGGATTAACAGATGCGTCAGAAATTCTGATGCATCTGTTGGCCCAAAAGTCACGCATTGCTGGAGTTGTGTCGCAAGCACGACGCAACTCCAGCAATGTATTTTGAGGCCTATACTTACTGTACTGCGTCACTCTTTACGCCTGCTTGAAGCAGGCGTAAGGTTTTGACGCAGTGGCGTCCTAAAAGTGGCGCAGGGAAATCTTGTAGATTTCCCTGCGTCACTTTTACGAGGCCTTCCTGCGTGGGAACGTCCACCCTGCATACATTATACCTGACGCAGGGCTTTACAACGTGACGCATCTCCCTAGATGCGTCATGTTGTAAATAGACCGCATTGTTTGCGCCGTCATTGCGTCAAAAAAAGTGACACAATTGCGGTGCAAGGAGGCGCAAGGGGCTTGTAAATCTGCCCCATACATCTGTCAGCTTCACAAATATTGTTAGAGACTCCATGTGATCACTGTCTGAACTACCTAAGCCCAACAATGTGCATGCATTTTCTGATATATGCATGTAAAACACAAATTTAACATTATGTTCCTTTCATAGTTAATGTGTCAGCTGAAGTCATGGGCAGCCCAAAAAGCACAACCCTCAAAATTGGTGTGGTTCGATACAAGGTCTGCACATGTCGCTTGCGATTTGTACACACACCTTCACTTTGCAGCCCCCACTACTCCCATCCGCCCATGGTCGGTCTAACCTGCAATTCCACTAACCAATCCCAGTGGCCATTTCAAAGATAGATTGGAAGTTGACCGTTAACATATGCTGCTTTGAACCTCCGCGTTTTATTCCTGTGCTCCTCTTCCCCATGTTACACAGCAGACTGGCAGTCCCAGAGAGGAAAGCGACGTGACCTGAGGCTTCTTTTGATTCAACATTGCTCTGCAAATGAGAACTGTGACTAAAAGGCATGTGTTCAGTATAGTTGTCGCCTCTGATTCTATTACAGGACCGGAGGCTTCGGATTATTGCTTCAGATTATTGCTTCTCTTTCTTTACTGTTAAATCACAGCAGCCAATGAAAAACGTTTCAACATACATATTAACTACATTTCCCATGATGCTCTTGCCACCAATCATGTCCTCTCAGACCCTATAAGAGTCATCATCCCCTTCCCATGAGCCTCTTTCTTTGCTGTTCACGGCAGAGATAAGTGCTTCTTTGATTATATTCTATTGTCAAGTTTAATTGTAGATTACACGGTCAGCTGTTTCCCACATGCGTTCGCCCTTGGGGGAACAAGCTGCCTGTGATGTCAGAGTAATTTAGTGCTTTTAATGCACATTGTATGCTTATGATTGGTTTTAACTTGAGCTTGTAGCAGCGCTTGATAGCGCGTGACGCGTGTGCCTCCCGTAGCGGGAGAAACGCGCCATACACCGAGGTAAGCGGTGTTCAAATAAGACAGATTTTCAGGTGCTAACTTGAGTTTTTCCATTGCGGTCTCCCGCGTGACAGTGTCGGACCCCTTCCCTCGTCAGGCCCGACTAATACAGGAGAGCCTACGTAGCCAGACGTGCGTAGCCGAATTGGGCTACTTTTTGGGCGGATTTGGGCTGTGCACATCTCGCGCTGCCCCCAGAGACTACTGGAGCTCAGAAAGCCCGGAGTCTGACGGAGAAAAGTGTCTATGTGCCTACGCCTTACCGGCTGTGATAATAGTCGGCCCTGGGGAGTGGTGCACGCTCCAGAAAAGTGCTTTAATCGGCTCTTGACGCCCTGTGTCTGGGGCTGTAACAATTACAGAGTACGGCTTTGCTGAAGAGCTAAGTGGATCTTTTCAATATATTGATACTTGGTGTGCACGTGGGTTAGCTCCCCCCTGACTCCTCCAATACCTATTTGATATTTTACGTCTAACATTCTAAGTAAAGAATTTAAAATAAAATGAAAGACTGGGTCAGATATGAGGATGAGGAGGATGAACCCTATTATGAGGGACAACAGGAAACTGTTTTTGAAGATAACATTGTTGACGCCCTGGATGCCTCGGTCCAGCAGTCCGTCAACAGGGCCATTGAGAGTACTGTGCCTAATACTGTGCCGCAAGCCTTGGCAGCGGCGCTGAAACCTATCACTAAACAACTAGAGAGTTTCGCAAAGCACCACAGGTTTCAAAACCCTATTGATCCCCAGGCTGATGCCTCTTCCGGTGAATGCAAATTCAAGTCAGGGACGTGGCCCCATGCAGGACCATTAGCTAATTTGCCCCAGGCGACCACGGACGAGCATGGATATTCCACACCAACCTCTACAGAAGGTGGGAAAGCGAAGCATAAGCAAAAGGTATACATAGACACTGATACAACTGACACAGAGTCTACTAAGCCAGATACGGAGGGACCCCCACAAAAGAAGAATTCGAGGAAGACGGTCATTCTAGTACCCGATATGACGCCCCAGAATCCGTCCACCCCCTTCACTTTTAATCCGGCAGATATTGTTCACCCTCGCTCCTCAGATTGGGCACCAGCTCTGGAGGTAGGGGACTACTTTCATGAAAACCTCAGGAAAGGTTTTGACAAGGAGGTTCGCAACCGCTTGCGATCAGAATGCCCCAGAACAGATATTCCAGACAAGGTGGCGGAAACAACAGATATTGATGCCAGCCTTTTGACATTCCTAAAAAAGTTTGCGAAGGACCCCAAGAAGGGCATTGACTGTGCCTGGCGGGGATGCCAGGACAAATTACTTGATGTGGCAGGTCCCCTAGCCAAGATTCTGGAAATGGCCCTAGCGGCGAAGGAATCGGCTAACCCGGTGGATCCCGACATTCTAGCGGGCTAGACGCAGAGGGCAATATGCCTCCTTGGCAATGCAAATTGCGCCATCTCAACGGAGGGACGTAAGTCATTGCTCATGAGAATGGACTCAAATCTAACAGAACTGGCTTCGGCTGAACCAGGTCCCCTAGCAGAAGGTAACCTCTTTGGAGAGAGATTTGTCAAGGATGTCTCAAAATATGTAGGCACGTTTACGTCTCTAGACAAAGCCCAATCCGGAATAAAGAGAGTGTTTCAGGCAGGCCTTTTTAACAGGGCCGGGTGAGGCAGAGGACGCTCGCCAGGCCTTCAATACTACCAAGGCCCTCCAAGAGGAGATTACGGACACGGCAGAGGTGACTGGGACTCTACCAGAGGCGGCACCTTTTACCCCACCAGACAAAGGTTCAACAAGCGCTGCTTCAATCGAGGCGGACACAGAGCGGGATTCCAAGCTCAGAATTCCACAGGTAAGAGTTACCGAGATATCACAACTACCCTTGGGGGGGTCGTACTCAGTTTTTTCTACACAATTGGAGAGTGTTGTCACAAGATGCATGGATTTTACAGACAATTCAAGGGTTTCATCTAGAATTTTACCAGACTCCACACCAAGACTCATACCCGAGACAGCTCAGTTTTTCCCAACAAGAATGTGTTTTTATAGACTCAGAGATAGAAGAGTTGCTGCAAAAGCGTGCCATTGCCTATTGCGACAACGGGGCTCGCGGGTTTTTCAGCAACGTCTTCTTGGTGCAGAAGTAGGGTGGTGGTCAAAGGTTAGTGTTAAACCTGAGGGAATTCAACCACTTCATGGTGTACAAACACTTCAAGATGGAGGGTATCCATCTCTTAGCAGATTTACTCCAAAAGAGAGATTGAATGGTCCGACTGGACCTAAAGGACGCTTACCTGACAATTCCTATATTTCCTCCTCATCGACGTTTCCTACAGTTTCGATGGAGGAACCGGCGGTTCGAATATTTGGCCCTTCCTTTCGGGCTTTCCTCGGCTCCATGGTGCTTCACCAAAGTATTAAAACCAGTGATAGCCCATCTACGGGAACAGGGCATTCGCATGATATTGTACCTAGATGATATACTTATCATGGCTCAGACACAATCCCTAGCCAACCTTCATTTACAGATGACAGTGTCTCTTCTGCAGAACTTGGGATTTGTAATCAACGAATTCAAGTCTGCACTATGCCCTTCGCAGACGATGGACTTCCTGGGTTTTGTCATAGACGCTCAGACAGCACAACTGAGTCTTCCCCGGTTGAAATTACGAGATCTCAAGAAAGAACTCGGGTCAGTACTAGCCAAACAGACGGTCTCCCTCAGGACGATTGCCAGGATAGTGGGGTTATTGGCATCATCAATACAGGCTATTTTCCCGGGCCTTCTTCACTATCGGTCTCTTCAGAGACTAAAAATCCAAGACCTTCAAAAGGGTCTGTCATATACGGACCTGGTCCCACTGACACAGGAAGTTAGGGAAGAAATGCATTGGTGGTTGGGCCACATAGAAGCATGGAACGGCAGAGCTATCTTCGGCTCCCAACCAGAGGTCGTTATAGAGTCAGATGCCAGCCGTTGGGGCTGGGGAGCACGTTGCGGAGATATCTCCACAGGAGGTAGATGGTCACTTCAAGAACTATCCCTCCACATCAACTGCCTGGAGTTGTTGGCAGGATCATTTGCGATACGGACACTCTCCCCCAAACAGGTCTCTTGTTGCATCCTACTCAGGATGGACAATATCTCAGCAGTGAGATATATTAACAAGTTGGGAGGTACAAGGTCGTCCCTGCTAGTAGAGATAGCGAAGGATTTTTGGCACTATTGCCTGAGTCACCAGATATCGGTGATAGCGGAATACATTCCTGGACAATCAAACACTGTCACGGATTGGAATTCCAGATATCTAAAAGATTACAGCGACTGGCAACTCCAACCTCGACTGGTCCAATGGTTACAGGCAGCATGGGACCCTTGCAAAATAGACCTTTTTGCATCCAGACTGAACTGACAACTACAGATGTTCTTCAGCTGGAGGCTAGACCCATTAGCGAAAGCAACAGATGCCTTCTCCCAGAATTGGTCAAGGAATCTGAACTATGCATTCCCTCCATTCATTCTAATTCCCAGAGTGACGACCCAAATAGCCCGACAGCAAGCAGAAGTGATTTTGGTGACCCCCCTGTGGAAGTCGCAGCCCTGGTTCCTGATACTATTGGAGATGAGTTGTGACTTCCCCAGGATGCTCCCTTGGTCTCAGACGATGCTCCAGGGCCCTCACGGAGAACTGCATCCGATGGTGACATCGGGGCAGTTGTCCCTGATGGCATGGAGGCTTTCCGGCAACAATGGAAAATGCCAGGCATTTCGGACAAGGCTTCCGAATTCATTAAGCAAGCCTGGGCCCCTTTCACACGGAAGAGATACTCTTCAGCTTGGAAATGCTGGGTACGTTGGTGCTTGGAACGGCACGTGGATCCCGTGGGGGCAGAGTTATCCCATATTATACATTTCCTGTCCGATAAAGCTTCAGAAGGTTTGGCATGTCAGTCAGTAAATGATTTCAGATCAGCCATATCGGCAGGACATACACAGGTGGACGGAAAACCGGTAGGTATGTAAGTTGTGGTGTGTAAGTTACTTAAAGGAATTAAAGTGGCTAACTCTCCTAAACCGAAATATTCATGTTTATGGGACGTATCGCTGGTCATATCCCTATTTGACAAATGGCCGAATAATGCTTTGCTATCCAGGAAACAGCTATCAGCTAAACTAGCTATGCTTTTGTGCTTATCTGCCTGCAGACGCTCTTCAGATGTGAGAGCTCTGGACATTACAGGTAGAGTATTCACTCAGTAAGGAGTTTCCTTTAACATTACCGGTAGGACGAAATCATTGTCACGTAGTATAGAATATAATGCTTTTCCCAGTAATGCTAAGTTGTGTGTAGTGCAATGCCTTAAAGCCTATGAAGAATGTACACGGTCTTTGCGACCAGAGGGTTCAACACAACTATTGATTGCTTTGCAAAAACCGTTCAGGCCAGTATCTGCAGCCACGATAGCCAGATGGTTAAAGTCAGTTGTGAAAGAAGCTGGTATTGATACCCAGATTTTTGGGGCACATTCTGTACGTGGTGCCATGGCATCCAAAACCTTTATGTTGGGTTCAACTATTCAAGACATTATGAAATCTGCTGATTGGTCATCAGAGTCTATGTTTAAACAATTTTATTATAAACCGGTCGGTGATATAACTACTGTGGTATTTGATAAGCGTTAAACGAGCAATAATCCGAAGCCTCCGGTCCTGGAATAGAATAAAAAATTTGCTAGCATTCGCGCCAAGAATTTTCAATTCTATTAAGGACACGGAGGCGAGGATTATCCCACCAGGTTGTATTTCAATAATTCTTGCAATAACGTACCCACCCGTATGTAATATGTATTTTGTTCAACAGAGATTACGGGTTTTTCTGTTTAATTTATTCCAGGTTCAGAAAAGAAAGCAGAATAAGCGTTCTTCGGGTTGAAGAGGTTGGACGACGTCCCAGTTCTTGGTTGAAGTTCTTCCACATTGGTGGTTAATAATAGTGGATTTTCGAATTAATGTTCGCACTTGGGGGGGGGCATGGCCTGCTGAGCTGCGAAATGGCCGCTCTCTGAGTGAGCTCCGCCGGCCGAGATTCAATTCTGAAGTAATCCTTGCATCTGGAGAGCTACCAATGAGCAGCACACTCACCCACTGAAAGCCGACAACGTGAGGAATCGACTGCTGTGACCCACGTCTCTGTGCTTCGATCCTGTGCCGAGTTGTGAGCCTGGCTGGAGGAGGGCCGGCCGCGCGCGCTCGATCTGCCGCTGTGAGCGCGGGCTGCCCCGGAAATCGAGCCTGCGGCGCTCCCTGGGACGGGGGCCTCGGCCGTGGCGGCTGCGGCTGCGGATTGACTCCTTCTTGCTCGGACAGCCTGGCAGTAAGCATTGGTCCCAATGAGGCGCTGTGCAGAACTGCCTGCAGAGACTGACCCGAGTTGCCTGGGTCCTGACGGTGAGACGCGGCGGCAGTGCGGCGGCGCTGCGATACGGGAGGTGGCAGCGCCGTCCTGCAGTTCGAGCGTGTGGGGGGCTCGCCTGCTGACTTGCGGCAGTATTCATCGGGCCAGTGCTGGGCCCCCGTCCCTCCGAGGGCGCGGCGGGTGCCACTGCCTTGTGTGGATTTGTGCCTGGGGATATGGACTGAGGCTGGGCGCGCGCCCCACGCGCCATTTTTTGACTTTGTGCCGGGACTCGCCACAGCGGCAATATTGATACGTGGCGCCCGGCGGTTGCACGAACCATTGGGCTGCCGTGTGAGCGCCGTTCACGCTGGCGGGGCGCTTTGCGGGCCCAACCCTGACTCCGCTGTGGCCTGGACAGCTTGGCAACCCCATAGGGAGCGGTAGCTCTCTGAAGTGTACATTAGATCTTGACGACACATACCTGGCCTGAACACAGTGAAGGAGGGTCCCCCCTGGCCGCTACTGTGGGCTGCGATTGCACGCTGACCCACCGTGGGCTCACGGATTGTTGGCGGGCGAATCGCAAGGTTGAGCCTGTTGTGCATATGCCGCTCGCGCTGCGGGCAGCTGGAGGGCCCTGATAGGAAGGTCGGCAACACCTGCATGAGATATGGGGAAGCAGGACGCAAAGCAGCCGAAGCTGACCTTCGACCAGAGGAGGACCACAAGGCTTACGGAATCAGACCCCGAGGCCGGTGCGGAGAGACCTGCAGAGACACAGATGGAAGACCGAGGGGAAGACCTGCGCACTCTGATGCTTGAGATGAGGTCTAGTTTGCGGAACATCGACACCAAGCTGGAAGGCGCTTACTACCCAACTAGATGCTGTCAAAACCCAAGTGGGTACTCATGAGACCAGACTTGATGTACTTGAAAATAAAGTCTCCGATTTTCATGAGTTCCAAGTAGAAACGAAGGAACAGCTTCTATAGATGGACAAAGTGTTGGGTCTAATCCGCGCCAAGAACAAGGATTTGGAGGCAAGGTCGTGCCGCAATAACCTGCGAATCACGGGCATACCAGAGACCACAGCCATTGCCAAGATGGAGACCTACGTGGCTGACTTGCTCCGAGAGCTCTTCGACACCCATCTGTCCGTGGTATTTGCGGTCGAGAGGTCGCACCGTGCCTTGGGCCCTAGGCCACCGGTCGGGGCTCCACCCAGACCCATCCTAGCCAGGATTCTTAACTACCAAGATCGCGACCTATTTTTGCGTCTAGCACGAGAGAAGGGGAAGACCACGCACAAGGGCAATCAAATCTCATTTTACCCGGACTTTACGCCTGCGGTACAGTCGGCGAGGCAAGAATTCCTGCCTGCTAAACGCCTCCTGCTGCAGGCCCAGATTCCCTACTCGTTGTTATACCCGGCCAAACTTAAAGTCACTCACGACGGGACTGCGCACTTCTTTACGGATTCCAAATCCGCCCTCAAATTTGCAAAGCACATAGGTGGTAAACAGCCTAAACAAGGTTCCAAGACTGCGGCTTCAGCTGAGGCCCGGCTTAGTGACAATGATTGATGGGCCTCCGGTCCTGTTATATCCTTTGCTCTGGTTGTTTTGCACTATGGTGGAGGGTGGGGGACTTATGTGTGGTGTTTTCACTGTTGGGAAATGTCTGATATGCCTCAGTTCTGTTTTAAACCTTCTGCACCGGGCGTAGTTGGTCCTCTATAGTAAAGGCCCGCGGGTCGGTCTTGGTAGGATATATGACGGACTAGAGTGTGACGGAACACGTCAGGTCGAACTGTGTTGTACGAATTGCTCATGCTCCTACTCTATTGTTACGATATGTGGATGTTTTGCTTGCATCTTTCGTGTAATTGGTTCAGCTCTCTGAAGTTTCTTGGCCACCCTGTCTTGACATGGGAGTACGCTGGCGGTTCTGCGCCCCTATGGGAGAATTCCCTTTTGCTAACTGTTTCTTTATGATGTTGAGGGTGGGCTCTCTACAACCTATTTGGGGGGTTGGAATGGGTGGTGGGTGGGGGCTTGTTGTTATGTTTTTAGCCAGTACGTCACTATGCAGCTCGCTGGTCTGCACCGGGATGCCTAAGAGTATGATGCGGTGCCCTAGCCCCACTGTACTTTTGCAATGTATACAGCCATTCATCACGCAACCAGGTTGAACTTTTTAACATGGAACATTCGGGGACTAAATGACGGTAGGAAGTCCAGGTTAGTGGATGCCTATTTGCTGAGACATAATGTAGACGTTTGTGTGCTACAGGAAACGCATCTAAATGTTGTACCCTCCCCCAGGCTGAAACATAATCGATGGGGCTCAGTGTACTCTTCCATATACTCCAACTATTCTCGAGGGGTCGCTGTGCTGAACAGGCGGGGCTTGGACTGGAGGGAAAGGGAACTACACACTGACCCAGAGGGTAGGTTAATTGTCATATTGGGGACTCTGGGTGAGATCCCGGTTGTGATAGTTGCGCTGTATGGCCTTAATGTGGACTCCCCTACCTTTTTTCAAGATATCTGGGCCAGAGTTAAGGCGACCGACTGTGACACTATTATCTGGGGTGGGGACTTTAATGCAATTTTAAACGATGACCTGGATAGGAAAGGGACTTCCCGAACTTTACACCCTTCAGCTAGTGCAGCACTGAACGCCATAATTTCGGATGGAAACTTGGTGGACATTTGGAGGTGTAGACACCCAATGATTAAAGAGGGTACCTGTATCTCCGGGCATCATGGTGCATGGTCAAGGTTGGGCTTCTGGTTGGTGTCGCGAGATGTTGCCACCTGGACCACAGAGGTCTCACATCTCCCCAGATCCCTATCGGACCACGCTCCTTACCTTTTGCAATTAGTACTTCCAGACTCACCCCCACGCTTATTCACATGGCGGTTACCACCACATGCACTTCTACATGAGGCCTTCAAAGAAGAAATTAGAGCAGACATCACTGACTATTTTACCCTTAACTCCGGTTCGGTTGACACAGAGGCATCCCTTTGGGAGGCATTCAAGGCGGTCATCAGGGGTAAATGCATTGCCCACCAAGCTGGGGTGTTAAAGGCAATTCGTGGCTGGCTCGCTTCCAAGGAGACTCAAATCAGGGGACTAGAAACACAGTACTACTCCTCCAATGATCCCAAGCCGCTAGCCCTCTTAAAGGATAGATTGCTTGACTTTGAGGAGGAAGCGCAGCGTGAGGTCAAGTTCTTGGGGAAATACGCGGAGGCGCGGAGATACGGGGAGGGTGACAGGCCGGGGAGGACTCTAACGGCGATGATTCGTGCCCCGCGATCCACTGCTTACATTCCTGAACTGATCGGTACACAACGGACTGTTATTAGAGGCCAAACAGATATATTAGACGAATTCTCCTCCTTCTACTCCAACCTATATACCGCTACGCAGGAGTCAAGTCCGGAAGGCCTGCTGCCCTTTCTAGACTCGCTAGAACTGCTTTGGTTCAGTCAAAGACACAGAGACTACTTAGATTTCCCGTTTACATTAGAGGACGTCTCTCAGGTAATCAAAAGTTTGCCGCTGGACAAGGCCCCCGTGTCTGACGGTCTAACTACCACCTTCTATAAAACCTATGTAGAAGAACTGGCGCCGCACCTAATAGCGCTATATAAAGAAGCCCAGGCATCTGGCATTTTACCACCAACCATGCGCGAAGCGATAATAATAACTTTACTGAAACCCGGGAAGCCTGAAAACGAATTAGACTCATACAGACTGCTGTCATTAATAAATGTAGATGTTAAAATCTTGGCGAAATTGATCGCCAACCGGTTACAGCCCCTACTCCCTTTAATCGCCCGTCCAGATCAATCAGGATTTATCCCCGGGAGATCCACCTCACACAACCTCAAGTCTTTGTTCTCGGTCTTGCACTATCTCCATCCAAACGTACAGGCGGCTGCGGTTTTCCTCGACGCTACAAAAGCGTTCGACACACTAGAATGGCCGTATCTATTCGCCATTCTGGGCCGCATGGGGTTCAGCCCGTTATATATAAACCTAATCCGCCTGCTCTATACACGGTCGACGGCTCGGATCCGAGTGACTGGTCTCATGTCGGCGCCTTTTCCTATTTCGCGGGACACGAGGCAGGGATGCCCTCTGTCCCCCCTACTCTTCGCGATCGCGATGGAGCCGTTGGCGGCGCGCATAAGGCAGCATCACACGGCTAGGGGAATTGGGTTTAGCACAAGAAGCCTCCTTATATCGTTATACGCTGATGACGTCACGCTGTACGTGATCGACCCCGCAACGAACCTGGACTCCCTCTTCCAGGAATTTATCAAATTCGGCGGCCTTTCTGGCATTTCCATTAATTGGGCCAAATCAGTTATTTTTCCATTGACGGACGCTACTACCCCAGCTGTCTCCGAGTTCCCTCTAAAATGGGCGGTCGAACCAGTAAAGTATCTAGGCATTTGGCTTAGCAGAAATACGCAAGATATATGGAGTATGAACTACGGCCGTGCCATAACATGGCTGGCGGAGAAAGTCACGGCGTGGGCCAAGCTCCCGCTCTCCCTAGCTGGGAAAATAGCACTAGCTAAAATGGTGGTACTGCCGAAATTTCTTTATTTATTTGCAAATATCCCGATCCCTCTCACACACGCCTTTTTTAAGTCCCTTTGGTCCCTTCTGGTCTTGCTGGTATGGGGGGCGGGCAGGCCCGGTGTCCTGGGATTTGTTGACACTGGGAGCCCCGGATATGCAATTGTATGCCTGGTGCGCTCAGGCTCAGTTTCTCCACCACTGGGTCCACCCGACTCCTTTCCAACCCCATGTAGCCATGGAGACTGATGCAGCGGCACCTGTCCCTCTCCGGGTGGCTCTATATCTGCCTTACCGACATCCCAGGGATGGCATAGACACCGTGGAGACCCTGCAGTGGGCGTGGAATGACCTGCGGAAGAGAACTGGCGCTCCTATACTATATGCCCCATCCATACCACTGGCCCACAACCCTATGCTACCCAATGTAGGCGAAGGAATAAGTAAGACTGTGGCACAAAAGATGAACCTGCGTACCTTCGCAGACCTTTCCCCGGGGACACATTTCGGCCGCCCCCGGTCGCAGCGGAGGGTCAAACGGTGCCTTTTCCTGACCTATTTCTCTATTATAAACTTCAGGCCGCATGTCGTTCTTTGCACGAGACGTTCCCGAGCCCCCCGCCAACCATGCTTGTGTTGGAGAACGTGTTAAAGTTGGCCACTCCCCGCAGACTCATCACACGGATTTATACACACATGCAAAACACGGCTCCTTTGACGCGGCCGCGGGCACTTCAGGCATGGAACGACAAATTCCTCATCCCGCTAACTGAGGCCCAGTGGACGTACTGTTGTCGCCAACTCACTGAGTTATCTCCCAACTATAAACTTCGCCTAATACACTTTAAGTTTCTTCATCGATTTTACAGGACACCAGTAGGCTTGCACCGTATGGGACTGAGAGATGATTACAGCTGTTGGAGATGTGGTTTCATCCGAGCAACTTTTCTACATATGGCATGGAACTGCCCGCCGCTGACATCATTTTGGTCCACAGTATTTATAATGATTCATCAGATCATTGACACGCCTGCAGATCCCACACCTCTACTGGGTCTGTTGAGCTACGTACAAGACACGGCTGTTAAGGTTCGCAAATTGCATGCATTGCTTCTCCTTTTTGCCAAACGCCAAATCGCTGTACATTGGGGGAGGAGGAGGGCGCCTTCCATTAAGGAGTGGATCAGGGACGTCACGTACGGGCACTCCCAATTGACCACCTTCTGGGAATTAAAACCTCCTACTTCTAGACCCAGGGACATTTGGGAACCATTTATCACTTGGGCCCGGGAGAGACAGGAAGTAGATGGGGACACATCGATTGATGCGGGGACTGTGGGGTAGAACGGGAGGGACAGAGCTGTTGTGTTTCTATCAGGAAGATTAACCTGTTATGCATACTATGTGGGGAGTTGTCCTGGATTTCTAATTACGCCGTCACATGGTATCTCATGATTGGATTTGCTATGCGGTGAATACATTCACCTTCCTGTTTTTATCAGTGAGCCGGGTACGCACGGTATAACATCTGTAATGTATATGAGGTGCAGTCTTGACTATGATTATGTAATGATTGCCTACTGGCTAGTTGTTTGCTATGTTTCTTTTTGAAATGTCAATAAAAAGAAATTAAAAAAGAAATTAAAAAATGTTCGCACTTGGACTAAAAGACTCGAGCAAAGAAAGAGGCTCATGGGAAGGAGATGATGACTCTTGTAGGGTCGGAGAGGACATGATTGGTGGCAAGAGCATCATGGGAAATGTAGTTTATATGTATGTTGAAACGTTTTTCATTGGCTGCTGTGATTTAACAGTAAAGAAAGAGAAGCAATAATCCGAAGCAATAGTCCTAGCCTCCGTGTCCTTACTAGAATGCCAGCAAATTTTTTATTCCCTTCATTGTCAGTTTTTAATCAGACAAGGCCAGTGTGTATACAAGAGGAACACGCACTGACGTTACTCACGCTATAACGTTATGCGTCACAAGCAGTCAGTGCTTGCACGGCTGACCCCTCCCAGAAAGTTTAGTAGGCCTTTGGTAGAAAAAGTAGCTGACAGCACAATAAAACAAGCGCGGCCGAAAGTGAAAGCGCCGCGTTTGGAGCAAAAGTGCACCAGGGCCAGCGCGAGCTCCATCTGTTTCCAATTAACGTGAACGCGAGAGCGGGCGCGATAATTGTAAACAGATGGCGCTATTGCTCGCTCCCGAGCACCCTAGGCCAGGGGAGAAAGAAGGCGGGACATGCACCCACCTTGGGCCAATTGCGTGCTGTCTTTCTTAGAAAGACGCATGCAAAGGCCAATCGCGGGTTACTAAAAAAAAAGCACACGCACGAGCGTGTGTTCAGACTTGACAAACCCTTACTAAATGCCTCACAGAGCAGCGCATGCGCGCTGGCTCAGGCGAGACCCAAAAAGAAGCCAGAGTGCCCAAGCCATTTCAACACTGCTGTATGGTTAACCTACTATAACTGCGGTTTAGCGTCATAAATATTGGGGTCGCAGACAACATGCCAGGGGCTGCAGGCTGATAATCAGGGTAGCAGCTACGACTTCTGGCGACCCCTAAATGACGTCCATGATAACCAGCTACCTGTTACATAGAGGGGAAATGCTGTGATAACAATGTACACTTGTTGGAAAAACCAAATAAAGAAATGTTGGGAAAAAAAGTCAGTAAGCAATAAGGTATTTGTATATTTACAGATTTTTATTTAGCGCGAATGTGACCCGTCAGGGTATCGGAGCGCTGTACCTATAGTGAACAGATCATACATACATGAGAAAAAGCAAGAAGGCATATGTATGAAGCAATGAAAATACAGATATAAGTACAATATACCAATCGACCTGGTAGTCATTTAGCAGTTTTTATAGCACCATTATGCTTGTTCATAATAACCACAAAAAAAACATGATAAGTTATTGTAAAAGTAACCTGCAACAGCTTCATTATTCAATTGGAATGAAAAATTATCTTAGGCTCTGGAAGGCCAATAGTAAACAACGGATCCACCCTGTTGCTTTATCCCAATGACTCAAGAAGAACTTCCTGTGGCGTTGCCTTGCAGCTAAAGCCTGTGACAGGCAGTCGTGTTCGGTTATTTTTCTTCAACCAGCAAAGTACGGAAGTAAAGGGCCACACAGGCCCTGTTATAATGGAAGTTTTTTTTAACTTGGACAGTGTGGTCATGGCCCATATAACAGATATTTTAACATGCTCAAGGAAGGAAGAAAGGGTGTTGAACAAACCTCTCAGTATGGGCAGGTCTGCTCATAAGGAATATTAGAGGTATTGCACAATACCTGATAAATGTAGATAACATATATGCTAAAC